>JABWPP010000049.1:5265465-6465465 GCA_016920855.1 Puya raimondii
TTCTAGTGTCCCTACACTAGTGACTTGAGATTCGTCACCTCAACATAGCATACTCTAACAAGCATCTGTATGCTTGTTCTAGTGTCCCTACACTAGTGACTTGAGATTCGTCACCTCAACATAGCATACACCGGTCTCTCTGGTATATCACTGTCCCTGTAATATTCCTCTGGCTAGGAGCATTTAAAGAGTCTCGTACAGAAAAGTATATATCTCAAATTTCTAACTCTTAGAAATATGTCTTATCAAACAAAGACCCTATGCACGATTCACGTCAATATTGTAATGATATACAATAGACATGAATAAAATATATGCCCTCATATTATGAATTATAAATGATTAATATATAAATACCCTTAAGCTAGTGTTACCAAATTGACTTTTGGACATATAACTAAAAGTTGAACCAATGAAGCAAGAAGGAGAGACAACTCTTTTGCAAACTAAGAAAACATAAAGGACAGAAGGAAAGAATAAGAGATAACTGTTAGTTATATGCCCAAAAGCCAATCTGGTGACACTAGCTTAAGGGTATTTACGTATTAATCATTTATAATTCATAATATGTGGGTAGATATTCTATTCACGTCTATTGTATAGCAGTGCAATATTGACATTAATCGTCCATAGAGTCTTTGTTTGAGAAGACATATTCCTAAGAGTTAGGAATTTGAGATATGTACTTTTATGTACGAGATTCTTTAAATGCTCCTAGCCAGAGGAATATTACAGGGACGGTGATATTCCGGATAGGCCGGTGTATGCTATGTTTCTAATTGAGGTGACGAATCTCAAGTCACTAGTGTAGGGACACTAGAACAATCATACAGGTGCTTGTTAGAGAACAAGTACACTGAACGTGACCATTTAGTTGAACAGTCACATGGTTCCATGCTCGCTAGTGACAAGTTTATTGTTACAGTTGTGAAAAGTACTCCTCAGACCTGAGGTATCATAGTTGCTTCACGTATAGGTTGCTATCGTTTGACAGTACTAATACTTAGACTCTAGACACGGATCTATGTTCGGTACTGATTGGCTATAGTAATTTATACGGGGAGGCATGTGAATGCACAATAAGGAATCTAACACTCTCAATGATGAGTGAGAACGTCCTATGCAATCTATCGGTCTCAACTCGGAAAATCCCTGGCCAGGGTACATGGTATGTGAAAAGAGTTTTCAACTGTGTTACCAAATTGAGTTGATTTCAGATATTCTAGTCATATGGTCGAATGATAAGGTTTGGCGAGTAACCATGACCTTAGTTCGATTGGGACATTGTATGTTGGAAGGAATTAATCACACGGCAGCTGTAAGTAGAAAGGTTCATACTTCATCACCATTCTGGAGTGCCGTGATATACTGCTAGGTGTCACTCACGGACGGTGAGAGAATATGAATGATTCGAGTTGAATTGTTCTTATTTATCGATTAGAAGAGTTCTTATTAAATATCAAAGAGTTTGATATTGAGCTCCACTGCCGAATGGTAATGAACATATGCGGTCACACACATTAAGAATTGTGTGCATCCGAATCGTATGGATAGAGTCGTTCACTATAGAGTTTAGTGTAAGCAATGAAGATAAGAAGAAGCTGCTTAATTAAATTAGATTTAATCACTACAACAAAACTAGGTTTTAGGGACACTTTTTCGGGACACTTTACAAAAACTCCTAAATTAGAAAAAAAAAATACTAGCAAGGCCCAAATAAAAAGCCCAATTACAAAAAAGAAAAAAGAATAAAAAAGCTGATCTCCCATGCTCCTAGGTCGTATCCCTCTTCTCCAATCACTCGACCCCTCGAAACCCTAAAAGAGGCCCTCGCTCTCCTCCTCCTCCGCCGCAGCAGCCGAAGAGATAGGGTACGAGACGCCACGTCGCCGGGTAAGTGGGCGCCAAACGTCGAGGCGGCGGCGGTGTTGGGGGAGGAGGAATCCGGCGAAGGAGCTCGCGGGATCGTCGCAGGTTCATGTCCCGTTCGTTCCTTTTTTGCTTTTTTTTTTCAAATTTTTTGGTGGAGTTTGATGGTTTTTCGTGCGAAGGATCAATGTGGGATGCAGATTCTGTTTAGGTTGGGATTGTTTTGATTTTGATTAGGTTTTGGGTGCAATTTGCGTTGATTTTGTACTCTGTAATGTTCTTCTCCTCGTGCAATTTGGAAATGATGCAGTGATTTGACGTTGAGGAGGCAAAATGAGGAGTGGAATTAGGTTAATGTGGTCTTTTGGTGCTTGGATGTTGCTCGTGTTTTGTGAAGTTAGCAATTAAAGATGTTTTGAGCTCCTTTCCGTGTTTGAATGCCAATAAACGTTTGCATAACTAGTGTTAATCCGAAATTCTTATCATTGATCTAGATGGTTGGAGTAATGCTCAGTAGTTGAGCTTGAATTTGAAGGTATCGGAGTCTGCGAATGGCTGCGATGTGCAAAATTGATGATTTAGAACAGGAGAGTTTCTTTTGATCATAAACAATGCAGAAGAATTTGACGAATAATGTACGAGGATTTTCGTTATGTCAGGTTTTGGGTATTGAATAGAAATGTGACTTTCAAAAATTTATTGGGAAATGTTTCACTGCATATTGCACATGCCTGTATGTGCAGTGATTTAGATAAGTTGATCACTTGTAGAATGTGTTTGAAAACCTGGAGTTATTTGATATTATTCTCCAAAGCTCTTCTGCCTTGAGTGTGTAAAAAGCTTGGATTTCGGTTTCAACACTCGGAGAAAATGGAATGCTCAGTTTCGAACCAGTGTTGTGCTTTTCTCTTCAGTAACCTCTGCATAACTGTTTCTCTACGGTACATGGTAGGCGACATAAGTTATTTGATGTACATGTACTCGCTTCTCCCCTCAACTTTTTTTTTTTATTTGTAATTTACAATTTCACTTACATTTTATACTATTCTGAGGAGTGGCATTGAATTTTCTGGGTGAAACAAGTTATCAAATGCAAAGTGGTACTATGAAATGTACAATGAGCCAAAGCTGAGCCTGTAGCACATGTTATCTTCTTTGCTCCCTGCATTAAATACTTCCATACTCAAAATAGTCTCTCAATAAATAAGTGTTTTATATATATTTCATTATGGGAATCATATCTGTAATCATATCTCTAGTGGGGACAGCAGAAAATAATGTCTGCTGGAATCTTCCATAATATATTCTTCAGGTGTGCTCTTGCAAGATTAGCTGAAAGTAAGCATTAGATAACTCCTAAATTTGTCATTACTGGCTATGTGACCACTCACTTTAGTCTTATTTCAAGAATAGAATCTTAAAGATGCAAGGACATTGTTTCTTGTGAGCTTGTTGTAGTTGCTTACACTTGGAGATTATTTGGTTGTGTATGTTTGTTAATTGTATTGTAAATTTAACTGCATGCTGGTCTAAATTTGTGGTTTGGAATTGCAATATCTGCAGATGGTACAACGTCTAGATTAGAGAAAGTTATCTTATATGAGTATAATATTAGCTGTCCAAACCTTTTAAACAAAAGAAAGAGAGAAAACAAAAGTTTCTCTATATTGACGGTAATCTCGCCATGTCATCTATAAGATACCAAAATTTGCTAGTACGGTTTCCATCAATTCGAAACCAAATGAAAAAAATTGCAACAGCTACTTGTGATTCTGCAAGGTTTTCTTTTTTGCATTAATTACTTTGGATTTTGTCAATTCTGCAAAGATCATTTCTTTCACGATTACCTTCTCCTATTTTGTGCAAAATACGCACATGAATTCGTGAGTTTTGGCAGTTGTTGATCAATTCAATGATGAGTACTGTTTTAGCTACTCCAGGAGCTAAAAGATCTACCACTTCAATACCTATTATTAGAAAGATTGATAATTTTGTATTTAACTGTATGAAGGTAGACGCATAGAGTGCTGAGTAGCTACATGACCAAAGTTATCAACAAGCTCTTCAAGAATGTCGAAAATTCGGCCGAGAGGATCTTTCATCAGTTGTTTTCATGTGTAACAATCTATGACAGTGTGACTAGTGATGGAAATAGAGAAGAAATAAGTTATCTAGTATTTCTTAATTGGAGAGACATGGTGATATAATTGAAGGATTACATAGGAAGATGATCTGACTGATCCCAGATCCTTCATCCTTCTCATTATGACCCACTTGTTGTTTATTCGTCAAATAAGGTTTTATTAATCCTTCAAGTCAAGTTGTCAATGAGTTTATGTTTCTTAATAGTTTAAAATTGAAGACTGATATGGTCAAATCACAATTCTTGTATTTTTTTTTTCCTTCCCTTCTTTCTCCTTTCTTATTTTCTTATTTGGTCTTTTCCTATTTACTCAAAGACACATCTAAAGCTATATCTTATATATTTTTGCAGATTTCAAGGATGATCCTTACATCTATGCTTTCTCAAACTTGAAGTACATTGGCATCGAGTTGTGGCAGGTATGCTTTCTCGAACTTGAAACACATATGCATCGAGTTTTGACTGGTCTATATGTCCTTCTATTTCTCTTTGATGTTGTTCCATGTATAACACAATGATCAAGTGGCTGAATCATATGATTATTATTATCAACCCATTGAAGGGGACATCTCAAGCTGTTCTAGTTGTGTTTACTGCTGTGGATGATGCTGGACAAATGATTTGTTAGGATCTGTACTTGTTAGAAGAAAACACAATGGATTAGTTAGTCACTGAACTTCTAGTTTATGTTTTTCTCACTTTGGAATTCTCTCAAAAGATTTATCCAATTAGGCCTCCAATATTTACAAAAAATGACTTGATCAATCTTGTTTGATAACTTTAAATCTGGAACCAGCATATTCTTTTAGTCGAAGGTCTACTGTCATAAAGTAGACCTTCGACTATATCATATTGTTGTTTTAGCATCAACTGGTTAAATGTTTCTCTCTTTAGTCTTAATCATTCTCTGTTAGATTGTTCTGAGTTTTATATTAAAGATAAGCCATGATCTTTATACTTTATACCTCTATATTAATACTAAGTAGCATGGGAAAGTATGTAGCATAAATAAAGCAGCATTTCTTTCTAGCTAGTCTATGTCAATACAATCCACACCCAGTACTCCAATCTGCTTATGATTCGAATGGTCAAAAACACTTCCTGCAAGTAGTGTGGACAGTTTTATGTGATGCAGCTATTAAATTCACAGATAATTGATTCAGACCCATTATAGTTCATGTATCCAAAATCTAGCATGGTATTTTTAAGTTTGCATCAGTTAGTGGTTTTTGATAGCTTATACAATTTGCTTTTGGAACAATTCATTCATACTACGAATGAATTGTTCCAAAAGCAATGGAATGCTACGAGCATTTAGTGGAATTCATTCATACTATAAAATTTGGTGCCCTCGTGTGAAGTGTGTTAATAGAAGTAAACTGAGTCGGGAAGATGTTTACGAGCATTTAGTGTGCAATGGAATGCTTCGTGGTTATCGACAATGGACTTTTCATAGTGAGCGAATAATACAAAGCGCATCCTCTCCTAGACATCATGTAGAAGATAATTATAGTATGCATGTGGAGACGCATCAGCTACTAACCAATGCATTTGGATGTGGAGAAGATGATCCGATTCCATCGGATTCCACGGATAGACCTTCACACAATCTAAATGTGGAAGCTGAGAATTTTTATAACTAATTGCATAATAAACATTAGATCGCGACAAGTTCTCTAAAAAGAACTTTGGTAACTTCATCACATTAATACTTGGTAGTATAGTTTTCCAGATTGTCTTATAGCCCTATAGATTTTTAGTTTTATATCTGCCACCATTACTACCATAAACTAAAATATTTATTTCCTTTCTCAAAGTTATGTGCTAAACTGACTATTTAAATTAGCTTTCTTTGACACTAATTATAGTATATTTACTTTCTTAGGCTTCAGATGCATCCGCTTCTCATCTATGATGTTCATCCATGGGCTATTGTTTATGAGGTAAATTTAGTCATCTTAACCTTATTATATATTCAAAACTTGTTTATCGATGAAAAATTAATTCTAATGTTATTCAATGTGCGAGTATATTATAAAGGTATCAAATACCTGTTTGGTCTTTCTTTAAATATCAAAGAATGCTACGATGGAGTGTGGCAATCATTCATTATTTAGTACACAAATACTTGAAGATGCATCATTTTCCGTTGCCGTTTTATTTCTGCATCTCCTGCAATTTTATGTTGGAAATCAATGAGGTACCTGCATGCACACTATAAAAATTCTAGAGCATTTTTCTAGTAAAAGCTAGAGACTTTTTTTTGCTTCATCTTTCGGCTCATTGCATAAGACAATCTAGACTGTTGTTTTATGTGGAGATTATCCTTTGACACAAAGTTGTGCATTCTTCTACTACTATGGTTTCGTGTTTGTTGGTTTCTTGTTTTAATGACTAAAATTCTCATCAGGATATGAATGGAAAACTAATCGGTGTTGCATAAATTTGAATTAATTCAAATGTTATTCAATGTGCAGGTCCAAGCATATAGTCGTGGAGTGGATCAGAATGCGATTATGCACTTTTCAATTTTTGTTGTCATACATTTTTTAATTTTTTTGTATTTTTCTTTTCTCAATTAGAGAGTTTGGTTTGTTTCGATTACTATGATATGTGAATGGATATTATTGTCGTGACGTATGGATATTGGATTTTAGTTTTATCATTTTGACAAGAATTTGAGAAATTTTGTTGATTGCCTTTTTTTTTTTTGTATACGATTACTAAAATTTAATACTAGATGTTTAAATAAAATATTATACTTTTAATGACAATAGGAACACTTATAAAGTGTCACTATGCAAGAAGGATATTACATTTTTTTTAAATTAGGGACACTTATGTGTGTCACTAAAAACAACAAAAAGTGTCACTAAATTGCAGCACTTTTTTGGGGATATACCGACACTCAATAATATGTCGCTATATACCATAGGGACTGCACATATAGCGACACTATAATTAGTGTCGGTATTTTTGCCAGCAGCACTTTTTCTAGGATTTAGGGACACTTAAAAGTGTCGCTATATACCGTTTTTGTTGTAGTGAATTATTCAACTCAGTTATTACTGATAGTCCTAATTAGATTAGGATCTCAGAATTAGTCTGAGAATTATGCGCGAGATTTAATTTATCTCTAATTGGATTAGTGGATAATATTTAATCATAAAAGATATTTAAATGAGATTTAAATATTTAGTAAGTAATCTTATTGGATAAGAATAAAATTGGATAAGATCTAATTAAATATGGAGAGACTAATATTTATCTCTAATTGGATTAGAGAATAATTAAATATTCATAATATCTTATGAGATAAGATTTTAACTGGATTTGATTCAGTTGGATAAGCATGAATATTTAATTATTAATTTTTATCGGAGAGAGCAAATCTTATTAGATAAGATTTTACGAAATAGATTTAGTTATATATATATATATATATATATATATATATATATATATATATATATATATATATATATATATATATATATATATATATATATATATATATATATATATATATATATATATGTAGATGAATGTGAGATGGACTAAGAAAAAGAAAAGAAAAAAAGAGAGAGCCGTACGGCACATAGGGCCGTACGGATTGAAGACATGGTAATTAAGGTGGCATGCACCTTAATTAAACAGCTCCACCTACAACACAAATTCCACCTCAATCTCCTCCACAATCAACTTTTTCATCAGGAACACCTTTCCATGGAACAACCTATGCACCTCCAGCCTCTTATAGTACTGGTAATTACCCAAGATACCCTATATCTTCTACCACCGAAGAACAACAGTATCCTTATGGAAGAGATGTTAAAACAAAGGGAAAACGCCTTCCTATAGAAGCACCCATTAAACTACAAGAAGCAGGAACTGGTAAAATATTAAACATAGGAGCCCATGACCCTCAAACCTGGAATACAGTCATAGACGTTTGGAAAGGATTAGTAGTAGCCGATTACATTCTCTCTAAAAAATCCCTCTCCCTCTCTCTCTATTGGTATCAGAGCCAAAGACTTAGTTTTTCTAAGCATACATTTTCTATTCTACTACGGCTAGAATCAAAAGGAAAAATAAAAAACAAAAGGCTATAAACTTATTTTTCTTCCTGGTTCTTTATAACAAACCTTACCAAGACTTACCTTATCCAATTTTAATAGCACATCTTACCGGAGAAAACCACCATTTTTCTCCCAGAGGTTTCAAATACACACCAGTCGCTGACACAAAAAGGTATATTATAACACTTTCTATTGGTTATTCTCTTTTAATCTGTTATACACTTTGCATTTTACTATCTTGTGTTTTTCATATTTTGACTGTTGCTCTAAGTATAAAAAACTTACTTTTATAGTTATTAAACATAGATCCAAATAAAACTCTACAACATTTACTAATTTCAATAGAACAAAGTAACAAAACCCAAATAATTATATTAAACCGTATAGCACAAAATTTAGATTACATTAAAAACCAAAATACTGAAATAGAGAAAAAGATAATATATATAAATAAAAAACTAGATCAAATAGAAACAAGGCCAATAGATATAAACAGACAATTATCAAAATTAGAATAAGACATTGCCATAAGCCTTAGACAACTAGCTGACCTAAAAAGAATAACTCTTGAATGACCCAAATTTCTACCACTGAAAAACTATACCAAGATATTTTAAACCAATTGAAAAAATACCATAGTGACCCTGTAGGACTTACTGGCCATACTCCTACATCCTTATCAGAACAAATTATAATCAAGCAAAACAATACTATTATCTATCTATTACTTGAAACATACAAAAAATTAGAAACATTAGGAAAAGAACTCACAAAACAGGAAAGCACTAAAACAGTATTAGAAGATCTAACAAAACAATTTTCTGAATTAAATATTGAAAAACCGAAACCCAAAAAGATAAACCCAGAATGGACTTTCTACCGCGTAGCTCCAGCTCAAAATCCATAATAGAAAAACCTAGCAGAAATCCATTAGAACTTATTAATAGACTATTTAATAGGCAAAAACAACCAGAAGAAGGCTACCAACTAGATATGATAATTGATGTAGACAAAGATATAGAAATATTTAGAAACCAAGGATTAAGACTAATAAAACCACAGATCCTATATAAAAAAGGAAAATATACCGGAAGAACATCTTTTTACACTCATTATAGAGAAGAACCTATTTCATGTTATGAAGGGCAACATTTAGTCTTAAACTTGATTGATAAAGAAGCTGAAGAAAAACTATTAAAAGAAAATTTATCCCTAATGCATATAGGACTAATAGCTATAGGTATTAAAGGTTTAGTAAGAAAACAGTTAGGCACCAAAACATTTGTAATGGTCTATGATGACAGACACATGGAAGCCCCATTAGCATCATTAGGATTAACAGAAATTGATATGAACCAAAACGGAGGAATCTTTTATTGTAGTCCTGACTATTTAATAAAAACAAATGAATTTTCTAAGCACATAAAAATAGGTATACAAACAAAAGGGTATAATATGCTTGTAGATACTAGTAATTTATTAATTTGTGTTAGGTATACAGGACTTCTAACCGAAACAAGCTATACCAATTTCCAACTAGACGTAAAGAGTATTGTAGAACTAATGGGAAGCAAAGGGATGAAATTATTAAAACCACTATCCATAGACTCAAACCAACATGCGGGGTTAGAATGGGATATAGATAAGTTTATAAATAACAAAGAAAAAATAATTATGCCTAAAGACATGATCTACTATAAAAATGAACAAGGAAGGACCTCCATAAGATTTACAGATTATAAAAGTTATCCACAAGACGAAGAAGACAAAACAACTAGGAAAGACACCAGCCTGTTTACTACAGAATCTCCAACCACAGAAAATACATTTACATTAATGAACATAGAATTGCTAGAAGGTGAAGAAGAAGAAGACGAAGACATAGAATTGCTAGAAAGTGAAGAAGACATAGAATTGCTAGAAAGCGAAGAAGAAGAAGACGAATTTAGTTTTGAGGAAGAACAAAAACTAATAGAACAAATAAGATTAAAAAGACAACAAAGGGCAGAAAGAGACAGACAAGATGGATTTCATATCCAAAAAGTATCTATAATAGACCTAGTCACTAAAAAACCATTAGAAACCATATTTGCTGAAGAAGGACAAGGATCTTTTAACCCTCCACCTCCACCTACAACACAAATTCCACCTCAACCTCCTCCACAATCAACTTTTTCATCAGGAACACCTTTCCATGGAACAACCTATGCACCTCCAGCCTCTTATAGTACTGGTAATTACCCAAGATACCCTATATCTTCTACCACCGAAGAACAACAGTATCCTTATGGAAGAGATGTTAAAACAAAGGGAAGACGCCTTCCTATAGAAGCACCCATTAAACTACAAGAAGCAGGAACTGGTAAAATATTAAACATAGGAGCCCATGACCCTCAAACCTGGAATACAGTCATAGACGTTTGGAAAGGATTAGTAGTAGCCGATTACATTAGAAATATTTCTACAGACAATCCAGCTGAAATGTATAAATATTTAGAAACTTACTTAGGAGAATCCGCAAAGGCAATGTGGGAACAGTTTAAGGTCCAATGTGAAGAAGAATTTAGACATATGCTCAATTTAGGATGTAATCCTTATAATTTTACCAATAAAATTCATGCATTACTTACAGGACAAGATCCAAATTCAGGACAAATAGGACTACAGAGTCAAGCCTTAATAAGTTTAGAACAATTAGGACTTTATAATTGGATTTATGTCAAGAAATTCTTAAATGACTATTTTTATTATACAAGTATTAGTGGTAATACATTCAACCAAGAAATAGGAAGAAAACTATTCTTAAAATTACCAGGAGCTTTAGGAAGAGAAATTCAACATAAATGGGATACACTAGAAATTCATAAAACAAACCCCAATACATTATGGTCAATAGGACAACGAATACAATTTGTCATGACAATTCTACAAGAAAAGTGTGCAAATATACAAATAACAAAGCAACTAAAAAACAATGATTACTCCTTCTGTAAAACTGTAATGTATACTCCTCAACAATATGACCATCCCTCACAAACAACTAAAACCCATTCTAAACATAAATACTATAATAGAAAACTACCACCTAGGAAACGATATTTTCTACGTAAATCCCAAGCTCGAAAACCCTATCTTAATAAAGACCGACATGTTCGCAAATTTAGGGGGGATAGGATATATAAAAACAAATTACACTGCTTTACATGTGGAAGCACTGAACATTTTGCAAACACCTGTCCTAAAAGGATGAACCTTAGAGACAGAAATGCACTAGTAGTAGAAGAAACACAAGAAAACTTGTTAGCCGTAGATGAATACATATCAGACACCGAGTCAATCTATTCTATTATTAGTATACAAACATACGATGAACATGACAATTCTTCAGACGAAGAAAATAGTGATTTTATCACCGAAATAGCTCAAACCACAGATCTAGTCCAAAATAATATATTACAACAATTAAACTATATTAACCTAACATTAATGATGACCATGACATGCCAACATAACTGGGAATTAGGACATGGATTCGATAATAGGCCGTGTATATACTGTAGTGGATACCCTGCAAGAAACATGAGATGTAAATGTAAGCATTGTAACATAGAAGCATGTAAGCTATGTATAGAACAAAAATTCAAGATAACATTTAATATAGAAACAACCAAATTTTCAGATGACCAAATCATTACTTTAGAAAAAAGAATGATAGCCTTAGAAGCAAGAGTTAGTTTAATTGAAAAACAAAATAATATAGATAAAGGAAAAAGAATAGCTATAGAAGAAGAATCTACTTTAGGAAATATAGAAGAATTAAGAAATATAGAAGAAACCTACGAAAAATATAGAATCATAGAACAAAGTTATATATGTAACCAAGGACAACACCTTAGAAGCATATTAGTAACTTGTAAATTAAAAATAGGAACTCATATAATAGATACCACTGCCTTAATAGATACAGGATGTACCACAAGTTTAATAAATTCTGCTATAGTACCTGAAAAATATTATAAACAAGCAGAAGAATTTTCTCCTGGAATGCAAATGGATGGAACAACGTACATATATACTCATTATATAGAAAACTGTAAGATTAGTTTTTTAGATACATGTGATTCTTTTAGTGAATATTACCAAATTCCAAAAATATGGCTTAGGCCTTTACAAATCAACACAGATTTTGTCTTAGGATTAAATTTTATCCTTGACCAACTAGGGGGCATAAGTTTAACCAGAGACTATGTTCATTTCTATAAAAAAGTAACACAAACACCTATCCAAACTAGTCAAAAACATAAAAAGAAGAAAATTACATCAATCTCCGAACAAAAATGTTGTTCTAACTGTACAAAAGGAAAACCCTGTGAACAAAAACAACTTAATAAAATTAATGAAACAGATTTAATCGAATTTGAAGACTTTGATTTTAATTACAATTATGAAAAACTCCTAGACCAAACTAATACAATAGATTATGACTTTGAATATGTAGATTGGGACAAAATGTTATTAAATATAGGATTTATCAAAGATCAATCAGACATAGACAAAATCCTTAACCAATTAGATAAAATAGAAATTATAGGAGAAAATCCTATAAAATATTGGGAAAATGACAAAGTAACTTGTAAATTAGATCTTATTAATCCGGAATATATCGTAAGAACAGCCGCTATAGAATGTTCCAATGAGGAAAAAGAACAATTCAAAATGCATATAGCAGAATTAACAAAATTAGGTGTCATAAGAAAATCAACTTCAAAACATAGGTCTGCTGCCTTTATAGTAATAAAACATGCCGAAATTGTAAGAGGAAAAAGTAGGATGGTGATAAACTACAAAAGACTTAATGACAACACTAAAACAGATGCCTATAATATCCCTGACAAAGCACAACTTATTAACAGTATACAAGATAGGAGAATATTTAGTAAATTTGATTGTAAATCAGGATTTTGGCAAGTAAAAATGGATAAAGAAAGTATAGAATGGACAGCATTCACTTGTCCAGAAGGACATTTTGAATGGCTAGTCATGCCATTTGGCTTAAAAAACGCACCTGCCATCTTCCAACGTAAAATGGATGAAATCTTTAATCCATACAAAAACTTTGTACTGGTCTACATTGATGATATTTTAGTCTTTAGCCGAAACCTAAGAGAACACTTAGGTCATTTACAAATAGTATTTAACGAATTTGTAAAACATGGAATTATCATTAGCAGGAAGAAAGTTGAATTATGTAAACCTTATATAAACTTTTTAGGGGTAACATTAGGAGAAGGGAAAATAAAATTACAACCCCATATTGCTAAAAAATTATTAGAAATGCCAGACAAGTTAGAAACTCTAAAAGAGTTACAGTCCTTCCTAGGGCTTGTTAATTATGCTAGAACTTTTATCAAAGACTTAAGAAAAATTGCTGGCCCATTATATGCTAAAACAGGCAAAACAGGCCAAAGACATTTCAATTCTGAAGATATAAAATTAGTTCAACAAATCAAAAAACTGGTAACTCAACTTCCAGATTTAAACCTTCCCTTAGACACTGATTATATTGTTATAGAAACAGATGGAAGCTCTTTAGGATGGGGTGCTATACTTAAAGCCAAACCAAATAAATATAGTCCTAAAAAAGATGAAAAATTATGTGGATACGCTAGTGGAAAATATAAAGAAAAAGGACAAATAAGTAGTATAGACGCAGAATTACTAGCAGTAATATACGCATTAGATTCATTTAAATTAAGTATTATTAACAAAAAAGAAATAACTGTTAGGACAGATTGTGAAGCAATAAAAGGACACCACTCACTATCGAAAGGACACCACTCAGCAATAAAAGGACACCACTCACTATCGAAAGGACACCACTCAGCAATAAAAGGACACCACTCACTATCGAAAGGACACCACTCAGCAGCAAAAAGGACACCCCACACCACCGAAAGTTTCAATTCTACCAAAAGTAGCACACCGAAGCATAATACAAGGACATGAGTCATACCTTTCGGGTACAAACACCACATGCACAAGGACATGCTCTACAACCTTCTCCAAGGGGCCATTACATCTTCAGGACTCTTCTACAACTTTCCCAAAAGCCTCCTCCACCACTATAAATATAGAAGACATCCAAGAGCACCAGGTATCCGAGAACAAGAGATCAAAAAATCAGACTCCCTTAGCCACCATCAATAGTCATGTTTTTCTTTATTTCTCATCTGTAAAAATTTCTCTCAACTCCCCTTTGTAAACAAGCCTCCAGTCTTGTAATCTTTTTATTTTAAGTTTTCGGGCCTTCCCGAAAGGGAAACCTTCTTGTTTATAAATATGTAAGTTTTATCTTATTCAATATATATTTCTTCTTGTTCTCATATCCATTCCATTTTCTTGTCTCATGAAAACCTATCTCCTTGACCCTAAACTAGGTCATCTTTTAGATATCTCCCATGGGTATTTTATCTTGAGCAGCTGTAAAGCATATACGCTTGACAGATTTAATAAGGGTTCGATCTAAGCCATTATGCTTTGATTGCGCAGGCTGTATGATCATTTATGCCCTGAAAAATCGTATGTCAGGAGGGTCTTGTGCACCAACAGCTAGTCTCAAGTAGTATCCATCTCGAGTTATCTCAAAGATATCTTCTTTAAGAGCAAGCCTTAGGTTTCCTACATCCAAGAAAAATAGAATGAGATAGAGAACTATAAGAAATATTTGGAAATGATAAAACTTGGATCTTTATAACCCAAGAAGGGAGTACCAAGTAGGGACAGTACAACCAATAGTTTACTCCTATCCACCACTGCCTCCTATATTCCTTTCTCCAGCTCCAAGCACTCTCTCTACTTTCTTTAAATAAAATAAAATAAAATAAAATAAATAAATAAAAAAAGTGTATCTCCTTGTACTTCGACTCTATCTATATTATATATATCCTCTTCTTTCCTCTTTGTGTAAATTTCATTTTTTTTTCTGTATAAAACTTCGTCCTTTTTCTATCCAGTTCTTTCTCTTACTTGTTCTCCGTTTTTCCTCCATCTTATTCGTGTTCCCTTTCTATTTAGGTTTCAGTCTTAGGTCTTTTCGTCTGCATTTCCCTTTTTATTTTCAAATATAATAATAAAATAAAAAAAAAAAAATCCCTCTCTCTCTCTCTCTAAAAAATCCATAGCCTTTTAATTAAACAGATGCATGATGGCTTTGGTCCATATACATATAGAGATCAATCTCTCTCCGCTTTCTCTTCCGCGCGTGTTTCTCTCTGGTCAGCTTCTATACTCTTCATCGACCAGAGGATCATGAAGGGATTGCTAGCACCGTCCAGATGGTCCGTGACTCATCCGGTTCGTGAGACGAAGATCGATCGGATATGCGCCGATTTCGTGTGGATACGCGTAGAGGTCGGGCACGTGCGCGGCTACATCGGAACCTCAGTTTGCCAAAGTCAGTTTCAACCGTACAGTAGATCAAGAGACCTTAACTGGTTCACGATAAGATCTCTAAACATAAAGGCCCCGTTTGGTTCGGGGGTTAAAGCGGGGATAACGAAGTTATCCCCGCTATTCCGCCAAACGAAACGAAGTTTGGCCGGGATATTTTATCCCGGTCAAACTTCGTTATTCTCGGTTATTCCGGAATAGCTGGGATAAACTATTCCATCGTTTTGACGGAATAGCGCTATTCCAAGCTTAATTCTAAATTTAATTAAGATTATAAATTTATTTAAACATAAATTATATAAACATAATATATTTAATTAATAATAAAAGAATAAAATATCCAAGCTAGATTTATAATAAATATTATTTAATTAATAATTTATATATTAATTTATTTACTAATTAACTAGATAATTAATTAACTATTTAATTTATTACTTTAATAAATATTTAATTAATTTTTTGAGTAATTAATTCATTATTTTAATTAATTTACTAATTAAATAATTAATTATATTAATTAATTAATTAATTAATATTTTGAGTAATTTAATTATTTCTTAATTAATCATCTGACTATTATTAACTAATTTATTTATTATTTTATTATTTTATTAAATTATTTGTAATTAATTAAATTATTAATTACCAATTAATTTATTTATTAATATTAAGGGTTTTTAGCAATATTCATAATTATTTAGTAGATTAAATAAGTTAAATTATTACTTAATTAATATTTCGTCTTAATTAATTAGATAAAATATTATTGTTTAAAATTATAATTATTCTTATCCTCGCAATTCCAATCAAACCATCCAAACACTATTTTCCTTATTCCCGAGAAAAATCTACTTTTCATCCAAACGCAAAATTAATTTAATCCCCGCTTATACCTCAATTTATATCTATCACTGGAATAGTCACTTTTTGCTTATCCCCGAACCAAACGATACCAAAGAGTTTTGTTTGGATTAAATTTTTTGCATAATAACATGAGAATAATCCGCCGGCACTGGATTGATTTATTGGTTTTCGTTTTTCATATGTGATATGTATTTGGCTTCCGAAAATTTTTAAAATGTAAATTATTTTTCACTGCGTTTTTCTTTTGTGCCGGTAATTTCCTAACAATAACAGCCACATACTTGTAGATCAACGGGCTAATTAATGAGAATAAGTTCTTTCGCTTCGCTAGATACATAATTTAAAATTGCTCAATCTAATAGTTCATCACATATAGACATGTCCAACAAGAAAACTCATTTAGAAAACAAAAGGATTCACAAATGCATCTTGATAAACCTGAGAAAGCACGCAAGTGATCAATCTTCATACAGGTTAAGTAACAAACATGCCTATCTAGGTATTTTCTATCTAGACAATCTATTGTAGCTGATGTGCCAATTAACAAATAAAGGTAAAAAATTGAATACAAGAGAAATGGCATTAAACAGATAATAATAATGACAACTAAAAGAGGATCAATCATATATGTCAAGGGAAAAGCAGTCTTGAATCACATAGAAGGTAATTTGTATAAAAGGTCCCTTATTTTTCAGACAATTTCCAAAAATCCCTAGCTTTTTATCTTTTTACATAATTACTTTAGTTTTTACTTTTTCTTTCATAAAAGTTCCTAATGAGCATCTTTTGAAGAATTTAAGAATATATTATCAGCACTTCTATCAGATTTTGAAAATAATATTGCCAAACACTCTATTGAGCCGAAAATTACTTTTTGATCAAAATCATTTTTCAGAAGTTAGGCCAAACACCCCCATAGTAGTGGTTAGAGATGTCGATGGGCACATATACTCAAAATTTTATTCGAATTTGAACCTAAATAGGACAAGTCTACTCAATGCTAAATGGAGGATATAAAAAATGAAAACACGACATATTCGGATTCGGATATGGATTTTATCTTTACCCGATCTGAAATAGAATTTGACACAAATCCGAATAGACTTACATTATATAATATAAATATGAATATTTAATGTTATATTTTAATTTCTATTTTGGAAAGGTAAAAATATACAGAAGTTATCTGAACTATGAACCATTTTGAATCAGTTATCAAATCATTCAAAATTTTAATTTTATTATTCAATCTTTCAATTTGTTTGATTTGAGTTGGTCAACGATACTTTGATTTCAAATTTTAAGTTAATTACTTAATTTAATAAATTTATAGTTGCGAGAATTGTATAAAGTATATTAATTAAACATATAAAGATAAACGACGCATTCAAATTTTGAAGTCAAAATGCTGTCTGCCGGCTCAAATTAAATAAACTGAAAGGTTGGAGAGTAAATTCAAAATTTTGAATGGTTGGGAGCCGTTTCAAGATAATCTATAGTCCAGATAAATGTCCTATTCGTTTCTACCATTGAGAAATTTAAATTTTAATATAATATACTTAAAAATAAGGTAAAAAAAAGTGTGATTGTTTTAGATTTGAATTTGAGTTTGAATTTTTGGTCAGATTCAATTTTAAATAGAAACTTTCAAAATCTATCAAATTTGAATACGGATTCGAATTTGATGAATTTTTAAAAATCTGTTCCGAATCCGATAGCTGCGGAAGTAATCGACTTTGAAAATTGGAAGCGCCCGCGAAAAGCTCGAGGAGAATGAAATGGGCCCGAATAACTAAGCTCGATCTCCTTGGTCATTAATGCGCGCATGGTGAGAACCGAAGGGTTGCACTTGGCCCCCCATGCACCCCTCTATTCAACCTTTCCTCTTCCCTCTCCAACTCTATATATAAATATGCATACCCAATACCCCACTTCCATTTTGCAACGAGCTCACAAATTAAAAATGTCATCCTACATTACCTTCGGGAGAGAAGCTGATTCGAGCAGAAAGAAGGTCCTGACGACGGCTATGTCGCCTCCGAAAGAAGAAACGGCATCATCCAAAACGGCATCATCCAAATTCGTCGGCACAGACGACACGACTGCGCTGGCGGCGTCGTACAACGACCGCATCCGCCCCCTCCTCGACGCCGTCGACTGCCTGCGGCACCTCAAGGTGACGCAGGAGGGCATCCAGCTGCCGACCATCGTCGTCGTCGGCGACCAGTCCAGCGGCAAGTCTTCCGTCCTCGAGTCCCTCGCCGGCATCAGCCTCCCCCGCGGCCAGGGCATCTGCACCCGCGTCCCCCTCGTCATGCGCCTCCAGCACGACCCCGCCGTTGTCGTGCCTATCATTCAGCTACAGTACTACAACCAAGAAAAGAAGCTCGTCACCGTCGGCACCACCGAAGCCGGCGTCACCGCCGCGATCCGGTCGGCTACGGACGTGATTGCCGGCAGCGGGAAGGGCATTTCGAACACCCCTCTCACGCTCGTCGTGAAAAAGCGCGGCGTCCCCGACCTCACCATGGTCGACCTCCCCGGCATCACTAGAGTCCCCGTCCACGGCCAGCCGGAGAACATCTACGAGCAGATCTCCGGCATCATCACGGAGTACATCACGCCGAAGGAGAGCATAATTCTGAACGTGCTGTCGGCCACCGTCGACTTCCCGACCTGCGAGTCGATCCGGATGTCGCAGCGGGTGGACCCCACCGGCGAGCGCACGCTGGCGGTGGTCACGAAGGTCGACAAGGCCCCCGAGGGCCTCCTCGAGAAGGTCACCGCCGACGACGTCAACATCGGCCTCGGCTACGTCTGCGTCCGCAACCGCGTCGGCGACGAGTCCTACGAGCAGGCGCGCAAGGAGGAGGCGCGCCTCTTCGGCTCCCACCCGCTGCTGTCGAAGATCGACAAGTCGATCGTCGGCGTGCCCGTGCTCGCGCAGCGGCTGACGAAGATCCAGGCGTCGATTGTCACCCGCTGCCTGCCGGAGATCGTCAAGAAGATCAACGACAAGCTCCGCAAGTACACGTCGGAGCTCGACGACATGCCGCGGAGCCCCTCGACTGCCGCCGACGCCGTGCGAGTACTTTTCCACATCCTCAAGCAAGCGCAGGAGACGCTCGAGAAGATACTCGTCCGCGGGGAGTTCGACGACTTCCCCGACGACAGCAGACTCCACGGCACGGCCCGCATCGCCGAGATGCTCCAGAAGTACGCTGCCAAGCTCCCCGCAAAGTGTCCGACGGTCGCTAACGAGCCGTTCTTAATGGAGGAGGTGCGAGTCCTCGAGGAGACGAAGGGTATCCGGCTCCCGAACTTCCTCCCCCGGTCGGCGTTCCTCACGATCCTCAAACGGAAGATCAACATCGTCTCTCCGCTGCCGCACGAGTTCGTCGCGGAGGTGTTGGCGTACGTCGAGAGCGTCGCCACGGAAGTGCTGCTGCAGCGCTGCGAGAACTACCCGCAGCTGCATTCGGCGGCGTGGAGGGCGGTGCAGAGCCTGATGGAGAAGACGCGGGGCCGGTCGGCCGAGTTCGTCGGCGAGATGATCGAGATGGAGCTGGCGGCCGACTACACGTCGAATCCGGATTACGTGAAGTCGTGCTGCGTGATGAAGGAGCAGCTGGACAAGTTTACGGAGGCCGTCGAGAACGCGACGAATCCGCCGATGGTGAACCTGAGTGGGGAGTTCGGAGCGGTGGACGTCGCGCCCCTGAGGCAGCACCGGGAGGTGGCGGTGCAGGCGTTCGAATTGCGGGTGAGGCTGGCGGCGTACTGGCGGAGCGTCGTGCTGCGGATGGTCGACGGGGCGGCGCTGCACGTCCAGCGCAGCGTCCAGCGGGTGGTGGAGAGGGAGCTGGAGGCCGAGGTGGTGGGCGAGGCGGTCGGGGGGGCGGCGGGGGGCATCGAGCGGATGCTAGAGGAGGGGCCGACGAAGGCGGCGAAGCGGGAAAGGCTCAAAAAGAGGATCGACCTGCTCAGGCAGTCCAAGGACGTGGTGGCCAACATCATGGATCGCATAGCCATTGATAGTGGCACCGAATGAATTTATTTAGTTATCTAATCTAAACTTACTTAAACAAGTGCTAATTAAGTAAGTCTCTATATATCTAGTTTTTTGTCTTTGTGAGCAATATTTTGTGTTCTAACTAGATATATCTTATATGAAATATATTAAATACTACCGTTAATTGCAATTATCATCTTATGGTAAATTGATTTAGCTTTAAACGCTCTCAAAAGACCAGGCAGGAGAGGTGCGCACATGTACTCAAACGGTCAGTGTGCTAAAAAAAAGAATTGGATTAGGTTTTCGGATTAGCGGGTTTGCAACTACTTATAAAAGAAAAGGATATTCATGAAATTCAAACCAAAAGTGATTTTGGGCATTTTTGGTTCCACGTAAAATTATAAAAAAATAGTTTTTAATGAAAAAGTATTTTCAGTGAAAAAATAATTTCATGATCTTTAGTGTTTTGTATGCCAGAAAAGAAAATAAATTTTTCATGGTGCTTGTTTGGATGATAGAAAATAGGGATGAAAAATTATATAATTTATTTCAGTTTTTTCTATTATTATATATTTATATATAATTATATTACTAGTGAAATACACGTGCAATGCACGTCACATATTTGAAAAAAGATAAAAAAAATTCTTTTCAAAAAAATCAAGATCGAACATAGTTGATATGTAATATATAATTTTTAAATAGATTTTTAGTGAATATTTATAATTTAAAAATTTTATTATATTTGCATAAGATAGTAAAAAATTATTGTTCCATTGATTATATAGATAGATAAATTAAATTTTAAATCTTTACATCTGAGACTTAGAAATTAAATTTGCATATTGTGGCTATGAAAATTTTTCTTTTATACTACTTATAAAATAGCCCTTTTTTGGGCCAAAAAATGACATTTATAACCGAGATTCCTTTAATCGTATAAATCATGCCAAAAATAATTTAAGTCATGCAAACTTTTTATATAAAAAATTATTTAGGCCATGCCACTCATACTATTTTATTTTACATACAAGTTTTTATACTTGAGACTCCTTTATTTGATACAAATCATACCATTTATTATGATAAAAAATGTCTGAAAGCCCTCCATTTATTTTTTTTCTAATAAATGATAGATGAAGTATTTAGCAATTTACATACCAAAAATGATCCAAGCAAAATTTAGAATCAAACAGTATCCAAAAAATTATTAATTAATAAAATTTTCTCAAAATATCTGTTTTTTTTCTGCATATTATTTAGTTTCCATGCAAACCTTCCATGTTACAAATCTCTTTAGTGAGTAAAAATTATACAATTTATTTAGATAAAAATGGACAAACACCTCCTCATCTTTAGGCAATCCTAATATTTTTTTATTAACATACACTTAACTACTAATTTAGCCAGATAAACTAAAAATATAACTAAAATTTTAAATACTAAATTTTAGAAAATAGATTAATTAACTGCTCTATATCAAATAAAACTGAATTAATTAATTAATAAAAAAATAAAAGTCCAGAAAGATATCAATTAAAAATAAATACATAACTATTGAGGCCTCTATTTCAAGGTCACCTATAGTGAAGGGGGTTTTATTTCAAAGTTGTTGGCTTAAATGGGTCAGCATCCTGCCCTGTGGTGGGAGGTCAGGTTGGGCCGAGTCACGTTCACGTTCGAAATGGCGGGAGGCCAGGGTGGGCCGAGTCAGGTTCGAAGTGGCGTGAGGCTGGTTGGGCCGAGTCACAATCGAGGCCCGTGGGCGCTGTGTCTGTACGCTTTAAGTGAATTGGTTGCGTATTTCTAACAGCTCGAGCTTTTGGAATTAATGGTTAGCGCCAACGATCCGACAAGTAGTATCAGAGCCAGAGGTCACGAGTTCGATTTCCGCATGCTGCAAGTGTTTTCCGCATGCTGCAAGTGCAGGTGCTGGTGGGGGGATTGTCGGCTTAAATGGGCCAGCATCCTGCCATGTGGCGGGAGGCCAGGGTGGGCCGAGTCATGTTCTAAGTGGCGTGAGGCTGGTTGTGCCGAGTCACAATCGAGACCCGTGGGCGCTGTGTCCGACAAAAGTCACCTATAATTATGGGGGTTTCTCGCTCTTGAATCATATGGTATAATTTTTTATGGAAAATGTGATACAATGGAAGTATAAAAGATATCAATTAAAAATAAAATAAAAAGTTGGCTGGTGTATTTCAAAATTATCTACACTTGAGGGGTCTCTCCGTCTCTTCCTGGTGGGGGAAGGGACTAAGAGGAAGAGACGGAGTTGGGGGTGGGACTGAGCGGGAGACAGTGAGGGCCCCTCAGGGCGAGCGTAGAGGGCCTACCATTGGGTGGCGTCGGCGGTAAACCGTTTTGACCTGGACGTCGGCCTCCCGTGCGTGAGAGAGAAAATGCGAAGGGGGTGATTTATTTTTGAAAACATGCACGATATGAAATAGCGAACAGGACGGATGAATTTTGAAAAAAAATAAAATAACTAAAAAATAGAGGGCATTTTTGGTAGAAATACGACAGATGCTTTGTATTTTGACTGTTGGATTAGATTTGATGGTGTTGATTAACTGTAATTTTATAATTTTATAGAAGAAACTTAAATTCTATGGCTGTAAGTAACTTGTTTCAAAAAAGATGGATTAGATTAATTGGAGTGGAGTGGAATTAACCTATATGTGAATGGCATTTTTGGCAAATAAAAAAAAACTCGCTCTTTTATAATTAAGTAGTATAGATAAATAGAGTATAAATCTTTTCAAATTCGTATCATTGTTGTATTGTTCGAATTTTAAACTGCAAATCTTTTCAAATCTATATGATTCTTTTGTTGTTTCTGATTTTCAACTTTATTTTACAAATTAACCGAATATACATTATTTTCTGAATATGTGCACTTTAAATCATAGGTAAATCTTTTTGAATCTATGCACTTTTTTTAAATCTTCTTCTTCGTGTATAGCAATATATTTTGATCATATTAATTTTTATGGCTTATTTAAAATTTAAAGATTGTTAATATTTTATCTTTTTAAATTTTAAATAATATTTTATTATTTTTGAATAAATAAATTGTGTAATGCTTATATATGTTTAATCACATGTGTGATGTACGGCTAGGGGTGTAATGTGGGCCGTGCCGGGCCGGCACGGCCCACATTTTCCGGGCCGAAACGGGCTAGGGGTTGGCCCGGCCCGGCCCGGTTTCAATTTTGGGACGTGCCGTGCGGGGCCCAAGCCGCCTAGCCTCCGGCCCGGCACGGCCCTTCGGCCCTGAAGGCACGGGCCGTGCCGGGCCGGGCCGTGCTTCGGGCCGGCCCTTTAAGATATTTATTTTTAATTTTTTTAAAAAATTATTATAAAATTTAAAAGAGAAATAATAAATTATTTTATTTAAACTTATATTTTGATCAAATAATTAAAAATTTATAAAAAATAGTTATAATATAGTAAATATTTAATTTTTTTAAAAAAAATTGTATTATTTAAAAAAAAAAAAAAAAAAGAAAAGAGATGTGTTTTGGTCCAAAGTCCAATGGACCAAAATGCTTTGGTCCATTGGACCAAAACCACTCCTCCCAAGGTTAGAGCTCCTGGGGAGGAGGCCTCCCCAGGAGCTGAGACCCCGAGGCCCAAGGCATCTTGCCTTGGGCCTCGGGGTGCGGGCCGTGCTGGCCCGGCTGGCACGGCCCAACCGGGCCGTGCCGTGCCGGGCAGCCCGTCTCTTCGCGGCCCGGCCGGCCCGGCCCGAGCCGTGCTGCAGCCCGGCCCGCGGCCGTGCCGGGCCGGGCGGGCCACGTGCCGCCCGGCCCGTTTTACACCCCTATGTACGGCACATTGAGCTATTCCTTTTTTTTTTTTTTGTGGTTTTGAATTATTATGTTGTTTTGAAATTTTTCCTATTTCCATTTTAAAGAAACTTTTTTATTTGTGAAAGGATTTTTAATATTATAAGTTTTTGTGGGACTCAATACACATTTATTAGAAGTTTGAAAAAAAATTAGATTATTTTAAAAAAAATGAAAGCTATGCGTTTAGGTTTTCAAAAAATTTAAATAGTATATATTATATTTTTAATAATTTATGCAACGTGCATTGTGCACTTAGCTAGTAAATCTAAGTACGTTAGAAACTAAAATAAAAAATTAGGTATAGATTGAGAACATCGGGTATCAAAGTACCTCTCCAACTGTCAGAAAAATGATTGTTTTGGCGAGGAGGACAACAACGATGTGCTGGCGAAGGGGACGACGACGATGATCGGCGAAGGTGACAATGATCGGCGAAGGCGACGGCGATAACATGCCGGCGCTGGTGAGGACGACAACGATGTGTCGGAAGGACGATGACTTGCACAGTTACATGAAAAATAAAAGGTCATAAAGATGCAAACTTATTAATATTCAAAATTTAGAGACATAAAAAATTTAGTGAAAAAGATAGAGACATTATTGAAAAGAAGGAAAAAAATCAAAATTCACGTTTTTATGAGTAGTATATATATATATGAATTGAGCTCCTATACTTTTAAAAGTACCAAGTTATTAGTACTTATAGATTTTTGGCTATTGGATTAAGGGATGTGCGGCTAGGATGATGTGGGTCCCTTAAGGTTGAGTGGGTGATTGGTTGAATAGTATGATCTAACGGGTGGAAATGGCACAAGGGGTAGATCTAACGGTAAAAAATTTACAAGCACCAAGTGCTTGGTGCTTTTACAAGCACCATAGCCGGACTCATATATATATATATATATATATATATATAGAGAGAGAGAGAGAGAGAGAGAGAGAGTAGGTCTTGTGTGCTATTAGGATCACGGAGGCCTCCGTGCTCCTAAGCCGTTTTCGATGATGGGACTTTCGAATCGACGATCGGCTCCGTCAGACTTAATCTAGCGTATTGGAAGTATCTACAAAATAATTTCTGCGAATTTTCGATATCATTTACCTAGTGATCGAAAGGATTCAAAATCAATAATTTTTAATGGTTGATGTATGCCGTTTGCAAGTTTAACGGTGTAGAAGTATTCAAATCAGATGAAATTTTGATAGAAAATTTTTTATACTATCTACAACAAGATCAATATCTCTGAGCGAAAATTTTAGTGCTACATCATAACTTTTTGTGAGATTTTTATTTGCAACCGTTGATTTTGAGTCCTTTCGATCACTAGGTAAATGATATCGAAAAACTACAAAATTTATTTTCTAGATAGTTCAAATACGCTAGATCAAGTCTAACGGAGCTGATCATCAATTCGGAAGTAACATCATTGAAAACGACTTAGGAGTACGGAGGACCTCTGTGCTCCTAATAGCACGCAAGACCTACTCATATATGAGTAGAGCTATTATACTTTCGGAAGCATAAGGGAGTTGGTGCTTCCAACTCTGTCCCTTCGATCAACCCCTTTGACCATTTTCTGATATTTGGATTAATATTATTACCCTTGGGGGAACACTCGACCCTAAGGGGGACCTCTATCATCCCGACCCTACAATCTTTGATCCAAGGGCCAAAAAGTCGAAAGCACCAACTCCTTTATACTTTCGATAGCATAGTAGCCCTACATTATATATATATATATAGTTAAGCTAGAATACTATCGATAGCAAACGGGCACTTTTGCCACCCATTTATTTTCGATGATGGAGCTTCCAAATGGACAATCGGCACCGTTGAACATGATATAAAGAAAGAGATAACCCAGCTAGGATGTTTCTAATAGCACCAAGCACTTGGTGCTAACTATTCCACCAACATTCACTAAGGGGCTGTTTGATTTGGTGTAAGTAGAGGGGTGGAACTGAAGTTTCATCACTTCTGGTGTTTATTTTATTATAAGTAAAAAAAAAATATATAACTCAAGTTACTTCAAATCTTCACTTCACCTACTCTCGGCTTCCCCCTCTAGAGTACCGAACTCAAGTTCTACCACACTCAAGTTTCCCTAAAAAATTTATTAAATATTAAAGCCTAAACTCTACTTCCTTTAAATGTTTGGTTGCCCGAAAGTGGCTGAAGTGAAAAAAGTCACTTTTGCAAAAGTGACTTTTACAAAAGTGACTTTTCAGTTCGATTGTTTGGTTGGCTATAAAGTGAAACATGAATACCTATAGTTTTGTAATTTTTATTCTTTAATTATATATAAAGAGGTGATAATATAAACAAACGACTTATATATAAAGAGCCCCTGCGCCCGCGCCCCCCGCGCCCCTGCGCCCGCGCCCCCCGCGCCCCTGCGCCCGCGCTCGCGCTCCCCGCGCCCCTGCGCCCGCGCGCGCCCGCGCCCCCCCCCCGAGCTCGCCCTTGAGCTCGCGCCCCCCCCGCGCCCCTGCCCCGGCGCCCCTTACGCCCTTGCGCACGCGCCCGCTTGGGCCGGCGTCGCTCTGGAAGGCGGCGGCGAGCGGCGGGGCCTCGAGCCGGCGTCGCTCGCCCCGCCATGGGCCCCGTCGTCGTCCTCCTCCTCGTCAGCCTCCTCCTCATCGTCGTCGTCGTCGTTGTGCTCCTCCTCCCCACCTCCCCCCGATTTCGAGCGCTTCCTCGAGATCCACCCCGCGTCGCGCGCCCCAGAGAGGGAGGTGACCGGATCCGAGTTTGGTTGGGGAGAAAGAGTGCAACGAGGAGAAATGGTGCAACGTGGAAGAAGAAGAGAAAAAGAAATGATATAATTTTCATCCAAAGAGTACAATTTTGGTCTAAAAAGTGTAATTTTCATCTCAAATAGTGTAATTTCTGTATCAAAAAATGTAACTTTTGAAAAAATATTTTAAAATAGTGTAACATTATTTTAACAGTGCAATTTCATCTTCTTCTTCCTTCTTCTATAATTTTTGATCTTTCCTGTAGAAAAAATATTATTTTTTATTATTTATTTTTTTTTGTCACGACCCACCGCCTTCGCCGGAGTGTAACTTTTTGTTTTCCCTCCCTCGCCGGCGTGCTTCTCGGCCCCAAGAAGCACTTCTTCTTCGTAGCCGGCGGCAGCGGTAGGGACGACGGGTGGAGGAGGGTCGGAGAGGGAAAAAAAAAAAAGAGTCGCGGCGCGGCGCGGCCTCGGCGGGGTCGGAGGCGAGGATGGCGGGGGTGCGCGTGCGAGGGCGAGGACGTGAGGGGTAGAGGCGAGGCAGGCCGTTTCCGCCTCCGCCTCCGCCTCCGCCACCGCCGCCGCCGCCTTCTTCGAAGAGAAAAAAAAAGAGCGAGAGAAAAAAAAAAGAGGAGAGAAAAAAAGTAACAGGGGTATTTTGGTCAGTTTACTGAAAATTCGGACCGAATCTGTAAAATCGAAAATAGCGACCCAATTTTGCAAAAGCCCAAAACTAGTAGATTTTTTATGCAAAACGGCCATAAAATTTTAGACATAAATTAAATTTACAATTTGAACTTAGTGTTTAAGTTATAACTCAGAAATTAAATTCTAAAATAAAAGTTCAACATAGAAATTAGAACATTTGTTCAACTTTGAATTCATAATTTGAATTTATTATTTCAATCATATTTTAATTTACTCTTTGATCTTAAATTCTGAATTCAAATATGAATTCACAATTGAATTAATATTTAAATTAAAATTAAAATTTGAGTTTAAATCACAATTCAAACTGAACATTTGAATTTATAATTCGAATTCAAAGTTCAAATTGAAACTCATTATTGAAATTAAATTTAAATAACAAATTTAACTTTATATTTGAATTTCAACTTAAAAATTTAAATTTTAAATTCAAATTTCAGTCAATAATTTGAATTTATAGTTAGAACAATTTGAATTCAAAGTTCAAATTGAAGTTCTTAGCTAAAAATAATTTGATTAAAATTTAAATTTTAATTTAAATTATAGAATTCAAATTTAAATAAAAATTTTAAATTTTAAATTTAAAAATATAAAGTCACAAATTTGAATTTAAAAATTTTATGTTGAATTTGAATTTACAAATAAATTCAAAATGTGATCATGATTTTAATTCAAATTTTTAAAGTGAAATTCAACTTTAAAAGTAAATTCAAAGATTAAAATTAAGATCAAATATAACCTCTTAGCTAAGCTCTCTCCACTTTCGGTGACTTTTGAATTTTTTGAGCCGAAGTCAAAAAAGTGAAATTTAGTTATAACTCACTTTATCAGCCCACTTTTGTAAAGTGACTTTAATATTCACTTTCGTAAACCAAACAACCGATAAGACATCACTTTCCGAAAGTGCCACTTTCGGTGCTTCATTTTCGACCAACCAAACATGCCAAAATGGGTTAGAGTTATCTTCTTTTTTTTTACAATGGGTTAAGATTATTTTTAAACAATAATGAGGGATTTAATTATTTAATAGATTGGAGTTTATAGAAATAAGTTTACCATTATATTTAGGAAGTAACGAAATCCACTTACTTACATCAAAACAAACATTAGAACTCAAAAAACTGATTTCACCAGCATCATGTTACACCAAAATAAACAGAAGAAGTGATTAAATTTAACTTTCAGACTGTGCGGGTTACATCAAAATAAATAACAAAAAAATAATCAACTTCAAGGAAACTCAAACACCACTGCACTTGAGTAACGTTAGATTTAAAAATTCGTCAATCCAAATGCCCCCTAAACTATAGGGAGACTACTATCGTCCTAACCCTATAACCTTTCATCCAAATGCTGAAAACTCATGAGTACCAATACTTAATGCTATTAAAAGCATTCCAGCCTACATAATATATATAGGGATGTGGTGGTGAGAAAGGAGAGAGAGAGGAATGAGTATTATTATATAAAACTAAAAATAAAAATATTCTTCTTCTTTCTTCTCCTTTTTCTTGTTCTGCTTCTTTTTCTTCTCCTTTTTCCTTCCATATTGTTGCATTATTAGAAGATATATTGTATTATTTGATAAGTACAATAAACTGTATATAATATACTACCAAATAGTATAATTTATGGTTAAATAGTGTAACATATTTTTAAGCGGTGCAATAGTTATATAGTATATTATACTATTTGATAATATATTGTACTATTGACCATATATTGCACTATCCTCCTCCTCTTCACCCCTCTGATCGCCTCATCCTCTTTCTCCCACTGCCCCTTCATCGCCACCACCATTGCTGCCTTCTCCGCCAATTTGACCATATCCAGCACTTAATTGTTTTAACAGAGAAGATTGCGGGGATGCTAAAAAAAATAGAAGTCACATGATACTCAAATGTTCAATACAGTTAAAATCACAGAATGCAAAGTAAAATATAGTACATCACAGGTGGGGTGTCTAAATTAAGCTTGTTTAAAAATGAGTAAAAAATAAGACGGCCAAATCAATATTTTAAGGGTAGGTCTTGCTTTATGTAACTTGTTTTTTTTTTTTTTTTTTCAAAATTCAAATTCTATGCAATTGCATGTGCAAGTGGATAAACTTCTCCGTTAATTAGCTCGCAAAGCACTCCTATCGCACTACAAAAAAAATTACATTTAAGGATACTTTTTTTTATAGTTAACAATACTTAAAAGCGTCCCAATATAATCTAGTGTCGCATTTGAAAGCGTCGGTCAAAACGTCAGTAAATAAAAAATCGCTAGATATATACCGACGCTTATGTCAAGCGTCGGTAAAATATTTTGACGCTTTAAAGCGTCGAAAAATTAAAAATAATAGTAAAATTTATTATTTAATAAATTAGTTTAATATAATATAGGACTCATATGACGACGCTTTTTGAAGCGTCAGTATTTGCTACATTATAGGAATGCTTGGAGACGCTTACCCCAAACGTCGTCTAAAAAGCGTCTTTATATTGCGATTTTCTTGTAGTGTCGGGGTACAAAATGACGTTTCTTCTAGTGAAACAAAGAAGTCAAAAGAATTTGCTATTAGTTTCTACTTTCTTGTATACAATCTGGAAAATTCTTCATCTGTCAACCTGTTCAATTCTACAAAATTTAAACAAATTTTTTTAAAAAAAAATCAAAATCAAATTGCTATTAAATGAGCCATATGGTACCCATTCCAAAATCAAATGGTTTCCTCTTTCATTTGATAGAGAACTAATGGGCATGTTTGGAGGATGAAATTGAACTGGATTGAATTGATAATAATTCTGAGCTCAAACCAATTCAATATTAGGACACGCACCGAATTGGATAAGCAAATCTGGTCCGGTTAATTTAGTCCGGCTCATATGGGACTAACTAAATCTGTCTGAATAGATAGGATTACATGAGATTGGACTAATTCAATCCTCTCAAGCCTAACGCTTGTTAAATATAAAAATATTTAAAATACCGTTCTCTACTGGTTTAAGTTTTTAGAGTGCAACAATTGTTTCATATATTTAATATGATATATCATAGTAGGAGGACCTGAGTTCGAGTCACGCTAGGCACCTAGTATTATTAATTTCCTCTCATTTAATTTAAGTCCACGTAATGGGCTTTGCGAAAAGTCTCGAGTCGAGACGTGAGAGGAGTGTTAAATATAAAAATTTTAAAATACAGTTCTCTATCAGCTTAAACTTTTAGCCTCTGTTTGGTTGAGGTATAAGGAATAGAATAAGGGATTATCCCACCCTTTGTACCCAAACCAAAAAAAGTTAAGTTGGGAACTGTTATTGGGAATTACAGTTCCCACCCCACCCTGGAACAGTCCTGCCCCCTTTTCGTAAAATTTAAAATTTAAAATTTAAATTTTAAACTATGAATTTTAAAATTTTAAAATTAAAATTTAAAATTTAAATATTCCAAATTAAAATTTAAAATTTAAAATTTTGAATTTTAGAAATTTTAAATTTTAAAATTAAAACTTATAATTTTAAATTTTAAAATTTTAAATTTAATATTTTAAAAATTTCAAAATTAAATTTGATAATTTAAATTTTTCAAATTCTAAATTTGATCTTAGATTGAAATTTTGATCTTTAAAATTTAAAATTTTGAAATTTAAAATTTGAGTTCTTAAATTTTAAATTTTAATTTTGAATTTTAAAATTTAAAAGTTAAATTTTAAATTTAAATTTTTAAATATAAATTTTAAATTTTAAATTCAAATATAATGAGAGGGAAAATATCATTATTTTTTATTTATAATTATCAACTATTCTTCTTATTTCATCTTATCTATCCAAACGTTATTTTTCTTATTCTCGAAAATAACTCAATTTTCATCCAAATGCAAAATTGGTGTAGTTCTTACTTATACCTGAACTTACATCTATTTCTGGAATAAACAGTTCTTACTTATATCCGAACCAAATGAAGACTTAAAATACAACAGTTGTTTCATATACTTAATAACGTTATCCCTCACCGCTGCGGTGTCACACGATGTGCTGCTTCGTGTTCTTGCCAAGGAAGGCATCGTCGCCGAGGAGCGGCGGCAAAGGGACGGGATATTTTGGAATTGGTGAAAGGGATTAAAGTGTCGAGTCCTGCACTAATCTTATATAATTTGCTTCAAACATAAGATTGGAATTAAATAAATTCTGTACTATGCCAATCCAATCTAATCAAATCTTATTTGCATGATCTTATTATGCAACCTAATTCTGGATACCAGACATGCCCGAATGTGTGCACTGCACTGGATGCACCCACACAGTAATGCATGACTCCCTCCATCAGTCCATCTTATTTCGGATATAAATTCTCTCATCCAATAAGTATGAGCATGTCTGAAGCACGAAGTTAGATGAGAATTGGACTCAAAATAAATCAGTCAAAATCCTAGTTTGGTGTAGTCATTGAATCGGACTGAATGAAGTCCCTCAAACTAACAATCCTCTCTAAGAGGTATTTTTTTTTTTTTGAGAGAAAGATAGCACGCTACCCGCTTCGTTTATTTCATTTAAAAATAAACTTAACTGGAAATATGAATTAACTAGGATTCGAACTCGGGACCTCGGATACCAACCATCAAGCCTTTTGCCACTTGCGCTAGAAACGATCGGTCTCTCTAAGTGATATTAATTATACAATCTAAGGTGTTGGGATTAGGCATAATTGGATTAGACCCAGAGGCTTTCTAATATAAGATTTAAATTTAAACAACATTTCTAATCACACGATTTTAATTTGAATTACAAATTTAAATCTCATTTTGAAGTCAATTTTAGTTCAAAAATAAATTTTTAAATTCAAATTTTAATTTCAAATCTTGATTGTTAATTCTGGATTCAAATTTCAAAGTTATAGTCCAACTGGAGACTAGCCTATTTAATTAGTGAGAAATTCTATCTGTACACCCAAAAAGGAGTGTAGATCTTACACCTCCTATCTTAGAGTTTAAAAAATTCAAATAAATTTTGGCGAAAAAAAATTGATGTAATAAGTAGAGAATGATGACCTTTGAATGAAAATGATATAAAATATACACTCTATTTTAGAGTATAACGGTAACATTATTCTTAACTAATAGTAGATTATTCTTCAAATTTATCCTCATAAGTAGAACGACACACATTTTACTCAATAATAAAGATATGGTTGTAAATCATACTAAAAGATTTTTATAGAGAGACAGTTTAATTAACCGTCCAATATCAATTTAAAAGATTATTATTTTTTTTTTGAGAGAAAGGTAGCACGCTACCCGCTTCGTTTATTTTTTTTAGAAATAAACTTAGCTAGAAATGTGAATCAACTAGGATTCGAACTCGGGACCTCGGATACCAACCACCAAGCCCTTTGCCACTTGCGCTAGGGACGGTCGGTTTAAAAGATTATTATTGGAATTTCTGTTAGAAGGATGGCCCATCCCTACCATATTTTGTGGACTAATATGTACCCAGTGCCCATTGGTTAACCAAAAATCCCGAGGTGAAGTGTGGGTAATGGGGTGTTTGGTTTCTGAAAAAAAAAAAACATGGGAAATTATATTCAGAAAAAAAAAATTAATTTTTTATTAAAAATACTTTTTTTCTCATATTTTGAAAAATAAAAATGCTATATTTTTACAAATTTGAAAAGAAAATTTTTTTAAAAAATACTTTTCCTACTAAGTGAACGGAAGAAAAATACTTTCCAACCAAAAAATTATTTTTTAGAATATTTGTTGGGGAACCAAAAACTCGCTAAACTAAAACTTTATCCTAAGCATTAACCAATTTCCTATACGATGACATAAGACGTAAATAATTTACAATGAGAAAGACAATGCTCACAAAAAATAGAAAATAAAATAACATCATATAATAAGCTTAGCAAACGCTATAAAGCATCTGCAAAGTGGTCACCGACGCTCACAAAAAGTATCGGCCATGGGTCGGTAAGTGCAGTGACAAGAGAACAATTCTGACGCTTTTAGCAGCATCGATAAACATGGCCGACGCACAAAAAAGAGTCGTCTTTTTGGTCGTTAATTTGAAACTACCTGCAAATAAAAAATTATTTATTGACGTTTTATAGCATCGGACAAATGGTCGTCATTAAAAGAAAAGTCATTTTACGAAATTATATATCAAATCTAATGAAACATGTTCAACTTAAAAATTAAGCTTATAAGATCTCAGCCCATTATTATACGTATATTAACCATTTATTCTCCTATCAATTATCTCATGCAGGATTTTTCACATGTGAACCAATCAATCCTCCCTCAAATTCAATAATTATAACTCTCTAAATATTCCACCAAGTCACTTGGTTTTTCTCCCATGAATATCCTTTTTATTTTATAAGTGATTGCGAACCCGCTAAACCGAGAACCTAACCCTCACCTCTCGAGTCCAATTCTTTTTTAGCACACTAACCGTTTGAGTCCATGTGCGTTAAGCCGCACCGCTCCAGCCTGCTCTTTTGAGTGCATTTTAAACTAAATCAATTTACCATAAGAAGATAATTAAATCACTATGTAATTAAATTGCAATTAACAGTATTTAATATATTTCATATAAGATATATCTTAGTTAGAACACAAAATATTGCTCACAAAGACAAAAAACTAGATATATAGAGACTTACTTAATTAGCACTTGTTTTACTTTAGATAACTAAATAAATTCATTCAGTACTACTATCAATGGCTATGCGATCCATGATGTTGGCCACCACGTCCTTGGACTGCCTGAGGAGGTCGATCCTCCTTTTGAGCCTTTCCCGCTTCGCTGCCGTCGCCGGCCCCTCCTCGAGCATCTGCTCGATACCCGCCGCCGCCCCCCGCCCGACCGCCTCGGCCACCACCTCGGCCTCCAGCTCCCTCTCCACCACCCGCCGGAGGCTGCGCAGGACGTGCAGCGCCGCCCCGTCGACCATCCGCAGCACGACGGTCCGCCAGTACGCCGCCAGCCTCACCCGCAATTCGAACGCCTGCACCGCCACCTCCCGGTGCTGCCTCAGGTGCGCGACGTCCACCACTCCGACCTCCCCACTCAGGTTCACCTTCGGCGGCTTCATGGCGCTCTCGACGGCCTCCGTAAACTCGTACAGCTGCTCCTCCATCACGCAGCACGACTTCACGTAATCCGGATTCGACGTGTAGTCAGCCGCCAGCTCCATCTCGATCATCTCGCCGACGAACTCGGCCGACCGGGCCCCCGTCTTCTCCATCAGGCTCTGCACCGCCCTCCGCGCCGCCGAATGCAGCTGCGGGTAGTTCTCGCAGCGTTGAAGCAACACTTCCGTGGCGACGCTCTCAACGTACGCCCACACCTCCGCGACGAACTCGTGCGGCAGCGGAGAGACGATGTTGATCTTCCGTTTAAGGATCGTGAGGAACGCCGACCGGGAGAGGAAGTTCGGGAGCTGGATGCCCTTCGTCTCCTCGAGGACTCGCACCTCCTCCATTAAGAACAGCTCGTTAGCGACCGTCGGAAACTTTGCGGGGAGCTTGGCGGCGTACTTCTGGAGCATCTCGGCGATGCGGGCCGTGCCGTGGAGTCTGCTGTCCTCGGGGAAGTCGTCGAACTCCCCGCGGACGAGCATCTTCTCGAGCGTCTCCCGCGCTTGCTTGACGATGTGGAAAAGTACTCTCACGGCGTCGGCGGCAGTCGAGAGGCTCCGCGGCATGACGTCGAGCTCCGACGTGTACTTGCGGAGCTTGTCGTTGATCTTCTTGACGATCTCCGGCAGGCAGCGGGTGACGATCGACGCCTGGATCTTCGTCAGCCGCTGCGCGAGCACGGGCACGCCGACAATCGACTTGCCGATCTTCGACAGCAGCGGGTGGGAGCCAAACAGCCGCGCCTCCTCCTTGCGCGCCTGCTCGTAGGACTCGTCGCCGACGCGGTTGCGGACGCAGACGTAGCCGAGTCCGATGTTGACGTCGTCGGCGGTGACCTTCTCGAGGAGGCCCTCGGGGGCCTTGTCGACCTTCGTGACCACCGCCAGCGTGCGCTCGCCGGTGGGGTCCACCCGCTGCGACATCCGGATCGACTCGCAGGTCGGGAAGTCGACGGTGGCCGACAGCACGTTCAGAATTATGCTCTCCTTCGGCGTGATGTATTCCGTGATGATGCCGGAGATCTGCTCGTAGATGTTCTCCGGCTGGCCGTGGACGGGGACTCTCGTGATGCCGGGGAGGTCGACCATGGTGAGGTCGGGGACGCCGCGCTTTTTCACGACGAGCGTGAGAGGGGTGTTCGAAATGCCCTTCCCGCTGCCGGCAATCACGTCCGTAGCCGACCGGATCGCGGCGGTGACGCCGGCTTCGGTGGTGCCGACGGTGACGAGCTCCTTTTCTTGGTTGTAGTACTGTAGCTGAATGATAGGCACGACAGCGGCGGGGTCGTGCTGGAGGCGCATGACGAGGGGGGCGCGGGTGCAGATGCCCTGGCCGCGGGGGAGGCTGATGCCGGCGAGCGACTCGAGGACCGAAGACTTGCCGCTGGACTGGTCGCCGACGACGACGATGGTCGGCAGCTGGATGCCCTCCTGCGTCACCTTGAGGTGCCGCAGGCAGTCGACGGCGTCGAGGAGGGGGCGGATGCGGTCGTTGTACGACGCCGCCAGCGCCGTCGTGCCTTCTCTGCCGACATCGGCCATGACTTCGGATGATCCCGTTTCTTGTTTCGGAGAAGACATCGCCACCGTCACGATCTTCTTTTTAACGTAATATTGTAGGATGCTGAGCTCTTTGCAGAATGGAAATGGGGTATCGGGTTCGCTTATATATAGAGTTGGAGAGGGAAGAGTAAAGGTTGAAGAGGGGGTGGACGGACAAAAATTGTGCCGCGTGGCCCATCGGACGAGCAGGAACGAAAAAAAAAAAAAAGAAGGAAAAATATGCTAAATTTATAGTAACCGTTCACTTTGATTCTTTATTTCACCTTAAACAAAAGCTAAATTACGCTTTTGATTCTCAAACTGTGAGGCGTGGAATTTTGTGATACTCAAACTTTAAAATGTATTGCTATAACTTGTGGCTTAATCTTCTTAACCTGCTATAACTAGGTCTCATAGCTGAATGACGATATATTGCAGATATGATGGTGATACTGTGATACAACAAAATCATAGTTGATGATGTAATAAAATTAAAATTTTAAAATATTACATTAATGTCGTATTAGTAATATATTAGTATTTAATCAATTAAACTGGATGGTCACACTTGATTATAATAATATAAAAAATTCAAGTTAAAAATTACAATAAATAAAAATTTAAGGACCAAACATAGTCATGCGACCTCAAGTACCATAGATGAGTTTAGCCTAAATATAGTTAAAAGATTTAAGGTAGTCACTCAAATTTTTTTTTAAAAAAAAATTTAAAGAATAAAATGGCCGTAAATGACTATGATGATATTTTTAGAAAAACTAATATTTACAGTTAAACAAACACATGAAATAGGTCGAAATAACCAAGGAAAAAATAAATTTGAAGCCAACAAACAACCCAAAAAGTTTTTGTGCTAACAAGCTCGAACTATAAATCTCTCATAGCAACCAAGCGCGCCCTTCTTGGCCATTTTACCCACTAACCGCAGCAGAAGAGAAAGTTGCTGAGTAACTCTGCTAAAAATAACCAATGATTCAAAACCCGGGGCGAACCGCCGGTTCGACTGGTCCAATTGTGACCCAGTCTATAAAGCAGTTCGGTTCAATTATTTAAACCGGATAAGTTAAAAAATAGCTTTAAACCGTTCAAACCGGCGGTTGAACCATCGAACCGGTGAACCGGTCCGGTTTTAATCAAACCGGGTGAATTTTTTTAGTAAGTTATATTAAAATCCAACGGCTTAAAATCAACTTAGTTGATTTTATTTTCTATTAGAACATACTAATCTTATAAAAAGTGAAATTTGAAAACGTATATATGCTTAATTTGATCTAGAAATTAGTATTTTATAATTAAGTATGATACTAGAATAATAATAAATACATATTTTATATATAATAGAATTTAAAATAATAATTAAATATTTATAACGTCATGCTGAAGTCACTGGTTCAACCAGTGATTGACCCACTGGCTGAACTAGTGATCCTTAACTCAGTAATATTTATGGTTCATTATTTGATTCGATTTTTAAAATATTTAAAAAAAACTCAAGAAAAAGTTAAAATACAATATTATCTTACTTGTCCAACTCATAAGAAATTGTAATATTATGCACTGTACTTCACTGGTGAACTAAGAATTAGGCTAAATTAAAAGGGAAAAAAAAGCCAAACACTTTTCATAGTGTCTCAATTATCCCCTGCATTTTTTTTTTTTTTACTTCAATTTACCACCTGCATTTTACCATATTCTCAAATACCTTCCTACAGTTTGATTTTCTGTTAACTTTGATAGAATTCAGCAGTAGAAGAAAAAAAGACAAGAAAGGCCAGGAAAGAAAGAGAAAAATAGAAACAATTGAAAAAGAAGTAGAAGAAAAGAAAAGAAAAAAGATTAAAAAAATAAAAGACTATAAAGAGTTTTTTCTTCGTTCTTTTTTCTTTCCTTTTCTTCTGTTGCTGCCCTATAGGCTATAGAGAGCTTTTTTAAAAGAAAAAAAAGATAAAAAGATGAAAGACTATAAAGATTTTTTTTCTTTTTTTCTTCTTTCTATTGTTTTCTGCTGCTGCCCTATTGAGAGCTTTTTTAAAAAAAATAAAAAAGATAAAAAGATGAAAGACTATAAAAGAGCTTTTTCTTCTTTCTTTCTTCTTTCTTTCTTCTTTCTTTTTCTTCTGCTGCTGCCCTATAGAGAGCTTTTTTTTACGTCCAATTTCGTCTTCTTCATCTTCATCTTACTTTCTCTTCTTCTTTCTTTTATTTTTTTCTCTTCTTCTTTCGGCAGCCCTGTACAAGAGAGAGAGAGAGAGATTTCTCTTAGGGCATGTTTAGTTTATAATTGGAATGGAAATGAGAAATGAAATTAGACTGTATTGAAATGAAAAATAAAATGATGAATAATCGTAAAATATTTGGTTCATTATATATTAGAATGAAAATCAGAATAGGCAATCGGAACATCGAAACACCTAAAATTTTGATAGAGGATCTTCGTTAAGAGAGAGGAGTGTGATGAAGGAAAAGAATAGGGCGGTGTTTGTGAGAAAGGATTTGAGTAATTTACTCTCGAACGGCCAATCCAAAATGTAAAATTGAATTGGGTCATAAATGGATTCATAAATGAATTGAGTCATATTTCCATTCTATAGTGAAATAGAAATCGGAATCCGATTCCTATAAAATGAACAACAACTATCGGAATAAGTTAATCACATTTCAATTTCAGAGTCTAAAATAGATGAACCAAATAAGGCCTTAAAGTAAACAAAAAATCTAGAAATTATGGCAAAGTGCAGGAAATAAATGGAAACAAAAAAATTAGGCGGTGATTGACACACACTGTAAAGCGCAGTAGGGTGTTTTGTAATTTACATTTACATCTATTAAATATAAGGGTTAATGCATACAGGTCCCCACAAATATAGTGAATTGCAAATATATCCCTGCAAAGTTCAACTTTCATAAGTTATCCCTACAAAAGTCCTAATATTTTCATATATGTAGCTGCCGTTAGGATTTTTAGAGAAATTTGGTTAACCACAGTTAAAATACTTAACCATGATTAGTTAATAAGGTGAATTAACAATTTTACCCCTCTTCCTCTTCATCTTCCTCTTCATCTTCCTCTTCTTCTTCCGATTCGTCAGCGGCGTCGTCGTCGTCGTCGACGGCGTCCTTGACGCGGACTTCAATTTCAAATTTTAATTTTTTTTTAAAATATATTTAAAATTGTGACATCTTTTTAAAATTTTGACGTATATTTTTAATATTTAATTTTCAGTTTGAATTTAAACTAATATATTATAAAGATAAAATTGGTATATTAATTTGATTACGTTTCTGATATCTATCTGAACCAAACAGCGACAATGGAAATGCTTCATTCCGATTCCGATTCCGATTCAGATAACGAACCAAACAGAATGAGGTAATGAATCATTCCGATTCCATTTTCAGCTTATTCTCATTCCGATTCCGATACTGATTCCGATTTCGAACCAAACGCACCCTCATAGCAACCAAGCACGCCCTTCTTGGCGAATACCCTAAAAATTACAAATGATTTAAAATCCGGATCGAACCGCCGGTTCGATTAATCCAACTGTGACCCAATCTATAAAGTAGTTCGGTTCAATTATTTAAACCGGATAAGTTAAAAAATAGCTTTGAACTGTTCAAACCGGCGGTTCAACCATCGAATCGGTGAACCGGTCCAGTTTTAATCAAACATGGTGGATTTTTTAGTAAGTTATATTAAAATCCAACGGCTTAAAATCAACATAGTTGATTTTATTTTCTATTAGAATATATTATTCTTAAAAAAAGTGAAATTTGGAAACTTATTATATATGTTTAATTTGATCAAGAAATTAGTTTTTATAATCTATTAACTTATATTAATCTATTAACTTATTTTAATCCCCAATATTTTTTGCCACGTGGCAAATTCTCCTTTATCCTCATTAGCATGTGTCCTTTCCTGTCACGCCCCGGGGCCCAAGCGGAAGCACACCCAGGCGCGCGCACAGACCCGCCGTGTACACAAGGCGCCCCAGTGCACACAAGGCGTCTACAGCAAGTATACAATGAAAGGAGTAATCACAGTCCTAACATGGTGATCAGAGCATACTCATACAGGTAGAAGAGTAATATCCATAACAAAGTAGTGGAATAATCACAACAAAATAGAGTGTTCATAAGCAAGGTAAACAATAAGATATATACAAGGTTCCACCAAAATATACATCCACTACATAGGGTGAACTCTACCATTATAACCCAAAAGTACATACACCTTTCATAACACAAAAGAAAGGTATCCACCTATGCGACTACCTCCCTCGGAAGCTAACTAGTCGCAACGTCCTTGCCTCGATCCCTCGCCTCTCCCGCAGTGGAAGGCTCTGAAATAAAAACAACAAACCCCAGGGGATGAGAACTATTATTCAATAGTTCACAGTGGGTAAGCCGCCGAGAGGAGCGGGATACACCACTAGGTCAACTGAGGCAAAAGTAGAATTAGTATAACGGAACAAGAATACAATAGAAAATTCTACACTACTATGCCTCTATACATAAAGGTATAAAACATGTATATGTTCTGTTCATTTTCAAGTTACAATGCATGTAAACTTTCTACTCATGTCCATGTGTATATGCAATGAATTAACTACACATGTTCTAACATCACAATCCCACTATATGCCATGTCAAGTACCACATGTAAAATAGATACCCAATCCATAGGGGACGGTGCCGTCCCGCTTGTGCCGTGCCTAATGGTCCCGTGGTAGTCAACATTCTCTCACTAGAATGAGACTCTCCCCCAACGGCGATCCACTTCGGCGCCCAAACCTGCACGGGCGATCAATGTCACAAGGCTAACTCCGGAGTGCCGGCTTGTAGGGAGCGACCCTCACAAGCATGTGCGAATGAGGACAAATGGCCAACAAGCATAATCAACTGCATAAGCGTCACGTTCATCATGTCTAAAATATGGAATGCCAAGTAATGACCAAGAGTCTAACACTATGTCATAATGTTCATTTGATATACACCTAAGTAATATGCCACATACTTAGTTTAACATTCTCACTAGTTTGTTATATACCATGACTAATGCTACCAAGAGTCAATATATAAGCATCATGAGTGAATCTCACATTCTACTATACATCTAGTATCCCACATGATGTCTCACTTATCCCAACATGTATTTCTACATATAACAAGATGAAATGCTACTAAACCATTACACAAGTTTATTCCATACATGTTATCAACCCCTACAAAGTACATGCAATTCTTATGAATGACACCTATATGTCATGATTCCAACAATGCCATAATGCTACATTTAGCATGTAAATGCACAATTTAGAGCTTTTCAACAAAACCGAAGACATAGGGGGATTTCACCCATTTCGGTGAGGTCAAACCCACCGGAACTCCTTCGAGACCTCGCAGTACGTCGGAACGGAGTTGTCCTCTCGATTTCTAGCACCCTAAAGAAAATTCCTACGGGGTCACAAGTGTCGAACGAACACTTTCAAAAATTGACATATACAAGAGGGAAAAATGGTGGAATTTACCTTAGACCAAGAAATCCTTGTCCAAATCCCAAATTGAAGTTAGGAGGCTCCAAAACCAACCTAACATAACAATCTAAACCCATCAATTCTCATCCAAAAGTATAGAATCAAGAAACCCCAAAGTAAACCCTAGGTTTGCCATTCTAGGGTTTCATCAACACAAGTCCAAATAAACTACAAAAGAGGGTTTACAAGAGAATACTCACCTCTTAAGAGCTCCAATTCAAGCTAAAACAAGTTAGGGTTGGAGTTGATCCTCAATAAGTTCTCCTCAACACAACCAAGCCTTCTCCAATGCTCCACTAGCAAGCAACAAGCAAAAAGGAGGAGAGAAATGAGATCAAAACCCCAAGATCTCAAGAATAGGGAGAGAAATCCTAGAGAGAGAGAGAGAGGGAAGAGCTTACCTCTTCTTCTCCAAAGTCCCTGCACAAAGAGGGCTGAGGGGGGGGGGGGGGGTGTGAAGGGTTAAGTTACCTATTGTAACATTTACCTTTACACCCCTAAAAAATCCAACATTTGCAAACTGCACGAAATTGCAGTTTCTGCACTGTATACCGGTATGCGTATGGGCATACCGGTATCAGGCCAGAAATCCAGCAAAACTCGAGCCTCGGTCAAGAGGCCACGCAACAGTGTACCGGTATACCAAACATCTGTACCGGTATACTTTGCATCAGTACTGGTATCAAGTGCCGAATTCCGCAAAACCGGAGAGCTGCGCAAAATCCAGTTTTCTACTGAATTCCGGTATCCCAAAACCATATACCGGTATACAATGTCAAAACTGCAGTTTTTGCAGATTTTAACTTTCGGAGTCTGTTTTCGCACTTTTTAAGTCTCGAAAACACTCACAAGCTCTCGAAACACAGCCAAAACCTCCAGATTAGTGTAAAGTACTAATCTTACACTAGAACCTTGCAATTTGCTAAAGTTCAGTGTACTACATACACCCCTCCTAAAAAGGAGTTTCGTCCGCGAAACTAGAAGTCGAATACCTCAAGATTCCATCTGAAAAAGATGGGGATAACGTTCCAGCAGTGAGCTCTCCAACTCCCACGTGGCTTCGCGCTCGTCGTGGTTGTTCCAAAGCACCTTCACATAAGGAATATCTCGATTCCTTAGTTTCTTTACCTCACGAGCCAAAATCTTCACCGGATACTCTTCAAAGCTCAAATCTTCATGAAGCTCTAATGGAGAGGAGTCCAAAACATGAGTTGGATCAAAAATATACTTTCGGAGCATAGATACATGGAACACATTGTGTACTCCCGATAGGTTTGGTGGCAATGCAAGCCGATAAGCTACCGGGCCTACACGCTCTAACAACTCAAAGGGTCCGATGAATCGGGGACTCAACTTCCCACGAATGCCAAACCTTTTAATTCCCTTCGTCGGCGACACCTTTAGAAAGACATGGTCTCCAATCTGAAATTCCAACTCTCGCCGACGCTTATCCGCATAACTCTTTTGACGACTTTGAGCCGAAATCAACCTTTGCCGTGCAATGCGAACCTTGTTTTCCGCCTCTTGCAGCACATCAGGGCCTAGAACCAAAATTTCACCAACTTCACTCCAATGAAGGGGTGATCGGCACTTTCTTCCATAAAGTGCCTCGAATGGTGCCATCCTAATGCTTGCTTGATAACTATTGTTATAAGCAAACTCCGCCATAGGTAGATGTTGGTGCCACCCACCTTGGTAATCCATCACACAAGCTTGAAGCATGTCCTCCAAGATCTGAATGGTCCGCTCAGACTGTCCGTCGCTCTGAGGGTGGAAAGCTGTACTGAAATCCAAACGAGTGCCCAATGCTTCATGTAGGTTTTTCCAAAAGTGCGATACAAATCTAGTATCTCGGTCCGATACAATCGACGTGGGCACACCATGAAGCCGCACCACATGATCAAGATAGACTTGTGCTAGCCTCTCTCCGGTCCAAGTCGTGTGGATAGGAATAAAATGTGCAGATTTAGTCAGCCTATCCACAATTACCCACACGACGTCATGCCCGGCTTGTGAGCGCGGCAAACCCGTGACAAAGTCCATCGTAATCCGCTCCCATTTCCAAACAGGTATAGGTAGACTTTGAAGCTTTCCAGCAGGGAATCTATGTTCAGCCTTTACTTGCTGACAAGTCAAACATCGAGCCACAAACTCGCCAATATCCTTTTTCATCCCGGGCCACCAATAATGTATCTTCAAATTCTTGTACATTTTCGTGCCACCCGGATGTATAACATAGGGCGCTCGATGAGCTTCCAACAGAATCTTCTCTTTAATTTCAGTCTCTGCCGGTACACAAATCCGGTTATGAAATCGGAGTATCCCTTGATCATCCAAAAGAAAATCACCAGAGTTTCCTTCTTCGATTTTAGCTCGAATCTTTTGCAATTCCAAGTCTTGGGCTTGCTTTTCTTTAATCCAGTTCAACAAGGTAGGCTGCACTACCAAGGACATTAACCTCAAAGGTGTGTCGGGGGCTACCACTTCCAAATCCATCCGTCTCAACTCTGCCAACAATGGTGGTTGAGTAACAAGTAGCATAGCCAAATTCTCCGTTGATTTGCGACTTAAAGCATCCGCCACCACGTTTGCTTTTCCCGGGTGGTAGAGAATCGTCAAATCATAATCCTTAAGTAGCTCCAGCCATCGTCGCTGCCTTAAGTTCAAATCTTTCTGAGTGAAAAGATACTTGAGGCTCTTGTGATCGGTGTAAACTTCGCACCGCTCGCCATAAAGGTAATGGCGCCATAGTTTCAAGGCAAACACTACGGCTGCCAGCTCCAAATCATGGGTTGGATAATTCTTTTCATAATCTTTAAGTTGACGGGAAGCATAAGCTATCACATTTCCGTCCTGCATTAAAACACAACCCAAACCGTTAAGTGAAGCATCACTATAAATCACATACCCTGCTCCTGCGATAGGCAAAGCCAAAATCGGGGCGGTGGTCAACCGTTCCTTAAGCTCCATAAAGCTCCTTTCACACATATCATTCCAAATGAACTTGGTCCTCTTATGTGTGAGTCGAGTGAGGGGCAAAGATAACTTGGCAAATTCCTCAACAAACCTTCGATAGTACCCGGCCAAACCGAGAAAACTTCGAACCTCAGTCACATTGGTTGGTCGGGGCCAATCCTTGATCGCCTCGATCTTCATAGGATCCACCGCTATACCGGCTCCCGATATTACATGTCCCAAAAATGACACTTTGCGGAGCCAAAACTCGTATTTCTTCAGTTTAGCAAAAAGCTTCTCCTCCCGAAGTACTTGCAACACTTGCCTCAAATGACTCTCGTGTTCCTCGTCGCTTCGAGAATACACCAAGATGTCATCGATGAACACCACAACAAACCTGTCTAAGTAAGGCTTAAAGACACGGTTCATTAAATCCATAAAAGCTGCCGGGGCATTAGTAAGCTCAAACGGCATAACTGTAAACTCATAATGTCCATACCGTGTTCGAAAAGCCGTCACATGCACGTCCTCTGCCTTAATCTTAAGCTGATGATACCCAGATTGCAAATCTATCTTGGAGTACACCATCGATCCTTGCAATTGATCAAAAAGATCATCAATTCTTGGCAATGGATACCTATTCTTGATCGTGACCTTATTTAGTTCACGATAATCCACACAAAGTCGAAGGGATCCATCCTTCTTCTTCACAAATAAAACCGGCGCTCCCCAAGGTGAGACACTTGGTCTAACAAAATCTTTGTCCAGCAAATCCTGCAATTGCGCCTTCAACTCTTTAAGCTCTGCAGGTGCCATCCTATAGGGTGTCTTTGAGATTGGGGTAGTCACAGGAATAAGATCTACCACAAATTCAATCTCCCTATCGGGTGGCATTCCCGGTAATTCAGTCGGGAACACATCCCCAAACTCTCGCACAACAGGTGTATCCTCAACTTGAGGGGTAACCCCATCCCTCACAGTAACACTAGCCAAATAGGCTACACAACCTCTTTGAATCAACTGTTTAGCTCGCGTCGAAGAGATAGTCATCACAAACAAGGAACTCTTGCACCTCTGGAATACAACCTCACCTTGACCAGGTTCTCTAAAGATCACAACCCGGTTCATGCAGTCGATCGTGGCATAATATCTACGAAGCCAATTCATGCCCAACACTACATCGAACTCCCCAAGTTTCCGCAGAGCAAACAAATCAATCGGCATAAACCAATCCCCTATCCTAACGGGGCAATTAGGGCAAAACTTCCGAATGTCTAAGACGTGATCGGGAACAACAACCTGACCAGGATGCAAGGTCGGTAAAAGCTCAATGCCATGCAACTCGGCAAACAGCCGATCGATGAATGAATGCGATGCACCGGTATCAAATAATGCTCTAACTCTTATGCCATTAATTAAAATGATACCTGCAACGACCTCCCCCGCTGCCGCTGCCGCTGCCTCCTCAATCTGGGCCGCATACAAACGCCCACAAGGTGCATGTCGTGACCCCTCGGTCTGCCGCTGAACGGGCGGTCGCCCGGCCTGGTGGTGGGTAGGTGGAATCCCACGACTCTGTCCCGGTGATGCAGGTGCCGATGCCGATGACGGGGCTGGGGAAGAACCTCTCGGACACTCCGAGCAAAAGTGGCCCTCCTGGCCACACAGATAGCACTTGCCCACTCGCTGCGGGCACTGTGGTGGAATATGAGGACCACCACAAATCACGCAACGCGGTGGTCGGCGACGATCCGGCGCTCCGCGCGATGAAGTAGAGCCACGCCCTCGGGACTGGCTCCTAGGATGCTTTGGCGGCCTCTTCGAACTAGCCTTGCTGCCTCCTTCATCAGAAGACCGTTTACCCTTCGCTCTGTCCCAAGCTTCACTTTCCTCTCTAGCAATCTCCGCGCCTTTCTCCACAATCAAGGCGCGATTCACCACCTCCCGGTAAGTCTACAGACCCGCTGACTGAACCATCCTGTAGATCGACGGTCGAAGGCCCGTCTCAAAGATGCGAGCCTTATCTTCATCATCTCTCGCAACAAACGGTACACAGTGTAGAAGACGAGAAAACTCCCGTTCATACTCAGCCACTGTCCGGTCCCTCTGGCGCAAATTGCGCAAATCCCTCTCAATTTGTCTCTTGACGCTTTGAGGGAAGTAAGTCTCCAACAGCAACTCCTTGAACCTCTTCCAAGTGATGGCCGCAAGGTCGGTGTTAGGATCATCTCGAATGTCCGCCCACCACTGATATGCGACACTGTCCAGGTGATATGTCGCTAGCCACACCTTGTCTCGCTCCTCCACGAAAGTGTCGTGGAAAAGTTTCTCCATGTGAAGAAGCCACTTCTCCACAACCCAATGATCAGTCTTCTCTCCATCAAAGATTTGAGGATTGCACCTCCTAAACTCGTTTAAACGGTCCATAAGTCGATCCCGCTCTGCTCCTATCACCATCGTCGGTAGAACCGTCCTCGAAGGTGATGCCTGAACTGGCGGTGTCACAACGACCTCCTCCGCTGGTTCCGTACCCGTGGTCACATGATCCGCACCCGATGCCGGTGCTTGCGCTCCTGCCGTCACACCTCATGTCTGTGCAGGGGATGAAGGACATTGTGCTGCCCTGGTAGAAGCTTGTTGCAGTAGCAAATCTTCCAATCTCTTCATCCTCGCTTCCTGTCGGCGCGAAGCATCCACTTGTCGCTTAGTCGCAGTGGATTGCTGCGCCACCAAGTCCATCAACAAGGTGAGCTGATCACGAAGCTCTCGGACCTCACTAGATCCGGAGGTAGCAGAGGTCTCCACTTCCTCTGCATCGGCTGCCGCGGCCGCCTCGGTCGATTGAGAACGAGTAATCGGCATTACAAGCTACAACAACATAAAATGCGTAAGTTAGAAAACTCACGCTAGCGAAACCCCACACAACAAATAACATCCCCAATCACGCGAAAGTAAATGAAGTGAGCTCCTAGCTAACTCTCAATGTCACGTTGTCGGCTGCCAACGTGACCCTCTAAGAGTTAGGTATCACACACTCCGATCAAACTCCAATCACTTGGAGTTAAAACACAACCCAATTATTTACTTTCGCCCAAGTTATAGTCAAACTCGTCTCTCACGAGCCTAGTTCCTATAGTCCTACCAGCCTAAGGTTTACTAGGTCCACAATGACTTAACCCTAGGCTCTGAGACCACTATAATCTGTCACGCCCCGGGGCCCAAGCGGAAGCACACCCGGGCGCGTGCACAGACCCGCCGTGTACACAAGGCGCCCAGTGCACACAAGGCGCCCAGTGCACACAAGGCGTCGACAGCAAGTATACAATGAAAGGAGTAATCACAGTCCTAACATGGTGATCAGAGCATACTCATACAGGTAGAAGAGTAATATCCATAACAAAGTAGTGGTATAATCACAACAAAATAGAGTGTTCATAAGCAAGGTAAACAATAAGATAGATACAAGGTTCCACCAAAATATACATCCACTACATAGGGTGAACTCTACCACTATAACCCAAAATTACATACACCTTTCATAACACAAAAGAAATGTATCCACCTATGCGACTACCTCCCTCGGAAGCTAACTAGTCGCAACGTCTTTGCCTCGATCCCTCGCCTCTCCCGCAGTGGAAGGCTCTGAAATAAAAACAACAAACCCCAGGGGATGAGAACTATTATTCAATAGTTCCCAGTGGGTAAGCCGCCGAGAGGAGCGGGATACACCACTAGGTCAACTGAGGCAAAAGTAGAATTAGTATAACGGAACAAGAATACAATAGAAAATTCTACACTACTATGCCTCTATACATAAAGGTATAAAACATGTATATGTTCTGTTCATTTTCAAGTTACAATGCATGTAAACTTTTTACTCATGTCCATGTGTATATGCAATGAATTAACTACACATGTTCTAACATCATAATCCCACTATATGCCATGTCAAGTACCACAGATACCCAATCCATAAGGGACGATGTCGTCCCGCTTGTGCCGTGCCTAATGGTCCGTGGTAGTCAACATTCTCTCACTAGAATGAGACTCTCCCCCAACGGCGATCCACTTCGGCGCCCAAACCTGCACGGGCGATCAATGTCGCAAGGCTAACTCCGGAGTGCCGGCTTGTAGGGAGCGACCCTCACAAGCATGTGCGAATGAGCACAAATGGCCAACAAGCATAATCAACTGCATAAGCGTCACGTTCATCATGTCTAAAATATGGAATGCCAAGTAATGATCAAGAGTCTAACACTATGTCATAATGTTCACTTGATATACACCTAAGTAATATGCCACATACTTAGTTTAACATTCTCACTAGTTTGTTATATACCATGACTAATGCTACCAAGAGTCAATATATAAGCATCATGAGTGAATCTCACATTCTACTATACATCTAGTATCCCACATGATGTCTCACTTATCCCAACATGCATTTCTACATATAACAAGATGAAATGCTACTAAACCATTACACAAGTTTATTCCATACATGTTATCAACCCCTACAAGGTACATGCAATTCTTATGAATGACACCTATATGTCATGATTCCAACAATGCCATAATGCTACATTTAGCATGTAAATGCACAATTTAGAGCTTTTCAACAAAACCGAAGACATAGGGGGATTTCACCCATTTCGGTGAGGTCAAACCCACCGGAACTCCTTCGAGACCTCGCAGTACGTCGGAACGGAGTTGTCCCCTCGATTTCTAGCACCCTAAAGAAAATTCCTAGGGGGTCACAAGTGTCGAACGAACACTTTCGAAAATTGACATATACAAGAGGGAAAAAGGGTAGAATTTACCTTAGACCAAGAAATCCTTGTCCAAATCCCAAATTGAAGTTAGGAGGCTCCAAAACCAACCTAACATAATAATCTAAACCCATCAATTCCCATCCAAAAGTATAGAATCAAGAAACCCCAAAGTAAACCCTAGGTTTCCCATTCTAGGGTTTCATCAACACAAGTCCAAATAAACTACAAAAAAGGGTTTACAAGAGAATACTCACCTCTTAAGAGCTCCAATTCAAGCTAAAACAAGCTAGGGTTGGAGTTGATCCTCAATAAGTTCTCCTCAACACAACCAAGCCTTTTCCAATGCTCTATTCACACCAGACGCTTCGGCTCCGTCGGAGTACGGGGATTGGAGTGCGCTTTTTAGGACACAGCGGGTTGACTCTACCAACCTAGCGCATATTACGGGACCATTCAGCCTTGATGAGATTAAACAGGCAGTTTTCCAGCTAGGGAGCGATAAGGCGCCAGGCCCGGATGGCTTTTCGCTGTGTTTCTACCAAACCTTCTGGGATACCCTTAAGGAGGATATTCTGAAACTCTTTCACGAAATGTTCGAGGAGAGGCTAACCACCAACCCTATTGATTATGCTTATATCTGCCTAATTCCGAAGAAAGACGCAGCTAAACGGGCGGACGACTATCGCCCAATAAGCCTCCTGAACGGGATACAGAAGATTTTATCCAAGGTCTTAGCAAATCGGTTGGAGTTAATTATGGGCAATCTTATTACTCCCTCCCAATCGGCCTTCTTGAAGGGGAGAAATATCACGGACGCTTTTGCAACGGTGCGCGAACTGATCGGTTGGGGAAGTAAGCAGGGTATTGAGGGAGTAGGGGTTAAGGTGGATTTCGAAAAAGCGTACGACAGAATTTATTGGCCCTTTCTCTTCCGTATCCTTGAATGGTGGGGCTTCGATGTTAAGTGGTGCAACTGGATCAAACTATGTGTTTGTAATGCCAAGGTCGCAGTGTTGGTCAACGATGTACCAACCAATTGGATAAAGATGAAGCGGGGTTTACGTCAGGGAGATCCGCTATCACCTTTTCTTTTCTTACTCGTAGCGGAGTGCCTTGCCCGGTTGACGAACGAGGCAATCTCTAATAATCTTATTAGCGGCATTGGTCCCTCCGACTCAGCTAGGGTATCCATCATCCAATTTGCTGATGACACTTTTTTCTTCTGCGAGGCCAAGAGGAGATGCATGAGAAATCTAAAATTTATTTGGCAAATATTCGAATGGGCATCCGGATTGAGGATCAACAGAGGGAAGTCGGAAATTTATTATACAGGGCAGATAGAAGGTAAAGCGAGAAGACTATAGCACATACTTGGTTGTAAGATTGGTAGTTTACCCACCAAGTATCTAGGTCTGCCGCTGTCGACCAGACCCCCTTCCAAGGAGGACTGGAGGGGAATCATTCGCAAGGTACAAAGTAGAATTGACGGATGGCAAGCGAAACTTCTGTCGCGTGGGGGTAGACTCATTCTAGTAAATGCGGTACTCACTAATCTACCTCTGTATTTTCTCGCTGTGTTCAAGGCACCGAAATGGGTTATTAAGCGCTTGGAGGCTTTACGACGGGATTTCTTTTGGAACGGTGGACTCAAGTCAACCGGCAAGGGATGTCTCGTCTCTTGGAAAAGCGTTTGCCGGAGCAAGAAAGAAGGAGGACTCGGCATCCTCGATATTGATGTGATGAACCAAGCCCTTCTTGTTAAGTGGTGGTGGAAATTCCAGACGGCTCCCGAGCTACAATGGAACAAGCTAATCCACGAATTGTTCTATCAAAGAAGAAGGCCTTTGAAGGAGGGCCGATTTTTTAGGCCACACTCTTTTTGGTGGAAGGGAGTTCTTGGCCAGAAAGATATCTTCAAATGGGGTGCGTACTATAAAATGGGAAACGGGTGTAGCATCGATTTTTGGTCTGACCGGTGGTGTGGGGATACAACTCTATCTTCGTCTTTTCCCGAGGTGTTCCATTCGGTGACTAGCAAAAATTTGTTAATCAGTGATTGCTTTAATAGCTGCGAGTGGAGTTGGCATAAAATCCTCAGCAACGTCATCACTACTGACCACAGGATAAACCTATGCATCTCGGACCTTAAGGAAAGGATCTCCAATTACAGAACTGGTCAAGGAACGGACAGTGTGCATTGGCGGTGGAGTTCCGACGAGCGCTTTACTGTGAAATCAACATATGCTGCACTGAGCGATGGGGGCATGAAAGATGCCCGCTCTTATAGGATTTGGAGGCTTCGTATTCCTCTAAAAGTAAAAGTGTTCTGCTGGCTCATCCTTAAGAAGAGACAACTTACTGCTGATAATTTGTTAAAAAGAGGATGGCTTGGCAACACGACCTGCGTGCTGTGTGGGACTGATGTGGAAACTGTTGACCATCTTCTCTCCCAGTGTGTGTTCTTCAGATTTCTTATGGCGATGTCACTAGAGGATGTCCAACCAAGAGACTTGGGTGAAGACGTGCACACGGTATGGGATAGATGGAATGGTCGGAGGGGGATGCCCACGCACAAAGGCCTAACTGGAATAATAGCCTGCTGGTAGGTTACATGGGAGAGCAGGAATGGAGTGATTTTTAGGAAGGCCCAGAACGACCCAATACGTGATATTTGCAAGATTAAACAGATGATATCTCTGTGGGGAAATCTCTGACCAGCAGAGTTTTTTTTTTTTTTTTTCGTCCGACATCCCTGAGGCCTTGTTGCCTCACCCATGTAGCTTAATTCACCTCCTGAATGAATGAAGCGGGTAGCGTGCTACCTTTTTCTCAAAAAAAAAAAAAGGATGAGAGAAATGAGATCAAAACCCCAAGATCTCAAGAATAGGGAGAGAAATCCTAGAGAGAGAGAGGGAAGAGCTTACCTCTTCTTCTCCAAAGTCCCTGCACAAAGAGGGCGGAGGGGGGGGGTGTGAAGGGTTAAGTTACCTATTGTAACATTTACCTTTACACCCCTCAAAAACCCAACATTTGCAAACTGCACGAAATTGCAGTTTCTGCACTGTATACCGGTATGCGTATGGGCATACCGGTATCAGGCCAGAAATCCAGCAAAACCCGAGCCTCGGTCAAGAGGCCATGCAACAGTATACCGGTATACCAAACATCTGTACCGGTATACTTTGCATCAGTACCGGTATCAAGTGCCGAATTCCGCAAAACCCGAGAGCTGCGCAAAATCCAGTTTTCCACTGAATTCCGGTATCCCAAAACCATATACCGGTATACAATGTCAAAACTGCAGTTTTTGCAGATTTTGACTTTCGGAGTCTGTTTTCGCACTTTTTAAGTCTCGAAAACACTCCCAAGCTCTCGAAACACAGCCAAAACCTCCAGATTAGTGTAAAGTACTAATCTTACACTAGAACCTTGCAATTTGCTAAAGTTCAGTGTACTACACTTCCCCTTCACTCCACCCAACTTCTAATGTATCTAAATAATTTCATTGTCATACTTTCAATTAATGTATGTAAATGCTCCACTATCATCTACAAACGGCACATCTCTATTTCCAATTAATTTTTTACTACTATACTTTTAATTAATGTATATAAATGCTTCACTATTATATACAAACGTCACCTTTCTATCTCTAATTAATTTTTTCACTACCATACTTTCAATTAATGTATGTAAATGTTCCACTATCATCTACAAACGTCACCTCTCTATTTCCAATTAATTGATTATGATCATTTCTTTTTCCTTCACCAGAATTTTTTATTAATAAACGGTCCATTGCCATCTATAAATCTCACATTTTCACTTCCAATTGATTCATCAATTCTCTCTCTCTCTCATCTTTTCCTCTACCTCCTTCCCTCTTTTTTTTTCACTAATGCACGCCCTCCTTTCCTTTCCGCCGTAGCTGAAGAGATCGTCGTGTTCTCAACAGTGATCGAATGGATTTTCGTCACCATCGCTATGACTGTCATCAGAGAAGGTGTCATCGGGCCTATCTCCGCCGCCAACAGTAATTATTTCTGTAGTTTCTACCCGCTGCAAAGCGCGGGTTCCTTCACTAGTTAAGTATGATACTAGAATAATAATAAACACATATTCTTTATATAATAAAAGTTAAAATTATAATTAAATATTTATAACGTCATGCTGAAGTCACTGGTTTAACCAGTGACTGACCCACTGGCTGAACCAATGATCCTTAACCCAGTAATATTGTAAGGACTGAGATTTTTACTACCTAATTTAACTCTCGTTGACGATATTTTTGTGTGTATTTTAAGTACATAATCACTCGTCAAGTTTCGGGAGAAAATGATTTAAAATCAAAGAGTTACGCGATTTACGATATTTACTTAAGTGAATACTAACTCTGATTTTTCGGAGAGACCGATGATTAGAGTTGGTTTTCGGAGTGTATCGGACTCCGTTCATAGTGGTCCAATAGCTCGTTTTCAACTGCCCGACTATTCTGAACTCAATGGCGCTAACAGATTTTAGATTTGATGCACGATTTTCGAGAAAACTGGACCTTGTCAAAAAATAGACTTTTATTCTTCATTGTGTTGGCTATGCAAAGCTTACCGAAGCTCCGCTTTGCATGTGAACCCTCAGATAGGGACCTATCGTACGAAAGAAAGTAGGTGACGATGAACTTTGGTCGCGTGTTCGCTAATCGAGAGGATTTAAAAGCGATTATCGGCCGTTAAGCAATTGGTGTATAGATGAATCGGAAAGAGGATGAGTTCGTCGCGAATCGACAGCCTAATCGAACGAAACAAAATCGTGAGTTCGATGATTCGATAGTGCTAAACGCGCTGGTGCAATCCGTTCGGAAATCTGATGGACGGATCGCAAGATATCGCACGCTTTTCGAGGATGGGTCAAAATGTCGTGTTTGATGTTTCACGAAAAGTTTCAATATTTTATGTATTAAAATGCGTGAAACTCAGCGTGGAGGTACATATGCGCAAAATACGCGTGCTGTGAGGGACTCGTAATGAAAATGCGGGTTTTCATGGACTTACCTGCAATTTGGCCAAGCTATATATATTGGACATTAGGGTTTGCGTAAGCAAACCCTAACACTAGCCACCCCATTCCCCTCCCAGCCGACCTAGCCGACCCTTCTCCCTCTCCAGTACGTGCTGCTCACCTCTTGACCGCCGGCGACCCAACTCCGGCCGGCCATTGGTGCTGCCAGCCTTCCTATCATCTTCATCTCCCTTCTCTCTCTCACATCTACCTTCCATTCGGGTTGGAACCACAGAGAAGGTGAGCCCGGACTCCCTGGCCATCACCGGCGTCGTCCCGACCTCCAGCGGGCCTTTCCCGGTGGCCTCGCCCTCTGCCGAGCACCGCTGCCGCTCCTGCAGCCCGACTGGTCCGCCCAGGGCTCGTGCGGACTGGTGTTGGCAAGGAGCCGCCGTCGCCGCCTCCTGAAGCCTCCTGCCGGTGTCCCTCGACTCCCTGGAACCACCGCACCCGATCCCCGGCGTCGTCGTCGCCGCTGATCGTGCCGAGCGCCGCCGCGGCCGTTCTGAGCCTGAGAGCTTGCGGGCGGCCGTGAGACTTGGCGCGCCGCCGCCGCTGCTCCAGCCGGCCTTCCCCTCCTCCCTCGTGACCCTGGAAACCTCCCTGGTGTCGCTCGGCGCCGCCCCTTGGCCGCCGTTGCCGGAGAGGACCGACCCGAGCTCACCTCGGTTTCGTGCGGGCTAGGGCATCACCGCTCGCCGCCGGCGCCGCTCTCTGCCGCCGGCTAACCCCACGGCCTGTGGTCCCCGGCCGGCCGCACCATCCCAACGCCGGCGCCCCCTTCGCCGTGACCGCCGCCGGCCGGTGTTGCTTTGGTGCTCTCGGCTCAGCCCGAACTGGGCCTGATTTACACCGTCTTGCCGTTCCAGCCATCTGGGCCACCTCCTTTGACCCTGCTGGTGAGCATGGCCCTCCCGGCATGCTGTCTACCTCCATGCTCACCTATTTCGCTGTCAGCGGGGCTGGGAACAGCATGTTCTCATTTGTCACTCCCGGACCGCCTTTTCGGTTGAGGTTTTGGTTGATCCAGCATGCTCCTCGGCCGTTCTCTGTGCTCCATTCAGTGAGCACAGCCTTCGCCTCGTTGAGACCTAGCAGGGTGTGTCTCGGTGGGCCTCGATAATGTTCGAAACGAGGTAACGGCCCTAAACATCTTAAAAATACTTGTTATTATGCAAATAGCTGCATGTTTAGGGGCTTTGATGCAATTTAGTCGCTGTGGGCAGCGTGTTCACGCTACGCGTGACCTGTGGACTAATTGTCCAAGGTCCGCTGCCCTTCGTTCATCCGAAAAAGAGTTTTCGGAGCTTTTCCCGACAAAAGTCATCGGCGGAACGCGATTTTAGTTCGGAGTTCATCTGACACTGTTTGAATGCATTTGGGTTTGCCCGCTGAGCCTTGTTGGCTGGTTGTCGGGGCCGTCTCGTGTGTTCGGAGACGTCCGGTGAGCGGCGGTGGGTTCCGGTGCCGAAATCGTCACTTCCGGGAACCCGGATCGGAACGATGGTCCGATACTAATTAATATGATGTTCGAGCTTATCTTCGCTATCGGAACATACAAATGGCTGTGTTCCGGGTCAGCGGTTGACTCATGGAGTGAGTCGGTGCCTTTCGAAACTGTTTGTGGGTCCCGGAGACATCCCGGTGCGATTTCGGGACTTTCGGCGATTTACGGAGATCGGTTTTGGAAAACCGAGTCTCGGGATTTGTGGGTTGTGTGTTTGTGTCTTGTTTGAGTCATTTGTGATTTGTCCTTGACTCGGTGCACCTGTGGTAGGTCCGGTTGATTCGCAGTGCGTTCCAGATTTCGACGCGATCGTTACAGGTGGGTACTTCGATCCGAAGTTGGTCTAGTGGTGCATGCTCGGTGACGTTCCTTCTACCCTTTCCTTTTCGTTTCCTTATATGAGTATATGTGATGAATTGAGCCGGCACCTTGTGATCTCTACTTGCATTCCTTACTTGTTCTAGCAGTAGAGTAGATATGATTATATCCGTATCTGAGATGATGTTCTCGTGACCTTCTTGGTCGGTTTCTTGACACGGTTGTCTGATGACCTATACGGTCGGTATACCCGGAGGGGTGGATTATTGGCTGGTTGCCAACAGTTATTGGTCATACTTGTATTGATCGCCATTACTCTTGCGCATTTCGCGAACACCAGCGGTTGATCCTCGCAAGAGGGTGTTCTTTTCCGAAAAAGTGGTCGTACATTCGACCCGTGAGCTCAGTTGGGCACTTATATGCTGACAGAGTAGGAGTGGCATGGGCCTGAGGTCTGCGGACCGTTGTGGTATGTTTAGATTGGGTATATTTGTTGTATTCGTTTGTTGATGCATTACATTTACAGTAGCACTAGTATATTTGTTTCATTCTCTACTTACTTGCATTGCTACTGTACTATCTTCCTTTCAGTTTTCTGTCTGCCAGTGTGTGCCCGGCCTTCGTCGGCTTGCGGTACCCACTGGGAGGGAGAGACATGTTTACATGTTCTCATCCCCCCACCACCATTTTTCAGGTGACTTGGGAGGTGGGAGTCGGGACGGTGCATGAGGCGCGGTGGACGATCGATCTTTCGGTCACGACTAGTATAGTTGGTTTAGTTCCTTCCCTTTACTTTCATGCACTTAGACTTATTGTGGTTCAGTCGTTGTTGTTTTCCTAATACCGTATGAAAATATTTTAATAAATGACTCAGAATGATTTTATTAGATTTGCAAATGATGTCTCCTACCCTTCGAGGTAGCTCGTTTTCAAATAAAAAGGCTTTCAAGTGATTTTTGTTCTTTTGACTGCTAGTGTTTCAAAATGAGGTTCCCGTGTGGGGAACAATTTTAAAAGATTTTTTGAATTCTCTTTAATACTTATTAGAGTTCAAAATCAAAGCTTTCGGATAGGAAGCATTTTTAATAGGATATCTGTTGTACTGTGCATCGCATCATCATTCGCCTAGGAGTGCTTAGAGGCATATATGGATAGCTGAATGCAAGTACTCAAATAATTGTATATGTGGATTGGTGAATGAAAGTGTGATTGTGATCCTGTTGTATGTCGTTGGTACGCCGTGCAAATATAGGGGAGACTCTGTCCGTGTAGACAGAGGTGCCTGTATTTGTGGCGGATCTGTACGCCGTGCGGGCTAGGCTTATATAAAATAAAAAAAAAAATTATCCGTTTTCCGCCATTAAACTAGCCCGGGGCGTGACAAATATGTATAGATTGCTATTTGATTCGATTTTTAAAATATTAAAAATAACTCAAGAAAAAGTTAAAAATACAATATTATCTTACTTGTCGAACGCACTGTACTTCACTGGTGAACTAAGTATTAGGCTAAATTAAAAAGGAAAAAAAAAACACTTTTCATAGTGTCTCAATTATCCCCTGCATTTTTTTTTACTTCAATTTACCACCTGCAATTTTACCATATTCTCAAATACCTTTCAACCATTTAATTTCCCATTAACTGGGGAATAAGCCTTTATCCCTCTCCTTATATCCAAATGTTATTTTTGATGTTTGGTTATAAAATGGGGAATAAGCCTTTATTCCTCTTCTTATATCCAAATATTATTTTTGATGTTTGAAAACTATAATTCTCTATAATTAGGAACAAAGGAAAATAAGAGTGGATCTCTACTAGAACAAGTTTGTTCCTAAGTGAAAACAAGCTTAGCTAAAATTTAAATTTAATTTTAATTATTATATTAATTTGTTAATTAACCTAATAAATATATTTAAGTCATAATTTATTGTTTAAATAGTTAATTAATTAATTTACTTATTCTTTACAGTTAATTATCTCATTAAGAATTAATTATTTAATGTATTTATCTAATAACTAATTTATATATTGGTCAACTATCTAAATTAATTTCTTAACAAATCATCTAACTATTAAATAATTTACTAATTAATTAAAAAGTTAAGTTATATTTTATAATTAATTAATATTTTTTTTATTATCTTATACAATATTCATAGCTAATAATTTTTTTAATTTACTAAATAATAATTAATATTTTGATATTAATTAATTAGATAGATATTATTAATTAAAATTATTGTTACTTTTATTCTTACTATTTCAATCTAACCATCCAAATACTATTTACCTTGCTCTTAGGAACGACTCAATTTTCATCCAAATAAAAAATTACTCTGATTTCTCTTTAAATCTGAACTTATATTTATTTCTGAAATAAATAGTTCTTACTGATATCCGAAGCAAACGAAGCCTAATAGAATTCAATAGTAGAAGAAAAAAATAAAGATAAGAAAGGACAGGAAACAAAGAGAAAAGTAGAACAATTGAAAAAGAAGTAGAAGAAAAGAAAAGAAAAAAGATTAACAAAATATGAAAACCTATAAAGAGCTTTTTCTTCTTTCTTTCTCTTCTTTTTTTCTTTTTCTTTTTTTTTCTGCTGCTGCCCTATAGAGAGCTTTTTTTTTTTAAGAAAAAGGCTAAATTACACAAAACACTTCTGTCAAAATATAATTTTTTACTTTCCCTCCCTGTCATTCAAAAATCTATACTTTGCCCCCTCGAAAAACGAAAAATATTCACAGGGGAGTACGGTGTGACAAAATGACCAAATTACCCTCTTCTTCTTCGTCTTCTCCCCCAACCTACTGATCCCGCACCTTCGCCGACGCTTTTCTCGACCCCAGCTGCAGCATCATTTTCTCACCTGCTCCCCTGCTCCTCCAGCATGCTCGCAGCCCCTTTATTTCGGCGACTATAGGGAGGAGATCATGATGGGTATGGGCGGAGAGGTTGGCGAGGGCGAGGGTGAAGCGGCAGAGGAGGTCAAGGACGTGCATCTGGGCACGGATAGCGCGAAGGCGAGGGCGAGAGTGAGGCGGCGGAGTCGGGCGAGGCTGCACGGCCGAGGATGTCGGTGAGGAAGGAGGAGGAAGATGAGAATTTTCAGGAGTATTTTGGGTATAAAATATACGATATAAACGGAACCCTAACGGAATGCTGACGACGGGGCCGAAGTGAACATTTTTATTTTCGAGGGGGCAGTAGGGTGTTTTGTAATTTACATTTACATCTATTAAATATAATGGAGGCACCACATTCACTTGAGTTTCTGGGGCATTTTTTTTTGGATAAATTACAACAATAGTTCCTAGCCTTTTCCTAATTTTCAATTGGGTTTCCTATCTTTTTTTGTGTCAATTGAATTTCTAAGGTTTAAATTTTCTTTCAATTGGTTCTTTACTGTCGATTTTATGTTATAATTGACGAAAGTCGACATGTGGGTGCTGACGTAGCGCTGGGTTAATTTAATTTTTTTATTTACTAGCACAATTGGTCTCTAACCTTTTTTTGAATTTTTTTTATTTCGGTCCCTAATATTTTTTTGTAAATTAAAGAATTTTTATTTTTTATTTTAATTTTTATACTTATTTAGATAAAAGTGATTAACATATTTAATGACTCTATTAGTTTAACATTTAATCGATCTGATTTTATTTAATAAGAAACAATTAATGTTATCAAATTTAATAAAATTATGGACAAATTTCTGCTAAATCTCTTTTTTACTATTATTATTTTAAATTCAAATACTCAAAAGGTAAGAGAGATCTCAATAATAATATTAAAAAAAAGTAATGCTACATGTATATCTAAAAAGGAGTGTAAATCTTATACCTCTTTATATAAGAGTCTGTACTTGATTCTTATTTTGTCAATTTTTTAATATTCAAAATTCAAAAAGCTTCTAAATCATAAAATGAGGAGATGGAAGATCTACAATTTTTTTTGAGTGTACATATAGCATTTTTCATAATAAAAATCATTAAAGTTGAAGGGGTCAATGGACACAAAAAGTTTAGGGACTTAATTGAAAAAATGAAGAAAGGTTGAGGACTAAATTGGTAAATAAAATGTTTAGGGACTTAATTGAAAAATTAAAAAAAGGTTAGCAACCAATTGTACTACTAACTCAAAAAATTATACTAACTCTATGCCACGTCGGCGCCCACATGCCGACTTCCACCAATTATAATGAAAGATTAACGGTAGAGACCCAATCGAAAAAATTTCTACAGATTGGTGACTAAATTGACGAAAAAAAAGTTGGGAACCCAATTAAAAATATGAGGAAAAGGGTCGGACTATTGGTGTAATATACCCCCTTTTTTTTAACCCAATTCTTCTCTTCTTCTCTCTCAATCATTTTTCATTAGTTTCTTTCTCATCTTTTACTATACAATTATTTTTAAGTAATAATTATAAAATTAAAATTTAATTCAACACATATAATCAAAATAATATAACAAGGCTATGTGTAAAAAATTATAGAATTTAACTTTTTATAATTAGATTTTAAAAATACAATATATAAAATTTAATTTTACACTCAGTGTATAGAATATTTCTCCTCCACAACTCTATTTTTTCTCTTCAACTATAACAAATTATTGCCACCACCCGTTCTATTGGTGTATCGCATGCGCCAGTTATTTTGAAAAAAATAATATTATAAAATTAAAATGTAGTTTGATATATACAAATTATACTATAGGAAAAATCTGCTTATAAAAGCTTCTAGAGTTTAAATGTTTATAATAAGGTTTTAAAGGCCTATAAGATGTATTTATGCATTCGGTGCACAAAATAATTTCGATTCTGCCGATTCTACGGCGTATCCTACTGCTCTGATCCGTCACCGTCACATCCCGTCGCGGGAACAAGTAATATTATAATCGCCCCACTTCCTCTTTCCTTCTTTCTTCCTCTCTCACTTAGCTGTGGTTTTAGTTTTCCCCCCTCTCCTTCTCTCTCCCTCACATATGCCTATCAATCGTTATGCTCATAAAAACTCACTTACTCCTCCCACTAATGAGATTTTCCTTCTCTCTTTGTCTCTACAGTAAAATAAGACAGCAAATATACTTTTTACTCTATTAATATGCTTATTCTTCTTCTTCTAGTGTTATTGTTGTTTTTGTTTTGTTTTTTTTTCTTCTAATAGCTTTATTATTGATATTGCTCATGCTGGTTCTTCTGTAGATTATTCTTTATCATTTTATTTTTTTTCCTTATACTTTTATTGTTGCTATAAATATAATTTATTATTTTTATAATTTTGTCTTTATTCTTTTTTTCTTTTTATCCTTTTATTCTTATATTTTTACTGCACCAGCTGTTGCTTTTTTCTTAGTCTCTTTTATTTTTATTTTTTTATTCTTTATTTTTTTTATATTTTTACTGTTTTTTCTTTCTTTAATTTTTTTATTTAGTTTTTTCTATGAAATGAACCCTCCTCAATACGTTGGTACCTTCACTAGTTAAGCATCATAGCCAAGGGCTTGTCGAGAATCATTGCTAAAAAGAGAAAAACTTAAAAAATAAAATAAAAGGCAAAAGTTTTAGGTCACAGCAATAGGCCTATGTGACGTTCGCTAAATATTATTTAGGAGATATTGTGATATACTTGATCTTAGCATATAGGCAAGATTGTAATATAAATTGTTAGTCAGAATTTTTTTTTTATAATGCTTGACTGAGCTGAAAATATTTTGGTACGAAATGAACGCAAAAATAAACTCAAAAATTTAAGATTTAACTTGTGGGGGCCTAAAATTAAAATACTTGAATGCGAGGGACCTTTTGGCATTTTGTATCTTAATTAGTGGGTTCCAGGTGTGCACTTGATACCTATTCATGTGTATCTTTATCCTCTACTGGATGCTTATTAGAGAGAGAGATTAAATACAGTTAAGATAAAAAAAAGGGAAGCAAGCTTGGGTTTCTTTTGCAACGAGCGAACCGAGGATGCACGTGTGATTTTTTAGTGTTTTGACATCAGAGTTAGTATAGTAATTTTATTATATTTTTGTTTGGATCTTTTGATGAATTTTATAGAAATTGAGAGTTACAAATTAATTTCTATATGTTTTAGGAGCTGATTTCGCGTGATTTTGACAAGAAATTTTTCGAGCCACATCGGGGTGTTATACTGCCGTATAGACTAGGAGAGCAATAACAGATCATCTCACTATTCCGACTATCATTCTATTTCTTGAATTTGCAATATAGGTGAGTTCCGAGTCGTCAAAATTGACGGACTAACTTTTATATCCATATCATATTATTTAGTTTATGAGATGAACTGTTGACCTAGTTGAGATAATAATGGTGTTTTGACACTTACCTGTAGAATAAATTGAGAATACATATTTTCCAACGTTAGTATAATGTGTATTGCCTTGAAGGTCAATAGACAGCTATAGATAGTGTGAGACTATATCTATATTTGGGACACTATGACAGTATTATCATGATATATTTGATCATCGCATTTGACTACAGTATGCATGCTATTTTGAGCTTGACAGTGATTCTATACTCAGTAGGGGTAGCGTCCCGCGGTTGTCACTCCGGAGGTTAGGTTATGATGTATTATTATAGTATGGGTCAGACAGTAGCCTGCGTGGTAGTGGACCACTATAGATGGGTGCTGGACACGAGGCGGCGCAAACTAGACTTGACTGTTGAGTCAGTCATTATGATTGGGTATTTTTGTATTATTTTATTCAGTATCAAGTTGATGCATGAGATATATGATTTATAGTTTTCAGTTACATTGTAGAGGCATGATAACAGTAGTAATTTTCAGCAGCTATTTATATTATTATTTATTCATTCATACTGCTCAGTTATTTACTATTTCTGCCTCTTATAGACTTAGTAGTGTATACCGTTGGCATTATCGACCGTACCTATCGGGGACTATTGATTATAGTTCTCATGTCCTCTTTATTATTATTTTCATTTCAGAACCTTCAACACCTGCGGCTGATTGAGATAAGCGGATCGTAGATAGTTAGCATCTCCTACCCCTTGACCACCTATTAGTGTATATAGCAGCTTGTACAGTATTTTGAGATTTGGAGTGACCAGAGATGTTGTACCATTTTGAGAATGTGTTGTGATGATCGTATATTTACAGTGTTGATATAATATATAATTTTTATTCTACTCTGATACCTACTGTTGTTGGATTTTAGTGAACTTCTTTATATTGGTTTTGTTGACGCTTCGTATGTATAAAGTGTATCCTCATATATGCAGCGGGTTTGTTGACGTAACCCGGACTTCCGCTGTAATCCGGGACGTGACAGATATCTTATGTTTGTTTGCTCCACACTTAAATTTTTATCCTCATCACCAAACATTATTTCTCAACTACATTGTAATTTGGAAGTTCAACAAATGTTCGCAATGTTTCAAAATCAAGTAACATTATTTCTCAGCTACATTTTAACTTGGAAGTTCAACAAATGTTTGCAATGTTTCAAAATCAAGGAACAAGTTAGCAGTATTAATTTCTTCTACAAATCAAATAATTTGAACAGGAAACACTTAAACTATAACACCCAAAATACTCTAACATCATATAGAAAAGGGATTGTAATTAAAAATATAAAAATCTATAGATCTTAGTAATAATAACTAGACTTAATCATTTTAGATCAGTAATTTGAACCCAACAAGTTATTAGCACTAATTCCACATCAGATTAAAAAAAGAATTGAAATTGAAAATATAAACAACTATATATCCTAGTAATAATAAATGTGCTCAATCATTTTCAGCCAGTAGTTAGGATCCAACGAATTATTAGTACTAATTCTGATTTATGCGTATAAGGGTCTCGTCGGGAGGAGTATAACATTCCAAATAGTCCAGATTGGAAATATAAAAAGATCATAGACCCTAACTATAGTAACCGGACTTATTAGTACTAATTCTGATTTAGACCCACCAAGTTATTAATGCTAATGAGCTAGATCGTTACAAAAAAAAAAAAAAAAAAAAAAAAAAAAAAAAAAAACCAGATCTGCAGCAGAAGTAGCAGATTTAGAAGCTCATGTAGCAGCTTGAGCAAATTACAAATCCGTAGTCTAGTGAACAACATTTCCCTATTACAGCTCTTCCAAATGTAAATTTAGGTAAGTGTAAATGAACTCAAAGAATACCTTGAAAAAGTAACGTGATTATCATTGCAGTTGAATGACATTTTACTTTAAAATTCATTATGAGCCCCAGCATTTTCACAAACAAAATAAGATCTCCTTGGCAAATTGTTATGAATGCTTTACATGTTGGTGCCAAAACTTGAACCAAAGCCAAATCAAACCGAAAATTACATGCCATGAAAGCTATAATGCCGATTGGCGAGTAAACTAATCCGCTTTATTTTTCTAATTTAGAACCAAAAATATTTATAAAAAAAAAAATCAGGAACAAGCCCTGAAAGGGGGGGAAAAGAACTACTAAAGACGCATGCATTTTAAATAAAGAAGATGACTAAGGTTGCTAGGTTCCCCAGAGAGAGAAATGGAGAGACAAACAGAAAATCAAACATAATTATGGTGAAGTAATACTTTTCCACATCTCTCAAACATAGTTGAGCCAATGAAGCAAGGAGAGACAACTTTTTGCAAACAAAGAAGAAGATAAAGGACAGAAGGAAAGAAAAAGAGATAACAACCACATACTTGTAGATAAATAGGCTAAAATTAATGAGAATAAGTTTTTAAACTTCGATATATACATAATTTAAAATTGCTCAATCTAATAGTTCATCACATATAGACACGTCCAGCAAGAAAACTCGTTTCGAAAAGCAAAAGGATTCACAAATGCTTTCTGATAAACCTGAGAAAGCACGCAGAAGTGATCAATCTTCATACAGGTTAAGTAACAAACATGCCTAAGTATTTTCTATCTAGGTAATCTATTGCAGCATTATGATTAAAATGGACAGTAGCTGATGTGCCAATTAATAAATAAAGGTAAAAAAATTGAATACAACTTAACTTATACAAGAAAAATGACATTAAACATAATAATGAGAATTAAAAGAGGATCAAACATTTATGTCAAAGGAAAAGCAGTCTTGAATCACATAGAACGTAATTTGCATAAAAGGTCCCTTATTTTTCAGACAACTTCCAAAAATCCCTAACTTTTCATCTTTTTATATAATTACTCTAGTTTTTAGTTTTTCTTTCATAAAAGTTCCTAATGAGCATCTTTGGAGGAATTTAAGAATATATTATCAGCACTTTCATTTTTAATCCTCTTTTTCGCAGGTTTGCCTTGCAAAATCGTACACAAATTTCTTTACAGTAATTTTGCCCCTCCTCGTCTAATAATCTATCCTTGTAAATTTCATAATGAATATGCAATTCAAAGATAAAGCTATAGTAAAAGAATAACGAATAAGACCATCAACAGAATATTCCTAAATTCTACTAACAAACGCTCAACAAGGACTTTGTTGAAAAAAAAAAACCCCATAAAATTTAAGGACATATATGAAAAGATGAAAAGTTAGGGACTTCTTTTAATTTGTATTAAAAGTTAGGAACCTATATAGAAATTTCCCTATAATATTATACAGATTTCTTTAGAGGGTAGTTAGATTTTCCATCTTATAAGACAAATGGAATATGCAAAATTCATACGATCGAAACAAGAACTTAATAGTTGCTTTAAATTGTTCAAGGAAAAAAAGGGGTAAAAAAAGAGCTAGACCGACATGTCTATCTAGGTAATCTAGATATGATGCATAAAAGTCTTTGTTACAAATCGACCCAGGAAATGTTGTCACAAATTTGTACCTAATATACCTGCAACTATGAACAGACACACACAATAATCTATCCCACTTTGAGGCCATGTTCAATAATAAGTAACAAAATAACACAATTGGCAAACAATAAGAAATGATGAGAAGGGAAATGCCTTTTACAATGTTTGATGAGGCAGCCAACTCCCCTGGGCAGAGGGACACCCTCTAGCTGCCTGGGCATCTAGCCGACTGCCTAAAGACTTAGGCAGTTAGTTAATCATTTTGTTAAATAAACTCTCTTGCTAGACCACTTCATAAATAATTGTAGCATAATCTGTGGACTACGTACTACTTAATCACGTCATTGTATGAAGAGCAAGGATTAAAGTGCCCATCGGCACGGGCCGTATCCACCGTGCCGTATCGTGCCAGCAAGATATCGGTACGATACAACCCCCGTGCCGATGGCACAGCTCACAGCCCTCTATTCTTTAAGTTAGTAAGTAATTTTCTCAATAAAGTTTAAAAGATTTGATAAAGATACATAATAAACAGTTATAATATTTTGTTGCTAAAGAAAATAAATATTTCATGCCATTATGTGTCGGCACACATATATTTTTTGTGACCGGCACGCATTGGCATGGCCCGGCACGCACCGTGCCGGCAAGTTTTCGGCACGACCCCGTGCCACGGCACTTAAATCCTTGATGAAGAGTCAGTACTAAAAAGACAAAATTCAACAAGATAGACGACAAGGTGTAAATTTTGTGTCGCAATAAAAGGCTTATTTCATATTTCACCAGATATTATTTCAAAGAAACATCTCATCATCATTTGGTCACCCAACATTGTTTCCCAATTAATTCACATATTAAAGAGCATAACTATGCTAAAGATTTAGCTAAGCACATAGAAGGCGCTTTTGAGAACCATAGTTGTTTACTTTTTAGTATGACAACACACGACGGAGAACATAATAACTAATTATAATAAGGAAAACGGCTTGCAATTAGAAATTCTTATAAATGCCATTTTGCATCTGGAAGATACTAATGGTCTGATGCAGGTCATGGACACATGATTTGCGATGACACAAAGCCAATAACAACCTAAGCAGAACATATTTAATACCATGCACAAATTTAATTCCGATTGATTTAATCAAATTGTGTAAATTTCGGCTAAATATGATTGAGCTTAATACAAACTCAGACAAACTCGGAGTACAAAATTATGCTGGTTAATTAAAATTTAAAATTAGACAATGACTATAAATGACATGTAAAGACACAAGCATGTAACTGTAAGTAGTTGGCATCGAAAGTGAGTTCACAAGAAATGTAAACCAAATCAAGTTTAAACAGTGTAAAGGGGGGTGGATCATCATTAAGTTAATCTGTATCCATATATATCTTTTTTCGCAGTTCACAATATCAAGATTTCAGCAATGGATAAGAGAAGCTGCATATAGATCAGCAAGCTAAAGCTAAAAAGAGAATAACAGAATAGGTTTTCAGCTTATATATAAACATTACAAAATTGTTCAAAAACTAATTCATCAAATACAGATATGTCTCAGAAACAATAAGATCCACTAATACTACATGATAAAAACTTAGATAGCATGCTATACATATTACCACATTGTAGTCAGAAAAAAGATAGTGGATGGTGCTTCAATTAACAAACACTGGTAAGGAGGAATGTTATTAAACAGATTAGCATGAAATTAAAGAGGATCAATCATTTTCTTCTGAAAGGGGAAGATATCTTGATTCATGTAAAACTGTTCTTCCACTTCAGTGGTTATATTATCATCCTACAAGCCATATGTATATATGAGAAAGTGTACGTGTTTGAATAAACAAGTTACCATAATTGCTTGCAAGCTACGTACGAATAAATCAGAAAAGAGCCAACATGCCTATCTAGCCCCATGTGATTAGGTTATGCTGCATAAAGTCTCTAATTTCTGTTACAAAATTCTGTTCATCGAATGGGTTTCACAGCAGGGCCATTCACAATTTCACAACGAGAAAACTGTCGGGAATAAGCGACAGAAGTAATCAGTTGACAAAAAAATATTATTCAGATGAACACCACAAGCAATAATTACTTTCAAGTAAGTCATGTGTTTAATTATTAAGGCGTAATTCATAAACACTAGACTTTCAAGAGTTCTCTCACTTTCTGCATCGTACTTTCTTATTTTACCAAACTACGCATTGAGCTTCAAATTTTATATGAATCCCTGCATTCCACCAAACAAGAAATAGCCAACATCAAGTACAATTAACAACTATGAATATCCTGTCCAATTGGCCTAGTGATCCTTCTCTTAAACGACAAATATCATCCACTCCAGTCACCGCTAGGTGGAGCAAAAGGATAATTTCTCAACTTTAGCTACACAACATTTGTATTTCGGTCTCTCAACAGTCAATTCTTAACGGCAGAGTGCTATTTACGAAGAAATGTTTAGATATTGAATTCTGTATGCTCAATTTGCACTATAGCTCCTCTCCTTTTCCAGCATTTAGATAATCTACTATCAATCACTCACCAACTCAGGCCTTATTGAAGTCCGAAGATTAAGATTTTTGTTGTGTTAGAGGAAAAATTATGTCTCCTTTAAAACTCTACTATCTAACAACACAGTGTAGAAAGTGCTGTAAAACATGAAGTACACTGCAGAAAGTGAAAGCAACCCCTAAAGTTCAGCGCAGTACACTGTAACTAAGATAATCAATAGATAGCCATTAGCTCATGATGCACCACTGAGATAACAGGATAGATTGATGCCAATCGCCAAATATAGACGAACAAAGATAAGACCGAGAAGCATAAGACAAGTATAACCAAAGTCAAATTAGAAACTATAAAAGCACCAAATCCGTTAACTTTACAGGTTAAAGCAATCACGCACCAGCCGGTCCGATCTCAACGCCCCGCTGAATCCTCAAGAACCAATCTCATACGTCGGGCCATCGCGTCCATCTCAGCAAGCCGCTGCACCTTCCACCTCCTCAGCAGGTCGCTCCCGTCGTCAGCACTCGACCCCGAATCCCCATTCGGCCGGAGCTCTTTCAGGCACTCCTCAAACACATCGAGGACGGCCCTAGCCAAAATCGGTTCTTGCCCGTCCTTGGCGGCTCCGCCGACTTCGTTTGCATGTAAAGGCTCCTCCTTTATGGCGACGGGGTGGGTGGCGACCGCAATGCGGGGCTTCTCTTCGGGTTGGGAAGCGGCGGGAGGGGCGGGGAGGGGGAGAGGGGTAGTGTTGGTGGTATCGGTGGTTGCTGCGGTGGTGTGCGGGGCATTGATAGGAGGGGGAGGGGGAGGGGTATCGGGAGGGGCGCGGGAGGAGGAGGAGGAGGGGCGGGGATTGGGGCGGCGGCGCTTGTTGCCGCCGCTGCCGGGGGCGACGAGGTCGGGGGCGGAGAAGGGGGAGGAGGCGGCGTGGGAGGGGTGCCAGAGGCGGGTGCAGAGGTGGAGGAGGTCGCGGTCGTGGGGGGCGAGGCGGGAGGGGTCGTGGCCGCGGGCGACGCGGGCGGACATGGTGCGGAACTTCTTGCGGAGGCGCCGCAGCTTCTCGGAGAGCTGCGAGCGCGTGTAGGGCTGCGGCATGGACTCGGAGAACTGGTCGTAGAAGAGATTCAGGTCGCGGGGGAACACGAGGCCCTGGGACCAGCATCCCAGGAGGCCCTGGAGGAACCGGATCTCGTCGGGCTCCGACCACACGCGGTGGAACTTGAACGGGGGCTGCTGCTGCTGCTGCCGCGCCGGCGCCGGCGAGCGAGCTTCGGGGGAGTCGCCATCGCCGTCGCCGTCGCCGTCGCCGCCGTCGCCGTAGTCGTCGGCGGCTGCGGCGGCGGGGACGCCGTTGCCGCCGTCGTCGTCGTCGTCGTCGTCGAAGGAGGAGGAGGAGAGGAGGGGGTCGGGGGAGGGGGAGGGGAAGGGGGGAGGGTGCTTGCGCTTGATGGGGAGCTTGCGAGCGGAGGAGGGTTTGGAGGTGGTGGGGTTGGGGTTAGGGTTAGGGCTGGGGTTGGGGTTGGGATTGGGACTGGGGTTGGGGTTGAGCTCGAGAGGGGAGGCCATGGGCGCGCGCCGGAGGAAGAGGTGGTGGGGTGGAGCGAGGTAGGAAGGGTGGGGGGAGTCGGGATTAGGGTTAGGGTTAGGGTTAGAGTTGGGAACTGGGGTGGGTTCGGAACTTCGGATTCGAGAGATTGGGGTGAGATGGGGTGAAGAAGTTTGGGAATGATTGGTTGGGTGAAGACGGCCTCTCACGTACACGCCGGGTTTGTCTTTTGATCTCGATTTTTTTTTTTTTTTTTTTTGGAAAAACTTCAAATATCATTCACCTAGTTTCGTATTCTTTCACTTTAGTATCCTATGGTTTAAAATATATTACTTTAGTATTCTATGGTTTCTTTTTTTTTCTTTTCGTTGTTTCTGTTGTTAATTTTTTCATTAAATCAGTGAGAAAGTTAAAATCACAGGGTACTAAAATAAATATTCGATAAACCATATGTGGATTATCTGACGTTTTTTCTATATGATTTAACGAAAAAAATTAATGAAAGAAACAAAAAAAAAAAAAAAAAAAAAAAAACCACAAGATACTAAAGTGATACACTTTAAACTACATGATACTAAAGTGAGAAAATATAAAATTATAGGAATGATATTTGAAGTTTTCCCTTTTTTTAAGTACAAAACTAACAACATGAATCCGGATTGGTGGGATCCCGTGCCAATAAGTTCCGAATTAAGTATAATAAGAGCTCAAATTTTAAAAAATAATTTACTGTGAATTTATTTCAATTTTGTTAAAAAATAGAATAGAAAGAGAAAATTCTCTTTCTTTCTTTGATTCTCAAAATATCTATCAAAAATATGTTTCCGTCGAATTCAATTCGTTCGAAATCTATCCTGACCTATTAAGAAAATAGGGTGAGAGGTTGGGGGTCTCTCCCGCGTCGGATCCGCCACATTTGCATCTCTATTCTCAGAGGACTTATATTTTATTTAAAAATTAAAAAATATTGTCTATATATATTTTACTATTTACTATAAGATGTAAATTCTAACCCCGTCTTAGGATTTAAAATTTTCTTACATTTTTTAGATTAAAAAATTGATAAAATAAATGAGTATATCCTAAAAATAGTCTTTTGAGGTACTACAGTATAAATCTTACACCTTTATTTAGGTGTAGAGTCCCTCTTTAAAATTAGTCATTCACCTTTGCATTATATATGAATATTTCTAAAATTTTATTTTTTAAAATAATAATGTTTTACATTTTTAAAAGAATTTAGAATCTAATTACTTGCAAAGATAATTTTTTATATATATTTAGATATGATTAATTATTAGATATAGCTATAAATAGATATACTTATCACATACATAATTTTTTTTTTTACTTCATCTCACACTATATAATAAAAATAGTTATTGATAGATATACATATTGCATATCCAAATCTCACTTCTGTTTTTATTTCTTTCCATAATAATTTACAATTTATTTTTAATATTATCTTAAATAACATAATCTAGTTTATGAAAATTTATAAAAAATTAAAATCTTAAGGCTAAATTATAGAAAATTCCCTTGTCGATATCTCTTTTTTCACTTTTCCTTCCTGACTTTTAAAAATCTACATTTTATCCCCTCAAAATTTAAGAAATATTCGCAAATGAGTTACAGTGTTAACTATGATGACTAAATGATCAAATTGCCCTTTCTCTCTTTGTCTCCTTTAGACTTGACAATTTCTATCTGTACCCGTGGGTACCCACGGATTATCCGCAAATTTGCGGGTATGGGTACTAGTTTTTTACCCAAAAAATTATAGGTAAAACATATGGGTACCCGTTAAGTTGTGGGCATTTTGGACAACTGCGGATACCCACGGGTACCTACATATATTATTTTTAATTTAAAAATATATACTCTTTACGATATTGGCTTTATAATCATGAAAACCTTATTAATTTTGTATCATGAAAATTTGAAATGATAAGATACTTTTATATTATGTAATTTATGCACTTTAAGATTTTATATTATTTATTGTATGTTATGATATTTCAAACAACAAGTTATTTATACTTCTAAAAATTATATACATGTGTTTTGCATTTAGAAAGTATAGAAGTAAAATAGGAAGACAATTTTTTTTGCACGTAACCCGCATATCCACCCGCTCGCCCGTAGGCAGGTATGAGTAAAGATGTTGACTACCCAAAAATTTGCCCGTTTGCTAGGTCTAGTCTCCTCTCCACCCCTCCTTCGTCCACAACCCCTCCTCCTGCGTCCTCCGCCCCTCCCTCGACCCTAGCTCCGACTCTGCCTACTCTATTTGCTCCCCCTACTCCTCCTGCACCCCTGTTGCTCTTCCATTTGCCTCTTCCATATCCTCCTCCTTCTCCTCCCTCCTCTACTCCACCCCCCTTTTGCCCCTTCTTCGCCCTCTCAACTACCTTGCGAAGCACCCTCCTTGCCATGCTCCTACTCCCAGTCCTATGCTGACTCCTCCTTCACCGCCTCCCTCTCCTGTGACTCCCTCTCCCAGTGAACGAGCAAGGCGGCGACAAAAAAGAGTCTAAGAGTATTTTGGATATAATAAAATTATATTAGACGGAATCCTGACAGAACGTTGACGGCAGGCTGATGTGAACATTTTTTAATTTTTGAGGGGGTAAAATATAGATTTTTAAAAGTCGGGAAGGGAAAGCGAAAAAGCGGGTATTAAATATTAAGTTTAAAGGGGTTTTTATACAATTTTACAAAAATGTATATAAAATACATTAGGGTTCCACAAACCCTAGGTTTCCCTTCCCTTTTTCCCTCAACCCCAGCCACCAGGGTCTCCTCCCCCGCATCTCCGACGATGACCCCGACCTCCGGCGACCTGCTCCGGCTGCCGGAGCTCCGGCCCCCCCCCCCCCCCCCCCCCCCCCCCCCCCAAAGCTATGTTCGACCCGAGAAGCTCCTCCCTCGACCGCGCTGCCCCGGACCCTCGTAGCCAGCCTTAAGAAGTTCCGGCAATCCCTCTCCGGCAGCCCCGGCGCCATCGAGCCCTTCCCAAGCTCTGGATCTAAGTTAAACTCGGGTTGGGTGAGATCTGGCCACACCTCTTGTTCGGCCGTCGTTGCCGCTTCCTACTGTCGCCGCCGGCCTCCTTGGTGTCCAGCGATCCCCTCCGTGCCGCCCCATTGCCCTCAGCCTCCCCCACTGCTCGGGTAGCTATCTCTAACCCGAAGGCCTTTAAGGTTGGCTGTAGCTTCAAGAGCGCCGCTGCGCTGCCGCTGCCTCTTGCCACCGGCAGCCGCCTCCTCCGACTCCTCCCCACCGACCTCGTCATGGCGCGTGCCTCCCCTAGCCGTCGAAGCCCGAGAGTAAGGAGGCTGCTCCAATTTGGGCATGGGCTAGGGTTCCATTTGGCCGACATTCATGTTCTAGCTATTCCCGTCACCGGTGACCTTTTGAAAGGTGAGCACGGTCCTCCTGAGGTGCTGTGAACATCCGTGCTCAAACTTCGTTGCAATCCGAGAGGCCTCCAATTGCAAATCCCACTGTAACGCTCCCGAGGACTTTAGAACCTGAGATTCAGGTTGATCCAACGCACTCCTCGGCCACCGTTTGCACTCTGGACAATGGGCGCGAGTTTCAGAATGTCGAAATCTTCTAGCCTACACTGCTAATTGGATTCCGAAGTGCGCAATTTTTGGTAACAAGTCCAAAACCCTATTTTTGCTTATATAATTATGCGATTAGATTGCATGTTATGGTCTTTATGCAATTAGGCCATGTGGGCTGCATTGGGCAGCACGAACCCACTACGTGGGACCTCTACATTGATCGTCCTAGGTCCATTGGCCTTTGCAAACCGTAATTAGAGTTTCAGAGCGATTATCGACAAAATCGCCAATCGATCACGATTTCCGTTCGAGATTTGCGTTCAATGAATGTGAATGCCCGATACTTGTTGTTGAGCCTTGTTGACAGGTTGCCCTTACTGTCTCACGTATCGAGAGACAGCGGGGGGGTGGCAGAGGGTTTCGGTGCCAAAATCGGCACTTCCGGGAACCCAATATGATATAATTTTGATTAAATACCATTATTAGCATTGTCTTCATATATTGTTGTCCGGACACCCAAATCGGTGCGTTTCGAGGCAGTAGATGGTCTACGGTGAGGGTTGTACCCTCCGGGACACTTCATGGATTTCGAAAGTGTTCCGGTGAGTTGCTGAAAATTTTCGACAGGTTTCGAGAATCGGTAAAATAAACCGATTGCCCGAATGGTTCTCGAGATGTGAGTTAGATGATTCTCAGTCACTTAAAGTTTGTCTTTTGTTGTCGGATGGATTGTGATTCCATAGGATCTTTCGTAGGTCCGGGGAACATTTAGGAGTATCTTTGGAGTTGTAGGTGCTTCTTCATATTTCAGCTAGGTGCTTCGATCCGAAGTCGGTATGGTGGTGATCAGTAACTTCTTCTCTTCCCTTTCTCTTGATTGCTTTATATCCGTTGTGCACTTGTACACAACTTGACTTCTTAGTTTACTTACTCTACTTTTGCGGTATTTTCATTGTTATCATGATTTAGCGGTAGAGCAGTATTTCATCGTGATTGGATATGACTAGTATACTTGATTGACCTTGTGGTCGTACTTCCGACCTATGAGCCAAATGTGGTCCCTGATAGAGTTATATGCTAGATGCATGAGCAGAACGTGGCATTGCCTAAGGTCTTTAGACCAATATGGTGGTTGATTGAGTATATTTGGACTATTCATCCTGTTGACGCATATTTGTATTCTACTTCACATTACAGTAGCAGTTATTTATGCATTTATTTATAGTTGTTGTTCCTTTCCAGTTATCATTACTACTGTATTCATTATGGTTATTTTATATTGTTGATTATTTTTCTTTTGCTGTTGAGTATAGTTTGCTTTCGTCGACTTGCGGTACCATTGGGAAACTTCAAGTTGGTTTCTCACCCCCTTACAGGTGACACGGACAGTGAGGGTCGGAATGGTGCGTGAGGATAGTACTAGATAGCTATGTCCTAGATCTATCCATTGTTGACTTTTATAATCCTGCATTCAATTCAGTTGGATTAGCTATTGATTCAGATTCATTGATTTAGTTTTCGTTATTCATATTCATTAATTCAATACTTGTTCGTTAATAATTGAGGAATAATTGTGATTTAAGTTTAGCTGGTTTAGCTAATTTCATAACTGTGGAATAATACTTTTATTGATTACTCGTTTTATGGATTGTTATTGGATTATTAATTATATTCATTGATTATCTGCCTTTCAATTGTTTAGTTATACTCCTCTTGTGCCTACCTGCTAGTGGTTATTATTATTTTCTGGATGGTTGTATGTGTGGTTGGTGTAGTATTCAGGTGCTACGCCATGAATGTATAGGGGAGACTCTATCCGCTTGTACAGAAAAATCTCTATCTATGTGGTAGGTTTGTGCGCGTTCCGAGGTGTCTTAGAAGGTGTTTTTTTAGAAAAAAATTTACACGTTTTTTCGTTGGCTTTTCTAAAGGGGTTTTTAAAAAGAGCTTGGGGTGTGACAATTTTGCATAATTGCATATATTGTTTAACTTTTCTTAGAGGGTTAATTAACTAGTATAATTAATAAATATAGTAAATCGTGACTACAAATTTCTATACTTTTAAATTATAAATCAGCTACATTTATATCTTTTTCTTTATATATAAATATTTTTTATAAGTCTTATCTGTATGTATAAAATAAAGCCATACAAAATTTAAAATTGCGTTAATTAGAGAAGTCATATGTCAGATTAAATTTAAAGACTAGTTTGGTGTTACATCTTTATACATTTTCACGCATCTCACTCGCACGAATGAGAATCACTACTGTTTGATAGGATTAGGTAAAAAGTAATATAGCCTCTAGCACCAACGTCAAGTAAGTCATAAAAATTTAAAAATAACAAATCGTGTCACAATTGCCTACCTAAAGCATAAAGATGATCAGTCATATTATTATCTTCTCTACATGTAAGCTAACTTATGATTTTGTTAAAATAATCACATACAGTATGATAGTCATCTACTAGTATATCTCAGTTTTCCAGAATCATTCCAGGTTCTTTTGCCAAAAAGACCTATGACCTCTTTAGAAAGTTTTGAGAAATGTCAGCTCTTGATGCTTTCATTAGCGCCGATTAGTTACTGTTGGCGCTGGAAAAATGATGCCATGTGGTAGGCGGCTTGGTTCACATGACCGGTCGACATGGACAAATTAGGTATACCGGGAGCCGAGAAAGAAACACCCAGATATCAGTGAGATTTGGGCGGAAACGATTGAGAACGTGGAGAGAAGATGTCGTAGCCAGCAAGCAACTCGCCCCAGTGCATCCCTTAAAGCCAGGAGACATGGCTAAATTATTCTCCATGATACCAAGTATTCAATGGCCGCAGGCGGAAAACATATCGCTATAAATAGAAAAAATGCGTCTTTCCTTCACGCAAACAAGAGGCCACAATATTTTTAATTCCTTTAAATCCCAACACTTACAGCTTTCTAAAAGTAGCCTACAATCTTTCTTTTTCTGTTATTTAAGAGCTTTTTAGGAGTTTCCGTAGTCAACTACTGTAATTTCTGTAAGTACTTTCAGTCAAGTGAATATAATCAGTTCGGCTCTTTCGGCCGAGTTTGTTTTTTCTTCAATTTCGGTTCGTTTTTCGTGTTAAGAGAGAATCCGGTTGAATTGATCCCTCCTCAACCGAATCGTTTGATCTCGGGGCGAACTCGACGGTCAATCCAGGAGCCGATCCGACTACCAGCAGGCGCGTTTGATCCGGTCAACTATTTGGCTCGGTCAACGGTTCGTGATCTTGGTTCATCATCCCAACAGTTACTAATTCACAGCTTCAAATATAATGGGCTGACATCATGAAATTATGGAAAGCAACCATTACAGTCTATAGCAGCAAACCCTACTCTCTATATAAAATTTCTGTCAACAAAATAAGCATTACTATTTAGCTTTATTTTATAATTGGGAGATAATAATCAATAAATAAGATTCTTGAAAAGAAAGTCCCCTCTTGGAAACTTCACTCACTATAATAAAAATAGAGTTATTTTATTCCCAAGGAAGCATTATTGATTTCTTTTTCTTTTTTTTTAAAGAAAACCAACAGTTGTAGATGAATCATTCTCCATAATGGCTCATTGAAACTTTTCTCTCCCAGATCTACTAGTTCATAATAGCCTATAACTCCAAATGCAATGAATTGATGCCAACGCAGCATATAGTTCCAACCTATGTATTACAGACACTTCTATAAGCCTCGTATGTCCGTATCGGACATGCACGTGTCCGTGTCGAACTCGTGTCCGATATGGAAACTCCTTGAACGCGCGTTCAATGCCGATCCATATCGCATATAATTAATAAAAATATATATGTATATATATTTTTTTTATTATTTTTTTATGCATACATAATATAAGATGATAAATATTTTAACTTTTTGATAAATACATACAAATTTTTTGGACAATATAAATAAATTATGTATGGTGAAGAATTTTTTTTCTTAAAATATATGAACTGTCAATAAAAATTTTACTAACTTTTATTCGTATGAAAAATATAACAATATTTTACCAAAATTAATATTTTATATATAACAAATATATTATTATATTAATAATATTATATTTTATTAGTGTTGTGCATGTGGTGTCCGTGCTCTAATTTTTTAAAAGCTGCTGAGTCGCTGTGTCCGAGTCGTGTCGTGTCTCGTGTCTCGTGTCTCGTTTCAGTGTCCGTGACGCCTAGGTTCCAACAAAACAAAAACACCATTTGAATCTGTACAGCACATTCTAGCTTTCTCATGTTGTAATTCTATACCAAAAAATGAAAATACTTAACTCTATCCAACCTTCAGAAGGCAAATATCATCAGAATAGTTTCTTGTGGACAAAAACTCCTTTCATAGTTCATGGCCAACTTTTAGTACTACTATTTACAGTGATGCTTGGAATGAGGTTTCTACTATTATTTCTACCAACGCACTGTCAAATTGGGCCCTCGCTCCTCTCATTAACGACTGTAGAAATTTATTGCGGTTGATTTCTGTTGTGCTTTGTTTTTTTTTTACCATTGACCGGGTCCGAACCCTCTCGATATATGTGCGAAAAGATAAAATAGCTTTCTGAAATGACCCTCGAAGTTTGCGCCCTAAACTATATCAAACGATTCAGCTGATGAGGGATAGGATCAGCCGAGTTCACGGAATATTGGGTCGGCTGATGAGCCGAGCGAATGTGGAAAAAAGGCAATATTTAGGTCGGCTGACGAGCCGAATGGAAATTTTATATGTATATGTAGAATCGGACTGTTTACAGGGAATAAATCTATCATAATCTATTCCTAACAAAAACAGTAAATGCTGGAAAAGAAGATTATAGTTGGACTACTCCTAGAAAACACAAGAAATAATGCAGGAATTGAAAATGGTCTTTTTGTTTCTCTGAGGAAAAAAGACCCTTTCCCTAGGCGTTTCCTGTTTATTTATAACATCCGCCTAAGGTCTTCAGTTATTCTCATGATCGGCCAGTTCCTCTTTTCTTAGACCACTCCTGACCGATCTTAACCGCAAGCGGTTTTCAACAACCGTCTTTTAATTTTTTGGTACATATTTCCAACACCAGGTTTACTTTTTTCTTGTAATTTTTTATACACCGGTCTCATATGATCACACGATTTTCGAGATGTCAACACATCCAAATATTACTATCTCCTATGTTAGAAGAGATCAAAATACAGAAGCTCATAATGTTGCCAATGCAACTTTACGATCATGTTTGTCTACTGTCAAACTCTTTTGTCATCTTTGATGTACTTCTAATTTGCTAATAAAACAACCTACGGGTTTTCTCAAAAAAAAAAAAAAAAAAAACTCACTTAAAGCCTATACTCAGCTTGCGTTTATTAGATTCTCATAAAGTTATTAATGATCTCGTGTCCCCGAGGGACGATGTACACCACTCTAAAAAGGAATTAAAGTCTTATTAGTGGTTGATTTGCAATAGTTCATTTTTTTTAAAAAAATAAGAAATTATCCAACTACATCCCGTTTGGTTGGGGGTTAAGCGTTATCCCCGCTATTCCGCCAAACGGGGTGAAGTTTGACCGTGATATTTATTCCGGTCAAATTTTACTATTCTCAGTTATTCCGGAATAACTGGGATAAAATATTCCACCTTTTTAGCGAAATAGCGCTATTCTCAGCTTAATTCCAAACTTAATTAAGATTCTAAATTTAGTTAAACATAAATTATATAGACATAATATATTTAATTAATAATAAAATAATAAAATATCCAAGCTAGATTTATAATAAAATATTATTTAATTAATAATTTATATATTAATTTATTTACTAATTAACTGGATGACTAATTAACTACTTAATTTTTTTACTCTAATAAATATTTAATTAATTATTTAGTAATTAATTCATTATTTTAATTAATTTGCTAATTAAATAATTAATTATTTAGTATACTTTAGTCAATAACCAATGCTTATATTGATTAATTAATTAATATTTTGAGTAATTTAATTAATTTCTTGATTAATTATCTGACTATTATTAACTAATTTATTTATTAATTTATTAATATATTAATTACTTGATTAATTAAATTATTAATTACTAATTAATTTATTAATTAATATTAAGAATTTTTTAGCAATATTTATAATTAATTAGTAGATTAAATAAGTTGAATTATTACTTAATTAATATTTTGTATTAATTAATTAGATATAATATTATTATTTTTTATTTATAACTATCTATTTTAATTCTTATTCCATTTTATCTAACCAAACGCTATTTTTCTTATTTTCAGAAATAATCCACTTTTCATCCAAACGCAAAATTAATTTAATTCTCGCTTATACCTCAATTTATATTTATTCCTGAAATAGTCACTTTTTGTTTATCCCCAAGCCAAACGATACCTAAGAAAATAGATAGCTTCATATGCAGAGAGTGAATGGTACAATTGACGAGGATTAGAGCAAAAAAAGTTTATAATATCTTTTGAAATGAATAATATAAATACAAAGGTAGGTGACGTAGATAGAGAAAGAAAAGTGATATTGAAAAAGTGGGGAAAGAAATTATCTATCTATAAAAGAGTTCGTGACTTCATGTATGAATAAAAAAATCGATATCTTGGCGACATCACCTGCCCGTCGTGCAATGTCAAGTTCCATAAGGTCGTGTGGTCCCGCTAGGTCCTAAAATCTGAATTAGCAAACAGTCCCTTGTTTCAAAAAAGTCATAGTGGGTGTTCGACCTAGTTTTTGAAAAGTAATTTTAGGTCTAAAAATAATTTTTGACTCAATAGAGCATTTGGCAACAACCAATGGAAATACTCGTTCTATTTTTCAAAATCAGAAAACTAATTTTTAGGGCCCCAAAATTAGAAGTAATTTAAAGTTGCTTTTCAAAAACTGATTCCTACAGAATTAGTTTCATCATTTTAAAACTTTAACCAAAATACCCAAACCGCCCCTACATAAATTACTTACCTCTTATTTTTCCTCTTCCACACAACAACAAAAACACTCTTCCCAACCCATCTCTTCCCTAACTCCATCTCGTTCCCACCTTCCTCTCTCAAACCAAAGAGTTCTCTCGCGCCCTCACCTTCTCTCTCTCTCCTTGTAGCGACTCGACCCACTAGCAATAATAACTCGTTAAGTCCAAACAACCGACCCAAAATATTTAAGCCCAGTTTTTATTATTAGTGTGTCCGCCACTTTAAGCCCATCACACTTTTCCATATTATTCGATGTGGGACTATTGGGGTGCCACAAACTCCTTCCGTTTAGGCTCTGACGTCCTCGCCAGTCCATCACACACATAGTCCAAAATCACCGGGCGATATGAGATTTGTCTCGTTAGCCTTGTCATTCAGACCCTTGGCATAGCCTGTTATTTTCAGACCCTAGCATAGCCTGTCATTCATACTCTGCCTCAGCCGAGACTTATCACGCACTTCTCGCCGATAAACCGGCTCCGATACCAAATTTAACGACCCGATCCGCTAACAATAATAACTCGTTGGACCCAAACCACCGGCCCAAAATGCTTAAATCCAGTTATTATTATTAGAGTGCGAGGCCTCATATATTTCTAATCAGAATTTTTTTTTCATTCGATGTGGGACTCTTGGGGCGTTACAAACTCCTCCCATTTAGACTCTGATGTTAAATATAAAAATGTATAAACACCGTTCTCTAGAAGCTTAAGCTTTTAGGCTTCGTTTGGTTCGGAAGTAAGAACTGCTTATTCCAGAGATAAGTACAAGTTCAGGTATAAGCGAGAATTAGACTAATTTTGCGTTTGAATGAAAATTAGGTTGTTCCCGGGAATAAGAAAAATAGCGTTTGGCTAGATACGATGGAATAAGAAAAATAATGGTAGTTATAACTTAAAAATAATAATATTATCCCTCTCATTATATTTGAATATTAAATTTTAAAATTTTGCATTTATAATTTTAAATTTAAATTTTTATCTTTTAAATTTTAAAAATTTAAAATTTTATATTATTAATTTTGAAAATCGTAATTTTAAATTTGAGACCTAATTTAAATTTAAAAGATATAAAATTTAAAATTTAAAATTAAAATATTAAAAATTTAAAATTTAAAATTTAAAATTTAAAATTTAGAAATATAAAATTATTTTAAATTTTAATTTTAAGATTACAAAATTTAAAAATTTAAATTCTAATTTAAAACAAATCTCTCTCTCTCTCTCTCTCTCTCTCTCTCTCTCTCTCTCTCTCTCTCTCTCTCCTCTACCCGGGATCAAGGGGTGGGAACTGCTTGTTCCCACCCCTGGGTGGGAACTCTTGTTCCCACCCTATACTGGCTTATCCCGGTTGGGTGGGATTGTTCCCACCCACCCATTTTGTTGTTTGGGTACAAGAGGGGGGATAAGGCCTTATCCCCCCTCTTGTACCCAATCCAAACGGTATCTTAGAGTATAACGGTTGTTTAACATGGTACCTGAGCAGGAGGTCCTGAGTTCGAGTCACGCCAGGCTCCTAGCATTATTAATTTCCTCCCATTTAATTCAAATCCATGTCATGGGCCTTACAAAAAGTCTCGAGCCCCGACGTGAGGGAGAATGTTAAATATAAAAATATATAAACACTGTACTTTAGAAGCTTAAGTTTTTAGAGTACAACGGTTGTTTAACACCTGATGTCCGCGTCAAGTCCGAATCCGATCACAAACATATAAACTAGAACTACGAGATGATGTGAGATTCTAGAGGTGGCTCATATGGATTTAAGAAGTGGCTCCCACCAAACTAGTGGTATAGCACTTTGCCTTGGATAGTACTTAGTTCTCACACTTTCGGCTGGTATTCGACTCTGATACCAACTCTAACGATCTGACCCACTAATAATAATAACTCGTTGGGCCCAAACCACCTGCCCAAAATGCTTAAGCCCAATTATTATTATTAGAGTGTGAGGCCTCATATATTCTAATCACAATCCTTTTTTTTCATCCGATGTGGGACTATTGGGACGTTATACTCCCTCTCTCTCTTTCCTTCTGCGTGCGCTCATTAGGGCAGCGCCGGTGTTGGTGTGGCTGGATCCGGTAGGTGATCCTTAGGAAGCAGGTTGTGACAATTTGGTGTTTAAGCCGGTTCACTAGCCAAAAATATGAGATGAGTCTCGGGTGAGCAAGAGTCTGAATGATAGGCTAAGTCAGGGTCTAAGAATGACAATCTACGTCAGGGTCAGAATGATAAGGCTACAAGGACAAGTCTCACATCGCTTGGTGATCTAGGGCTACATGTGTGATTGAGCGTAACGAGAACATCGAGGCTTAAGAAAAGGGAGAGTCTGTGACATGCCGGTTTAATCACACATAAGGTAGGAAACCCATGGAGCATGGGTATACAAGGATGAGTATTCCTAGAAGTAATAACTCGGGCATCATTGTTGGTATTAAAGATAATCACTAGCCGGAGATAAGTCTTAACTGAACTAGGGTCATATAGTGGATAGAGTGTAGATCCTGGTTGATGATCGTTGTGGGTGGAGCGGAGCACCCCACAAAGTAAGCTAAGACTAGCGAGACGAATCTCACATCGCTTAGTGCTTGTCGGTGTGCTTGAGCCTGATGAGGGTGTTTTTTTTTTTTTTTTAAGAGAAAGGTAGCACGCTACCCGCTTCGTTTATTTCTTTTTAGAAATAAACTTAGCTGAAAATGTGAATCAACTAGAATTCGAACTCGGAACCTCGGGTGTTAGGACCTAACGGGGGGGGGGGGGAATGTGACACATTCAAGATATGCAATAGTCCTATATACAAGGTATACTATGGCTAAAGTTTTTAACTCGGTTATAATATTTTAGATGGTGGCTAGGCCCAAGAAGTTAAGAGGGTTGAGCGAGCCTAGGATTACGGGGTGACCCCTCAGGAAGCGGGGCGTTAATGCATCACCGCATTTGTTGAACTAGTGGCTCAACTAGTTAACACTCTAATTTTAGTTAGGTAAACTAAAAAGCATTCAGTCCTAACTTTTGTAAGAAAATAGACTTTAAGTTTGTGTAGTCTCGCTTTTGTTTAGAAAGTTATTTTTTAAGTCTTTTACTATTCTACAATCAAGTTTAAGTATATTACTCATCACTTCATCATATATACATATTACTAATAAAATAATAATACCGACCGTCCCTAGCGCAAGTGGCAAATGGCTTGGTGGTTGGTACTCGAGGTCCCGAGTTCGAATCCTTGTTGATTTACATTTCAAGCTAAGTTTGTTTCTAATAAAAATAAACGAAGCGGGTAGCGTGCTACTTTTCTCTCAAAAAAAAAAAATTTATAGGATTATGCTGATATTATCGATTCATAGATAATTTTGGACAAATTAATGAACAAATTACTAAAGGATTGTAACCCCATAAGAGCGTTCTATTACGCCCTAAGAATGCGAGTTTGCCATCGAGTACATGTTTCAGATTCGAACGAACGAGGATTGAAACCCCATAAGAGCGTTCTATTAAGCCTAAGAGTGCGAGTTTGCCACGAGTACATGTTCAGATTCGTACGAACGAGGATTGAAACCCCATAAGAGCGTTCTATTCACGCCCTAATAGTGCGAGTTTGCCACGAGTACATGTTCAGATTCGAACGAACGAGGATTGAAACCCCATAAGAGCGTTCTATTACGCCCTAAGAGTGCGAGTTTGCCACGAGTACATGTTCAGATTCGAACGAACGAGGATTGAAACCCCATAAGAGCGTTCTATTACGCCCTAAGAGTGCGAGTTTGCCACGAGTACATGTTCAGATTCGAACGAACGAGGATTGAAACCCCATAAGAGCGTTCTATTCCGCCCTAAGAGTGCGAGTTTGCCACGAGTACATGTTCAGATTCGAACGAACGAGGATTGAAACCCCATAAGAGCATTTTTATTACGCCTAAGAGTGCGAGTTTGCCACGAGTACATGTTCAGATTCGAACGAACGAGGATTGAAACCCCATAAGAGCGTTCTATTACGCCTAAGAGTGCGAGTTTGCCACGAGTACATGTTCAGATTCGAACGAACGAGGATTGAAACCCCATAAGAGCGTTCTATTACGCCTAAGAGTGCGAGTTTGCCACGAGTTACATGTTCAGATTCGAACGAACGAGGATTGAAACCCCATAAGAGGTTCTATTACGCCCTAAGAGTGCGAGTTTGCCACGAGTACATGTTCAGATTCGACCACGAACGAGGATTGAAACCCAATAAGAGCATTCTCTTACGTCTAATAGTGCGAGTTTGCCACGAGTACATGTTCAGATTCGAAAGAACGATGATTGAAACCCCATAAGAGCGTTCTGTTACGCCCTAAGAGTGCAAGTTTAACACGAGTACATGTTCAGATTCGAACGAACGGGGATTGAAACCCCATAAGAGCGTTCTATTACGCCAAAGAGTGCGAGTTTGCCACGAGTACATGTTCAGATTCGTACGAACGAGGATTGAAACTCCATAAGAGCGTTCTATTCCGCCCTAAGAGTGCGAGTTTGCCACGAGTACATGTTCAGATTTGAACGAACGAGGATTGAAACCCCGTAAGAGCGTTCTATTACGCCTAAGAGTGCGAGTTTGCCCGAGTACATGTTCAGATTCGAACGAGAACGAGGATTGAAACCCTAATAAGAGCGTTCTATTACGCCCTAAGAGTGCGAGTTTGCCACGAGTACATGTTCAGATTCGAAAACGAAAAGAACGATGATTGAAACCCCATAAGAGCGTTCTATTACGCCCTAAGAGTGCGAGTTTGCCACGAGTAGATGTTCAGATTCGAACGAACGAGGATTGAAACCCCATAAGAGCGTTCTATTTACACCCTAAGAGTGCGAGTTTGCCACGAGTACATGTTCAGATTCAAACGAACGAGGATTGAAACCCCATAAGAGCCTTCTATTACGCCCTAAGAGTGCGAGTTTGCCACGAGTACATGTTCAGATTCGAACGAACGAGGATTGAAACCCCAAAAGAGCGTTCTATTACGCCCTAAGAGTGCGAGTTTGCCACGAATACATGTTCAGATCCGAACGAACGAAGGATTGAAACCCCATAAGAGCGTTCTATTACGCCCTAAGAGTGCGAGTTTGCCACGAGTACATGTTCAGATTCGAACGAACGAGGATTGAAACCCCAAAAGAGCGTTCTATTACGCCCTAAGAATGCGAGTTTGCCACGAGTACATGTTCAGATTCGAACGAACGAGGATTGAAACCCCATAAGAGCGTTCTATTACGCCCTAAGAGTGCGAGTTTGCCACGAGTACATGTTCAGATTCGAACGAACGAGGATTGTAACCCCATAAGAGCGTTCTATTCCGCCCTAAGAGTGCGAGTTTGCCTCGAGTACATGTTCAGATTCGAGCGAACGAGGATTGAAACCCAATAAGAGCATTCTCTTACGCCTAAGAGTGCGAGTTTGCCACGAGTACATGTTCAGATTCGAAAGAACGATGATTGAAACCCCATAAGAGCGTTCTGTTACGCCCTAAGAGTGCGAGTTTGCCACGAGTACATGTTCAGATTCGAACGAAGGAGGATTGTAACCCCATAAGAGCGTTCTATTACGCCCTAAGAATGCGAGTTTGCCTCGAGTACATGTTCAGATTCCGAACGAACGAGGATTGAAACCCCATAAGAGCGTTCTATTACGCCCTAAGAGTGCGAGTTTGCCACGAGTACATGTTCAGATTCGAACGAACGAGGATTGAAACCCCATAAGAGCGTTCTATTACGCCCTAAGAGTGCGAGTTTGCCACGAGTACATGTTCAGATTCGAACGAACGAGGATTGAAACCCCATAAGAGCGTTCTATTACGCCTAAGAGTGCGAGTTTGCCACGAGTACATGTTCAGATTCGAACGAACGAGGATTGAAACCCCATAAGAGCGTTCTATTACGCCTAAGAGTGCGAGTTTGCCACGAGTACATGTTCAGATTCGAACGAACGAGGATTGAAACCCCATAAGAGCGTTCTATTACGCCTAAGAGTGCGAGTTTGCCACGAGTACATGTTCAGATTCGAACGAACGAGGATTGAAACCCCATAAGAGCGTTCTATTACGCCCTAAGAGTGCGAGTTTGCCACGAGTACATGTTCAGATTCGAACGAACGAGGATTGAAACCCCATAAGAGCGTTCTATTACGCCCTAAGAGTGCGAGTTTGCCACGAGTACATGTTCAGATTCGAAACGAACGATGATTGAAACCCCATAAGAGCGTTCTATTACGCCCTAAGAGTGCGAGTTTGCCACGAGTACATGTTCAGATTCGAACGAAGGAGGATTGAAACCCAATAAGAGCATTCTCTTACGCCTAAGAGTGCGAGTTTGCCACGAGTACATGTTCAGATTCGAACGAACGATGATTGAAACCCCATAAGAGCGTTCTATTACGCCCTAAGAGTGCGAGTTTGCCACGAGTACATGTTCAGATTCGAACGAACGAGGATTGAAACCCCATAAGAGCGTTCTATTACGCCTAAGAGTGCGAGTTTGCCACGAGTACATGTTCAGATTCGAACGAACGAGGATTGAAAACCCATAAGAGCGTTCTATTACGCCCTAAGAGTGCGAGTTTGCCACGAGTACATGTTCAGATTCGAACGAACGAGGATTGTAACCCCATAAGAGCGTTCTATTACGCCCTAAGAATGCGAGTTTGCCTCGAGTACATGTTCAGATTCGAGCGAACGAGGATTGAAAACCCATAAGAGCGTTCTATTACGCCCTAAGAATGCGAGTTTGCCACGAGTACATGTTCAGATTCGAACGAACGAAGATTAAAACCCCATAAGAGCGTTCTATTACGCCCTAAGAGTGCGAGTTTGCCACGAGTACATGTTCAGATTCGAACGAACGAGGATTGAAACCCCATAAGAGCGTTCTATTACGCCCTAAGAGTGCGAGTTTGCCACGAGTACATGTTCAGATTCGAATTCGAACGAACGAGGATTGAAACCCCATAAGAGCGTTCTATTACGCCTAAGAGTGCGAGTTTGCCACGAGTACATGTTCAGATTCGAACGAACGAGGATTGAAACCCCATAAGAGCGTTCTATTACGCCCTAAGAGTGCGAGTTTGCCACGAGTACATGTTCAGATTCGAACGAACGAGGATTGAAACCCATAAGAGCGTTCTATTACGCCCAAAGAGTGCGAGTTTGCCACGAGTACATGTTCAGATTCGAACGAAAGAGAATTGAAACCCATAAGAGCGTTCTATTACGCCCTAAGAGTGCGAGTTTGCCACTAGTACATGTTCAGATTCGAACGAACGAGGATTGAAACCCCATAAGAGCGTTCTATTACGCCCTAAGAGTGCGAGTTTGCCACGAGTACATGTTCAGATTCGAACGAACGAGGATTGAAATCCCATAAGAGCGTTCTATTACGCCCTAAGAGTGCGAGTTTGCCACGAGTACATGTTCAGATTCTAACGAACGAGGATTGAAACCCCATAAGAGCGTTCTATTACGCCCTAAGAGTGCGAGTTTGCCACGAGTACATGTTCAGATTCGAACGAACGAGGATTGAAACCCCATAAGAGCGTTCTATTACGCCCTAAGAGTGCGAGTTTGCCACGAGTACATGTTCAGATTCGAACGAACGAGGATTGAAACCCCATAAGAGCGTTCTATTACGCCCTAAGAGTGCGAGTTTGCCACGAGTACATGTTCAGATTCGAACGAACGAGGATTGAAACCCCATAAGAGCGTTCTATTACGCCCTAAGAGTGCGAGTTTGCCACGAGTACATGTTCAGATTCGAACGAACGAGGATTGTAACCCCATAAGAGCGTTCTATTACGCCCTAAGAATGCGAGTTTGCCACGAGTACATGTTCAGATTCGAACGAACGGGGATTGAAACCCCATAAGAGCGTTCTATTACGCCTAAGAGTGCGAGTTTGCCACGAGTACATGTTCAGATTCGTACGAACGAGGATTGAAACTCCATAAGAGCGTTCTATTCCGCCCTAAGAGTGCGAGTTTGCCACGAGTACATGTTCAGATTCGAACGAACGAGGATTGAAACCCCGTAAGAGCGTTCTATTACGCCCTAAGAGTGCGAGTTTGCCACGAGTACATGTTCAGATTCGAACGAACGAGGATTGAAACCCCATAAGAGCGTTCTATTACGCCCTAAGAGTGCGAGTTTGCCACGAGTACATGTTCAGATTCGAACGAACGAGGATTGAAGCCCAAGAGAGCGTTCTATTACGCCCTAAGAGTGCGAGTTTGCCACGAGTACATGTTCAGATTCGAACGAACGAGGATTGAAACCCCATAAGAGCGTTCTATTACGCCCTAAGAGTGCGAGTTTGCCACGAGTACATGTTCAGATTCAAACGAACGAGGATTGAAACCCCATAAGAGCGTTCTATTACGCCCTAAGAGTGCGAGTTTGCCACGAGTACATGTTCAGATTCGAACGAACGAGGATTGAAACCCCATAAGAGCGTTCTATTACGCCCTAAGAGTGCGAGTTTGCCACGAGTACATGTTCAGATTCGAACGAACGAGGATTGAAACCCCATAAGAGCGTTCTATTACGCCCTAAGAGTGCGAGTTTGCCACGAGTACATGTTCAGATTCGAACGAACGAGGATTGAAACCCCATAAGAGCGTTCTATTACGCCCTAAGAGTGCGAGTTTGCCACGAGTACATGTTCAGATTCGAACGAACGAGGATTGAAACCCCATAAGAGCGTTCTATTCCGCCCTAAGAGTGCGAGTTTGCCACGAGTACATGTTCAGATTCGAACGAACGAGGATTGAAACCCCATAAGAGCGTTCTATTACGCCCTAAGAGTGCGAGTTTGCCACGAGTACATGTTCAGATTCGAACGAACGAGGATTGAACCCCATAAGAGCGTTCTATTACGCCCTAAAGTGCGAGTGCGAGTTTGCCACGAGTACATGTTCAGATTCGAACGAACGAGGATTGAAACCCCATAAGAGCGTTCTATTACGCCCTAAGAGTGCGAGTTTGCCACGAGTACATGTTCAGATTCGAACGAACGAGGATTGAAACCCCATAAGAGCGTTCTATTACGCCTAAGAGTGCGAGTTTGCCACGAGTACATGTTCAGATTCGAACGAACGAGGATTGAAACCCCATAAGAGCGTTCTATTACGCCCTAAGAGTGCGAGTTTGCCACGAGTACATGTTCAGATTCGAACGAACGAGGATTGTAACCCCATTAGAGCGTTCTATTACGCCCTAAGAGTGCGAGTTTGCCACGAGTACATGTTCAGATTCGAACGAACGAGGATTGAAACCCCATAAGAGCGTTCTATTACGCCTAAGAGTGCGAGTTTGCCATGAGTACATATTCAGATTCGAATGAACGACGATTGAAACCCAATAAGAGCGTTCTATTACGCCTAAAGAGTGCGAGTTTGCCACGAGTACATGTTCAGATTCGAACGAACGAGGATTGAAACCCCATAAGAGCGTTTCTATTACGCCTAAGAGTGCGAGTTTGCCACGAGTACATGTTCAGATTCGAACGAACGAGGATTGAAACCCTATAAGAGCGTTCTATTACGCCTAAGAGTGCGAGTTTGCCATGAGTACATATTCAGATTCGAACGAACGACGATTGAAAGCCAATAAGAGCGTTCTATTACGCCCAAAGAGTGCGAGTTTGCCACGAGTACATGTTCAGATTCGAACGAACGAGGATTGAAACCCCATAAGAGCGTTCTATTCCGCCCTAAGAGTGCGAGTTTGCCTCGAGTACATGTTCAGATTCGAGCGAACGAGGATTGATACCCCATAAGAGCATTCTATTACGCCCAAAGAGTGCGAGTTTGCCACGAGTACATGTTCAGATTCGAACGAACGAGGATTGAAACCCCATAAGAGCGTTCTATTCCGCCCTAAGAGTGCGAGTTTGCCACGAGTACATGTTCAGATTCGAACGAACGAGGATTGAAACCCCATAAGAGCGTTCTATTACGCCTAAGAGTGCGAGTTTGCCACGAGTACATGTTCAGATTCGAACGAACGAGGATTGAAACCCCATAAGAGCGTTCTATTACGCCCTAAGAGTGCGAGTTTGCCACGAGTACATGTTCAGATTCGAACGAACGAGGATTGAAACCCCATAAGAGCGTTCTATTACGCCCAAAGAGTGCGAGTTTGCCACGAGTACATGTTCAGATTCGAACGAACGAGAATTGAAACCCCATAAGAGCGTTCTATTACGCCTAAGAGTGCGAGTTTGCCACGAGTACATGTTCAGATTCGAACGAACGAGGATTGTAACCCCATAAGAGCGTTCTATTACGCCCTAAGAATGCGAGTTTGCCACGAGTACATGTTCAGATTCGAACGAACGAAGATTGAAACCCCATAAGAGCGTTCTATTACGCCTAAGAGTGCGAGTTTGCCACGAGTACATGTTCAGATTCGAACGAACGAGGATTGAAACCCCATAAGAGCGTTCTATTACGCCCTAAGAGTGCGAGTTTGCCACGAGTACATGTTCAGATTCGAACGAACGAGGATTGAAACCCCATAAGAGCGTTCTATTACGCCCTAAGAGTGCGAGTTTGCCACGAGTACATGTTCAGATTCGAACGAACGAGGATTGAAACCCCATAAGAGCGTTCTATTACGCCCTAAGAGTGCGAGTTTGCCACGAGTACATGTTCAGATTCGAACGAACGAGGATTGAAACCCCATAAGAGCGTTCTATTACGCCTAAGAGTGCGAGTTTGCCACGAGTACATGTTCAGATTCGAACGAACGAGGATTGAAACCCCATAAGAGCGTTCTATTACGCCCTAAGAGTGCGAGTTTGCCACGAGTACATGTTCAGATTCGAACGAACGAGGATTGAAACCCCATAAGAGCGTTCTATTACGCCCTAAGAGTGCGAGTTTGCCACGAGTACATGTTCAGATTCGAACGAACGAGGATTGAAACCCCATAAGAGCGTTCTATTACGCCCTAAGAGTGCGAGTTTGCCACGAGTACATGTTCAGATTCGAACGAACGAGGATTGAAACCCCATAAGAGCGTTCTATTACGCCCTAAGAGTGCGAGTTTGCCACGAGTACATGTTCAGATTCGAACGAACGAGGATTGAAACCCCATAAGAGCGTTCTATTACGCCCTAAAAGTGCGAGTTTGCCATGAGTACATGTTCAGATTCGAACGAACGGGGATTGAAACCCCATAAGAGCGTTCTATTACGCCCTAAGAGTGCGAGTTTGCCACGAGTACATGTTCAGATTCGAACGAACGAGGATTGAAACCCCATAAGAGCGTTCTATTACGCCCTAAGAGTGCGAGTTTGCCACGAGTACATGTTCAGATTCGAACGAACGAGGATTGAAACCCCATAAGAGCGTTCTATTACGCCCTAAGAGTGCGAGTTTGCCACGAGTACATGTTCAGATTCGAACGAACGAGGATTGAAACCCCATAAGAGCGTTCTATTACGCCCTAAGAGTGCGAGTTTGCCACGAGTACATGTTCAGATTCGAACGAACGACGGATTGAAACCCCATAAGAGCGTTCTATTACGCCTAAGAGTGCGAGTTTGCCACGAGTACATGTTCAGATTCGAACGAACGAGGATTGAAACCCCATAAGAGCGTTCTATTACGCCCTAAGAGTGCGAGTTTGCCACGAGTACATGTTCAGATTCGAACGAACGAGGATTGAAACCCCATAAGAGCGTTCTATTACGCCTAAGAGTGCGAGTTTGCCACGAGTACATAATTCAGATTCGAACGAACGACGAGGATTGAAAACCCCATAAGAGCGTTCTATTACGCCCTAAGAGTGCGAGTTTGCCACGAGTACATGTTCAGATTCGAACGAACGAGGATTGAAACCCCATAAGAGCGTTCTATTACGCCCTAAAAGTGCGAGTTTGCCTCGAGTACATGTTCAGATTCGAGCGAACGAGAATTGAAACAAATAAGAGCATTCTCTTACGCCCAAAGAGTGCGAGTTTGCCACGAGTACATGTTCAGATTCGAACGAACGAGGATTGAAACTCCATAAGAGCGTTCTATTACGCCCTAAGAGTGCGAGTTTGCCACGAGTACATGTTCAGATTCGAACGAACGAGGATTGAAACCCCATAAGAGCGTTCTATTACTCCTAAGAGTGCGAGTTTGCCACGAGTACATGTTCAGATTCGAACGAACGAGGATTGAAACCCCATAAGAGCGTTCTATTACGCCCTAAGAGTGCGAGTTTGCCACGAGTAAATGTTCAGATTCGAACGAGCGAACGAGGATTGAAACCCCATAAGAGCGTTCTATTACGCCCTAAGAGTGCGAGTTTGCCACGAGTACATGTTCAGATTCGAACGAACGAGGATTGAAACCCCATAAGAGCGTTCTATTACGCCCTAAGAGTGCGAGTTTGCCACGAGTACATGTTCAGATTCGAACGAACGAGGATTGAAACCCCATAAGAGCGTTCTATTACGCCTAAGAGTGCGAGTTTGCCACGAGTACATGTTCAGATTCGAACGAACGAGGATTGAAACCCCATAAGAGCGTTCTATTACGCCCTAAGAGTGCGAGTTTGCCACGAGTACATGTTCAGATTCGAACGAACGAGGATTGAAACCCCATAAGAGCGTTCTATTACGCCCTAAGAGTGCGAGTTTGCCACGAGTACATCTTCAGATTCGAACGAACGAACGACGATTGAAAGCCAATAAGAGCGTTCTATTACGCCCAAAGAGTGCGAGTTTGCCACGAGTACATGTTCAGATTCGAATTGAACGAGGATTGAAAACCCATAAGAGCGTTCTATTACGCCCTAAGAGTGCGAGTTTGCCACGAGTACATGTTCAGATTCGAACGAACGAGGATTGTAACCCCATAAGAGCGTTCTATTACGCCCTAAGAGTGCGAGTTTGCCACGAGTACATGTTCAGATTCGAACGAACGAGGATTGAAACCCCATAAGAGCGTTTCTATTACGCCTAAGAGTGCGAGTTTGCCACGAGTACATGTTCAGATTCGAACGAACGAGGATTGAAACCCTATAAGAGCGTTCTATTACGCCTAAGAGTGCGAGTTTGCCACGAGTACATGTTTCAGATTCGATTCGAGATTCGAACGACGATTGAAACCCAATAAGAGCGTTCTATTACGCCCAAAGAGTGCGAGTTTGCCACGAGTACATGTTCAGATTCGAGCGAACGAGGATTGAAACCCCATAAGAGCGTTCTATTACGCCCTAAGAGTGCGAGTTTGCCTCGAGTACATGTTCAGATTCGAGCGAACGAGGATTGATACCCCATAAGAGCATTCTATTACGCCCAAAGAGTGCGAGTTTGCCACGAGTACATGTTCAGATTCGAACGAACGAGAATTGAAACCCCATAAGAGCGTTCTATTACGCCCTAAGAGTGCGAGTTTGCCACGAGTACATGTTCAGATTCGAAAGAACGATGATTGAAACCCCATAAGAGCGTTCTATTACGCCTAAGAGTGCGAGTTTGCCACGAGTACATGTTCAGATTCGAACGAACGAGGATTGAAACCCCATAAGAGCGTTCTATTACGCCTAAGAGTGCGAGTTTGCCACGAGTACATGTTCAGATTCGAACGAACGAGGATTGTAACCCCATAAGAGCGTTCTATTACGCCCTAAGAATGCGAGTTTGCCACGAGTACATGTTCAGATTCGAACGAACGAGGATTGAAACCCCATAAGAGCGTTCTATTAAGCCTAAGAGTGCGAGTTTGCCACGAGTACATGTTCAGATTCGTACGAACGAGGATTGAAACCCCATAAGAGCGTTCTATTCCGCCCTAAGAGTGCGAGTTTGCCACGAGTACATGTTCAGATTCGAACGAACGAGGATTGAAACCCCATAAGAGCGTTCTTTTACGCCCTAAGAGTGCGAGTTTGCCACGAGTACATGTTCAGATTCGAACGAACGAGGATTGAAACCCTATAAGAGCGTTCTATTATGCCCAAAGAATGCGAGTTTGCCACGAGTACATGTTCAGATTCGAACGAACGAGGATTGAAACCCCGTAAGAGCATTCTATTCCGCCCTAAGAGTGCGAGTTTGCCTCGAGTACATGTTCAGATTCGAGCGAACGAGGATTGAAACCCAATAAGAGCATTCTCTTACGCCTAAGAGTGCGAGTTTGCCACGAGTACATGTTCAGATTCGAAAGAACGATGATTGAAACCCCATAAGAGCGTTCTGTTACGCCCTAAGAGTGCGAGTTTGCCACGAGTACATGTTCAGATTCGAACGAACGAGGATTGAAACCCCATAAGAGCGTTCTATTACACCCTAAGAGTGCGAGTTTGCCACGACTACACGTTCAGATTCGAACGAACGTAGATTGAAACCCCATAATTGCGATCTATTGCGCCCTAAGAGTCCGAATTTGCCACGAGTACATTTTCAGATTGGAATGAACGAGGATTGTAACCCCATAAGAGCGTTCTATTACGCCTTAAGCGTGCGAGTTTGCCACGAGTACATGTTCAGATTCGCACGAAATTGATGGAGAATAATAGAGAAAGGAGAATTGGATTGAAAAAATAAAAGTACCAACCCACCTCTACCCGAACGAAAATTGTGTGGGGAGTGTTCTCCAAATTATCCATTTAAGACCGTAGGAACTAAATTTTTTACCACGGTGGGATTAGATTCCACACCTTGAAGAAATTTGGTGAGAGGGTTAAACGTTTCTTTCTTCAACTATTAGCAAATTCAAAATATTTTTTAGACCCGTTAACTCAAAAATATTAGGCAACCTTTTTGAATTTTTAGAAAAAAGGAAAAAATCAAAATGTTATTCTACAAAAATAATTTTTTTTATTTTTACTATTAAATATTGCAATTTATTCGTTAAAATAAAATGATTAGAATATAATTAATAATTCACCAAAGAAATTGAAATTTTTTATTGTAATTTTGTGGATGATATGATTTTTTTTTTTAGTTAATATACTTTATTAAAATAATTTTGACCCACTAATAGTTGAAGGAAGAAAAATTTTAACTATCTTGCCAAACTGCATTGAGATATGAAATATAATGTCTATATGGTGATAGAATTCAGAAAGCTCTCTCCATACAATTTTTGTTCCATCCGCCACAATGAATGTGAGAGAGATTGATGAAAATTAAAAGAGAGAGGAAAATTAGGTTGAAAGAAAAAAGGTGGACCCTACCTCAACCCCTCTGTCGCTGCCATGTAGTGCCGCCACATTCTAGAGTTTAAACAATTCTTTCGAGTTTTAGTAAAAAGAAGAAATTAAAATATTTTTCAACAAAAATAAAATTTTCCACCTTGAGGTTTAGCAATTCTTTTTAAATTTTTAGTATTAACTACTACAATTTATTTGCTAAAATGATTAAAATATGATTAATTATTCACCAAAAAAAAATTTAAAAAAAAATTTAATTTTTTTTGTGCATGTTATTATTATTTTTAGTTAATGAATTTTAAGAAGAAAATTGGACCGTTAATAGTTGCAGAAAGAAAAAATGTAACCATCTTACCAAATTGTCTTGAGATATAGAATCTAATATTTATATAGTAATAAATTCCATAATTTTAAATAAATAATTTAAAAAATTCTTCTTGTATAATTTTTGTCCTCTCATCTACGTGAACCAAATAAACGTGAGACAAGTTAATAGAAAAAAAAAAAGGTTAGAAAAAAAAAGCAGCCTAGCCTGCGCCCCCCACCCCCCCCCCCCCCAAAAAAAAGAAAAAAAAATTCTATGGTGATGCCACGTTGCATGGAAGTGACAATTCATATATTACTAGTGAAGTTACCCCCGCGTTGCGGCAGGTCAATTTCGTAGAAGCAAATAATAAATAAAACTAAAGAAAGAAGAAACGGCATAAAAAAAGAGTCAAAAAATTTAAAAAATATATAAATAAAAGATATCGAAGAAGAAGCAGCAATAGCTGCAATAAAAGCATAAGAATAAAAATATAAGGAGGATAAAAAAAAAAAAAAAAAGCATAAGGAAAAAACTATAAGAATAATAAATTGTATTTATAGTAGCAGTAAAAGTAGAGGATTAAAATGTCATTTGGCTCATAGTTCGAATCAGAAGTTACTGATTAAAGTTTGAGAACTAAAACATCATGTGCCTCATAGTTTGAGCAAGAAATTAGAATGCATTAAAATTGAGGACTAAAATGTCACGCATCTTATAATTTGGGACAAAATGCGTAATTTATCTTTTTTTATATTTTAATTTTATTCCAGACAACAAAGTTTAGCGTCGATCGATTTTGTTTAATTAGTAATTTTATTCGAGGAAAGAATATGCTAAATTATTTAATAAATCTTAGAATGTCTAATTGTTAAAATTAAAAGTCGACCAATCATATTTTGAATATTTCAAAAATTTTAAATATGAAATTGGTCATTCATTAGAATATAAATATAGCATTGAAGTTTGAAATTAAAATCAAAGTAAAAACGTATAAAACTTTTTTGAATTATAAACCATTTTAAATCAGCTATCCAACCTTTCAAAATTTTATTTTATTATCCAACCTTTCTACATCTTATATTTCAGTCTGTCAATGATACTTTGACTTCAAAATTTGAATGCATCATTTGGCTTTACAGATTTAGTTAATATACTTTCATGTAATTCTCGCAACTAAATTTATTAAAATAAATATTAATTTCAACTCCATCAATCTCTCTTTTTATTATTAATTGTATGATTTATATCTAAGTGATAAATGTTATAAGATCAAAATTTATGTTTAATACATATAATCTAAATTATTTAAAAAATTGATTGGATTAAAAAAATTGAATTCCCTCAGTTTAAATTATTGAAGAGTGGCATTGAAGTTTGAAATTAAAATCAAAGTAAAAATTTATAAAACTTTTTTAAATTATAAACCAGTTTGAATCTGCCATCCAACCTTTCAAAATTTTATTTTTATTGTCCAACCTTTCAAAATTTTAGTCAGTCAATAATGCTTAGACTTCAAAATTTGAATGTATGGTTTGGCTTTACAGATTTACTTAATATACTTTTATATAATTCTCGCAACTAAATTTATTAAAATAAGTATTAATTTAAACTCCATCAATCTCTTTTTTTAATTTTAATTGTGTGATTTATATCTAAGTGATCAATATTATAAGATCAAAATTTATGTTTAATACATGTAATCTAAATTATTTAAAATTTTGATTGAATTAAAAAAAAAATTCAAATTTCCTCAGTTCAAATTATTGAAGAGAAAACAATTAAAATGAAATATATATAAATAAAAAAAAAGCTGGGCCCAGCCCCAACCCCATCCGGCGTAAATTAAAGCCAATAACCTTCGCGTAAATTAAAGCCAAAATACTTCTTCTACCAAGTAATTCTGGTAGGTAAATGTAGCCGTTTATCTAATAACCATACAATGTTTATCTAATAATCATTGCAATATTTGAACGCTTTATAAATTGAATTTTATAACTTTACGACATTATTTATCTAGTGATCCGAGTGGTATCAAAATCACATCATATATTTTTAAAAATTATCAATTTTCAGACTACTATATAAATGATTTTGAAAAAAAGCATAAAACACGTTCTGTAGAAAGTTCACCAAATGCCCCAAATCATGTCAGAATGTGCCAACCGCCGGTATGAATATCCCATCATTACAAATGATGCAGAAATAATAAACTACTCCATTTACTAATAGAAGCTTGCTAGCTAGCTCTACAAAATATGCCTATTATCAAGTAACTTTACCACAACGCATCCTGTTTCACAGCGAAAATCCAAAAGCAGAAGGCATCTCAATATAGTTTAAAAAAATATATATATATATGTTTAGTGAAATGGTCAGAATAAATTCGATCGCGGTGTAGAACACACACCTTTCTGCCTAATATCCAAAAATGCTACATAATAAAAACAAGAACAAGGATTGAAGCAAATTTCATCCAGTTAACTAAATAACTATTGAACGACTCACCATCGCCAATAAATGAAGGCAAACCTTTTATCTCTGCTTAATAAATCTTTCTGAAACTAAAATGAGTTCATACAGAACCAAAAATTACTGATTCTGCACATACTATTATTATATTAGACCAATATTGAGGAAGAAGGCATCCCAAATACCTATAGCAACCAATAAAATGAACACATCAATTTTCAGGAGGGAAAAAAAAAAAAAAAAAAAAAAAAAAAAAACATCCTCTTATCAAACAGCTGAGATAACCAACAAAAAATTAACCAAAATTACCTTTGATCCTCCCTATATTATTTGCACGCTATACTGGTTGATCAGCCAGCAAATGAATGGTTATTCGATCGAGTATATAGATCCCTAAAAATTTGGGTTACACCAACTCAAGCTTCTTTGAGAAACTTCTAAGGCAAAGCAGCTCTTTCAAATGCAACGTCTCTGCGACATCAATAAAATAGATTGCGATATCAATACATGCTACCATATTCCTATCATCATCTGCCATTTGCACCGCATGGACACCAACATATGTAGCATTACCTATAAAGACTTCTCAACCCAAAACTGCATTTCCTCGTTCCCTTTTCCATGTTGAGTAAATCTCAAAATACATGTCATGTGAGGTTCTAAAATATCTCTCAATGTCAAAATCTCATGTATGGAATTGATGCCGAGCTGAAGAAAAAATAATCTGAAAGCTCAACTTCACAGCTTGGTGGCTCAATCTTTTGTTATCCTTACAAGTTGCGCCAGTTTTGGCGAGGGTGCTTTCTCCACCGTCTCAGGATGTGGATACAACCACCTGCTGTTAATAGCCCACAAGCAGCAAGTGCCATGATTGTAGAATTCTCAATGCTTCGATTATATGCACGCTACAGAGAATAGAATAATTTATTCAGCAAATCGTTAGTATTACATGGGAAGGCGGACACAAAATAAAAAATGTTGGTTTAGAGTGAAGGGGGCATACATTAATTAGAACAAGCAAGATGGCAGCATTTGCAGGAGCTAGAGACAAAGTAATCATGCCTCCACGCAATTCATTTGGTAAGTACCTATACGAACATGAGTACGAGAAATAGATCAGCTAACAGAACAGAAACAGTAAATTTCACAACACCCCCTGTGATGTAGCTGGTTTCTTTTAATATCCTGCTGTTGAGTCTACTATACCATCCTGAGATTGCCCTTCTAGTCGCATATTAGCCATTGCTAATAAAATTAACCATGAGACAGTCACATAACTCATAATCCCACTAAGGCCCCGTGGATGCATGAATATATTATTCCGAATATATCTTTGTTTTACTTAAAAAGTTGCAGTATTTGGTAGATGAGCAATGTGATCTAACGTCTGGAATGGAATAACACATTCCACTTTCTAGTTTATTTTTTGGAAGAAGATAAATCATCTTGTAAGTGAAATATATTATCCTATCAAATCATAAACGATAAGACCTTTTAGGAAGGAAAAAAAAAATCAAACTCTTTTGTCTTCAATCACACATGAAAAACATCACACTGAATAAGTCAGCATCCAAACAGCGCCTAAGTATAAAAATTTATATAAAAAAAAGATCGATAAGCTTAAGCAGTTGAAACCTTATATTTCGTATTTCTATTAAATTACGAATTGTCTCATGTTCAACTTTAACAGCAGTAATAGGAGAGATGCAACAGTAGGGCAGTAAATTTCTAATCTGAATAACCAGAGATAAATGAACCTGCGCTATATCACAAGAGGGGGCACGTAAAATTCTTTATAAGAAAGACTAGTCGACGGTTACAATAAGTTGCAACTTACATGGACCTTAGTTTTGCAAGTGAAGGTAAGATAAAGCCTACACAAGCATGGAAGATGCAGAACAAAATCACCAACAAGCCAATTTCCTGTCATAGGTAACCTCTATGATGCCTGAAATTATGAGGCCCAGTCCAAATTCTAAACAATTTTTTGCCTTACCTGATAATCATAAACGACAATCGACAAAGCCATAGCAGCAATAACAAAAGATGCTGTCAAGCTATCCTCACTGTGCAACGAAGATGCAGTTCCTGAAAACCATGGGAAGGCTGTACTCCCAAGCATTCTTGAACCAATAAAACAAGGGTATATTCGTGATAGATGAACTTCCCTCCCATCTGCCTGTATTAAGAAGTAATGTTACACCGGCAAACTTTTTTAATCTTGGATGATAATACACATTTTAGATATAATATGCATGAAATCCATTTAACAAATCATCTAACTTATATTTCATTCATGATAAATTTGCAGTGAATAAACATGTAAAACAGGTTGCCTAAATATTACTGAGCTGCATACACAGTCATTTCAATAAATTACAAAAATGTACAGTGGCAGGTTTGATCTCCCAAAGAAGATATGCATCACAATTTACTCGATTAGCCATTTGTGCTGAATTCCAACCAAAAGGAAAAACGCTGTATCAAAAAGTTCTCTAGAAGTTCTTTTAGAAACTAAAAACGTTGACACCAGTAGTTCAATAGACAATGTGTCAAAGTATTTATATTTAAGACAATGGGTATACCTCTACTATGGTAAAACTATTCACCATAGTTAGTTAATTCGGATTCGGCAAAAATTCAGTACGGGTATAATACGAATAAAATTCGCACCTTAATTTTTAAATTCGTTGAAAAATACGGCTAAAAAAACTGATTCGCTAATTATTTGGATAATATTATACGTTTATCAATTAAAAATTCGGGATCAAAAATTCGGCTATTAAATTAAAAAAAATTTCTCTCAAGATTTATGCTATTAGCATAAGTACTCATAATTCTTAAGAGTAAAAAAATAAAGAGATACAAAAATGATATGGAGAGGGACTTAGATGCAATTGCATAGGCTGGCAAGGGGCTGAGAAGTAAATATAAGAGTTTGAGGGACTAGAATGCTTTTTTTTCAATTTATATACTGGGATGGTATGGAGCAACCCTAGCCCTAGTTACAGCCGCCGCCCTCACAATCCCTGCGCTGGCAAGAGGGCCTCATCTCTCTCTCTCTCTCTCTCTCTCTCTCTCTCTCTCTCTCTCTCTCTCATTGCATGTCTCTCTCTCTCCCACTCTCCCGGGTTGTGCTCCGGCCGCCGCTGCCACCGGGTGGCCACCTCCGACAGTCCTTCCTAGGCCGACGCCGCCGCCGCCGCCGCATACCCGCCGCCGGCCGCAGCACCCCGAGGCCCCCTCGGGTCATCGCCGACCTACAAACTTATTATTTTTTTTCCTTTTCTGTTTTGAGCGAGCACCGAACCCGTTTTTTTGGGCGAATTCTTCGGCGCTCGCGAATTATTCGCGGATAATAATTTTTGATCAAAAAAATGCAAATTTTTTTGAATATTTGGAAAAAATACGGATACGGACCGTTTTATACGTTTTTTCAAAAATTCGCGAATTATTCGCAAATTATTCGCGAATTAACTAACACTGCTATTCAGATTTTTGTAGGAAAAGAAATATATGATTTGTTCTCTCAGACTGCTGTAGAACCCGAGATTTTTAAGGTAATTTTCCTAGAGAAGGAGGATAATCACACAATTTGGACTATTTTCCATCGAAAAAAATTGTCACTTTCGAGGTTTGTTAGTACTGTAAGTCATGTGAGGGATCTTGGTGCAATTTCATGCAATAAAGTGATGTTTCAGAGATAAAATCAAACGAGAGCAAAAAATAATTAAACGGAGTTTTTATTCAAAATGCGCGATATTTCATATGTCAAATTACATGATTTTTGAGGTGGAGGAACCTATGAGCAAAACACACTTGTGGGTGAGTTTTGAATAAGAGACCATGAATCTGAGGGGGCTAAACTGTAATTTCTACAAAATGAGAAAAAAGAGCAATATGCAGAAAAGTTATCATTTAATGTGAAAATTTTGGAGTTTCGACTTGTGGAGGGACTATGAAAATAGACTCGGAGAGGGACGCGTGGATACGAGTTTCATGAAATTCGGAGATTTCTGTGCAAAATGGCACAAAAATGAAGATCGAGAGTTCCAAATCTGTCGAGGGGTTTTCTTGCAAAAAGTGCGACATTTAATATAGCAAACTGCAAGGAAATACACCAGCCGAGGAGTTTTGAGCATGAAACTCAAAACCAAAGGGACGAAACTGCAATCGTTACAAATTTACATAAATAAATATTAGGGTTTTCTTAACCTTTTTCTCTCCCCCTCTCCAATACCTCAGCTTCTACCTCCCGTCTCCAAGCCCGAGCCCGCCTCGGCCGCTGTCAGCAACCTTGTTCGCTAACGGAAAAGCCGAGTTGAGCTCCCTCGAGCTTTTCCCTCAACCTCTCACTATTTTTCTCCCTCTCTCTCTGTGTTGTTGGAGTTCCGGGCATGAATGGCCGCCGTCGTCACCCCCGGACCTCCGGCGACCTTCTCCAACACCGCCCCGCCGTTCCTAGCCCTCCTCGAGCCTAGATCCGGCCAAAGCTCAAGAGCTGCTGCTCTCAGCCAGATCTGGTAGAACCGGCGCTGCCGCCGCTCCTGGTCGCTAGCCACTGCCTCTCCGGCATCCCCTCCACCGGACTCGACCTCCTCCGGCTAGCGTTGGCCGCCCCTAGCCGCATGGGAGCGAGATCCCTCCCTGCTGCTCTCTGCTCCTGCAGCTGAAGCTCTTCCTGGTCGAGCTCTCCTACTCCGGCCACTCCCGATGCCGGTGAAGCTCCAGTGAGTGAGCACAGCACTCTCTTCACCTCCCTGGTACTCGTGCTCACCTTTGTGTCCGTCGTATTTGCTGCAAGGAACGGGTACAGATTGCGCACTCCCAGGAACTTTCCGTTTCAAAGAAAAGCTGCTCCAACTTCACCGTCCGCGATCGTCGACCCTTTAGATTGCTAGCACCATGTCCAGAGCCTCGCTGCCCACCCTCCGGTGCTATTGGACAGCTTCCAAACCGTGGAAGCATCAACAAATGGCTTAAACTCCAATTTATATTATAATAATATGATTAATTGGAATTATAGGGTTATTTGCGCAATTGTACGTCGCGGACTGCTTTGGACAGCGATAGTTAGTTGTGTTTGAACCTAGGACTGATCGTCCTATGTCCAAAAACCATTCTGGAGCTCGAATGAGGCTATAGACACGTAAATCGCCAAAATTGATCGTAATTTGCATTTCGGTTTGAAATTCACAAAAATATTATCGTGGCTATCTTTGGTCACTACTGAGCCTTCTATGCTAGTTGACCTTCATTGTTTTGTGTGTTTGGACATAACAGGAGAGTCGCGGTGGGTTCTGATGCCGAAAACGGCAACTTCGGGACTTACCAAAGGGAAAAACCGTCATTTTGACGCACTGTTTGTGCATATAGGCTCTAGAATTTGTGGGAGTTGTTCCCGAGGGTATTCATTGGTTGAAATTAGTAGCAAGAGCGTACTTGATATCTCTAGTTCCTACGCTAAAATCGGTGTAGTCGGAACCCGTTACGACCTAGTTTAGTAGTCGCATTGTCGCACTATATGCTTGCGGCTAGGGCTGTCAACGAGCCGATCTCGAGCGAGCCAGGTCCAGCTCGAGATCGGCTCGAGAGTGTTCAAGACCGGCTCGTGTTCGGCTCGAGCTCGTGACGAGCTCGAAAAGTCCAGCTCGTGCTCGGCTCGTAATTTATTCGAGCCAGCTCGTTAGCTCGTGTGCGACTGTGCGTTGTCGGGGACTCGGGGGTGGGTCTCCGCCTCTTCGGGCCGTCGGGGACTCGGGAGGGTCTTCGGAACGGCGGGACGACGGGATGCTTCGGGTGTAGCTGACTAGCCGTGTAGAGAGAGAGAGAGAGAGAGAGAGAGAGAAAGAGAGAGCTCAGGCCTCAGAGATGGTCCATCTCAGATGGACAACCCAGAGGGCAGAGGCGGCCGCGGCTCCTGTGAACTCTGAAAAAAAAAGAAGAGAAATTAGAGTTAGGTTAGGAGGAGAAAAAGTTAAAAAGTTATTGCAATAGTAACCATTAGATTTTGATCCAACGGTTGATATTTTAAACTTAAATGGGCCTCTTTATAAATAAGCTGGGCTTTGTTTTTAAGTTGGGCTAAATTTTTTAAAAAATAATAATCTGTATTATATATTTAGATACAAATATAATTATATAAATATATATATAAATATAATATTAATATAAAATAAATGTAATCGAGCTGTTATCGAGCCGAACACGAGCGAGCTGACCCTAGCTCGTGTTCGGCTCGTTTATTAAACGAGCTGGAAAATTCAGCTCGTGTTCGGCTCGTTTAGCTCGTGTTCCCTCGTTTAGGCTCATTTCGAGCCGAACACGAGCTGGCTCGCGAACGGCGAGCTGGATTGCCAGCCCTACTTGCGGCTATCCCAGCACTTCTATTGGAGAGTTTTGGGATAGCATAGGGGATTGTGACACCTGTGTTTAGTTGCGTGGTCGATAGGGTACTCGGTATGTGGATCCGTGGTGGTTTCAGACGTTGTTTCATGAAAAAAACGCTTCAAACGTGTGCTGTCGACCGATAGCTTGTCAGGGTCGTTTATGACATGTTTGTGGTTGGTTAGGTCCAGGTGAGACGTAGTGATCGTGGATTGGGGATGAGTTGTAGACTCGAGTGCTTCAGAGTAGAGGTAGGTGCTTCGATCCGAAGTTGGTAATGTGGTCACTTACTCGATTTTCCTTTCCTATACTTGTTAGACCATGTTTCAGTTTACTTGCTTCTTACTTGTATGTCCTTTACTGCTTACCCCTCATGTTGATGTATCTTGATTACTTCGTACATGTCTAGCTTATATGCCATGGGAGGGTTACAATTCTGAAGATGCAGTACTAATTAGCGAACGTCTGGTATATGAAGATATTTATACTTCTTTTCACATCCGAAAATATGAAATTCAGACTCATGTGACAAGCCCAGGCCCTGAAAGAATTACTAAGGAAATACCGCATCTGTCGATTATATATACATGTTTCATTGCCTTGCTGGATTACATGAGATGTAAAGCCTAAGTGTATCTTACATTGTTGGACATATCCATGTGACATTAGACCTTGTTTGGGTTCGTTTACACTCTTTGGTAGCTTTCTCAACTGTATGCCGATGTTGGACACTATCGTGTTTGATCATTTTGCATTTGACATTGCCACACATTTCGCGAACACCGGCGCGGTGGTCTGATCCACCCCGTGGCCAAGGGTGTTCTTTTCCAAAAAAGTGATTGGTTTCTGACCCGCGAGCCTTGATCAATTGTATGGTTGTGCCAGCTGCTTAGCGCTTGCCCAAGATCCTATAATAACGGGCAACCCAAGATCTTATGATAACGAATAGTGTGCTTGCCCAAGATCTATGATATCGGGCAGTCCAAAATCTTATGATAACGAATGCTGATTGGGTTATTTGGTATTCTACTAGTTGATTGACGTATAGCTGCATATCATCTCACAGTTGATTAGTGAGTCGCCCAAGATCCTATGAAAGTAGGCAGTGATTGGGTAACTTGGTGAACTGTAGCTGTATGGACTTATAGCAATGAATCAAGACATCTTTGTGATTATTTATATTATGACACACTTGTTGTGTAGGTCAGCATGTTAGCCTTGACACATGTAGTGCACCGAACTTCTACAAATTGTGGAGTTCTAGTGGAAAGTAGCATAAAAGAGTATTTGAATAGTTTCGGCGAGGTTTGAAAAATATTCGAGTGTTTCCGGCACAAACCGGGTGGGAAAACAGACTTCGGAAAGTCAAATATACGAAAGCTGCAAATTTTGTATTGTGTACGGATACTGGAATGGCGTACCGGAACGCAATACAAATGGGAGAAAAACCAGCTCTCGAGTTCTGAGGAACTCAAGCTAAGTACCGATGCTGATTTATTGTGTTCCGGTACTGATTTATTGAGTACCAGAACACAATAAAAAAATTCAGAGAATCCAACGTTCGACTTTTGAGAAACCGGCAGGCGAGTACCGGAACTAAAGGCCCGTGTTCCGGTACGCAAATTCCTGTACCGGTACGCAGTGTTGCGAAATGCCAATTTTGACTGATTGTAAATAGTGGAATGTGGGGGACTTAAGGGCAATTGTTGCAACCTTTTTATAAGGAGACTGGGCCTTCTCCTCTCACAGTGAATACACACACTCCCCTTTCACTCTCTTCTTCCTCTCTCTCAAGTGGAGCTTCCTCTCTCTCAAGTGGAGCTTCTCCAACACTTGGAGCTTGCAAGATCAAGCTTGGAGGAGAGATTTGGAGGTGGGAGCAAGCTTCTTGGAGCAAGAAAAAGCTTCAGGAGCTCGTGGCAAAGGTGAGATATTAGGATTTAAGGTTAGGGTTTTGGATTTAAACCTTACAGATGGATTTTAATCAAACCCTAGGCTAATCTAGGCTACAACTTATAGAGATTAGCAAATGAAAATGGGTTTTGCCATGATTTTTGAAAAACCCTAAGTTAAAAGAGGATTTTTGGATTTGAAGGGATTAAAATTTATTTGACCCTTTAAAACCCTAATTGGAGCTTACGGAAACCTGAGGGAAACATGATTTCGAAAAATAAAAATGTTTTGAGGTTCGAAAGAGGTAACGAACCGTTTTTGTTGTTGTAGGGCAAGGAAGCTTGATGCTTATAGCCAAAGGAGAGCCTAATTACAAGTGTCTACAAGCAATTAAGAAACGTTTTGAGGTGCATTGTGCTTCACCGAAGTGATTAGGTCATTTCCACGTCGAAAGAATAAAATTTAATATTGTTTTACTTGATGCATGTAATGGTAGATTAATTGGTATATATGAATGTGGGAATCATATGTCACTGGATTAAATTAACTACTATTGGACAAGAACAATAGGCATGATATAACATATAGGTATGTATGCCTAGACATGGACAATGAGATAGGTTGACATTCTTTAGGGACATTAGAGAACTCAACACGTGATCAAACAAGAACTAGATGTCAAACAAATCATTAATCCTAGGTGTGGACAACTAGGATAAGAAAGAACATGAGTGAGTATTAAACCTAGTGTTATTGAACATAGGTGGTAAACATAGTGGTAGAATGACCACTTGGACCGAAAAGTTATTGAACCTAGTGTCATCGAACATAGGTTAGTAAACAAAGTGGTAGGATGACCACTTGGACATAAGAACATGAAAAATAAGAAAACCTAGAGAGGTTGGCAACATAGGGGCAATAGTGAACCCTTAAGACTTGGAAAGTAGATTCCGGAATCCCAAGACTTGTGATTTATGAAAGATCTTTGGCCACGGGTGCATGTGGCATATTCCTCACTCACCGGGAGATCTTCATGACCTAGGGTGCATGTGGCATGTTCCTCACCCTATGGGTGATCTTTGGCCGCAAGTGCATGTGGTACATTCCTCATCCACCGAAAGATCTTTGCGACCGAGAGTGCATGTGGTACATTCCTCACTCTTTTGGCGACTTAGCATCGAAGGTGCATGTGGTATATTCCTCACCTGCGGAGTGGATTTAAGGCTAAGGTGCATATGGCACGTTCTCGCCTCTAGCCTAGACAAAGGCGGTACTCTGCTGATGATTGACTCAAGAGTGAGTCGAGTGGTATAGCTTGACTAAGATAAGAGAAACCTTAGAAGCGGATTGGATAAGAAATGGATAGTGAAATAGAAAGTAGAAGAGGCAGACCTACTTGCATGAATTTCATTATCACATTTACTTGAGGCATAAGCATAGTTATAATCGTGCATATAGTATAGATTTGCATTTCAGCTGATCCATATTTACTATATACTTTTGATGCCTCATTTGGACCTGGTGGGTCGAGCTTCACCCTTGGGTGACCGCACCCACTGGAAACTACTTTTATAGTTCTCACCCCCATGTTTTATAGGTCCATCCGTGAGTGGCGTGGCGACGCGAGGAAAGGACGTAGTTCGATAGTTAGCGTCCTACTATTTGGGATCGAGATAGATGTACCCTCGGACAGTGTAGCTTAACGGTATAGAAAGAAAATGTAAAAACAAGTTGATTGTATTTGGAAAAGGAAAAATATAAATATAATGTGGAAAGTGATGAATGCATGTAATAGTTAGATGCTTTATATTTATGATTCTTTTCTTATATAATCTATGTACGAATTTTGTTCCTGCTTGGAATGTTTTGAATTGTACTGATTGTGACGCCTTGGGCAGACAGAGAAAACTCTGTCCGTTCGGCGGGTCTGGCGCACGCGCCCGTGCTGGGCTTCTTTCACCTATTTTGGGAAAGAACGGGGGGCGTGACAACACATGCCATGATCTTACTTGTATCGTAGAGATATTGCTTTGCTACAGTTATTCTTGATCACACTACTTTGATATCATGCTTTTACTTGTTCTAGCTACAGTAGCTCTTAGTTCATTATCGGATTGTGATTTAGTTACCAAGATTTCATCGTCGTTATATTCATGCTTCCATTTATTGCAGATCCTATTCGTGTTGACCTATAGGTGAGGCTTACCCTCGTCGGCTCGTTGTACCCACTGGAAAATATTTTATATGTTTCTCGCACCCTATTTTTACAGGTGGCTTGCGTGGGTGAGAACCAGGACGTGGTGTGCGGCTCGCACCTAGATAGAGCCGAGTAGCTAGCATCGACCGAAATCATAGATCCTATTTGCTTTCGTTTACCTATAATTTGGTATTCTAGTTATCCTTGGTTGTTGATCTCCTCTGTTGGACTAATAATTGTTTGGTAGTGAATTATATGATTCCATTTTTTATTTTAGGTGCCTTCTGCTGTTATAATTACTGTTGTAGGATGTGTATATTTTTCATGTTTAGTTCTATGTATACTTTGTATCACGACGCCATGCACGTATAGGGAAACTCTATCTGTGTGGAGAGAGAATACTCTGTGTGTGTGGCAGATCTGTTGTGTTCTGGGCCAGATCTTAAATCCTTTTGAAATGAGGTTCCGCTGCATCTGGTTTTAACAAACAAGAAACGTAGTGCTTTTAAGGAAAATTGCCTCTCCAAATGAGCCCAGGGCGTGAAAACTCTTAAGTAAAAAGACTATTTGGTTCAACTCTGTTCACTAGCTTCGCAAAAAAAGGCAGCTTAAATTGGAACACTTCTATCTAACAACCAATCTAATATTCTATCTAATAGCAAGAGATGCGAAACTGATCTTAAAATTCTATCTTAGAGGCAGATGCGGGATTGAAGATCCAAGAGTTATGAAATAGTCGATGGTTCTCAGTAATGTCTCATCTCTGACATGGAAATAACATCAACTGCTTAAAGTCCTTTCGAGTGATCCCCAAACATGCAAACTTTTACCAGGCAATACTTTCAATCTCCCAGTGATCCGTGATAATCTTGACATTAATTTACATTAACTCTGAGTAAATCAGCATATCCAAGTAGGAAAGAGAACTTTCAAGCAACCATTCACATGATGCACATATTGATTATAAGCTAAAGTGAATAGTGCAAATATTTAATGCGGAATAAACTTAAAGTCTAGCAACTTATATCCCAAGAACTCTAGAGATCAAAGACCATGAATTTCTATTCATTACTCATTTTGTGTGGCCACATATGGGGTGGCGGCGCCTAAACTGCACCACAATGCCATATATGATATTTTTATGCAGGTAGGTTGTGTTGAACCTCATACAGGTTTTGCATTCCACATATCTGGATGAACATGGATCCCACATGCATATACGCGCACCACATAAGTGACAGCATATATATTGCGTGTGGACAACATTACGGCATTCCTTATATGCGGATCATATGGCTGCAAATAGGCCACAAATGCGGACTTTGAACGCAGATGAGGCCAAAAGATGCAACCAAGTAGGCCGTTGACCTAGATTCATTTGCAGACCCTAGGATAATTACCAATGAGTGTTGAACAGAATATCACTAAAACATAATCTTCATCTAATAGTAGTCTACTTTTTGCTAATTATTTACTCATTCTAATCTAATTCCCACCGTAACTTTATTCCAGCCATGGACATATTGATGCAGGACGGTTTAGGGTTTCGAGAATTACTTAAAAAAAATTACGGATTGAGCGATTCTTAGAAATCAAACTAAAAGAAATAAATGACAAATCCGGAATTCGAAGATTTAAATAAGAGATCGATTAGGAGAGATCGCACCTTAGGGTTTCCGCAGGATCGGATCCATCGCACGCACGCGGACGAGTTAGTTTTAATTCATTTTGATCGTCGGATCTTAGCCGCTTCGCTAGAATTTCTAAAATAGTGGAAAAGAAATTAGGGTTAGGGTTTTCGAAACGATAGGATGATGATAATAGAAATTGGGTTTAGGAATAGTCGCAAAGAAAGAGAAATCAATCGATTCGACAACGGTTTGCTTCACGAAATAGACTTGATCGCGATCTCGATTGGATGGTCGTTGCGGCCACGGCAGATCGTCGGATTGTTGTTTTTTCTTTTTCCTTTGATCAAGTCCGGCCCGGTTCCACCCGTACGGACGGAACGAGGGGAGGGGAGGCGTACGGATGAGAAGAAGAGAGACCGTAGGACGCGGAGAGAGAGAGAGAGAGAGAGAGAGAGAGAGAGAGATCCCTCATACGGCTTGTACGGATGACTTGTGGTGAGATCCCGCGGGTGGGTCCCGCGCGAATAAGTCGATCTCAACGGCCCTCTTTAATTGTAATCGATCCAACGGCTAAAATAAAATAAAAATAGAAAAGGGAAGAGAAGAAAAAGGGAAAGAGATAATTCACGGGACTCGCTCTGGTCGACGCTTTCGCGAAGGCAAAGAAAATTCACGAGGAATTCAAATAACTCAATTTTCATTAATCGGAAGCATCGCATACCTTACAATAGAGACTTGACTCTTATTTATAGAGAGTATAGATTAAAACGACTAGGAATACGACTAGGAGTCCTAAAAGGAAATTAAATAAATTCTCATAGTAGAATCCAAAATAGAATTCTAAAAAGGAATAGACTTCTAACCTAAAACTTCCAAATAAAATAAAAAATCCTAATCTAATAAAACTTTCCAACTTAACCCATTGAATCTGAATCAGACTCAGATTCAAGTTAGGTTTCTAGTAGTGGTCCACCGTCCAACCAAATATTTCGATTACGGTTCCGACGACGAGAATAAGTCCGATAAGGACCCGGTTCTCCATCACATATGCAACTGTGTATGCCTTGTCTTAGTTTGACCATCACCAAACAGCAAGCTCCTTTAAGAACATTCTTCACACAGTCATACTGTTTGAGAGTTTGCCAGGGTACGAACACGTCATATCTGGTGCTGTTCTAGCTTGTCCAAAAATTCAGGTTCAAGCATCATTTCAGTCATACAATAACTAATATAACTTCAAAAAGGATTAGTGCATGCATACCCTTTAAACTACATGTGCTTTCCAGTCAGCTCCCGTAAAGTTCAAATTTGTCTATATGCTTGAAATAGCGCATCTTCATGTAGAAGTCTCTCCCCTTTATATTTTGTAACAAAATATTCAAATATTGATATTGAAGTAATCTTAATACGGCTGATTTAACCTAAGCAAAACAACTTTGCAACCAAGGATATAAGTGCCCATCGGCACACCCCACGCCCACGGAGCCATACCATGCCGACAAGATATTGGCACAGTATAACTCCCGTGCTAATGGCAAATTTCAAAACCCTCTTTTATTTATAATTAGCAGATATTCACATTAACAAAGTGCAAAAAATTTGATAAAGATATATATTAAGCAATTAGAACATATTAATGCCAAATAAAATATATATTTAATGCCATAGTGTGGCACACATGCTATTTTTGTGAACGGCACACATGGACAAGGCATCACACGAACTATGTCGTACCATGACGGCGAGTGCTCAGCACGACCCCGTGCCACGACACTTAAATCCTTGTTTGCAACCCTAAAATATTTTGCTCATATGCTCTTCAAATGTTGCTAGATGCCTCAGCACCAAAAATGGCATCGATATGAGGGTATTTAACACAATTTTTAACACGACGTAAAGTCCATTCAGCTTTAGCTCGATCAAGCAAACAATGATTTACAATGTGTATGATAAGGGACATAGTTTGTTGGAGTAGACACCGCAAATTGAAAGATACAAGTCCGAAAACCCACTTTGGAGGGAATACACTCAAATATGCAAATTTTTCTGTGCGTATGTAAATGTACAAATATCACTAATGTAAATTTCAATTCAAAGGCACAAGATAGCCACTCTGCATAGTAACCGCTCTATGTACAAACATCACTAATGTAAATTTCAATTCAAAGGCACGAGATAGCCACTCTGCATGGTAACCACTCTACATAGTAACTATCATGTGAAAACCTCACAATGCTAAGAATTTCATCTTCTTTTCTTCATCTGATTAACAAGAGCATCAAAGACTGATAATCTAAAAACGAATGATGCTTTTAAAATTATGTGAAACAACCGTTGTTCTCCAACAACCTAAGCTGTAAGATAATGGTGTTTTTAATAATTATATTCAACACTCTCCCTTTGTTATGTGAGATCGTAGGTTCAATCCCCACCTTTGCCCTGATACCATGTTACCTAAAAGATCAATCTAATAGGAAATAGGCCCATGAATATACAGTAACACCCACACTCACGTACATGATGGATATGAAAAGCACGTGGAATTGATAGGTGAGGTAGGATATAGAGATCTAATCCATTATATAATGCAAAAATTTAACCCATTAAATGTCAAAGGTTGGGGATTGAACCTACGCCATCACAAAACAAAAGGGTTTAGAATTGGATCTGGTACCTTGTTAAGTAAAGTGAAACAAGTGGTTCTCCAACAGCTTCAGCTGCCAAAGAACGGTATTTTTAATATTCATATTCAACACTCCCCCTCACGTTTGGACTCGAGACTTTTTGCTAGGCGGAAGATGTCGGTTTGAATTAAATAGCGGAAAATTAAATTATGCTAAGATCCTAGCGAGATTCGAACTCAGGACTTCTGCTCTAGTACCATATCAAATTAAGTGAAACAACTATTGTTCTTTGAAAGCTTAAGCCTAATTTAATACCATACTTGATCAAATGACACAATAGTTAACATGGCATTTGAGCAAGAGGTTCTTAGAATGAGTCCCACCAGGCTCCTAGCATAATTAATTTCGTCCTATTTAATTCAAGTCCATGTCTTGGGCCTATCAAAAGTCTTAAGCCCAATCAGGAGGAGTGTTGAATATAAATATTAAAAAAAAACGTTCTCTAGAAGCTTGAGCTTTTGAAGAACAACGATTGTTTTACTTAATTTAAAAATGCCAACCAATAGGCAAGAGGCAAGGACCAGAGCTTCCTTTAAAGAAGTGCTAAAAGTAAATTACTTTCATTTATATGCTTTTTGCATACATAGAATCAAAACGTATTACTTGCCTATAATGACCTAAAAAAGCGAATATTAACTTTTAGGCGGTTACATTTTTTACTACCAATGTCAATGTTTAATACCAGCTTTAGAGTGTTTTTTCTGCAGTATGCGCTCACATTTGTGACTTACATTCTTGAGAGAAACAAATGAAATACACCCTTTATCAAGAGTGCTTGTGCAAACTCTCCTTGCTATGAAAGTGGAGAAGTGTAGTGCACCGAACTTCGACAAATTGTAGAGTTCTAGTGGAAAGTAGCCTAAAAGGCTATTTAAATAGTTTCAGCGAGATTTGGGGAGTATTAGAGTGTTTTCGGCGCAAACCGAACGCGAAAACGGACACCGAAAAGTCAAATATGTTAAAGCTGCAGATTTTGTATTGTGTACCGGTATCGGAATTCGAGTACCGGAACGCAATACAAAATGGAGAGGAACTAGCTCTCGGGTTCTAAGAAACTGAACCTGAGTACCGGTACTGAAACAGTGTACCGGTACTGAAAAATTGAGTACCGGAACACAGTAGAAAAATATGAGAATCCAACGTTCGGATTCTAAGGAATTAGATTTTGGGTACCGGTACTAAATGCCCGTGTACCGGTACGCCAATTCGAGTACTGGTACGTAGTTCTGCATAATGCAGTTTTGAAGGGTATTTTGGTAATTTCATGGTGGGGGCTTTTATATAAGGGGGAGAGCTCTCTCCCCTTTCCTCTGTAAGCCCCACACACGCACATGCACAGGGAAGCTCCTCTCACTCTCTTCTTCTTCTTCTCTCCAAACTTGGAGATTTTGGTGGAGATCGAGCTTGAGAAGCTCGGAGGAGTGGTGGATCGAGCTCTAGAGCGCGTAGCGGCTCAGGAAGCTTGCGATCCAAGGTGAGTTCTTCGGACTGATGTTTAGGGTTTTTGATAAATCCTTTAAAATTGAGATTCTTGAGTTCCCTAAAGGCTTCTACACTAGTTTAATCAAAGATTCTCCGTGGATTTCAGGGTATTTTTGGATAAATTGGAATCTAGGGTTAGGTTTGGGGTTTTTGGGTTTTGAGGTGCTAGAACCGAATTGACCCTCTAATTCTCTAACTGAAGGTTAGAGAAGAGCCCCAGACAACTTTAACTTGGAAATCGACGGGCGTTCGGTGATCAATTTCGAGTAAGAACCGAACCGGGCGACGTTGGCCGTACGGGCTCGAAAGTGAGCGATTGGCCGCGGGAGCCAGATTGCAAGTGTCTACAAGCAATCGGAAGCGTTGTGAGGTGGGTTGTGCTTCACCGAAGTGATTAGGTCACTTCCACGTCAAAAGAGTAAAATTTAATATTTGTTTTACTTGATGCATGTAATGGTAGTTTAATTGGTAAATATGAATATATGAATCATATGTTACTAGATTCAATTAACTACTATTGGACAAGAATAGTAGGCATGTGAGACATATAGGTATGTATATATATGTATGCCTAGATATGGACAATGAGATAGGTTGACATTCTCTAGGAATATTAGAGAACTCAACAAGTGATCAAATAAGGACTAGATGTCAGGAAAATCATGAATCCTAAGTGTGGACAACTAGGATAAGAAAGAACATGATTGGGTATGAACCTAGTGTCATTGAACATCGGTTGGAAAACATGGTGATAGGAAGATCACTTAGACAGGAAAGCCAATGAACCTAGTGTCGTTGAAGATAGGTTAGACAACAGTGGTAGAATGACCACGTAAACAAATAAGTCATGGAACCTAGGAAGGTTGACTTGGAAATGGAAAATGATGTGCACATTCAATGATCTAGGTATCAGAGCTCAGGCGTGTGCGATGATTTCGCCGCCGTAGGCTTGATACTCGGGGAGTGTGCGACAATTTCGCCGCCCGACGACTTGAGCCGTTGATGGCGTGTGCAACGATTTCGCCACGTAGGCTTGGTGCCCGGGGCGTGTGCGACGATTTCGCCGCCCGACGACTTGAGCCATTGATGGCGTGTGCGACGATTTCGCCGCCAAATGGCTAAGTTAAGTAAAGGCGGTAGACCGCTAATGATTGACTCAAGACCGAGTCGGGTGATATAGCTTGGCTAAGGTAAGAGAAACCTTAAAAGCGGATTGGATGAGATACGGGTAATGAAATAGAAAGTAGAAAAGTAGATCTATTTGTATGATTTTCATTATCGCATTTACTTGAGGCATAAGTATGGTTATTATTGTTATTTGCATATAGTAGAGTTTATATGCTTACATGGTTATATGTTGTATACTGACATGCTTATGATCCTTTGGACCTGGTGGGTCGAGCTTTTCCCTTAGGTGACCGTACCCACTGGAAACTATGTTTATAGTTCTCACCCCCATGTTTTACAGGTCCACACGTGAGCAGCGTGGCGGAGCGAGGTAAGGGCGTAGCTTGATAGATAGCGCCCTACCACTTTGTGACCAGGATAGAAGTACCCTCGACTGCGTAGCTTAAGGGTATAGAAAAGAGAGAAATTGTAATAACAATTCGATTGTATTTGAAAAGAAAAAAATATAAATGTAATTTGAATGAGATGACCGCTTGTAATAGCGTAGTTGTTTATATTTATGATGCTTTCCTTATACAATACGTGTACGAATTATGTTCCTGTTTGGAATATTCTGAATTGTGCTGATTGTGACGCCTTGGGCGGACAGGAAAAACTCTGTCCGTTCGGCGGGTCTGGCGCATGCGCCCGTGCGGGTCTTCTTCTACCTATTGGGGGAAGGGACGGCGGAGCGTGACAAGAAGAGTTGCACAACATAAATCGGATATTCAGACTGTGGTAGGAATACATACAACTGAAGGCAAAAGATTCGTGAGGTACATAAAAAAAAAATGCAGAATGCAAGATATGATGGACAGCTCTAAGTATTTTCTAAAGATAGCACTTAGACATAACAAAATCTGCATAATACAATCAAAATTCTTTATGGAACTCAAAATGATAAGGAAGTTTACTAATTTGTATGGAAGAGGAACTTATAAGACATACCACTATGATTGGTGCCCAGAGAAACCAAAATACCAAGACGGAGAAATGAATGCTTGCTTGAGCCCATACCAAGATCCATATTTTCTTGTCTGAAACAAAAATAAAAATAATGACCAATAAATAAATAAAGCCCATAATATATGTCGAAGCATGCTACGAGATTAGCGCAAGACTTCAGAAGTATACATACAATACATACCTAGTACAGGATTGAACATGAAACATAAGAGATCAAATCCCATGCAAAAAGAGCAACCAAAGTAGGCAAGATGTTTCTTTCATTGTTAAAAGAACACTTAAGTTCAAACTAATAAAGACCAACAGCATGGTAAATGGAATAAAGATATCTAGTGAGGATTACAATGAAGGAAGAGCTATATGTGGTGCATTTGCTTTTCTGCCTTGTAATGAATGAACTTATAGAGGGCCTAGAAACCATTGAAACTTCTGCAGATACATTAAATATGCAACACATTACTTGTAGGAAAATGGAATACAAAAATAACAAGACCAATTGTAGGAAGGACCTACACATACCTCTTTGGTTATCAAGGTTAACATACTGGCATTGGTTACACATAAATGTTTGGGTTTTAATCCCAATAATTCAAATGATTTTTAGGACATAGAACTCAATCACTTATTGTTTGTATATCAATCACTAACAAATTGATGGAAATCTTTCAATTGACTAGACTCAATTACATTCTGGATTGAATTGCATTTCTAGGTTCTTAGAGGGAAATTAAATTGTGTTTTTTAGTACTTATACAGCTATTAGTGAGCTCAAATTTTCCAATGAAAAATAGAAGGCTTAATATCCAATGTGTGGTAAACAAGGGTGTCATGAAAGGAAAAGCACAAAAAATGTAAATAGAATGGGATATGTATTTTAAGATTCCATCGACTTAATAAGTAGATATTACTTTTCATAATTTAAAAACTAATAAATGAGACCTAAGGCAAACAAAAAAACGCAAAGAAGTTAATGTATAACACAGAGAAGCTATCACCAACTAAATACACTGAGAAAATAAGAAATTTTCACCCTATATCCAAGCAACAAATATCTTAATTATTCATGATCAAGAATAAAAATTCAATATTAGTCCATCAGATTTGGTTTAAGCTTACAAGAGTATGTGAAGCTAAATAGCTCAATCTCAATTTAACTTCCATTCCAATACCCAATATATCAGTGTATTGTTTGTCCATCAAAGCTTCAAAAAATTCATTCAAGCCTTTTAAAATTTCCATAGTTTAACTATGTTGAATACAGGACGGAAAATGAACACCAAATAAAGATGGCCATTGAGATCAAGTTTTAAAGTATAACATTTTCATAGAAAATACAACAAGGCATTCTAAGTTCTTTGCACTTTTACCTCTAAGAACATGGGCAGAAAATGACTTCCTATAACTTCCAATGATTGATACATCCTGGTTTCCTTTCCATGATTTCCTAATATAAAGAATTATTATAATTGCAAATAAAGCAGCAAAAGCACAGAGCCGAGAAAATTCTTTGTGAAGATCCTTAACCAATATGTTTGCAACTCCTTGGCTTCCAAGTAGGGATGCAGACTCATAAAATGTCATTAGCCAAAAGGTGTCATTCAGAAGATCTTGCTTGTGACCACGCTGCCAAAGTAGAAGAAAGACATTAATCAAAACTTTCATCAAAGACACACATATATACATCCCAGCAAACTTTTACTAATTGCAAGTATACAAATCTGAATTTTCATATATGTGCGTCAAAATCATGATTTCCCTCTCTCTCTCTCTCACACACACATATGCGCATCAAAATGATGATTTCTCATATATATATATATATATATAGAGAGAGAGAGAGAGAGAGAGAGAGAGAAAGAGAGAGAGAGAGAGAGAGAGAGAGAGAGAGAGAGAGAGTTGAGCTCCTATGCTTTTGAGCGTGCTTGTGACTTTTTAGCCGACAGATCGCCTCAAGATCCGTACAGCAGTAATAAAGCGGACTTAATGGGACACACCGTTAATAGTTCTGCATGGATCTTGAGGCGATCCGATGGCTAAAAAAATCACATGCACAAATTCTCTTGTGCTTTTAAAAGCACAAGAGCTCAAATCATATGTACACACATCATATATACATATATACATATATATATATAGAGTCCGGCTACTGTACTCTTATGAGTACGATTGCCTTCGTACTCATAAGTCGTTTTCAATGATAGAGCTTCTGAATCGACGATCCATACCGTTAAACATTATTTAGAGCATTTAAAACTTCTAGAAATCAAATTTCATAATTTTTTGACATCATTTACCTTACGATCAAAAGATCTCAAAATTGACAATTTTTAACGGCCGGTATAGGATACTTGCTAGTTTAACGTTGTAAAAGAATCAAAATCGGTTGAATTTTTGATAGAAAATTCTATTCACTACCTAGATAAAGATCAATAACTCTAATCTTAAATTGAAATACCCAATCATCCATTTTTAGGACGTCGTTCGATTTTGACCGTTCATTTTATACCCGCTTGATGGACTTTATTATAATTTTGAAAAATTATGAAATTTATTTTCTAGAAGTTTCAAATACTGTAGATCATATTTAACGGTGCGGATCGTCGATTCAGAAGCTCCATCACTGAAAACAACTTATGAGTACGAAGGGCTCTATACTCATAAGAGTATAGTAGCCCTACTCTCTCTCTCTCTCTCTCTCTCTCTCTCTCTCTCTCTCTCTCTCTCTCTCTCTCTCTCTCTCTCTTATAATTTTGGAAGTATGGTTACCAGATGAACCACGTGCTGCCAAGAGGCGAGATTTCAAGCTATGTCATTAAAATTTTAATGTATTTTTGTTTATCTAATAATTAGTAATTTTTTCCCTTTTATTATGATATTATAATTAAAATTTTTGCTTAGTAACCTATTTCAATCACAAATGTTTTATTTAATCATTTTCTGTTACAGTCAAAAAGATCTATTTGCTTAGTAACCTATTTCAGTTACAAACTTTTTATTTAATTGCTTTCTATTACATTCGAACAATAAATTCATCTCTCATTGAAGCTATTTTGGTTAAAATTACATAAGCCAGCCTTTAACTTTCTATATCAGGGAAAATTTTATAGCCAAAATTCCCCAAATATGCCATGCAACTAACAATCATATTCTTATTTTTCTTCCTATCCTCTGTGGATCCATGGGCATCAAATCACCATCAAACTAAGATGTCCATTTTATCTCTTTCAGCCTTATTTATCTCATTATTTCAAATAACTACCAACAATTTTGCAACTTACCATTTATCTCTCACAAGCAAAAAAAAAATGGAGAGTTTTTATTTTTAACTTCCATTTTAAAAGCAGATAAATATAGTAGTTCTTATATTTCTAGATATCTGACAAATTAATCATTTTCTTTTATTTTGTAATAATTTATAAATTTTCATGATTGGCAATTTTCTTTCTTAATTGGTAGGTTTAAAAATATATATATAATATTATCTCCTTAATTCGCAGCATTAAAGGCAAAATCATTTTCTTGACAACCGATTTAAATTTGCGAAATTGCTCATCTACATCTTATAACAGTTTCACATTAAAAAAACACTTATTAGGTCAGTTTAAAATTAGCCAACTTATTGTGATTCAGTTTTTATCCACTAATTAATTCCAATTAAAACCTATCAATTATATAGACTATATTAATATAAACAACTTTTTTACTTCCTCTCCACATTTTCAACTTGCTTAAGTCTCAATTCCACCCCAAAAGCTTTTAAAAATTGCACGTTGTCTTCATGATTATCTAAAACTTTTATACCAACTATCTTTTATTTTTTGGAGAAATATATCGTAGGTAAATGGTATATGGTATGGTGTTGTTGTCGTAAAAGATCTTTATTCTATTTTCTTTTTTTCCTCTAAAAACCATCCAAATTCTCCAAAAGTGTGAATCTTTAACATGCATGCAGTTTTTTTTCCCCTTAAGCGCTATTTTGTATGCTTTTTTTTCTTTTTTTTTTGTTTTTAACAAGATTGCCTGTTGTACTCTTCTTTCTTCTTACTGTACTCCCAACGAGAAAAATAATGGCTAACAGGATTATTTACAAAATTTAGATTTATTTGATAGGAGTCATGAAATCAAGTTGAGTGGGTTATGTTCCATACTTCCATGTGTAGTTTATACCTTTTTCATTTGTAGTATTCAAGAAGGTTTTCTTTGTATGATTAATAATTCATTTGTTGTATGTTGTGACTTTCAATTTGTGTTTAGAAAAAAAAAAAATAGATAGTGCAATCTTAGTTTATGTCCTTTGAAAAATTAAATATTTTTTATTCTAATTTGAATATTTTAAACGTTTTAAATTTATGCTGTAAAGTTAAATTTACATATTGTATTAACCATATAACAAAGAATTATTATATGCAAGTTACTATTATAAAATAATGTATAGCAATATGAATTAGAAAGACAAAATAAAAATAACTAAAATGCACACAATATTTACAAGTGAATCATATTGATCGAAATAAGAGATATTGTAATAGTTGAATGAGACATTAAAAATTTGAATTCTATTACAATAACTATTATATTGTAGATGAAATAAACATGTACTGAAGAATAAAATAAATTTTACATACATAAATTTTAAAAATAAAAAAAATACAAATTAGTAATTATATTTCCGTGCATTGCACGTGTCACTTACTAGTGTGTATATATGTATGTGTGTGTGTATAGATATGTGTATATGTGTGTGTGCACGTGTGTGCGTGTATGCATATATATATGCGTGTGCATGTGTGTATAGACACCACACATATATGTGTCTCTGTGTATAGAGTTGAGCTCCGGTGCTTTAAAAAGTAGAGGAGCATTTGTGTTTGTAACTTTTTAGCCGTCGCATCGCCTCAAGATCCTTGCAGCACTATTAACCGTGTGTCCCATTAAGTCCCTTTACTAGTGCTGCACGGATCTTCAGGCAATCCGACGGCTAAAAAATCACAAGCACGTTGAGCTCCTGTGCTTTTAGAAACACAGGAGCTCAACTCTACACACACACACATACATATATATGTATGTATATTTAGTATATATATGTACATATATATATATATTTATGGAATGTGACTAGAATGCTACCGATAGTAGAGAAATAGTGTTTGCTACCAACAATTGCTTATATACCCCTGAAAAGTTCCCGACTTCTTGATTTACCCCTCTTACGAGGCTAATATTAAAAATATCCTTTTTACGTTCCAACCTATTTCCAATATACCCCTAAAGTTAAATTCTGTTAGTAAACTGTTAGCAATAGCCGTTATCTTTGTAAAATTACTATTTTGCCCTTTCAAATATACCCTCCTACCATAACCAACTTTTCTTATTTGCCCTCAAGTCAGGGGCAAAATATGTATTTTGATTTTTGGTTTTTTCAAGTATACCCTTCTACCATCACCAACTTTTCTTATTTGCCCTTAAGTTAAGGGCAAAAGAGGTATTTTAATTTTTTTTAACTCTGGTAGACATTTAACTCACGTTTAACCCAAGTTAACTTAACGGGTGGTAACTGTAGGGGTATTTTTGAATAACGGAAGAACGTATGAGGGGTATATTGGAAAGAAAAGAAAAGTAGGTGTAAATGAGATATTTCCTAAGTTTTGAGGGGTATATAGGCAATTATCCCTATATATATATATATATATGCATATATATATATATGTATATATATATATGTACATATACATATATATATATATATATATATAGAATCCAGCTACTATCCTTTTAGGAGGATGGGAGCCTTCGTCCTCCTAAGTTTTTTACCGTTCGGATGAAAAGATGTGCGGCTAGGATGAGAGTGGTTACGGTTAGGTTGATAGTGGGCCCCCTAGGGTTGAGTGGATGGTTGGTTGAATAGTATAATCTAACGGTTGAAAATGATTAAAAGTTAGATCTAACGGCCAACAATTTGATAGGACAAAAGCTTCTATCCTCTTAAGAGGATAGTAGCCGGACTCTATATATATATATGCGTGTGTACATATACATATACATATATATGTACATATACATATGCATATATATGTACATATATGTAGAGTCCGGCTATGGTGCTTTTAAAAGCACCAAGCACTTAGAGCTTGTAAGTTTTTCGCCGTTAGATCTACCCCTTTGACCATTTCCACCCATCAGATCATACTATTCAACCAACCACCCACTCAACCCTAGGGGACCACTATCATCCTAACCGCACATCCCTTAATCCAAGGGCCGAAAACTTACAAGCACTAACAACTTGGTCCTTTTAAAAGCATAGGAGCTCAATTCCATAAATATGTGTGTGTATGTGTGTAGGGGTGGCAATCCAGCTCGCCGTTCGCTTGCCAACTCGTGTTCGGCTCGAAATAAGCTCGAGATCGAATCGCTCGTTTAGTAAACGAGCCGAACACGAGCTGAATTTTTCGGCTCGTTTATTAACGAGTCGAACATGTGCTGGGGTCAGCTCGCTCATGTTCAGCTCGATAACAGCTCGAATACATAAATTTTATATTTATATAATTTATATTTATATATATAAATAAATAATTATATATATAATACAGATTTTTATTATTTGATTTTTAGCCCAACCTAAATATAAAGCCCAACTCAATTATAAAAGATCCATTTATATGTAAAATTTTAATCATTAGGTCAAAATCTAATGGATAAGATCTCATAAATTTATCCTCTCCAATCCTTTTAACTTGTCGCTCGTGAGCCAGCTCGTGATCGGCTCGTTAATAAACGAGTCGAACACGAGCTAAATTTTTCGGCTCGATACTTCAAAGTGCCAGCTCGTGTTCGGCTCGTTTCTGAAACGAGCCGCCACTCATGTTCGGCTCGTTGACACCCTTATATGTGTGTATAAATATATATAGAGAGAGAGTCTAGCTTGTGTGCTTTTAGAAGCACAGAGGCCTCCATGCTATCAAGCCGTTTTCAAAGTTGGGACTTCCGAATTGATGATCAGCTGCGTGAAACTTGATCTAGGGTATTTCAAGTGTCCAGAAAATAAATTTCATATTTTTTCAATATCATTTACCAAGTGAACAAAAGGGCTCAAAATCAATAGCAGAAAATAAAAATCTCACAGAAAGTGATGATATGACACTAAAATTTTAAATCAAAGATATTGATCTTGTTTTATATAGTATAAAGAATTCTCTATCAAAATTTCACGTGATTTAGATATTTCTACACCATTAAACTTGCAAACGGCTAACCACGACCATTAAAATTTTATATATAGAGAGAGGGAGAGAGCTAGGCTCCTATGCTTTCGAAAGTACAGAGATCTCCGTGCTTGTAAGTTGTTTTCGATGATGGGACATCCAATTCGGCAACCGGTTTAGTTAGACATGATCTACTGTGTTGGAACTATCTAGAAACAAGATTTTATAATTTTTTGACTTCGTTTGCCTAATGAACGAGTAGTCTCAAAATGAACAGCTGAAAATTAAAGCCTATAAAAAATAGAAAAAGACTTAAATTTCAAATCGGAAGTATTGATCTTGCTTTTGATGCTAAGCAAAATTTTCTGTTAAAATTTCACCAAATTTGGATTAATCTACACCGTTGAACTTACAAATGTGTCGCATCGGCCATTAAAATAGTTATTTTTTAGACCCTTCGATCACTTGGTAAATGATGTCAAAAAATTATGAAATTTGGTTTCTGTATAGTTCTAATAGCGTAGATCATACTTAACGGAGCCGATTGTCGAATCAGATGTCCTAACATCGAAAACAAGTTACAAGCACGGAGGCCTCCGTACTTTTGAAAGCGCAAGAGACGTACTCCATATATATATATATATAGAGAGAGAGAGAGTAGGACTTGTGTGCTATTAGAAGCACGGAGGCCTCCATTATCCTAAGCTGTTTTCGATGATTAAACTTCTGAATCGACGATCAGCTCCGTTAGACTTGATTTAGCGTATTTAAAGTATCTAGAAAATAAATTTTGCAGTTTTTCGGTATCATTTACCTAATGATCGAAAGGGCTTAAAATCAACAATTTTTAATGGTTGATGCGTGCTGTTTGCAAGTTTAATGGTGTAGAAGTATTCAAATCAGATTAAATTTTGATAAAAAATTCTTTATACCATCTACAACAAGATTAATATCTCTGATAAAAAATTTTAGTGACATCATAACATTTTGTGAGATTTTTATTTTCAACTATTGATTTTGAGTCCTTTCGATCACTAGATATATGATATCGAAAAACCACAATTTATTTTCTAAATACTTCAAATATGCTAGATCAAGTTTAACGGAATCGATAGTCGATTCAAAAGTTCCATTATCGAAAACGGCTTGGAAGCATGGAGGCCTCCATGCTCCTAACAGCACACAAGTCCTAATCAATATACATACACACACATACACACACACACACATATATATACACCCATATAAATATACATATATATAGAGAGAGAGACATGCAGGCATTACACACGCATGCGCACACACACACATGCATGCACTCACACATACTCTTATAAGTACGATCGTGTTGGTACTCATAAGTCGTTTTCCATAATAGAGCTTCCGAAGCGACAATCCATACCGTTAAATATGATTTAAACCATTTGAAACTTCCAGAAACCAAAATTTATAATTTTTTGGCATCATTTACCTTACGATCAAAAGATCTCAAAATTGACAATTTTTAACGGCCAATATAGGATGCTTGCTAGTTTAACGATGTAAAAGAATAAGAATCGATTGAATTTATGATTAAAAAATTCTATTCATTATCTAGATAAAGATCAATAACTCCAATCTTGAATTGAATAATCCGATCATCTATTTTTAGGAGGTCATTCGATTTTGACTGTTCATTTTATGCTCGTTTGATGGACTTAAATTATAATTTGAAAAATAACAAAATTTATTTTTTAGAAGTTTCAAATGCTCCAGATCATGTTTAACGGTATGAATCGTCGATTTGGAAGCTCTATCATCGAAAACGGCTCATAAGTACAAAGGACTCCGTACTCATAAAAGTATAGCAGCCCTACTCTCTATCTCTCTCTATATATAGACATGTATATATATATATATATATATGTATACTCTCTCTATATATTTATGTATATATATACATGTATATATATGCATATACAAGTATGCATATATATATATATATATATACATATATACACATATGCATACACATATACACACACACATATATATATACATATGTATATATATAGAGAGAGAGAGAAAGAGCTAGACTACTATGCTTTCAAAAGTACATAGGCTTTCTGCTTTCAAGTTGTTTTCGGTGATGGGACGAACAAAGTCAAAAAATTATGAAATTTCGTTTCTATATAGTTCCAACACTGTAGATCATATCTAACGAAGCCGATCGTCTAATCGCATGTCCTATCATCGAAAACAACTTGAAAGCACGGAAACCTCCGTGATTTCAAAAGCATAGGAGACGTAATATGTATATGCATTACATATACATGTATATACATATATATACATGCATAGAGAAATATATATATACAGAGAGAGAGAGAGAGTCCGACTGAAATACCTTTAATACTATCAAGTTTTCCACCATTAGATCTACCCCTTGACTAATTTCATCCCTGAGATTATGCTCTTCCACCAACTACCCACTAAACCCTAGGGGGATCACACTATACCCTAGGGGCCCACCATCATCATAACCCTACAAATTTTTACCCAAAGGCCAAAAACCTGATACTACCAAGTGCTTGTTACTATTCAAAGTATTCTAGCCTAATTCTATATATATATATATATAGTAGGGCTACTATACTCTTATGAGTATAGAATCCTTCGTACTCATAAGTTGTTTTTTATGATGGAACTTTCGAATCGACGATCCACACTGTAAAATATAATCTAAAGCATTTTAAACTTCTAAAAAATGAATTTCGTAATTTTTTTGAAATTATAATAAAGTCCATCAAGTGGGCATAAAATGAACAGTTTAAAATTGAACGACATCCTAAAAATGGACGATCGGATACTTCAATTTAAGATCGAAGTTATAGCAAGTATCCCATACCGACCATTAAAAATTATCAATTTTGAGATCTATTGATCGTAAGGTAAATAATGTCGAAAAATCATGAAATTTGCTTTCTAAAATTTTCAAATGCTCTACATAATGTTTAACGGTATGGATCGTCGATTCGGAAGCTCTATCATCGAAAACGACTTATGAGTGCGAAGATGATCGTACTCAAAATAGTGGTCGGACTCTATATATATATATAAAGAAAGAGAACGGGAGGATAGGCTACTATACTCTTGTGAGCACGAAGGTCTTTGTACTCATTAGTCGTTTTCGATAATGGAGCTTCTGTAGTGTTTCGGTGCTTAGAAGCTGGGTTGCGTGTAGTAGAATAGTTGGTCGACACATGTATAGAGTGTCAGACCGAGCGGGAGCCGTTTCATTACGAAATGAACATGAAAACGGACTTGGAATCACGAAATTTGTTAAAGCTTAAGTTTCCACAAGTTTCGGGCGCCCAGATCATGTTCTCAGCGCCCAGATGTTCAGTATTGTATTGGACTTGATTTTAGATCCTCTTCCCGGGCGCCCAGAAGTTACTATAGCAGTCCGGAAGTGAATTGGTGAACCCCCTCGTTTGTATCGAGCTTGCTAACACGTATTAAGTGAATACTTCGGATTCGAGCGTTTTGGATTCGGATTCTCTTGAGGGCGCCCAGTTGCTGATTCGGACGCCCAAATGTGATTCCTGGAGCCCGAAACTAGGATTTTCTATAGGGAACATGTTTAATCTCTTTGATCTGAGGGCTCTTGTACCTACTCTTTCACCTAAAAATAGCTCCCTGGGTTACTACACTTACTCTTTTCACTCACCTGCATCTCAGAGACTTAGATTCCCATCTCCTTATCCCCATTCTCCTTCTCTTCTTCCTTGTAGGCCGGGAGCTGCTGCAGAATCAGCAACAGCAGCGTCAGCAGCAGTTGAGATATTGATGAATTGAGTAGATTTGGGGCTGCTAGTTGCTGAGTTGAGGCCTATTCGTGGTTTTACTATTGGAGGAGATCTTGTGAATTACTCCATCCAGCTAGATTCCAGGTTAGTTTAAGTTAATTGAAGTTTATGGATCTTTGATCTGAAATTTGGGGTTTTGTTGGATTTTTATTAATTATTTTCATCTGATTCTTCTAGTTGAGTCGTGGGTGGATTCTTGCTCGTTTTTCTTCCACTTCTTGTTGAATTAGAGCTGATTCTACCAGGATTGAAAGGTCGGTTGAGTTAATGGTGAGGTAAATTCAGATTTTTTGTCAATTGAACAGCAAAATCGCTGAATTTTGGAGTTCGGATGTTCTAGCAGTGTTGTGCTGAGTTCTTGGAGTTATTGTGAGTTCCTACTAGTCCCTAGGCAGAGAAGAGAGATTTTGAGCAAGTCATTTCCCTGCCGTAGTTGGATTTGCTCTTGAGGTCGGTTAATGTGTACAGGATACAACGAATTCCTCACTATGTCTAGTTTAGTCTATATGCTCCATGTTTAATTACTGTAACCTGATACTATCTAGTTAACATGCATATTGCCGTGGTCGATTATGTTCTATTTCATGTTACTACTTAGAGGGTGGTCATTATCATGTAGAAAATGAACTATGTCATCCAAAATCAGCTAATGTACATATAAACCTACACTATGGAGTCCTGTTTGTCCGTCATCTTGACTTATAGTTCAGTAGCTGTTTTTACCTGTTTTTCACCCAGGTTAGTGGGTAGGGATGATTGGGAATAGTATAAGATGATTTTACGGCCATGCTGAGGGGCTGAAATAGTTATTATAGTAGTTGGCAGACTGGTTAGATTTTAGTATGCTGTATGGAGTTATAGTGATTCTAGATCATTGAGTTTCACTCCGAATTGTGCCTTGGGCACGTGGATAGCTTTATTTGTAATCTAGTTGATCATTTGTATTGACTACAGCCTGCATGAGCCGTATTTGAGCTCGACAAAGATAAGTTGCTTACTCGGTGGGGTCACGCCCCTCGAGTGCCGCTCTGGAGTTTAGCTTTCGCGCGTTGATGTTGCAGCAGCCCATTGGGCGACCTATATAGTACCAGCCCACCTGACAAAGTGGTGTCGCAGTAGGTAGGCATAGGCTTGACCGGACCCTCAAGTCGGTCAGTGGAATTGGGTTATAATTGAAAGCAACCTATAGTTAGTTGATGCATACACATACATACAGCAGTTTCATCTTGAGCATCTGTAGTTTAGAGCCTAGTAGTTGTAGATTTCTATTCCAGCTGTTATTTTCTTTCTGTACATTAGTTTGTTTATAAGATTAGATTAGACTATATCATATTAGGAAACTTTAAATATAAAATAGATTAGGATAGATTCGATATTAGATTAAATAAGGTAATTTTAGATTAGAATTTTTAAACTAGGTTAGATTAATTTAGGTAATTTGGAATTACGTAAATCGAATTTAATTAGTTATATTCTATTATATTTAATTCTCTAAAAGATAATTCTAGATTAGATTTGATTAGGTTTTCGTAATTATAAATTAGAATAGATAAATTTAAATATATGTTATATTAGAATCTAGATTAGATTAGATTTTACAGATTAGATTAGGTAATTCTAGATGGATTAGATTAGATTCTAGAATAGAAAATATTAGAATCTAATATCATCAACTCTAAAACCCTAAATAACAAATCACAACCAAAAAAAGGGGGCACAATATGTGCCGCAATACCCCAGCGGTTATCGCGCTGTCTCGCGCGATACCCGTTGGGTATTGCGTCACAGGGGGGTCCTGCGAGACCCCCCTTGTACCGTGCCCCTACGTGCCGCCTTGTGCCGTACATAGGGGCACGGTACGTGCTACCTCGTGCAGTACGGCACAGGGCGGCACTTGAAAACCTGTATACGTATATGTATATTTATCTATACTATATATAAAAGTACGTATTTTGAATTTGATCTTTCGACAGACCGCTTTTTTTGGTGGAAAGAGAATTTTCATTCTTTTTTTTTCTTACGCAAAATAAATGACTCAAGGCCTATTTGTTTCAACGTAAGTAGACTTCGGATTGAAGTGGACCTTAGGTTGAACTAGAGTTCAGGTGATAATTACTTCACCTCTGCTGTTTGTTTTTATAGCTATAGAAGTGAAGTTCTGCCAATTCTCGTGTTTATTTGGCACGAAATGAATGACGTAAAAAGTGCAGTTCTCAACTTTCTCTATTTATTTCACTAAAAATTGTTTAATCCCCACATCTTTGGTAAACTTACCTCCTACATGACAATATTGTCTCTTATGTAATTTAATAAATAATAAATTATATTGTAATAAATAAAAAAATAATATAATTATATTTCTATATAATTATAAAATAAAACTTAAACTTATTATATTAATTTTTTTTGTTTATAAATTATAATAATGCAATAATAAAATTCTAAAGTTAAAGAAATATTAACATTCAACAAATTAATTTTTATCGTATTTTAAATGTGCAAATTAAATAAAAGAGATATTCAAACTTAACTAATCAAACTCCATCACATTTTAAACATGCAATCTAAATAAAAGATTAATTAGTACCACAATCAAATATATTTGGTTGAAATACAACTATCATTACCCAAAACATCACACCCAAAATAACAAAATAGAGAGAGTGACCCTAAAAACAATTGCCGTAATTAAGTTTCCCAATTATATTTTATTTTTATTTTTTTTCTCCTTCACTTCACTTCACCGGAATTGACTTCGCCCCATGGTGGGGCGAAGTCAATTCCGGTGTTTAGGGTGAACTTGACATTCGATCGTACTAATATTACAGTAAACCAAACAGCGGAAATAGTCAATTTTCGTCGAAAATGACTTCCTCCATCCCCACTAACGGTGAAACAAACAAGCCCTAAATGAAACAAGCTTTTAATTCAATTTTTTCCTTTTGCGGATATCATTCCTTTCTGTATTAAATATTTCTATTTCATTCCATATCCTTTTTTTTAGGTGAATATTTTCAGATTATCTCCATACTATCTACTAATATTTAGTTGTTATATTAATTTTTTTGTTGATTACGACCAACAATCAAATTTGAATTTAATTTCAGATATATATATTTAAATTTTAACCTTATTTGATTTTATTTTTTTACTTCATCTTAAATTCACAGTTGAAATTTAACTATACTATTTAAATTTAAATTTATAAAATTTTAAATGAAAATTAAAATTTGAGTTTAAATCGTAAATTGAATTTAATTTTCGATATCAGATTTGAATTAACAATTGAAAATTTTTAATTAAAGTGGATTAAAATAAATTTTAAATTTTTAGTTAAAATTTTGATACTTTTAGTTTAAAACGAATACCTAAATTTTGGTTTGTCAGAATTCGAAAAAAATATAGAAATATTCAATGTATATGAAAAGAAAAAAATAGAACTACATTATTATTGTCGGCAACAACCATTTAAATTTGAGTTATAAAATTGTAGATATTTTCTAAGAAAAAATAACGAATGAATTTACTTTTTTAAAAATTTAAATTTTTATTGTAAATTTTTTGATAAATATGATATACAATTTTATATTGATTTGAGATAACTATTAAAATAATTGTGACATGCATTTGCACATACACACAATTAGTATACATATATATGTATATGTATATATACATATGCATGTGTGTGTGTGTATAGAGAGAGAGAGAGAACTAGACTAGTATGCTTTCGAAAGCATGGAGGCCTCTGTGTTTTCAATTGATTTTCGATAATAGGACTTTGATTCGCCGATCGGCTCAGTTAGACTTGATCTAGAATATTTGAAGTATCTAGAAAGTAAATTTCATGATTTTTTTATATCATTCACCTAGTGATTGAAGGGGTTAAAAGTCAATGATTTTAATTGTTGAGGTGAGCCGTTTGCAAGTTCCACGGTGTCAACATATTCAAATCACGTAAAATTTTGAATAAATTTTTTTTAATATTATATAAAACAAGATTAATATCTTTGATCTAAAATTTTAGTGTTATATCATTTCTTTTTGTGAGATTTTTATTTCTAGCCGTTGTCGTTTAGCCCTTTTTCGATCACTAGGTACATGATAATGAAAAATCACAAAATTTATTTTCTAATTACTTCAAATACTCTAGATCAAGTTTAACGGAGCTAATCGTCGAATGGAAAGTCCCATCATCGAAATAATTTGAAAGCAGATTTTTTTTTTGCAAAAAGGCCAATCTTTTCGAATCTGTAGGATTATTATGTTATTTGAATTTTAAATTCCACAAAACGAGTCTGATGCTTTTTTTTTATTTGTGCACCAAATCTTTTTGAATCTGTGCGTCTTTTTTTGAATTTTTTTGTACCGGTATAGCAATATACTTGACCATATTAATTTGTTATGCCACATTTTACTTTTGTACATTGTTGATACTTCATCTTGTTAAAGTTTTTTAATAAACTTTTTATTATTTTGGAAGGAATCAAATGTGTTATGTATGTACATCTTTAAGCACAGGTGATGCATTGCATATTATGTTGTTCGTAATTTTCTGTGGTTTTCGAATTATTTTGTTGTTTTGATTTTCCTGCTTATGTCATTTCTAAACAAACTTTCTGTTTATTTATGAAAGGACTTCTAATATTGTTTGATTTTTAAATTCTTGTGGAACTCAATCCATGTCTGCTAGAAGGCCGATCTATTTTGTACGAATCTCCGCATTTATTTATGCATGAAAAAATTAAATTTCTATTAATTTAAATTTTAAAAAGTGTTTTGTAAGTTATGTTTTTATTTTTCTAAACTATTAAATAGTATGTGTTTTATTTTTGATATTTTCTGCTACGAGCATTACACGTGCACTTAGCTAGTATACATACATATATACATACATACATATATACATACATATTTGTATAAATATATATATATATATGTATATATATAGACTATATACAAAAGCACGTATTTTAAATTTTGGGTCTGTCGACAGACCCACTTTTAAGCGGGAAAAAATAATTGTTGTGGTATGCACACACAAAAAAATCGGGGATCGTGATATCCTAAAGATCGTGGCTGCTCTTCTGTGGAATCCCAAAACTTGTGGCCACTCTTCAAAATTGCGATTGAAATATTATCCTCTCCTCGAAAATCTCAACTACCTTAACTAAATTTCCATACCCACACCTCCGTCATTTTATTTAGTTAAAATTTTCAAACCTTCGAATTTACCTAATTATTTTAGGTTTCCAAACTTACCACTTGCACCTAATTAATTAAAATCTCTCTTATCTCATTAATTAAAATTCAAAACCCACGTTGACGGAATCCCATAGCACTTAGACAACACTTGGACATCCGACGACCTCCACTGACCCCGCCCAACAAACCCTAGTCCTCCCCGATCCATGCCATTAAACATCATCTAGAGCATTTGAAGTATCTAGAAATTGAATTTCGTAATTTTTCGAATATATAATAAAGTTCATCAAGTGGGTATAAAATGAACGGCCAAATCAAACGATCTCCTAAAAATAGGAGATAGGGTTTTAAAGTTCATGATCTGAGTTATTGATCTTGATCTATAGTGAATAGAATTTTTTATTAAAAATTCAATCAATTTCGATTCTTCTACACCATTAACTCAGAAACGCTCATTACCAGCCGTAAAAAAGTCAATTTTGAGGCCATTTGATCATAAGATATATGATGCCAAAAATTTATGAAATTCGATCTTTAAAATGTTTAAATGCTCTAAGTTATGTACCATCATTGAAAACAACTTGTGAGTACAAATGCGATTGTACTCATAATAGTATAGTAGCAAGTCTTTCTCTCTCATAAATATATATATATAATATATATATGCTGTATTAGATTCGACTTAATTGTTTTCAATTGTCGATATCAACTACTCAAGTAAGAGCATAAGCTAGTAATGCTTTCGGTTTCTCGACTCTAGCCATCTAGGATGCAGTACTCCACCACTTTGCCTGCCTCGCCAAGGTTATTGGTTATTACCAGCTCTAGCTACAGAACTAGAAGCAAATTAGTTTTGCTTTCAAAAGAACTAGCGAAACATAAATTTGTTCATCAACGGGTCAATGAATTGCCTTTTTTGACTGCAAAGACCCAATTCACCTAGGATGGGATGGCTTTCAACCTAACAGGGGCTTCACCGACCGTGAGTTTTTGTCTACAGGCGCTGCACTAAAGAAAAAAGGTTGACCGCAACCATCAAGCTATGACCATGATTGGTCATATATCGGATGTTATAAGCATATAGCTCATGATCTAGCCTAGTGGAATCCTTATTCCTCTGGTGCCTAACTAGCCTTGAACTACAGTTGTTTCATCAACTATAGCAATATCCGATGTAGCGCATTATCCCTTTTTCGAAGATTGCGCAAACGCTTTTTCTAAGCAAATGCAAATATCACGAGACGCTCTTAGTCTTGTCATTGGACTACGAACGCAGGGTTACATCTAAGGTTGATAGGATTTGGCATACCAAGCACAAACGGAGCATTCATACTTCATTTACTTCCCTCATCGGGGACATACATATGTATGTATATATGTTAGTACGCACACTACAGTACCTCCTTAAAAAAATACCTTTATAAAAAACCAACTTACCCAGTAAATTTGATGACTTCCCAATTTTAAATATGGGGATTTTTGTAGGAAACTGCATTTTTGACGGGTACAAGAAAATAGAGATTCTATAGGGCTATATATATATATAGTAGGACTATTATACTCTTATGAGTACGAAGACTTTCGTACTCATAAATCATTTTCGATGATAGAGCTTCCGAATCGATGATCCATACCGTTAAACATGATCTAGAGTATTTAAAACTTCTAGAAAACGAATTTTGTAATTTTTCAAAATTATAATAAAGTCCATCAAGCAGGTATAAAATAAACAGTCAAAATCGAACGGCCTTTTAAAAATAGAGAATCGGATGCTTCAATTTAAGATCAGAGTTATTGATCTTTATCTAAATAGTGAATAGAATTTTTATCAAAAATTCAACCGATTCTAATTCTTTTACACCGTTAAACTAGCTAGTATCTCCCACCAGCCATTAAAAATTATCAATTTTGCTATCTTTTGATCGTAAGGTAAATGATGTCGTAAAATTGTGAAACTTGGTTTCTAGAAGTTTGAAATACTCTAAATCATGTTTAACGGTATGGATCGTCGATTCGGAAGTTCTATCATCAAAACGACTTATGAGTATGAAGGCAATCGTACTCATAAGAGTATAGTAGCTAGACTGTATATATATGTGTGTGTGTGTGTGTGTGTATAGAAGGTAATAATTGCAGGATCTATGTAATAACTATTACTTTCAAGGGCTATATATGAAAACTTCCCCCATAAATGTAAAGCAATTGCATACGATTAATGTTGTCAAGAAGCATAAGACAAAAGCAAACCTTCTCATGCTCCATTACCATCCATGTCTCAAAACAGAAGTGGAAAACAGAAGAGCCAAGTGCCAGGCATATGCTTTCAACCCACATGCTTCGAAGCCAGCTTACAGTCTTCAAGAGACCCACAAGAAGATGAAGTACACAATACAGCATACAAGCCTTCTGTGGTCCTCTGACAAAATAATTATACCAATCATTCTAACAAATCAAAACAAACCAATAGAGAAGGTGAACTTGGTAATAAAAGTAGCAATGCAAAATGCATGATCATCTTTCGAAAGCAAAAGATACAGAAAATATAATAGTAAACACATGCCATAGTGGTTGATTTTTTATAACATTTAATATTTAGTTTTTTGTTGAAAACCCCATTGATTTGATCAGTCACAGTGATACTAATGGACTGCATTAACAACAATCAACTTTAAAATAACCATGTAGACAGATCCACAATATGTTGGATAATTAAGCATGGAGAATTAGAAATTATGTTGGACTACTCTGTGCACTCATATGTTTACTATACTAACTATATAATTAAAGTATAATTAATCAGTCAAATAATATGTACAGGAGTACATGCATATACAATTCGTCTTCAAAAATGCAAGTAAAAACCCTGAGAAATAAAGAATGAAGAGATGTTTCTTGATGTCATAATTTGCTAAGTTATACAGTGACCACTTTCTTATTATCTTATACAATCCTACTCAACTTTATGTTACATCCAATCATTAGACAACTTAAGGCAGGAGAGAAGGAAAATAATGAAAGTCAAGAATATCAGAAAAAAAAGAAAGAAAAAGGTACAATTACAAAAGTCGGTTGTTAAATTAATTCCTTTTACACCTCAAAGGGATAAACTGATAAAGAAAGGATATTTGGTGTCATAGGAAAATGCCGCTCTCATCCAAAAGGACATAAAGAAAAAGGAACAATTACAAAAGTCGGTTGTTAAATTAATTCCTTTTACACCTCAAAGGGATAAACTGATAAAGAAAGGATATTTGGTGTCATAGGAAAATGCCGCTCTCATCCAAAAGGACATAAATGTGCTGCTAGCATGCTAGTTTTGTGCCATTGAATCTTAGCATGTTTTCTAAAATTTTGGCAGAAAAGTCAATTCTAAACGTTCTTTGATGCAATTTTGTATATTCTTTAGTACTCAATTGATGAAAAAGCTTGCAAGTTTTAGTGAATTTTTTTTAAAACAATATGTTTCATTTCGTAAAGTATTAGTACTATGAAAAAACAAAAAATCCCAACATGAAATTCAAATCAACTAAATCTTTTTTGCAAATGAACGAATGATGGTTGCAGTGGAAAAAATCCAAATTATCAACCATTACTGGTAACTAATTTCATTAAATTTTCTAAAATTACTAAGAGTAACTCAAATCATAGGTTAAAATTGAGGGAAATCAATATTCTCTAACTCAATCTCAATTTCATCTAGATATTTAAATGTGTGATTGTATGGAAAAAAGTGTATATAAACAATTCCAATAAAGGTTTTTGGCCAGTCGGGTTGACTATATCATATCAACATGAATATAGGGCACTATATAAACAATTCCAATAAAGGTTTTTGGCCTGTCGGATTAACTGTATCATATCAACATGAGCTTATTAACATGGGGCACGGTCCCACAACCCACCATACAATAAGGAAGGAAAAGGCCGAAAGACAAGACTTTAGGAGTGTAGGCTCATAAGGCTTTAGAAAGTAACTGGATGAAGTGGAGAACTTCGTTGTCGCTGGCTGGAAGAGTTTAGAAAGTAACTGGATGAAGTGGAGAACTTCGTTGTCACTCTTGTGTACTACATCAGTGCATTTATTATGCAATGTGACCACTCAAAGTTACCAAGGGTTTGGGAAAAAAATGTTCAGAAATTTCTTGCATGGTCATAATTCGTAAAACCCAAGATTTTTACAGTATTTTTTCTAAAAAAGGAGGATTATCACTTAATGGAACTATTTTCCAACGAAACAAAATTGTCGCTTTCAAGATCTAGTAGTGCTGTAAGTTCTAAGAGGGACCTCGGTGTAATTTCAAAGTGATGTTTCGGAGAAAAAATCGGGCGAGAGCGAAACCGTAAAAACAAAAATTTTATTCAAAAAGCTCGATATTTCATATGTCAAATTGTGCGATTTCAGAGGTGGAGAAACTTATAAGCAAAACACACCTGTGGGTGGATTTTGAGTAAGAAATTGTGAATTAGAAGTGTTAAAGTGCAATTTTTTACAAAATGGGAAATGGGGCAATGCGCGAAAAAATTATCATTTCATGTGAGAAATTGTAGAGTTTTGGTGAGCGAAGGACTCTTTATGAGGACGCACTCAGAGAAGGACGCGCTGATTCAAGTTTCATGAAATTCGAAAATTTCTATGCAAAATGGCATAAATATGAAGATTGGAGAGTTTAAAATTGTTCGGGGGTTTTCTAGGGAAAATTGCGACATTTTATGCGAAAAACTGCAAAACTTCACTGTTGAAGGCGTTCCGGCGCAAAGTGCACTGTGGAGCTATGGGCAAGAGGGCGACTATTCAGGGACTTGTATGCAAATGTTACAACATAATAATAATAAAAGGAGTTTAAAACCCTAACCCCAAACCTAATCCCTCTCTCCCTCCTCCACGAGCTCTCTATCTCTCTCTAGATCCCCCTCTCGTTTGTAGCTGCTGCAGTCCTCAAGCGCCGCCACCGCCTGCCGGAGCTCGTCCCTGGCGTCCCTCCACCACCAGCTAACCCTCCTCGGCCAGGGGGTAAGGCCCAGGGTTCAGACTTCCTCAATGTGGCCACCCTTTGTCATTTTCTTTCCTTCGCAGGCACACGCCGCCACCGCCACCGCGCCATCGGCAGCCGCGTCCTTGGAACTCTCTTCCCTCCAGTCAACCTTCCCCTACCCTCTTGGACCGTCCAACAACTTCCCAAGGTTGCTAGTACTGTTGTTGCTCCCCTAGGCCTTCCCTGTGGCCAAGATCTCTGTTCCGGCTGGCCGCCGCCTCCGACGAGCACGGCTTTCCTTCATACTTGGACATGCCTGTGCTCCCCTGAGTAGCAGGTAACAACGCCCCGAATCGCTAATTTCAATGTAACAAATGCATAGGTTTTGACGTTGCTTTTTTTCGGTCAACCCAGCTGACGGAGATCACTATTCTTGGAATCACGGCAATCCATTGGCTTTCTTCTACGCCATGCTTACCTTGCTGGTGTGATCCGGATGACTCATGGCAGTACGTACTCGTTGCATACCCAGAACGCCCTTCGTGCCGCCTTTTCTCGCTCTCCGGTCGTCATTGATCATAGTAGTGGCTCTGGTGCTGGTCCGCTGCAGCCAGCAACACGTCATCGACTCCCCCTTGCGCCATTGGTTGGCTTTCGACTTGCGGATGTTCGGTAAAATATTCAAAAAGCCTTTTTTGTTACTATACTAGATGCTTTACATGATTATGGTACGAATTCAGCTTTTCGATGCTTTTCGCATCGTGGGAAGTGTTGTGTGGTGTCAGTTAACATTGTTTGACGTTTGGACTAGTTGTCCGAGGTTCGTAAACCTTTCATAATTGATTTGGTGCAAAATGACACTAGTTTGAGGAAAAATAGGATCGTTCTCGTGCGTTTCTGTTTCATTTTCACGGAAGCGGTATTGTTGCTGTCCGGAATAGTTGTCGAGCCTTGTTGGCTGGCCTAGCCTCGCTATTTGAGTCCCTCGTGGAGTGCACTATGGATTGGTCCCAATACCAAAATAGGTATTTTGGAATCCGATTAACTTACTTTTGGAGTCGTGGCTCCCCTTGTCGCGGACTTTGTGTGTGACCGTCCTAACACCCAAAGTGGGGCTTGGGACAGCGGATGAGATTTGTAGGCGTATAGCATGACTCGAGACACTTCGTGGGCTAAAGTAGCATCCCAGTGAGTTTATGCGGAAATCGTCGGATTCCAAAATTCGGTAAGTAGGTCCGATGTTCCGATCACGCCATTATGAGTTGTGGGTGACTTTATGTCACAATTTAGTGATGATGTGGTGTTGAGAGCGTCGTAGGGCTGAACACTTATTGTGTGCGTGATCCGACACTAAAGTGATGCCCGAAATATCAAATCAGTGCCTTCGATTCCCTTGTGGCCCAGTTCCGCAATCATTTTTCATTTTGTCGAGCACTTGGCATGCGGTTGTCCCAACACCTAAAGTGGTGCGTCTCGGGACAGCGAAAGTGTTGTTGTAACTCTCTGTTGAGTCGGTTAGTTGTTTGTTGGGCCTAGTTTCAGAAGTCGGTTTGTCGAAATGATATTCTATTTGTGTCCTAATGCATGGTGGTGTGCTTTAGACGTAACGATCTGTATAGATGACATGTAGAGGTTAATGATGGCACTTGGTTCCATTGTTGAGGTTCAGGTGAAACCTAGAGACATGATCAAGTCGAAGGCTCGGATACTTAGTGAGGTGGGTGCTTCAATGCAAAGTCGATAAAGTTGTATCTTACTCAATTTTCCTCTATGATCCTTCTATTCCATTACAGTTGTTGAGTACTATTACTTATCTTATAGGCTTGGTATCCTACATGTTTGTTGCTTTATCGTATTGGTAACATACTGCTTATGATTACTATGATTGTGTTCCATCTATAGATGATGTATAACATGTAGAGTAGGATTCATTCTAGTTGCTTATCCACCTGACTATGATATAACTTGGTAAGTCGGTGTTACTCAGTTTGTTGAGTTTTGACCGTGTTGATCGGCTGATTCACTCCCATATGATTAGACCTCATCGGTCGACTATTCTCCTATAAATGATCTGACCTTGTGGTTGGCAGATTTACTTCATTAGATTTGACCTAGTAGGTCAGTACTTCCTTTAGATATTGACCCTAGAGGTCGATTGACGTATCTTGTTCACGATTGAGATTATTACAACATGCTTCATCTTGACCCCTTGCATTTGACACATCCCCCTTGACATTTGCGTAGTACAACATACTAGTCGATCTTGAGATTTGTGAGTATACTTTTGATCATGGACCTATTTGATTTTATTGACACCTTTCGGGAGTACCTGTTGGCTCTTTATTGTTGCCTACAGGCATAGATTAGACTATTCAGTCTGAGTTGTTAGAACCTTGAGCATACGCATGTGACTATAGCTTGAGATGGCGCTATTAACTTTCCTCTTTGCCCGAAATTCAAACATTTCAAAGCAAGGTTCCAATGACAAAACATTGCTTTGATACGAACGGCAAGAGCATAAGAGCAAAAAGTTAAACTTTGCTTGAGGATCAAATTGAGGACTAAGAAGAGCTTGACAGCGTTCACAAGAGGAAATGAAAATAGAAGTCCAAGTAGCATCAACAGATCTAATGAAATGACTTGTTTGAAGTAAATAATACTTACAGCCATGTTTCTTGTCTAAGAAAATTGATGTAAAGAGGTTATAAATTTTCCCAATGTCACAAACTTCCACAAGGTGTGTAGCATCAACAATTAGTATGAAAGAGCATTCTTTACGTTTAATGATAAATGCATCATCTTTAACAACATTCAGATAAAGATAATGGTTTCTCTCTTTAACTCATCTTTAGAAACCGAGTAACCGACATTGGGTTTATCCAAAAAGGCAAATAACAAGTTACCTCATCACTACCTCAAACAAGGAACAGCCTTAAAAGCATTACTCTAACCAAGAAATAGGAACAAATGAGTACATATTAAGGATGCAGATGTAAAAACAACTCTTGACTTACATCATGTCGAAAAGAATTCCAGAGAATGTACCAAGAAACAGACCAGCAGCAGCTCCAGCTGCAAGAACCAATGCCATCTGCTCCCTACCTAGCCCATACTGCGTGTATTCGTACTCCCCCGATATTGTTTGAAGTACTTCAATCACTGGAAAATATGAGGAAGCTCCAAATAAAACTAAACTTCAATGTAAGAAGTGAGGAAAGGGGGCGGTTATCAAAGGAAAGCACAATACAGAACCTAAGTCTTATTCGAGAGCATAAAGACCCAGTTTGGATTTAGGAGTAAGTTATATAACTTGTTCAGTATGGAATTTTACTTTTGTGATTTAATCTGAGGATTCAGTTTTTGCTCATTGAAAGTTCTTGACGGTCATGATTCGGTAGAATAGCATATTTTTTCTTCGAGATAATTTATTTTATTCCAAGAATAAAATTTGAGGGCCGAATATGGTATTCAATTTCATAACATTTGATCTCACTGCTCGTTCACCAAATACTACAGAGTTTTGTGTGAAACAAAAAAAATATGTCGAACAAGATATTTATGCATCCAAACAGGACCACAATCACAACCAAGCAATAAAAAATTAAAAAAAAAAAAAAAAAAAAAAAAAAAAAAAAAAAACGTAGATGTTAAAGTGAAGACGGGTGGGGGGTGTCCCCATTCCCAGATGCGAAAACCTGAAGCTATGGAGTAGAGTAGCAAGAAGCTCCGTTGGAACCGCAGGAATGGCACGGAAGGGCCGAGATCGAAAGGGTATGCGGGCGCGGCGCCTTTCGCTGAGCCTTTCGAAAAGTATGGGCAGAGGAAGATGGACGCAAAGCACGAGACGAAAAGGAAAACATAAGCGAGGGGGTTCAGCTCCCACTCCTCTCTCTCAATCACCACTGCCATTGCAGATCGGACTCCTAGCCCTATCCCGTCGTCTCCCGCGGCCGTCGCTTGGTGCGCGGTGGGCGGTGGGCGGTGGTGCCTAACTGCCCGGCTTGTTGGGCTTGGGGTAGGCTGACGTACTGAACGGATGGATGAGGAAGGAAGAAGGCGAGGGGAGGGAAGATGGATCGGATTCGCTTGTACTTGTAGGTCGGGTTCAGAGTCTCCAGACCCAGGTTGCCCTCCCATCCATCCTAAGCCAAGTTCATGCAAACCTATAATTTACCATCTATAATCTATAATCTTTTATAATTAATAAAATATATAATTTGAGGTTTGGGTCACATCAACAAAATCAACTCTCACAAAGCAACGTCTTCTCCGGTGAAAGCACTAGCCGATGAAAGATTGCCACATGCCTAATAAATATTTTCGATGTGCCCATTGCATCGTAAACCACCTCTAAAATATACATCAAAAATAAAATTTTGATAGTATAAAATATTATTTAAATACTTTATATTATATATATTATGGTATAGTACTAATCACCAAATACTCCATAAACTATATAATATTCTGTGCGGTGTATGAAAAATTAGTATGCACCAGATTGCAAACAAAGATTTCTCTTCTCTTTTGAAATTATATGTGCACCTGACTAAGCATTCTCTGCAGCGGATGTATTTATGTGCATACACTACATACTTAACACCCTTTAATAGAGATTTTAAAATTAATTTATTAAACATAATTTAAATTATTAGACTTTGTAAATAAGTTATATTTAATTAATTTTTTATATTAGTCATCTAATATAAATTTGCGATGTATGGAGTATTAATATACATCAGGCGCATGTAATAGTTTCTTCTTCTTTAATCAATTTTAACAAGATAAGGACACCCTCACTTATTCTACAATTTGAAATAAGCCCCTCCAATTTTAATTTTTAGTTAAAAAAATTATCTATAGAATAGCTATCAAAATTATAAAATTTGATTACATTATTAAATAAAATTATTAGAATAATTCAACTCTATAAATACTGAAAAGTAAGAAAATATTAATTAAAAAGTTATTTTTTATAAGACTATTTTATAGATTTTTATTTCTCTTTTTATTTTTTTTATATAATTTTTTTATTTTTAAAATTTTAAAAACTATATATATTTTAGTTGAAATATTATCTACCTGCCGCGAAGTGCGGGTTCTTTACTAGTCTATACCTATATTAGTGAAAATATCCGCATGTTGCTGCAAGAAGATTCTGTAGAAGCAAAACAATATCATAACTAATTTTTGTATTTCCATTGCAAGATGGTGAAGAGGGAGAGAACTTATAGTTACAACTAATTTTAACCTACAAAGTTTAGAATTACCGCTTACGGGCCAAAATATAATAAAAATAGAGAAAAAATAAAAGATAGCTTATTTGATCTTGGCTTCCAACTTTATATATATACCAAGTTCCACATAGTTTACTTAGAATCAAGCTGTAGTTCTAATCATTGGGGACTTACACAATCAAATATTAAGTTCATTCAACTTTACCTAATCAATGAGAACTTGCACAACGTATAGTCCCAACTTGTGTCGTGCTTCCGTGGTGGTCAACATTCTCACTTTAGGAATGAGCCTCCCCGACGGAAGCCCATTTTAAACGCCCAATCTAGCGTGGATGAGTATGGTGTCATGGTGGCTAAACTTCAGAGTGCCGGCTTGTAGGGAGTGACCCTACCAAGCATATCGAAATAGCATAATTGGCGAGCAAGCATGGTCTCATGCGTCATATCTAAAGATATAGAATCTCAATACTCGACCCTTTCGTCTTATGTTTGGTCATTTGACCCCTTTATATTATCGCAATTTTGTACGGTACATACAATAACATATGTCCCATCCAAACAAGCATGAAATTTAGTTATTTATTTTTCCACTAAGTTGATGACGCTACTTACAACAATGTTCTTGTAAAAAAATTACATGTATCGTGTATATATGTCTCATGAACTCTACTATAAAATGTTTGTCCTATGCATGAAGTATGTTTATCTCATGCTAAATCAACTACAGTTCTTCTAAATTGCATGCTAGAACATAAAATGAGCTCAATGAGAAAGAGTAGGAGACATAGAGGAAGTTCACCAATTTCGGTTAGGTCGAACCATAGAAATTGGCAAAATTTTAATTTACTTAATAAATGTTTGAATTTGTGGAAGTTAGGAATTGGGAAAATTTGAACTTCGAAATTGTTCAAATTAGGATTTTCAGATAGGATGACTTATTCCGTAAATCGAAAACGGAATCCACCGAACGAAAGTACCACTTGAAAGATCTGGCAGTGTCGGAAGTCGTGGTGAAGTTCATTTTCAGATTCGGGGTGGAGATTGCAAAAAATGAGGGGAATTTCTAAAAGTTGCCAAAAATGGAGAATTGTAAATTTTAGAGAAGTCCGTATATTTTATGTACAGATTTCGATGAAATTTGGCGTGGATGGGGTTTCCTGCGAACTAGACCTACCGCCAGGGACTCAGCTTAAAATATGCAGAATTGGTGGACTTATATGCAAATGAATTCATGCATATATATGTTAACATGTGGACCAAGGGTTTTGGATACTCTTGTACCCCTGCCGCGGCCCCCTCCCTATCTGCAGGACCCCCGCATCCTTCCTGAGTTTTCAGCCACCAGCTTCGACCGCCGGAATGTTAGTGAGGACTGCACCAACAACTTCCTTTCTCTTTCCCTACCTCCCTCTCTTGATCTTGCACTTGAGAGAAAAGGAAATGCCCCCACCGCCGGCAGTCTTCACCACCGACTCCTCTTGGGTTTGGTGACACTTCCCCAGTTGCCGCCGATGCTACAGTGCCGTCGTCTGTAACCCTCGGCCAACATGTAGTAGGGTTGGAAGGATCTTGGCCCCAAGATCTTGGCCGACGTTTCTAGGGCACCCCGGCACCATCTCCGGCGATCCCAAGGCACCCGCCGGCATCTCCCCGGCGCCCCTAGCCGCCTTTGTTGCTTGGGTTCAACCGGAACCCGATTTGTGCCCTAGTTGGCTTTGGGCCTTCTAACGCCGCCACCAGCGACTGACACCCCCGGTCCCCTCGCCGGCCTCGACCTCCCCCTGCTGGAACTCAACGTCGCCAACCGCCGGAACCCGAGGTAGTGAAGAACCAGCTTCAGGAAAGCTCGGGTTTGGGTTTCTTGGAGCCCGACCTTCATTTTCGGCTAACCTGTACATCGAAAATCTTCAAAATGGTGAGCCCGATCCTCCTTGTGTTCTGTAGGGTATGACCATCACGTTGGTTTAGGTCTAATGAGTCCTGATTAGCAGGTTAGGGTTTGTCGTCACCGAAAAGATTTATAGCTCGGTACATATTGCTTTGATTTCCTCCTTGGTTGGCAATTGCACTCCGAACAGTAAGCGCGAATTTCGGAATATCGAGACCTTCGGATCTACGTTGACGGTTCGGTTCTGAAACTCGACATCATTGGTAACAACTCGAAAACCCCGCTTTTATATTAATTAATGCAAATATTATAGAGTTAAGGATGATTGTTGCAAATGTTGCATGTGGGCTGTCTCGGACAGCGCATAACCACTGCTGGTGATCGTGGGACTGGTTATCCAAGGTCGTATTACATTTGCAGAATGTGAATAGAGTCCCGGTGCGGTTTCTGGCAAAATCACCAATCGAAAAATCGTAATTTCAATTCGGGTTTCACGTTCGAGTAATTGAATACTCGGGGTCTGTCTAGGAGCCTTATTGGCTATTAATATTACTATCCCAAGTGTCCGGTGATAATAGTTGCACTTCAGGAGATTCTGGAACTGAAATAAAAAAAATTCAAAAACCAGGTATGACTAAAATTAGGGTTTATTGTCTTTTCATGCACCGATTGGTGTGAGGCTATTCCGACACCCAAAAGTAAGTGTTTTGGGATAGAAGGGGAAGTAGGGTGACTTTCGAAGTATTTTGAAACACTTCGGGGCTGAACCGGACCCTCAAACATGAAAATAGGACGATTTCGGGCACTATTTCATGTCGCGCGGGTTGCTGCTATTCGCAGCGGTGGAATAAACTTATTGTCTAGTTAATTAGAGAAGCTTGACACCTCTGTTTGCAGCGAAAAGGCTATGGTTGGTTTCTACACCAAATCCGGCATCTCGAAAACCAAACCGACTATTTTCTGGGTCGCAATTTTTTGTTTTGGCACACTTCTTGTGCGGCTGTACCAATGGCATTAAAGTGATGTTTTAGGATAGCAAGCGAGGTAGGTTAGCTGTGGGGCTTGATTCGGGACACCCCGTAGGCTGGAATAACATTTCGACTAGTCGGCGCGACAATCGGGCGAATTTACGGTGACAGTTTAACGGAATCCGAAAATCCAATTTTTTGTTTGTTCAATTCATGTATTGAGTCATGAGGTTTGGTAATTAGCGGGTTTAGGCTAATTACGGATATAGCTTGGACTTTATCTATCCGAGCAGTAGGGAGAGGTACCGGCTGGGGATTAAGCACCCAAGTTTGGTTCACGGTAAATGTGAGACCCTAGATAGTCCTATATATGAGATATAACAGGGCTAAAAAACTCTCAACCCGGCTTAAGCATTTTGAGTGGTGGCTAGGCCCAAGAGGTTAAGAGAGTTAAGCGTGCTAGGATGGCAGTAGTCCTAGGATGGGTGACCCCCTGGGAAGTTGGGGCGTCACAATTGGTATCAGAGCCAATTACCAGCCGAAAGTGTGAGATGAATCTCGGCTGAGCCAGGATTACACAGCGGGGAGAGCGAGGCTCTTATGCTGTTGACTGTTGTGGGTGGAGCGCGGCTCACCACAAGGTCAGTTTAGGCTAGCGAGACGAGTCTCACATCGCCTGGTACTTGTGAGTCTGAGCCTGACGAGGACGTCAGGGCTTAAAGGGGGGGAGAATGTGAGACCCCAGATAGTCCTATAGATGAGATATAATAGGGCTAAAAAACTCTCAACCCGGCTTAAGCATTTTGGGTGGTGGCTAGGCCCAAGAGGTTAAGAGAGTTAAGCGTGCTAGGACGGCAGTAGTCCTAGAATGGGTGACCCCCTGGGAAGTTGGGGCGTCACAGTAAAGGTGGGTGCTTCGAGCCGGTAGTCGGTGAGGCTGTGTCTTATCTATTTTCTTTCCTTACTCTTCTTTACATGTCGGTATCACTATTTGTTTCCTAGTATGTCATTATTACTATCTTGCATAGTGGCAGGCTGGCTTTAGACATGTAGAGTAGGTTCTTTCAGTACTTGACTATCAGAGGACTTTTAGATCCAGGTGATACGATATCTATTTATATTATTGACTTTACCTATTTGGTCTCAGTTGTTCGCATCCTTACACTACGATTTCGGCTTCGGCTATAATTATCGCCTTTTCGCTGAAGGTTACTTTGATTGGGCATTGCACTTGGGAGTATTCATAGACACCGTATCGGTTTGGCCACCGACTAGTGTGTACTTATCCAGATAGGTCGTCCTTCGTGACGTGTGGTAGTGGCAGGCAGTGCTTGCGGTCGATGGACCAATATGGCAGGTTGTGGATTGGGTACAAGACTTGGACTATTCGTCTATCATGGCATATAATGAATAAGTTTCTTTACAGTAGCGTCATCCTGGTTATTTACTGTTCATTTCTGTTCATATTGCTACTGTAGGTTTACATTCGAATTATTGTAATCTCATCGTATATTCCATTGTTTCTTTTTCAGTGAATATGGCTTGCTTTCGTGACTTTGTTGTACCCCCTGAAAAACCTCAGGTTGGTTTCTCACCCCCACGGCTTTCCACAGGTGGCATGGGTGGGAAGGCAGGTCAGGGAGCATGGTGAGATACCTCGGCATAGCTAGCTCGCATTAGCGGCCCCCCTTTGGTTTGTTGCCCCTTACTCTTTTTATGTTAAATAAATTGATATTCAGTGGTTCGATTAGACTATTTTTACTTCATACTTAAATGTTTGAGGTTTTTGGATTTGTGGATATATCATGGCTTTGGCTTTTGGACATGATTTATTTATGCACGTGGCATTGGCATTTACGGTTATTGTGGCTATGGTTTTTGTGGGAAATGATTTTCTACCCATCATAATAGCTAGTTTTCAAAAGGATATATTTCCTTGTGGGAAACGATTTTCAAAATGGCTTTCAAATTGGTCTTCGGTTTATCACATATATAGGGTTTCAAAATAAAGTTTTCGAAAGGGAAACACTTTCAAAGGATAGATGTGATTTGTTGAATGTGCATCCGCAGCATCGCGCCTAAGATTGTGTTTAGCTAAATAAACAGGTCATACATAATAATGATAAGGATTGGTAGCTGTATGTGCCTACGCATTTGATTGTATGTTTGTTGGCTTGATGAATGTATGTTGTGATTTGTGCATGGTTGTATGGCATGTATTGGTTTGGTACGCCGTGCAAATACAGGGGAGACTCTATCCACATGGACGAAGGAAACTCTATATTTGTAGCGGGTCTGTACGTCACGTAAGCAAGGCTGATTTTTTAAACAAAAATTGGGCTTTTTTTTCGCAAACTGTGAATTCCAAACTATACCAGTTTAATAAAAGGCTTTCCAAAAAGGGTCCCGGGCCGTGACACAAACCCACCAGATAGTCGCCGAAACTCATTCATTTCCCAAATCAAAGTTGTCCCTCAGTTTCCTTAAGCCCTAAGAAAAATTTCTAAGGGGGCACAACATCCTAAAAGTTCCAGTACGAAATTTACTAAAAACTTCAAGAAAAAAGAGTGCAAAATACCTTAACTGAAGAAATCCTTGTCCAAACTTCAAATCAAAGTAATGGGGCTTTAATTCCAACCTATAACAAAATCTGAATTAACTCGAAATTAGCTCAACTTACCAAGCTATCCGGCTGAAACGTATGCTCCACAAGCTCCTCAGCTCACAATTCAGTAGGAATTTCAAAGAAATACCAACTCCAAGTGGGAAATAAGTTGGAAGAGAATTAAGAATAAAAAACTTAATGAAAGTCCTATTCGAATTTAAGTTCCAACTCAGCCAACTAACCTCTCAATCCAGCTAGAAGCAACTCCAAACCGATAAAAAGTGAAGGAAAAACCTGCCAAAATTCTCCAGTGGCTCAGCTAAAAGAATCGGATAAGAAAATTAACGAAAACCCAACAACATACTAAATTCAGCTCAATAATCCAAAATACAGCAATTCCGCCCAAACTAACGTAGAATCCGGCCAGAAAAATTGACCCACGAGCTCCTCTCCATCACTAATTCACCAACAAGCATCAATTTCGTAGCTAGAATCTCCGGTTCAACCTAAGCTCCAACTTCACTACTACTACAGATGCTGCTGCTGGTGCTGCTGTTGCTGTCCCAGCTCATAGGTGATGAAGAGAAGAAGAATGAGAGAAGAAGATGGCAATGTAGGTCTCTGGGGTGCAAGGGGAGGGAAAAGAGTAGGAAAAGAGTAAATATAGGATGTAATGGAGCTATTTATAGAGAAAAAAAATGGATAGAACGAGGCCTCGGATCAAAGAGATCTAAATTGTTCCCTACAGAAAGACCCAGCTTTGGGCCGAAACTAGTTTCAGACGGCCGAAACGCTTAAATCAACGCCCCAAATCCACGTCCAGACCTAAATGGGCGCTCACAGGGAGGATCCGAAACCATCACCTGCGTCCAAATCCAAACCTACCATCTGCCACGTGTCAGCACAATTCGATGCGCTCAAGGGGGTTCACCAACTCAATTTTGGGCTGCTGCAGTAACTTCCGGGCGTCCAGAAAGATGGCCTGAAATGACATCAACATCTCACGTAGCTCTGCACCGTTCGTCTGGGAGCCTGGTTCCACTTTCTGGACACCCGAAAGCTGCTAGAACTTCAATTTTGGCATATTTTAGTGCTCATAATTTGTTTTCGCGTCCATTTCACGCTGAAACGACTCCGACTCGACCCGACACTCTACAAATGTGTCGACCAGCTGCAGATACTATAGTCATTCCGGTAGCTAAGTTTCTAGAATACTACAGCTACTGTCTATCTGGCCCATGCTAATCGCTCAGCTCAACCTTCAGAGTGGCACTCGCGGGGCGTGACCCCATCGAGTATAGCGTATATCGCTGTCAAGCTTGAGGATCAAAATGACAACCTAAGAGGGGGGTGAATTAGGTTTCTAAAATAAAATGCTAAATAATCAAATAATTTAAAAACTCGAAACAAATAAAGTGAGAGAAAGTGAGGAGTTAGAGAAATGCAAACTCAAGAAGCACACAATCGATTTGTTTCGAGGTTCGGCACTTTGCCTACGTCCCCGCCAACTTCTCAACACAAGAGAACGTTGGATCTCCATTAGACGATGCTTTTGCGGGCAAGCACCAAGCCTTCACACCAACACCTTCTTCTCTCAAGAAGGTTACACTTTCAAGCTTCAACTCTTTTCTTTTCTCTCTTTTACAAGATGATATCTCACTACCAATTACACTCAAGTTTAGAGAGAGGATTGAGGGCTAAGAGTATTGAAAACACTGAAATTTATAAGCTCTATTTTTCTTTCAAATCCCTGCTGAGAAAGGCCTCAATACCATCTATTTATAGCCTCAGCCAACTTTAGGTCGTTGCACTTTCGGGCGCCCTAAACAGGAATTCGGGCGCCCAGAAGTTGAGCACGCGCACTGCACATCCAGCGCCCTGTAAGACCCGTGTGTCGCTTTTCTGGATCCGTACATTCGGGCCTCCAAAAATTGTGGGCGCCCAGAAGTTGAGCACGCGCACTGCTCTTCCAGCGTTCTGTCAGACCCGTGCGCCGCTTTTCTGGATCCGTACATTCGGGCCTCCAGAAATTGTGGGCGCCCAGATCACGCGCGTTAGTTTTTCTGACACACCCAGACCACGCGCGCCGCTTTTCTGGATCCGTACATTCGGGGCTCCAGAAACTTGTGGGCGCCCAGAACATGTGCGTCGGCTTTTCTGACACTGTCAGACCATGCGCGCCGTTTTCTCTTAGCAGAACATTCGGGCCTCCAGAAGTCAACTTGTGGGCGCCCAGATCACGCGCGTCAGCTTTTCTGACACTGTCAGACCATGCGCGCCGTTTTCTCTGAGTAGAACTTTCGGGCCTCCAGAAGTTAACTTGTTGGCGCCCAGATCAGGTGAAGAAGTTTCTGGACCACCCAAACAGCAAACAGACAGGATCCACAAAACCTGAGCAGAACTTTCGGGCCTCCAGAAGTTAACTTGTGGGCGCCCAGATCAGGTGAAGAAGTTTCTGGACCACCCAAACAGCAAACAGACAGGATCCACAAAACCTGAGCAGAACTTTCGGGCCTCCAGAAGTTGTGGGCGCCCAGATCATGCGCGTCGACTTTTCTGACACTGTCAGACCACGTGCGCCGAAGTTTCTGAGCAGGAACTTTTGGGCCTCCAGAAGTCAACTTGTGGGCGCCCACTTTCTCAGGCACGCGCGCGGCCTGTGCAGCGCCGCTGTCAGAACTTTTGGACCGTTGCGCCATACTGTCCGGAATACGCAACCTGTCAAGTCAAACATTTCGGACGCCCTAAACATACAATTCGGGCGCCCAGATCATGTATAGACAATTCTGGACCACCCAAACAGCAAACCGTCAGGATCCAAAATCAACCAAGATTCAGATCCACTTTTAGGGCGCCCAGATTAGAGTCCAAAACACAAACTTGACAGAAAACAGTTTTTGAGAAGTTTTTGAATATTGTTTGAAGTCCCATGTGCTTTAGATGATAAAAAGAGTAAGTTAAAATATAGCTCGACATTTCTTACTCTAATCTTTAAAGCACAATGTTAAAAGGTGGAGTAGAGAGATATTTTATCTACTTGACAAGGTAGCTTCAAGTGGTGAAGCTTAGTGCTAGGGGATTGCCCATCTTGAGTCCTTTTGAAGATAGATAAGTCTAAACACAAAACTCAAGATAAAAGATTAGTTCAATAATTATAATTATTTGTTAGCATCAAAATCTAAAGAATGATTAGGGCCACTAGGCCAACAATCTCCCCCTTTTTGATGATGACAAATAATGTGATATAAGATTCAAATAAGTAGAGAGCAAAAGAATAGAATACTCCCCCTAAATATATGCATATATTTAACAATTAAATTTTAGCATATATCATAATCATAGTCATAGCATATATCACAATCGCAAGTAAAAAACAACAAATTAAGCATATATCAAAGCACCAAAACATAAGCATATCACATATCACAAGTTAGTACCAAAACATAAGCATATCACATATCACAAGTTCTCCCCCTTTGTCATCATAAAAATAAGCATAAAGGAGACTTAACAAATTTAGCAAAAATATATCAAAGCAATCAATATAAGAGAATCAAGCGTTTAAATCAATTATTCCTAATTCTCTTCTAAGTTGAGTGAACCTATCCTCACTAAGTGGTTTAGTAAAAATGTCCGCTAATTGATGATGGGTATCGACAAAATCTATGGTGACATCTCCCTTTTGAATATGATCTTTAATGAAATGATGTCTAATTTTAATGTGTTTAGTTCTAGAATGTTGAATAAGATTTCTAGATAGGTTGATGGCACTAGTATTATCACATTTGATTGGAACTTATTTTAGATGCACTCCAAAGTCCTCAAGGGTTTGTTTCATCTATAAAACTTGTGCACAACAACAACCCGCCGCAATATATTCGGCTTCGGCGGTTGAAAGTGCAACCGAATGCTGCTTTTTCGAAGACCATGAGACTAAGGAGTGACCAAGAAACTGACAAGTTCCACTTGTACTTTTTCGATCAACTTTGCACCCGGCAAAGTCGGCATCCGAAAAGCCAATGAGATTAAAACTAGTGCCCTTGGGATACCATAATCCTAAGTTGAGAGTTCCCTTAACATATCTAAGAATTCTCTTTACGGCCACTAGGTGTGACTCCTTAGGTTGAGCTTGAAACCGAGCACACAAGCAAACACTAAACATGATGTCCGGCCTACTAGCGGTAAAATAAAGTAAACTACCAATCATACCTCGGTAGAGCTTGATATCAACATCCTTACCTTTTTCGTCATTATCAAGCTTAGTTGAAGCGCTCATGGGAGTATTTGTCTCTTTTGAGCTTTCTAAGCCAAATCTTTTGATTAGATCCTTTGCGTATTTGGCTTGATTGATGAATATTCCATCCTTCGTTTGCTTGACTTGGAGTCCAAGGAAGAAGGAGAGTTCGCCCATCATGCTCATTTCAAACTCATCTTGCATTAACTTAGAGAATTCTTTGCAAAGAGATTCGTTAGAAGCACCAAATATGATATCATCAACATAAATTTGTACAATGAGAAAATCTTTATCCTTTATCTTGATAAATAATGTAGTGTCAACTTTTCCTCTTGAAAAATTATTTGAAATAAGAAAAATGCTAAGTCTTTCATACCAAGCTCTAGGAGCTTGTTTTAAACCATAAAGTGCTTTTGAAAGTTTAAAGACATGATTGAGAAAATCGTATTTTTCAAAACCGGGTGGTTGCTCAACATAGACTTCTTCAGAAATATATCCATTTAAGAAAGCACTTTTTACGTCCATTTGAAATAACTTGAAGTTCATGTAAGAGGCAAAAGCCAAAAGAATTCGAATAGCTTCAAGTCGAGCAACCGGTGCAAAAGTTTCATCAAAATCAATCCCTTCAATTTGGTTGAAACCTTGGGCCACTAGTCTAGCCTTGTTTCGAACCACAACACCAGATTCATCTCGCTTGTTTCGGAAGATCCATTTAGTGCCAATAATGGTATGATCACTTGGTCTTTCCACAAGCGTCCAAACTTGGTTTCGCTCAAATTGATTGAGTTCATCTTGCATCGCAATGAGCCAATTTTCGTCATTACTAGCCTCAATGAAATTTTTAGGTTCAATTTGAGATAAGAAAGCCAAGTGGTCACAAAGTAATTTAAGAGAGGATCTAGTCTTGACCTTTTGACTAGGATCTCCAATGATGGAGTCCTTGGGATGATAAGTAGCAAATTTTCACACTTTAGGTAGAGGAGTGGGTTCATTATCTTTAGAAATGAACTCCTCAACTTCTTTGGATTGTACAACCTCTTGTGGTGTGAAATTTATATTTAACATATCAAAGTCAAGAAGATCATCTTCAAAAGAAGTATCCTTTTCCTTAGATTCTTCAAAGAGAACATGCATGCTTTCCTCTATTACCAAAGTTCGTCGATTATAGACTCGAAAAGCTTTGCTAGTATAGGAATATCCCAAGAATATTGCTTCATCGGATTTAGCATCAAACTTTCCCAACTTGTCTTTTGTGTTCAAGATGAAACATTTACAACCAATAATTTTAAAATAACCAATATTGGGAATTCTACTATACCATAACTCAAAGGGGGTTTTCTCAAGAATTGGTCGAATTAGAACACGGTTCATGATGTAACAAGCCGTGTTTACGGCTTCGGCCCAAAAATACTTTGGCAACTCCCCCTCAATTAACATAGATCTAGCCATCTCTTGGAGAGATATATTTTTGCGTTCAACAACCCCATTTTGTTGAGGTGTACGAGGGGTAGCAAATTGATGTTCTATTCCCAATTCATTGCAAAACTCTTCAAAGTTACGATTTTCGAATTCACCACCATGATCACTTCTAATTTTAGAAATTATACAACCTTTTTTATTTTGAACACGAAAGACAAAGTCTTTGAAGGATTTAAAAGTGTCATACTTGTGTCTCAAAAATAAAGTCCAAGTATATCTTGAGTAATTATCAACAATTACAAAAACATAGTTATTTCCACCAAGGCTTGAGACATCAATTGGACCAAAGAGATCCATATGGATTAACTCCAAAGGCCTAGATGTAGAAAAATAATATTTTTGGATTTAAAAGAAGATTTTACTTATTTTGCTTGAGCACAAGCACTACAAACCTCATCTTTGGCATAGTTTATTTTAGGTAAACCTTTTACAAGTTTTTCCTTGGAAAGTTTTGAAAGAGAATCCATACTAGCATGAGCTAGCCTTTTATGCCAAAGCCAAGATTCGTTAATTTGAACCGAAAAATATTTTTCACCTTCATGAGAAAGTTTGCTTAGATCAACGGTGTAGACATTCTTGGATCTAAAGCCCATAAAAGCTACCTCATTTGTAGAAGGATCAAGGATGCTACAATGAGATGCTTCTAACTTTACAAAATAGCCTTTGTCACACAATTGACTAATGCTCAATAAATTGTGCTTAAGGCCATCAACTAAAAGAACATTTGAAATATTAACCTTCTCATTTCCGATTGTGCCGGTTCCAATGATCTTTCCTCTAGTGTTGTCTCCAAATGTGACAAAGCCTCCATCTTTCTTTTCAAGTGAATTAAACTTGGTTTGATCCCAAGTCATATGTCTTGAGCATCCGCTATCTAAGTACCATTTGTCACTTGCACCTTTTGATTGGAGACACACCTACAAGAACAAATCAAGTTTTTAACTTTGGTACCCAAGTGAGATTGGGTCCTTTTGGGTTAGATGAGCCTTTCACAACCCAAATTTGGTTAAGTTTAGAATTTTTCTTGTATTTACATGAGGATATATGATGTCCTTTAATATTACAATAAGAGCAATACAAATGGGTCTTGATAGAAACTTTTAACAAAAACTTTTCTTTTAGTTTTTGTTAACTTAACATTGTTTGGATTAGGAACATATCCTATCCCAAACTTTTTGAAGTTCATAACTTGACTTCCAAGCATCATATTTAAGTACTTGGTTCCACCAACAAATTTCTCAAGAGTTTTCTTAGATTCACCTAAGCTAACTTTGAGTTATTGGTTTTCAACTTGAAGTTTTTCAAGTTGATTGTCATGATGAAGAATTGGCTTAAAATTTTGACCTTCAATTTTCTTCTTTAATGACTCGTTTTCACAAATGAGATTACAACATGTCTCATTAGCTTGTTTAAGCTCTTTCATGAGTGAGGAGACATCATTTTCAAGTATTAAAGAAGGATTTGAAGTCAAAGATTTTATGTCATTTACTTCATCTCTAATGAGGCATTTTGCTTCTTGAGAGATGTATACTTGGGACCCAAACTTTGTAGATCATCATATAAAGAAAAGAAGGCTTCTAAAAGTTCATCATAACTTAAATTATTTACCTCATCTTCAAGAGCCATGAGACCTAGAATAGAGTTTTGTTCCTCAAGGCAAATTTGGGCAACTTCGTTTTTCCGATTCGTCACCGCTAGACTTGTCGGGGGTGTCCCAATTTAGAGCATTGAAGGCTTTCTTTTTCTTGTCTTTCTTAAAGGCCTTGCTTGGAAGAGTGCATTCACTTTTCAAATGCCCTGGTTTGTTGCAATTGTAGCAAATGATTCCCTTCTTGAATCCCTCACCTTTGAACCCATCTCGTTTAGGTCTTCTCAAGTTGCGCTTCTTAATTAGTCGGTCGAGCCTTTTTGAAATCATAGCGATTTCTTCGCTCGAACCTTCTTCGCCATCTTCACTATCGGAAGCTATGACTCCCTTAAGTGCAAGACTCTTCCTTTTTCTCGGGAGCCTCTTCGTTGTCATATTCTTTGAGGCGTTGTTCATGCGCCATGAGTGATCCGACAAGTTCGTCAATTTTTACTTTGTCCAAATCATGAGCTTCTTGGATAGCCGTAACCTTAGGTATCCAACTTCTTGGTAGCACACGGAGAAGTTTTCGCACCAAGTCCGATTGAGGAAAATCTTTACCTAAGGCTTTCAAGCTATTTATAATGTTAGTGAATATTGTGAACATATTTAAAATGGATTCACTTTCTTCCATTTTGAATAGTTCATAACTTGACATAAGCATGCTTATTTTAGATTTCTTTACCCTAGAAGTTCCTTCATGAGTAACTTCTAATTTATCCCAAATCTCTTTAGCCGTTGTGCATGTAGAGATTCGATGAAACTCATCTATACTAAGAGCGCAAAGGAATGAATTAATTGCTTTAGCATTCAATTGAAAGCGAAATTTTTCCGCTTCATTCCATTCCGCTCTTGATTTTGATGGAGTGACATAACCACTTTCGATTATGTCCCAAATATCAAAATCTAGAGATTGAAAGAATATCTTCATTCTAATCTTCCAAAAAGGATAATCGGTCCTATCAAAATATGGTGGCCGAACAATAGATTGTCCTTCGATATTCTTTCCCATGGATGCCATTCTCACTTAGATTGAATCTAAATAATGTGAGACCTCGCTCTGATACCAATTGAGGATCAAAATGGCAACCTAAGAGGGGGGGGGGGTGAATTAGGTTTCTAAAATAAAATGCTAAATAATCAAGTAATTTAAAAACTCGAAACAAATAAAGTGAGAGAAAGTGAGGAGTTAGAGAAATGCAAACTCAAGAAGCACACAATCGATTTGTTTCGAGGTTCGGCACTTTGCCTACGTCCCCGCCAACTTCTCAACACAAGAGAACGTTGGATCTCCACTAGACGATGCTTTTACGGGCAAGCACCAAGCCTTCACACCAACACCTTCTTCTCTCAAGAAGGTTACACTTTCAAGCTTCAACTCTTTTCTTTTCTCTCTTTTACAAGATGATATCTCACTACCAATTACACTCAAGTTTAGAGAGAGAGGATTGAGGGCTAAGAGTATTGAAAACACTGAAATTTATAAGCTCTATTTTGCTTTCAAATCCCTGCTGAGAAAGGCCTCAATACCATCTATTTATAGCCTCAGCCAACTTTAGGTCGTTGCACTTTCGGGCGCCCTAAACAGGAATTCGGGCGCCCAGAAGTTGAGCACGCGCACTGCACATCCAGCGCCCTGTAAGACCCGTGTGTCGCTTTTCTGGATCCGTACATTCGGGCCTCCAAAAATTGTGGGCGCCCAGAAGTTGAGCACGCGCACTGCTCTTCCAGGTCTGTCAGACCCGTGCGCCGCTTTTCTGGATCCGTACATTCGGGCCTCCAGAAATTGTGGGCGCCCAGATCACGCGCGTCAGTTTTTCTGACACAGCCAGACCACGCGCGCCGCTTTTCTGGATCCGTACATTCGGGGCTCCAGAAACTTGTGGGCGCCCAGAACATGTGCGTCGGCTTTTCTAACACTGTCAGACCATGCGCGTCATTTTCTCTTAGCAGAACATTCGGGCCTCCAGAAGTCAACTTGTGGGCGCCCAGATCACGCGCGTCAGCTTTTCTGACACTGTCAGACCATGCGCGCCGTTTTCTCTGAGTAGAACTTTCGGGCCTCCAGAAGTTAACTTGTTGGCGCCCAGATCAGGTGAAGAAGTTTCTGGACCACCCAAACAGCAAACAGACAGGATCCACAAAACCTGAGCAGAACTTTCGGGCCTCCAGAAGTTAACTTGTTGGCGCCCAGATCAGGTGAAGAAGTTTCTGGACCACCCAAACAGCAAACAGACAGGATCCACAAAACCTGAGCAGAACTTTCGGGCCTCCAGAAGTTAACTTGTGGGCGCCCAGATCAGGTGAAGAAGTTTCTGGACCACCCAAACAGCAAACAGACAGGATCCACAAAACCTGAGCAGAACTTTCGGGCCTCCAGAAGTTGTGGGCGCCCAGATCATGCGCGTCGACTTTTCTGACACTGTCAGACCACGTGCGCCGAAGTTTCTGAGCAGGAACTTTTGGGCCTCCAGAAGTCAACTTGTGGGCGCCCACTTTCTCAGGCACGCGCGCGGCCTGTGCAGCGCCGCTGTCAGAACTTTTGGACCGTTGCGCCATACTGTCCGGAATACGCAACCTGTCAAGTCAAACATTTCGGACGCCCTAAACATACAATTCGGGCGCCCAGATCATGTATAGACAATTCTGGACCACCCAAACAGCAAACCGTCAGGATCCAAAATCAACCAAGATTCAGATCCACTTTTAGGGCGCCCAGATTAGAGTCCAAAACACAAACTTGACAGAAAACAGTTTTTGAGAAGTTTTTGAATATTGTTTGAAGTCCCATGTGCTTTAGATGATAAAAAGAGTAAGTTAAAATATAGCTCGACATTTCTTACTCTAATCTTTAAAGCACAATGTTAAAAGGTGGAGTAGAGAGATATTTTATCTACTTGACAAGGTAGCTTCAAGTGGTGAAGCTTAGTGCTAGGGGATTGCCCATCTTGAGTCCTTTTGAAGATAGATAAGTCTAAACACAAAACTCAAGATAAAAGATTAGTTCAATAATTATATGTGAGAATTCGAATTTTGGAAATTTGGAATTCTGTGTTCCTCTCCCCTGATACTGTGTTTTTGATCCGTATACGTATATATATACAGGTACTTATATATATATATATATATGTATATAAGTGAGTTTAGTGGTTTTGTTAGTTGTTGGTTTTTCGTCGCGGAGAGAGAGCGGCTTAACGGCGCGATCCGGAGTCCGATTCTGGCGTGATCCGTGTTGATGTGCGACGCACAGATTAAAAGTTATTGCATCTTTATCGCTGAGCGCACGAAGGGTAAGTTTTATGTTTCGCGATCTGGACCCCGTTTTTCGCACCGTTTCGCGCGTTTTCGCTTTTCGAGGAATGGGAGAGGTTAGTCCCTGCTGTGGGAGAGGGGACAAGAGCTGTGAGGTTGGTGGGGGGGGGGGTTGGTGGAGGCATTTATTGAGCCTCAACCACTCCCCCCTCTCTTTACCACTTTCACACTCCACCTCCTTCCCTCTCTCTCCCTCTTTCTCTCTCTTTCCCTCAGCCCAGACCAGAGCCCCAGCACCCTCTGCCCCTTTGCCCTTCCCCTGTGCACCTCCGGCCGGCCGCCGCCGACCACCCAGCTGGCCGGAGTTCCCCGAGTCTCTCTCTCTCCCTCTTTTTCTCTTTTTCTTTTTCTTCTTCTTCTTCTTCTTCTTCTTCTCCTTCCCGTGGGTGTGCACCCAGGGGTTACCCACGCCGGAGCCCCCTGAGGTGGCACGACCCCCTGCCGCCGTCGCCCTGCCGCCGGGGAGCCGCCGGGAGCGGCCACCAGCCCTGCGGCCACTGCTGGAGCAGCCCCTGGCCGAGACTGGTGGGCCCTGGCCGCCGCCGCCTCCCGCAACTCAGGAGGGTGAGCATCATCACCCCCGTGAGCTCCGGCGCAGCCCCCTTCCTCCCCGGCAGTCGCCGTACCGTCGGAGCGCCGCCGCAGCCGCCGCTTGCTCCGGTGGGACCGCTAGGGCACCCGAGGCCGCGCCAGCGCCGCCGCCGCAACCCGGCCCCTTTTTTGTCGCGGTCACCGGCCAACCGGTGACCGGCAACCTCCTCTTGAAGGTGCTCGCCTCGCCGCCGGCCGTCGTCGCTGCCCGTTGCCGCGCCGCCGTGCCTTAGCTTTACCCGAGAGCTGGGAGCTTCGCCGCCGCGCCGCCGCCGCCGCCACCCGCCGTCGACTAGGGTGAGCTCCCCCTTCCTTGCGACCCCTCTCGGCCGACCCTGCCCGCCGCCGGCCTTGGTTGCCCGCCGGCAGCCGGCCGGAGCTAGTTGCTCCGGCCGGAGGGCTGTTTTGTGCTGTTTTGGCCGCGCCGAGATGCCCGGAGCCCCTGTTGCTCCCCGAGGTCCGGAGAGGTGAGCACGATGATGATCACGGCATCATGCTGATCATCATGCTCACCTCTGTTTTGTTTTTGCTCGAGCCGAATTGTTGTTCGGCCTTGGTCGAGCCGTTTGTATGCTTGTGGCTCTGTTTTCATGCAACTTCCCGGTCTGCGACTTGCCCTGTCGCAGTGAGGCTGTGAGCACGGCCTCCGTTGCGTCGTTGCCTATCCGCTGGTGCTTGCGGAGGGTTGAGCGGATGTACGGTTCGCTCACACGGCCTTGGTTATGCTTGCTTTTGTGCGCGCGCTCACTGTTTTTATGGAATTTCCCGGCTTGCGACTGGTCCTGTCGCAGTGGGATAGTGAGCACGGTCTCCGTGACGACGATACCTATCCGCTGGTACTTGCGGAAGGTCGAGCGGACGAACGGATTGCTCGAACGGCTTAATTTAGTGCTTGTATGTTTGTGTATGTTGCTTGTTTGGGGACTTTGGCGTTTGTGACAGCGTAGCGACGCTGTGGGCAGCAAGGGTAAGGTCTTGGAGACCTTGTGGACTGGTTGTCCAACCCCCTCGCCCTTCGTGTAGTTTCGGATTCGTTTCCGACGCGTTTTTCGATGAAATAATCGGCAAAACGCGCGTTTCTAGTTGTGCGACTCACTCGCTGTTTTCGTAAGCGACTTGGCTTCGTCGTGTAGCCTTGTTGGCTGTTCCTCATCGCTGTCCCGAAGTTCCGAGGACAGCGGATGAGTGATGTGGGGTTCCGGTGCCAAATCGGCACTTTTCGGGAACCCGGGAAGCCTTTACGGGTGCGTTTGATGTTCGTGGCACCCCGAGCTTGTGCTCGCTGTCCCGTCACTTGGTTTTGTGTGTTCGGGGACAGCGAGGGACCTTGTTGGCTGTTTGGTACCCCTCTGGGGCTTTGTGTGGTTTCGGGATCGTCCCGGTGGGTTTCCCGGGCGATCCGTCGGTTTCGGGATGTGAGAGCTTTGTGTCTAGCGTCGACTTGGTGGACCTTGACCCCGTGAGTCTTTCGTAGGTCCTGTCGTGGTTCCCGAGAGCCGTTGGTGTTAGATTGGATCTTACCTACAGGTGGGTGCTTCGATCCGGAGTCGGTTCAGTGGACTACGGTGATACCTTTCTATCCCTTCTTTGGCATTACAGTTTTTAGTTCACTTGACTCCCGTAGACTCTACTTATATGCGTGCTTGGATAGTAGAGTAGTTGTGGTTTGCATGGTTTTTGAGACGACCCAGTTGGTCGATAGTGATCGCCTGTTGTTCCGAGCGATCCTAGTTGTGGCTTATTGGTTGCTTCTCGGCTTGTTGCCGTTCTGTGGATTGAGCATTCGCATCGATCGTCACAGCTCTTCTAGCACTTCACGTACACCGCGGTCTGATCCACCGTTTGAGGGTGTTCTTTTACGGAAAAGGGTCGTTGAGTTTGTGCCGACCCGTGAGCCTTGATGCAGTGCGTCCAGAAGGTTTATGTGCCTATAGATGAGCAGGTGACAGTGCATGGGATACGTCCCGGTGGTTTTAGATTGGGTTTACTTTGTGGTTTTCCCTTTGATGCATACTAGTTGCTTACAGTAGCATAGTTATTTCAGTTGTATGTTAGCCTCATACTTACTTGTGCTACTGTATACCATATCTACCTTTTGTTGACCCTCGTGCCGGTGTGTACACCTCGCCTTCGTCGGCTTGCGGTACCCACTGGGAGGGGAGACATGTGTACATGTTCTCACCCCCCGCCCTCATTGCAGGTTTCAGGTGAGCAGGGTGGTGAGTGTCGGGACGCTGCGAGGCACGCCTAGATAGTAGCTCTAGAGGTTCCGACTCGTGAGGCTACTTCCCCAGATTTGGTTATCACCCTACCTTCGCCTATTAGATGTGATTTGTGGTTCAGTTATCTTGTTGGATTTATTCTAGCATGCTTGTGTTGTGGATTCATTCATTGTCATTATGCGATGATTGCATGCTTGGACTAGTCGGTTGTATCCATGTTTTCGATCGATTCATTTATCGAGTATTTGGGCTTTCTACCCCTCGTGGTAGCGTTGTAAAATAAAGGTTTCCGTGTGGGAAACGGTTTTCAAATGGATTTCTGGTTGTTCGGTTTTTTGTGATTTCAAAAGAGAGTTCTCGTGTGGGGAACAGTTTTCAAATGATTCTTGAATGATTGAAATTAGGGTTTCAAATAAAGCTTCTGGGTAAGAAGCAGTTTTCTAGAATGACGGCTGCTTGTGCATCGCATCATCCTTCGCCTAAGGATTTGCTTAGATTCATACAGGTTTAAGGACGGTTAGCTATATGAATCTCTCTGAGTTGTTGTGCTGTTGTGATGAATGAATGGTGATTGTGATCCTGTTGTAAGTTGTGGACGCCGTGCAAATACAGGGGAGGTTCTGTCCGTGTGCACAGTGGACCCTGTATTTGTGGCGGGTCTGTACGTGGCGCGGGCTAGGCTTTCAAAAAAAAAAAAATTTGGCACGTATTTCCGCATCTAGAACTAGCCCGGGGCGTGACATTATAATTATTTGTTATCATCAAAATCTAAAGAATGATTAGGGCCACTAGGCCAACAATCTCCCCCTTTTTGATGATGACAAATAATGTGATATAAGATTCAAATAAGTAGAGAGCAAAAGAATAGAATACTCCCCTAAATATATGCATATATTTAACAATTAAATTTTAGCATATATCATAATCATAGTCATAGCATATATCACAATCGCAAGTAAAAAACAACCAATTAAGCATATATCAAAGCACCAAAACATAAGCATATCACATATCACAAGTTAGTACCAAAACATAAGCATATCACATATCACAAGTTCTCCCCCTTTGTCATCATAAAAATAAGCATAAAGGAGACTTAACAAATTTAGCAAAAATATATCAAAGCAATCAATATAAGAGAATCAAGCGTTTAAATCAATTATTCCTAATTCTCTTCTAAGTTGAGTGAACCTATCCTCACTAAGTGGTTTAGTAAAAATGTCCGCTAATTGATGATGGGTATCGACAAAATCTATGGTGACATCTCCCTTTTGAATATGATCTTTAATGAAATGATGTCTAATTTTAATGTGTTTAGTTCTAGAATGTTGAATAAGATTTCTAGATAGGTTGATGACACTAGTATTATCACATTTGATTGGAACTTATTTTAGATGCACTCCAAAGTCCTCAAGGGTTTGTTTCATCTATAAAACTTGTGCACAACAACAACCCGCCGCAATATATTCGGCTTCGGCGGTTGAAAGTGCAACCGAATGCTGCTTTTTCGAAGACCATGAGACTAAGGAGTGACCAAGAAACTGACAAGTTCCACTTGTACTTTTTCGATCAACTTTGCACCCGGCAAAGTCGGCATCCGAAAAGCCAATGAGATTAAAACTAGTGCCCTTGGGATACCATAATCCTAAGTTGAGAGTTCCCTTAACATATCTAAGAATTCTCTTTACGGCCACTAGGTGTGACTCCTTAGGTTGAGCTTGAAACCGAGCACACAAGCAAACACTAAACATGATGTCCGGCCTACTAGCGGTAAGATAAAGTAAACTACCAATCATACCTCGGTAGAGCTTGATATCAACATCCTTACCTTTTTCGTCATTATCAAGCTTAGTTGAAGCGCTCATGGGAGTATTTGTCTCTTTTGAGCTTTCTAAGCCAAATCTTTTGATTAGATCCTTTGCGTATTTGGCTTGATTGATGAATATTCCATCCTTCGTTTGCTTGACTTGGAGTCCAAGGAAGAAGGAGAGTTCGCCCATCATGCTCATTTCAAACTCATCTTGCATTAACTTAGAGAATTCTTTGCAAAGAGATTCGTTAGAAGCACCAAATATTATATCATCAACATAAATTTGTACAATGAGAAAATCTTTATCCTTTATCTTGATAAATAATGTAGTGTCAACTTTTCCTCTTGAAAAATTATTTGAAATAAGAAAAATGCTAAGTCTTTCATACCAAGCTCTAGGAGCTTGTTTTAAACCATAAAGTGCTTTTGAAAGTTTAAAGACATGATTGAGAAAATCGTATTTTTCAAAACCGGGTGGTTGCTCAACATAGACTTCTTCAGAAATATATCCATTTAAGAAAGCACTTTTTACGTCCATTTGAAATAACTTGAAGTTCATGTAAGAGGCAAAAGCCAAAAGAATTCGAATAGCTTCAAGTCGAGCAACCGGTGCAAAAGTTTCATCAAAATCAATCCCTTCAATTTGGTTGAAACCTTGGGCCACTAGTCTAGCCTTGTTTCGAACCACAACACCAGATTCATCTCGCTTGTTTCGGAAGATCCATTTAGTGCCAATAATGGTATGATCACTTGGTCTTTCCACAAGCGTCCAAACTTGGTTTCGCTCAAATTGATTGAGTTCATCTTGCATCGCAATGAGCCAATTTTCGTCATTACTAGCCTCAATGAAATTTTTAGGTTCAATTTGAGATAAGAAAGCCAAGTGGTCACAAAGTAATTTAAGAGAGGATCTAGTCTTGACCTTTTGACTAGGATCTCCAATGATGGAGTCCTTGGGATGATAAGTAGCAAATTTTCACACTTTAGGTAGAGGAGTGGGTTCATTATCTTTAGAAATGAACTCCTCAACTTCTTTGGATTGTACAACCTCTTGTGGTGTGAAATTTATATTTAACATATCAAAGTCAAGAAGATCATCTTCAAAAGAAGTATCCTTTTCCTTAGATTCTTCAAAGAGAACATGCATGCTTTCCTCTATTACCAAAGTTCGTCGATTATAGACTCGAAAAGCTTTGCTAGTATAGGAATATCCCAAGAATATTGCTTCATCGGATTTAGCATCAAACTTTCCCAACTTGTCTTTTGTGTTCAAGATGAAACATTTACAACCAATAATTTTAAAATAACCAATATTGGGAATTCTACTATACCATAACTCAAAGGGGGTTTTCTCAAGAATTGGTCGAATTAGAACACGGTTCATGATGTAACAAGCCGTGTTTACGGCTTCGGCCCAAAAATACTTTGGCAACTCCCCCTCAATTAACATAGATCTAGCCATCTCTTGGAGAGATATATTTTTGCGTTCAACAACCCCATTTTGTTGAGGTGTACGAGGGGTAGCAAATTGATGTTCTATTCCCAATTCATTGCAAAACTCTTCAAAGTTACGATTTTCGAATTCACCACCATGATCACTTCTAATTTTAGAAATTATACAACCTTTTTTATTTTGAACACGAAAGACAAAGTCTTTGAAGGATTTAAAAGTGTCATACTTGTGTCTCAAAAATAAAGTCCAAGTATATCTTGAGTAATTATCAACAATTACAAAAACATAGTTATTTCCACCAAGGCTTGAGACATCAATTGGACCAAAGAGATCCATATGGATTAACTCCAAAGGCCTAGATGTAGAAATAATATTTTTGGATTTAAAAGAAGATTTTACTTATTTTGCTTGAGCACAAGCACTACAAACCTCATCTTTGGCATAGTTTATTTTAGGTAAACCTTTTACAAGTTTTTCCTTGGAAAGTTTTGAAAGAGAATCCATACTAGCATGAGCTAGCCTTTTATGCCAAAGCCAAGATTCGTTAATTTGAACCGAAAAATATTTTTCACCTTCATGAGAAAGTTTGCTTAGATCAACGGTGTAGACATTCTTGGATCTAAAGCCCATAAAAGCTACCTCATTTGTAGAAGGATCAAGGATGCTACAATGAGATGCTTCTAACTTTACAAAATAGCCTTTGTCACACAATTGACTAATGCTCAATAAATTGTGCTTAAGGCCATCAACTAAAAGAACATTTGAAATATTAACCTTCTCATTTCCGATTGTGCCGGTTCCAATGATCTTTCCTCTAGTGTTGTCTCCAAATGTGACAAAGCCTCCATCTTTCTTTTCAAGTGAATTAAACTTGGTTTGATCCCAAGTCATATGTCTTGAGCATCCGCTATCTAAGTACCATTTGTCACTTGCACCTTTTGATTGGAGACACACCTACAAGAACAAATCAAGTTTTTAACTTTGGTACCCAAGTGAGATTGGGTCCTTTTGGGTTAGATGAGCCTTTCACAACCCAAATTTGGTTAAGTTTAGAATTTTTCTTGTATTTACATGAGGATATATGATGTCCTTTAATATTACAATAAGAGCAATACAAATGGGTCTTGATAGAAACTTTTAACAAAAACTTTTCTTTTAGTTTTTGTTAACTTAACATTGTTTGGATTAGGAACATATCCTATCCCAAACTTTTTGAAGTTCATAACTTGACTTCCAAGCATCATATTTAAGTACTTGGTTCCACCAACAAATTTCTCAAGAGTTTTCTTAGATTCACCTAAGCTAACTTTGAGTTATTGGTTTTCAACTTGAAGTTTTTCAAGTTGATTGTCATGATGAAGAATTGGCTTAAAATTTTGACCTTCAATTTTCTTCTTTAATGACTCGTTTTCACAAATGAGATTACAACATGTCTCATTAGCTTGTTTAAGCTCTTTCATGAGTGAGGAGACATCATTTTCAAGTATTAAAGAAGGATTTGAAGTCAAAGATTTTATGTCATTTACTTCCATCTCTAATGAGGCATTTTGCTTCTTGAGAGATGTATACTTGGGACCCAAACTTTGTAGATCATCATATAAAGAAAAGAAGGCTTCTAAAAGTTCATCATAACTTAAATTATTTACCTCATCTTCAAGAGCCATGAGACCTAGAATAGAGTTTTGTTCCTCAAGGCAAATTTGGGCAACTTCGTTTTCCGATTCGTCACCGCTAGACTTGTCGGGGGTGTCCCAATTTAGAGCATTGAAGGCTTTCTTTTTCTTGTCTTTCTTAAAGGCCTTGCTTGGAAGAGTGCATTCACTTTTCAAATGCCCTGGTTTGTTGCAATTGTAGCAAATGATTCCCTTCTTGAATCCCTCACCTTTGAACCCATCTCGTTTAGGTCTTCTCAAGTTGCGCTTCTTAATTAGTCGGTCGAGCCTTTTTGAAATCATAGCGATTTCTTCGCTCGAACCTTCTTCGCCATCTTCACTATCGGAAGCTATGACTCCCTTAAGTGCAAGACTCTTCTTTTTCTCGGGAGCCTCTTCGTTGTCATATTCTTTGAGGCGTTGTTCATGCGCCATGAGTGATCCGACAAGTTCGTCAATTTTTACTTTGTCCAAATCATGAGCTTCTTGGATAGCCGTAACCTTAGGTATCCAACTTCTTGGTAGCACACGGAGAAGTTTTCGCACCAAGTCCGATTGAGGAAAATCTTTACCTAAGGCTTTCAAGCTATTTATAATGTTAGTGAATATTGTGAACATATTTAAAATGGATTCACTTTCTTCCATTTTGAATAGTTCATAACTTGACATAAGCATGCTTATTTTAGATTTCTTTACCCTAGAAGTTCCTTCATGAGTAACTTCTAATTTATCCCAAATCTCTTTAGCCGTTGTGCATGTAGAGATTCGATGAAACTCATCTATACTAAGAGCGCAAAGGAATGAATTAATTGCTTTAGCATTCAATTGAAAGCGAAATTTTTCCGCTTCATTCCATTCCGCTCTTGATTTTGATGGAGTGACATAACCACTTTCGATTATGTCCCAAATATCAAAATCTAGAGATTGAAAGAATATCTTCATTCTAATCTTCCAAAAAGGATAATCGGTCCTATCAAAATATGGTGGCCGAACAATAGATTGTCCTTCGATATTCTTTCCCATGGATGCCATTCTCACTTAGATTGAATCTAAATAATGTGAGACCTCGCTCTGATACCAATTGAGGATCAAAATGGCAACCTAAGAGGGGGGTGAATTAGGTTTCTAAAATAAAATGCTAAATAATCAAGTAATTTAAAAACTCGAAACAAATAAAGTGAGAGAAAGTGAGGAGTTAGAGAAATGCAAACTCAAGAAGCACACAATCGATTTGTTTCGAGGTTCGGCACTTTGCCTACGTCCCCGCCAACTTCTCAACACAAGAGAACGTTGGATCTCCACTAGACGATGCTTTTACGGGCAAGCACCAAGCCTTCACACCAACACCTTCTTCTCTCAAGAAGGTTACACTTTCAAGCTTCAACTCTTTTCTTTTCTCTCTTTTACAAGATGATATCTCACTACCAATTACACTCAAGTTTAGAGAGAGGATTGAGGGCTAAGAGTATTGAAAACACTGAAATTTATAAGCTCTATTTTGCTTTCAAATCCCTGCTGAGAAAGGCCTCAATACCATCTATTTATAGCCTCAGCCAACTTTAGGTCGTTGCACTTTCGGGCGCCCTAAACAGGAATTCGGGCGCCCAGAAGTTGAGCACGCGCACTGCACATCCAGCGCCCTGTAAGACCCGTGTGTCGCTTTTCTGGATCCGTACATTCGGGCCTCCAAAAATTGTGGGCGCCCAGAAGTTGAGCACGCGCACTGCTCTTCCAGGTCTGTCAGACCCGTGCGCCGCTTTTCTGGATCCGTACATTCGGGCCTCCAGAAATTGTGGGCGCCCAGATCACGCGCGTCAGTTTTTCTGACACAGCCAGACCACGCGCGCCGCTTTTCTGGATCCGTACATTCGGGGCTCCAGAAACTTGTGGGCGCCCAGAACATGTGCGTCGGCTTTTCTAACACTGTCAGACCATGCGCGTCATTTTCTCTTAGCAGAACATTCGGGCCTCCAGAAGTCAACTTGTGGGCGCCCAGATCACGCGCGTCAGCTTTTCTGACACTGTCAGACCATGCGCGCCGTTTTCTCTGAGTAGAACTTTCGGGCCTCCAGAAGTTAACTTGTTGGCGCCCAGATCAGGTGAAGAAGTTTCTGGACCACCCAAACAGCAAACAGACAGGATCCACAAAACCTGAGCAGAACTTTCGGGCCTCCAGAAGTTAACTTGTTGGCGCCCAGATCAGGTGAAGAAGTTTCTGGACCACCCACCCAAACAGCAAACAGACAGGATCCACAAAACCTGAGCAGAACTTTCGGGCCTCCAGAAGTTAACTTGTGGGCGCCCAGATCAGGTGAAGAAGTTTCTGGACCACCCAAACAGCAAACAGACAGGATCCACAAAACCTGAGCAGAACTTTCGGGCCTCCAGAAGTTGTGGGCGCCCAGATCATGCGCGTCGACTTTTTTCTGACACTGTCAGACCACGTGCGCCGAAGTTTCTGAGCAGGAACTTTTGGGCCTCCAGAAGTCAACTTGTGGGCGCCCACTTTCTCAGGCACGCGCGCGGCCTGTGCAGCGCCGCTGTCAGAACTTTTGGACCGTTGCGCCATACTGTCCGGAATACGCAACCTGTCAAGTCAAACATTTCGGACGCCCTAAACATACAATTCGGGCGCCCAGATCATGTATAGACAATTCTGGACCACCCAAACAGCAAACCGTCAGGATCCAAAATCAACCAAGATTCAGATCCACTTTTAGGGCGCCCAGATTAGAGTCCAAAACACAAACTTGACAGAAAACAGTTTTTGAGAAGTTTTTGAATATTGTTTGAAGTCCCATGTGCTTTAGATGATAAAAAGAGTAAGTTAAAATATAGCTCGACATTTCTTACTCTAATCTTTAAAGCACAATGTTAAAAGGTGGAGTAGAGAGATATTTTATCTACTTTGAGCTTCAGTGGTGAAGCTTAGTGCTAGGGGATTGCCCATCTTGAGTCCTTTTGAAGATAGATAAGTCTAAACACAAAACTCAAGATAAAAGATTAGTTAAATAATTATAATTATTTGTTATCATCAAAATCTAAAGAATGATTAGGGCCACTAGGCCAACAATCTCCCCCTTTTTGATGATGACAAATAATGTGATATAAGATTCAAATAAGTAGAGAGCAAAAGAATAGAATACTCCCCCTAAATATATGCATATATTTAACAATTAAATTTTAGCATATATCATAATCATAGTCATAGCATATATCACAATCGCAAGTAAAAAACAACCAATTAAGCATATATCAAAGCACCAAAACATAAGCATATCACATATCACAAGTTAGTACCAAAACATAAGCATATCACATATCACAAGTTCTCCCCCTTTGTCATCATAAAAATAAGCATAAAGGAGACTTAACAAATTTAGCAAAAATATATCAAAGCAATCAATATAAGAGAATCAAGCGTTTAAATCAATTATTCCTAATTCTCTTCTAAGTTGAGTGAACCTATCCTCACTAAGTGGTTTAAAAAAATGTCCGCTAATTGATGATGGGTATCGACAAAATCTATGGTGACATCTCCCTTTTGAATATGATCTTTAATGAAATGATGTCTAATTTTAATGTGTTTAGTTCTAGAATGTTGAATAAGATTTCTAGATAGGTTGATGGCACTAGTATTATCACATTTGATTGGAACTTATTTTAGATGCACTCCAAAGTCCTCAAGGGTTTGTTTCATCTATAAAACTTGTGCACAACAACAACCCGCCGCAATATATTCGGCTTCGGCGGTTGAAAGTGCAACCGAATGCTGCTTTTTCGAAGACCATGAGACTAAGGAGTGACCAAGAAACTGACAAGTTCCACTTGTACTTTTTCGATCAACTTTGCACCCGGCAAAGTCGGCATCCGAAAAGCCAATGAGATTAAAACTAGTGCCCTTGGGATACCATAATCCTAAGTTGAGAGTTCCCTTAACATATCTAAGAATTCTCTTTACGGCCACTAGGTGTGACTCCTTAGGTTGAGCTTGAAACCGAGCACACAAGCAAACACTAAACATGATGTCCGGCCTACTAGCGGTAAGATAAAGTAAACTACCAATCATACCTCGGTAGAGCTTGATATCAACATCCTTACCTTTTTCGTCATTATCAAGCTTAGTTGAAGCGCTCATGGGAGTATTTGTCTCTTTTGAGCTTTCTAAGCCAAATCTTTTGATTAGATCCTTTGCGTATTTGGCTTGATTGATGAATATTCCATCCTTCGTTTGCTTGACTTGGAGTCCAAGGAAGAAGGAGAGTTCGCCCATCATGCTCATTTCAAACTCATCTTGCATTAACGTAGAGAATTCTTTGCAAAGAGATTCGTTAGAAGCACCAAATATGATATCATCAACATAAATTTGTACAATGAGAAAATCTTTATCCTTTATCTTGATAAATAATGTAGTGTCAACTTTTCCTCTTGAAAAATTATTTGAAATAAGAAAAATGCTAAGTCTTTCATACCAAGCTCTAGGAGCTTGTTTTAAACCATAAAGTGCTTTTGAAAGTTTAAAGACATGATTGAGAAAATCGTATTTTTCAAAACCGGGTGGTTGCTGTGAGAATTCGAATTTTGGAAATTTGGAATTCTATGTTTCTCTCCCCTGATACTGTGTTTTTGACCTGTATACGTATATATATACAGGTATTTATATATATATATATATATGTATATAAGTGATTTTAGTGGTTTTTGTTGGTTTTGGTTTTTCGTCGCGGAGAGAGAACGGCTTAACGGCGCGATCCGGAGTCCGATTTTGGCGATCCAAAATGCTAAGTTCGATGTTTCGGCAGTACTGAACGCGATGGCGCAATCCGTGTCGGCGTGCGACGCACGGATTAAAAGTTATTGCATCTTTATCGCTGATCGCTCGAACGTTACGTTTTATGTTTCGCGATCGGGTCCCCGTTTTCGCACCTTTTCGCGCAATTTCGAATCGTAGGGGGCCTGGGAGGATTTTTGTTACTTGAGAGGGAGGTTTTTTGGCTGAGAGGGAGCTTTGAGTAAAGCTCACTCAACCCCCTCTCTTTATCCCTTTTACACTCCATCTCTCTCTCTCTCTCTCTCACTCTCTCACTCTCACTCTCTCTCTCTCCCCTGCTCCCAGGTGGTGAGCCCGAGCTCCCCCTGCCCCTCAGCCTCCTCCCCGAGCTCTGCCGGCCGCCGCCTGGCCGGAGCAGCCCCGGCCATCTTCTTCCTCTCCCCCTTTTTCTTTTTTCTCCTTCTTCTTCTTCCTCTTCTTCTCCCTGCGGTGTGCACCCAGGGGAAACCCATGCGTGGGCTTCCCCTGAGGTGGCACGACCGCCGGAGTGGAGAGCCGCCGCCAGGAGCCGCCGCCGTGGGCCGCCGGAGCTGCCGCTGGGCTGCTGGAGCTGCTGCTGGAGGAGCTGCGGGCCGAGCATGGTGGGGCCGCGCCGCCGCCGCCTCCCGACGCCGGAGAGGGTGAGCTTGGTCACCCTCGGGACCTCCGGCGCCGCCTCCTCCTTCCCCGGCCATCGCCGTGCCGCCGGAGCGCCGCCGGAGCCGCCGCGGGCTCGGTGTAGCCAGCTAGGGCATCCGCAGCTTGGGTTGCTCCGCCGCCGCCACCCGCCGCCCTTTTTTGTCGCGGTCACCTCCCAACCGACGGCCGGCGACCTCCTCTTGCCGGTGCTCGCGTCGCCGCCGGCCGCCGTCGCCGTTTGTTGCCGGAGCCGCCGTGCCCTGTCTCGGGTTGCCAACCCGAGAGCAGGCTTGCTCCCCGCGCCGCCGCCGCCGGTCCCTACCGCCACCTGAGGTGAGCCCCCTCTTCCTTGCCTCCCCCGCATCCACCCCTGGCCGCCGCCGGCCATGCTTGTCGGCCGGCAGCCGGCCGGAGCTAGTTGCTCCGGCCAGGGTGCTTTAGTGTTCTGTTTTAGGTTTCTTTGCTTGTTTGTCGCTTCCGATGACTCCCGAAGCTCGGGAGGGTGAGCCCGACGATCGCAGCGATGTGCTGAACACCGTGCTCACCCTAGTTTTGGGTTTCGTTGAGCCGTTTTATCGTTCGGCCTTTGTCGGGCTATTTTTGCCTATTGCTCGCTGTTTTATGCACTTTCCCGGACTGCGACCGGTCCTGTCGCAGTGGGGCTGTGAGCATGGCCTCCGTTACATCGTTGCCGATCCGCTGGTGCTTGCGGAAGGTCGTGCGGATGTACGGCTTGCTCACACGGCCTTAGTTAAGCTTGCTTGTGTGCGCGCGCGCTCACTGTTTTTATGGGATTTCCCGGCTTGCGACTGGTCCTGTCGCAGTGGGACAGTGAGCACGGTCTCCGTGACGTCGCTACCTATCCGCTGGTGCTTGCGGAAGGTCGAGCGGACGAACGGGTTGCTCGAACGGCTTATTTTAGCGCTTGTATGTATGTATATTGTGCTTGTTTTGGGACTTAGGCGCTTGTGGCAGCGTTACGACGCTGTGGGCAGCAAGGGTTTGGTCCTCGGGACCCTGTGGACTAGTTGTCCAACCCCCTCGCCCTTCGTGGAGTTTCGGATTCGTTTCCGACGCGTTTTTCGATGAAATAATCGGCGAAACGCACGTTTCTAGTTGTGCGACTCACTCGCTGTTTTCGCGAGCGACTTGGCTTGGTTGTTTAGCCTTGTTGGCTGTTCCTCATCGCTGTCCCGAAGTTCCGAGGACAGCGGATGAGTGATGTGGGGTTCCGGTGCCAAATCGGCACTTTTCGGGAACCCGGGAAGCCTTTACGGGTGCGTTTGATGTTCGTGGCACCCCGAGCTTGTGCTCGCTGTCCCGTCACTTGGTTTAGTGTGTTCGGGGACAGCGAGGGACCTTGTTGGCTGTTTGGTACCCCTCGGGGGCTTTGTGTGGTTTCGGGATCGCCCCGGTGGGTTTCCCGGGCGATCCGTCGGTTTCGGGATGTGAGAGCTTTGTGTTTAGCGTCGACTTGGTGGACCTTGACCCTGTGAGTCTTTCGTAGGTCCTGTCGCGGTTCCCGAGAGCCGTCGGTGTTAGATTGGATCTTACCTACAGGTGGGTACTTCGACCCGGAGTCGGTTCAGTGGACTACGGTGATACCTTTCTATCCCTTCCTTTGCTTTTCTGTTAGTAGTTCACTTGACTCCCGTAGACTCTACTCATATGCGTGCTTGGATAGTAGAGTAGTGTGGGTTGCATGTTCTTTGAGACGACCCAGTCGGTCGGTGGGGATCGCTTGTCATTCTGAGCGATCCTAGTGTGGTTTGCATGTTCTTGAGACGACCCAGTCGGTCGGTGGGGATCGCTTGTCAGTCTGAGCGATCCTAGTGTGGCTTGCATATTCCTTGAGACGACCCAGTTGGTCGGAGGTGATCGCCTGTTGTTCCGAGCGATCCTAGTTGTGGTTTATTGGTTGCTTCTCGGCTTGTTGCCGTTCTGTGGTTTGAGCATATGCGTCGATCGTCACAGCTCTTCCCGCACTTCACGTACACCGCGGTCTGATCCACCGTTTAGAGGTGTTCTTTTCCGGAAAAGGGTCGTGAATTCTTTTCTACCGACCCGTGGCCCCGAGCATTGCTTCGGGATGGATGGTGCCGTTGGATTGAGCAGGGTGACAGTGCCAGGGCCACCCCCTGGTGGCTATAGATTGGGTTCACTTTGTGGTTATCCCCTTTGATGCATACTAGTTGTTTACAGTAGCATTGTTATTTCTGTTATAGGTTCAGCCTCATTTTTACTTTTGCTACTGTTTACCATATCTATCTTTTGTTGACCCTCGTGCCGGTGTGTACACCTCGCCTTCGTCGGCTTGCGGTACCCACTGGGAGGGGGGAGACATGCGTGCATGTTCTCACCCCCCCCACCCCCTTTACAGGTTTCAGGTGAGCAGGGTGGTGAGTGTCGGGACGCTGCGAGGCACGCCTAGATAGTAGCTCTAGAGGTTCCGACTCGTGAGGCTACATCCCCAGATTTGGTTATTCCCCTACCTCTATTTGATAGATGTAATGTGTGGTTCAGTTACCCCGTTGTAAATTCTAGCATGCTTATGTTGTGTGGATTCATTCTATATGCTTGTGTGATGACTGCATGCTTGGACTAGTTGATTGTATCCTTGCTTTTCAATCGTTTCGTTATCTAGCATTTCGGTTTTCTACCCCTCGTGGTAGCGTCGTAAAACAAGGTTTCCGTGTGGGAAACGGTTTTCAAATGGATTTCTGATTGCTCGGTTTTGTGATTTCAAAAAAGAGAGTTCTCGTGTGGAGAACAGTTTTCAAAGGCTTCTTCAATGATTGAGATTAGGGTTTCAAACTAAAACTTCTGGGTAAGGAGCAGCTTTCTAGAATGATTGTTGCTTGTGCATTGCATCATCCTTCGCTTAAGGATTTGCTTAGATTCATACAGGTTAAGGACTGTTAGCTGTATGAATCTCTCGTTGTGTTGATGTGCTGTTGGGATGAATGAATGGTGGTTGTGATCCTGTTGTTTGTTGTTGGACGCCGTGCAAATACAGGGGAGGCTCTGTCCGTGTGTACAGTGGACCCTGTATTTGTGGCGGGTCTGTACGTGGCACGGGCTAGGCTTTTAAAAAAAAAAAAATTTAGCACGTTTTTCCGCATCTTGAACTAGCCCGGGGCGTGACAGTTGCTCAACATAGACTTCTTCAGAAATATATCCATTTAAGAAAGCACTTTTTACGTCCATTTGAAATAACTTGAAGTTCATGTAAGAGGCAAAAGCCAAAAGAATTCGAATAGCTTCAAGTCGAGCAACCGGTGCAAAAGTTTCATCAAAATCAATCCCTTCAATTTGGTTGAAACCTTGGGCCACTAGTCTAGCCTTGTTTCGAACCACAACACCAGATTCATCTCGCTTGTTTCGGAAGATCCATTTAGTGCCAATAATGGTATGATCACTTGGTCTTTCCACAAGCGTCCAAACTTGGTTTCGCTCAAATTGATTGAGTTCATCTTGCATCGCAATGAGCCAATTTTCGTCATTACTAGCCTCAATGAAATTTTTAGGTTCAATTTGAGATAAGAAAGCCAAGTGGTCACAAAGTAATTTAAGAGAGGATCTAGTCTTGACCTTTTGACTAGGATCTCCAATGATGGAGTCCTTGGGATGATAAGTAGCAAATTTTCACACTTTAGGTAGAGGAGTGGGTTCATTATCTTTAGAAATGAACTCCTCAACTTCTTTGGATTGTACAACCTCTTGTGGTGTGAAATTTATATTTAACATATCAAAGTCAAGAAGATCATCTTCAAAAGAAGTATCCTTTTCCTTAGATTCTTCAAAGAGAACATGCATGCTTTCCTCTATTACCAAAGTTCGTCGATTATAGACTCGAAAAGCTTTGCTAGTATAGGAATATCCCAAGAATATTGCTTCATCGGATTTAGCATCAAACTTTCCCAACTTGTCTTTTGTGTTCAAGATGAAACATTTACAACCAATAATTTTAAAATAACCAATATTGGGAATTCTACTATACCATAACTCAAAGGGGGTTTTCTCAAGAATTGGTCGAATTAGAACACGGTTCATGATGTAACAAGCCGTGTTTACGGCTTCGGCCCAAAAATACTTTGGCAACTCCCCCTCAATTAACATAGATCTAGCCATCTCTTGGAGAGATATATTTTTGCGTTCAACAACCCCATTTTGTTGAGGTGTACGAGGGGTAGCAAATTGTTGTTCTATTCCCAATTCATTGCAAAACTCTTCAAAGTTACGGTTTTCGAATTCACCACCATGATCACTTCTAATTTTAGAAATTATACAACCTTTTTTATTTTGAACACGAAAGACAAAGTCTTTGAAGGATTTAAAAGTGTCATACTTGTGTCTCAAAAATAAAGTCCAAGTATATCTTGAGTAATTATCAACAATTACAAAAACATAGTTATTTCCACCAAGGCTTGAGACATCAATTGGACCAAAGAGATCCATATGGATTAACTCCAAAGGCCTAGATGTAGAAATAATATTTTTGGATTTAAAAGAAGATTTTACTTATTTTGCTTGAGCACAAGCACTACAAACCTCATCTTTGGCATAGTTTATTTTAGGTAAACCTTTTACAAGTTTTTCCTTGGAAAGTTTTGAAAGAGAATCCATACTAGCATGAGCTAGCCTTTTATGCCAAAGCCAAGATTCGTTAATTTGAACCGAAAAATATTTTTCACCTTCATGAGAAAGTTTGCTTAGATCAACGGTGTAGACATTCTTGGATCTAAAGCCCATAAAAGCTACCTCATTTGTAGAAGGATCAAGGATGCTACAATGAGATGCTTCGAACTTTACAAAATAGCCTTTGTCACACAATTGACTAATGCTCAATAAATTGTGCTTAAGGCCATCAACTAAAAGAACATTTGAAATATTAACCTTCTCATTTCCGATTGTGCCGGTTCCAATGATCTTTCCTCTAGTGTTGTCTCCAAATGTGACAAAGCCTCCATCTTTCTTTTCAAGTGAATTAAACTTGGTTTGATCCCAAGTCATATGTCTTGAGCATCCGCTATCTAAGTACCATTTGTCACTTGCACCTTTTGATTGGAGACACACCTACAAGAACAAATCAAGTTTTTAACTTTGGTACCCAAGTGAGATTGGGTCCTTTTGGGTTAGATGAGCCTTTCACAACCCAAATTTGGTTAAGTTTAGAATTTTTATTGTATTTACATGAGGATATATGATGTCCTTTAATATTACAATAAGAGCAATACAAAGTTGGGTCTTGATAGAAACTTTTAACAAAAACTTTTCTTTTAGTTTTTGTTAACTTAATATTGTTTGGATTAGGAACATATCCTATCCCAAACTTTTTGAAGTTCATAACTTGACTTCCAAGCATCATATTTAAGTACTTGGTTCCACCAACAAATTTCTCAAGAGTTTTCTTAGATTCACCTAAGCTAACTTTGAGTTATTGGTTTTCAACTTGAAGTTTTTCAAGTTGATTGTCATGATGAAGAATTGGCTTAAAATTTTGACCTTCAATTTTCTTCTTTAATGACTCGTTTTCACAAATGAGATTACAACATGTCTCATTAGCTTGTTTAAGCTCTTTCATGAGTGAGGAGACCTCATTTTCAAGTATTAAAGAAGGATTTGAAGTCGAAGATTTTATGTCATTTACTTCCATCTCTAATGAGGCATTTTGTTTCTTGAGAGATGTATACTTGGGACCCAAACTTTGTAGATCATCATATAAAGAAAAGAAGGCTTCTAAAAGTTCATCATAACTTAAATTATTTACCTCATCTTCAAGAGCCATGAGACCTAGAATAGAGTTTTGTTCCTCAAGGCAAATTTGGGCAACTTCGTTTTCCGATTCGTCACCGCTAGACTTGTCGGGGGTGTCCCAATTTAGAGCATTGAAGGCTTTCTTTTTCTTGTCTTTCTTAAAGGCCTTGCTTGGAAGAGTGCATTCACTTTTCAAATGCCCTGGTTTGTTGCAATTGTAGCAAATGATTCCCTTCTTGAATCCCTCACCTTTGAACCCATCTCGTTTAGGTCTTCTCAAGTTGCGCTTCTTAATTAGTCGGTCGAGCCTTTTTGAAATCATAGCGATTTCTTCGCTCGAACCTTCTTCGCCATCTTCACTATCGGAAGCTATGACTCCCTTAAGTGCAAGACTCTTCTTTTTCTCGGGAGCCTCTTCGTTGTCATATTCTTTGAGGCGTTGTTCATGCGCCATGAGTGATCCGACAAGTTCGTCAATTTTTACTTTGTCCAAATCATGAGCTTCTTGGATAGCCGTAACCTTAGGTATCCAACTTCTTGGTAGCACACGGAGAAGTTTTCGCACCAAGTCCGATTGAGGAAAATCTTTCCCTAAGGCTTTCAAGCTATTTATAATGTTAGTGAATCTTGTGAACATATTTAAAATGGATTCACTTTCTTCTATTTTGAATAGTTCATAACTTGACATAAGTATGCTTATTTTAGATTTCTTTACCCTAGAAGTTCCTTCATGAGTAACTTCTAATTTATCCCAAATCTCTTTAGCCGTTGTGCATGTAGAGATTCGATGAAACTCATCTATACTAAGAGCGCAAAGGAATGAATTAATTGCTTTAGCATTCAATTGAAAGCGAAATTTTTCCGCTTCATTCCATTCCGCTCTTGATTTTGATGGAGTGACATAACCACTTTCGATTATGTCCCAAATATCAAAATCTAGAGATTGGAAGAATATCTTCATTCTAATCTTCCAAAAAGGATAATCGGTCCCATCAAAATATGGTGGCCGAACAATAGATTGTCCTTCGATATTCTTTCTCATAGATGCCATTCTCACTTAGATTTTAATCTAAATAATGTGAGACCTCGCTCTGATACCAATTGAGGATCAAAATGGCAACCTAAGAGGGGGTGAATTAGGTTTCTAAAATAAAATGCTAAATAATCAAGTAATTTAAAAACTCGAAACAAATAAAGTGAGAGAAAGTGAGGAGTTAGAGAAATGCAAACTCAAGAAGCACACAATCGATTTGTTTCGAGGTTCGGCACTTTGCCTACGTCCCCGCCAACTTCTCAACACAAGAGAACGTTGGATCTCCACTAGACGATGCTTTTACGGGCAAGCACCAAGCCTTCACACCAACACCTTCTTCTCTCAAGAAGGTTACACTTTCAAGCTTCAACTCTTTTCTTTTCTCTCTTTTACAAGATGATATCTCACTACCAATTACACTCAAGTTTAGAGAGAGGATTGAGGGCTAAGAGTATTGAAAACACTGAAATTTATAAGCTCTATTTTGCTTTCAAATCCCTGCTGAGAAAGGCCTCAATACTATCTATTTATAGCCTCAGCCAACTTCATGTCGTTGCACTTTCGGGCGCCCTAAACAGGAATTCGGGCGCCCAGAAGTTGAGCACGCGCACTGCACATCTAGCGGCTTGTCAGACCCGTGCGCCGCTTTTCTGGATCCGTACATTCGGGCCTCCAGAAATTGTGGGCGCCCAGAAGTTGAGCACGCGCACTGCTCTTCCAGCGGTCTGTCAGACCCGTGCGCCGCTTTTCTGGATCCGTACATTCGGGCCTCCAGAAATTGTGGGCGCCCAGATCACGCGCGTCAGTTTTTCTGACACAGCCAGACCACGCGCGCCGCTTTTCTGGATCCGTACATTCGGGGCTCCAGAAACTTGTGGGCGCCCAGAACATGTGCGTCGGCTTTTCTGACACTGTCAGACCATGCGCGCCGTTTTCTCTTAGCAGAACATTCGGGCCTTCAGAAGTCAACTTGTGGGTGCCCAGATCAGGTGAAAAAGTTTCTGGACCACCCAAACAGCAAACAGAAAGGATCCACAAAACCTGAGCAGAACTTTCGGGTCTCCAGAAGTTGTGGGCGCCCAGATCATGCGCGTCGACTTTTCTGACACTGTCAGACCACGCGCGCCGTTGGGCCTCCAGAAGTCAACTTGTGGGCGCCCACTTTCTCAGGCACGCGCGCGGCCTGCGCAGCGCCGCTGTCAGAACTTTCGGACCGTTGCGCCGTACTGTCCGGAACACGCAACCTGTCAAGTCAAACATTTCAGACGCCCTAAACATACAATTCGGGCGCCCAGATCATGTATAGACAATTCTGGACCACCCAAACAGCAAATCGTCAGGATCCAAAATCAACCAAGATTCGGATCCACTTTTAGGGCGCCCATATCAGAGTCCAAAACACAAACTTGACAGAAAACAGTTTTTGAGAAGTTTTTGAATATTGTTTGAAGTCTCATGTGCTTTAGATGATAAAAAGAGTAAGTTAAAATATAGCTCGACATTTCTTACTCTAATCTTTAAAGCACAATGTTAAAAGATGGAGTAGAGAGATATTTTATCTACTTGACAAGGTAGCTTCAAGTGGTGAAGCTTAGTGCTAGGGAATTGCCCATCTTGAGTCCTTTTGAAGATAGAGAAGTCTAAACACAAAACTCAAGATAAAAGATTAGTTCAATAATTGTAATTATTTGTTATCATCAAAATCTAAAGAATGATTAGGGCCACTAGGCCAACAAAGCTCAATGTGGCTCTGCAGACTATAGTTATATGTGATGAGTAAAAAGATCACAATAGTATTGTCTAAGTGCCTTTTGGCACAATCTCAATATATCACATAGTGTCACTAATCTGACAAACAATAGTAGCTCATTATTTAGTCAATTGTCAGTATATAGAATAATTTGTGATAGCTCCATAATACATATATCTCTATCAAGAAGGTCAACGAAAATAGGGAACAAATATAAATAGTACAATTAGGTCATCAATATTTCAATGCTTAATAGGAATCTAACATGGTACTAACATCTCAGCTTTATCAATAAGGCATCTCAATTTAATAGATAAAATACACATAGAGCTAGAATCTCCACTATGACAATAAGATATCATACTTCTCACATGCTAAACAATACAATTAGACATAGTAGTTAGTTCACTGTTTATGGCAACTAGAAACCCACCTATAGGTGCTGTCCCAAGGAAGAAGAATGAGGGAAAAGAAATCATAGCACCAACTTAGCAAAACTCGCACATGACCAACTCCTCGAAAATCACACGAGAAACTAGTTGCACGTGGAAGTCCAAAATAATCACCCAAAATCAACTCTAGAATCAACTCTTTCTTTCTCCCCCCTCTCTCTCTATGGCTGTAGAGGTGAAAAGAAGCAAAGAAGAGAGAGAAAACAACTTTAGATGTGAAATATAAGGTCCTCAGCCAAAATGCCAACTTTTGGGCGCCCTGAACCACTTGCGGGTGTTCGAAATCATGCTGAGTTAGCTGTTGATTCACCTACTTCAGAATGACTATCACATCACTCACTAAGTCACTTTTGGCCTGCTATAGTAAATTCGAGTGCCCAGAATGTAAGCCCGAATCACCCGGATGCACCCTCAACACAGGGTGTCCTAACTAGGGTACGAAACAACACCAGCACGAATCACCACATCTAGGTGCCCAAATCCACATTTTGAGCGTTCGAAATGTATCCAAAACACATAGTGGTTGATTTCACCCACTGAAGTCCATTTTTCGCATCAATGTTGCGCCAAAACAGCTCCAGCTCAGTCCAGCAATCTCTAGAGGTGCTGAGTAACATCTCACACTGCAACCTTGCCTATTTGCCAAGGTCCAATACGCTACATCTGTATGCCATGTAGACGAATGATCTCGTCCACATAAAGCAGTGCCAGCCTATCCCGCGATCAAGTCGTGTGAACTAGTAGAAAGTGCGTTGATTTCATCAGCGGATCCACCACGACCCAGATCGTATCATAACCTCATTCTGACCGAGGCAACCCCGTGACGAAGTCTATCGTGATTGCTCCCACTCTACTTGGGCACCGAATATGGATGCAGCTTCCCTATCGGCCGCTGGCGTTTAGCCTTCACCTGCTGACACACCAAGCATTTCACCATAAATTGTGCTATGTCCGCCTTCGTCCCAGGCCACCAAAAGATCTGCTTAAGATCCTTGTACATCTTTGTACCACCGGGATGTATCGTGTATAGTGACCGGTGTGCCTCAGTCAAGATCTCCTTCATCAGCTCAGCGTCATCGGGCACACACAAACGCCCCCGAAATCGAAGAAAGTCATCCTCGTCGACATAAAAACTATTGTCCTTCTCTGAAGAATCTTGTGCCCAAAGGGCCTCAATATGCGAATCCGTCTTCTGCCTTCCTTAATCCTGTCCATTAAGGTGGACTACACCACCATGGTGAAAATCCAAGCAACTGTGCCCGAAGGGACCACCTCAACTCTAGCTGTTGGAAGTCCTCCACCAAGCAATCCTGCTCAGTGATCATCATTGACAACTCCCCATGAGTGGTCTTCCTGCTTAGAGCATCAGCCACTACATTTGCTTTCCCTGGATGGTACTAGATGGAGATGTCGTAATCTTTTAGGAGCTTGAACTGCCGCCTCTGTCGGAGGTTTAAATCCTTCTGTGTGAATAGGTATTTAAGGCTCTGATAGTCGGTAAACACCTTGCAATGCGCCCCATAAAGATAGTGCCTCCAAAGCTTTAGAGTGAATACCACGACCGCTAGCTCAAGATCATAAGTGGGATAATTCTTTTCATAATCCTTGAGCTGCCGCAATACATAAGTGATAACTCGGTCTTTCGCAGCCCAAACCGATATGAGAAGCATCATAATAAACTACGAAATCATCGCCTGATTCGGTAATGCAAGTACTGGTGCACATGTCAGCCTATCCTTAAGCTCCTCAAAGCTTCGCTGACATGTCGATGTCTATTGGAACTTCTTCTCTTTCTGAGTCAAGCGAGTAAAACGGAAGGCGATCTTGGAGAACCCCTTGATAAATCATTGATAATACCCCGCCAAACCCGGGAAGCTCCTGACCTCCTGTAAGATCTTGAATTTTGAAAGTTTTATTTCGAATTTGATTTCTATTTTCTTCTCTCTCTCTCTCTACGTGTATATATATGTGCATATATAGGTATATATATGTATATGTATATGTATATGTATATGTGTATCAATGTATGTATATGTTTGTGTTTGTTGTTGGAGGTGAAAGGGGATGGCTTGTGTCGCGAATCGGCGACCGTTTTTGGAGATCTAAAATTGCAATTTGATGTTTCAGCAGTGCTGATCGCGATGGCGTGATCCGTTCGTGAATCCGACCGTCGGATCGCGAGATATTGCGAGATCATCGCCGAAGGGTTGAAGTGCGCGTTTTTGATCTTTTCGTGAAAAGGCTCATATTTTATGTGCCGTTTGTGTGAGATAGAGCGTGGAGGGTGTCGACGCGTTTTACGCGTGCTGTGAGGGACTTGGTTTGAAATTCCCTGTTCTTGTGGGGTTTTGCGCAATTATACTTTAGTGTATATATTGCATGCTAGGGTTTTTAACCCTAACCCTAACTCTCTCCTCTCTTGCACCCTAGCCCCCTCAGCCGATCTCTTCTCCTCCTCCTGCCGATCCCTGAGCGCCGCCGACCTCCCCTGACCGGCCGGAGCCGCCGCCGATCTTTTCCTCCATCTTCTTCTTCACCCTTTTCCTTCTTCTCCTACCTTCTTGGCCCGGGAGCACCTCGGTGGTTCCCTCTTCTCGAGAACCTCTCCTGGGTGGTGCCCCGACTGCCGGCGCCCTTCCTCGGCCGCCCCCGTGCTGCCGGAGCGCCGCCGCTGGGACAAATCCTGCAGCCGCGGCCGAGGGCTTCGCGCCGCCGCCGCCGCCCTTCCCTGTCGCGGCCGCCCTCCTTCCGACGTCCGGCGACCCCCTCTTGCCGGTGCTCGCCTTCCCGACCGCCGCCGCCGCCGTTTCCTGCTGGTGCGCGCGTGCCCTAGCCGACCCGAGAGCGAGGGTCTTCCCCTTGCCGCCGCCGCCGCCGCCCCTTGCCGCCGGTTGAGGTGAGCCCCCTCCTCTCTACCTCCCCCGCTTTCGACCTGAGCCGCCGCGCGCGCCGCCTGGCCACCGGCTGCCGGCCCGAGCTAGCTTGCTCCGGCCGGGCTCAGTTCATGTTGTCTTGGAGCCGCGTGTGTTGATCTGAGCCTCTGGTTGCCTCCCGATCTTCGAGGAGGTGAGCACGGAGATCGTGACAACGCGCTGATCGCCGTGCTCACCTTGGTTGACAGCAACGAGGCTCCGTTTCGCTGGTTCGATAGTGTCGAGCCTTGTTATTTTATGATTTTACTGTTTTCTTGTGCTGTTTAAGCCCCGCGACTATTTTTGTTGCTCCGGGCTGTGAGCACAGCCTCCGCTGCGTCGTTTCCTTTCCGCTGGTGCTTACGGAAGGTCGTGCGGACGAGCGGAGGGCTGTAACGGCCGTTCTGAATGCTTTTATATGCTTATATGTGAATATAATTGTTAGTTGTGGACTGTTTTGTAATTGTAGCAGCGTGGCGTCGCTGCGGGCAGAGAGGGCTTAACCCTCGTGACCCTGTGGACTTGTTGTCCAGGCTCGTGACGCCCTCGAGGAAATCCGTTTCGATTTCCGGCGCGTTTTCCGACAAATCGGTCGGCGGAACGCGCGTTTCGGTCGCATGGCTCACTTGTTGAGATCGTGAGCGACCTGGTTTCGTCGCCTAGCCTTGTTGGCTGTTCCTCTCCGCTGTCCCGAAGTTTCGAGGGTAGCGGACGAGCGACGGAGGGTTCCGGTGCCAAAATCGGCATCTTTCAGGAACCCGGAAAGCCGTGTTTGGGTGCGTTTGTGTTTGTGGCACCCCAGACTCGTGTTTGCTGTCCGAACACCTTGTTTGGTGTGGTTGCGGACAGCGAATGACTTGAGTTGGTTGTTGATACCCCTTTGGGGCTTGGTTTAGGGTCGGAATCGTTCCGGCGGGTTTTCCGGACGTTCCGACGGTTTTGGGTATGTGTGTTCTCGTGTCTTGTGTCGACTCGGCGGACCTTGACCCTGTGAGTCTTTCGTAGGTCCAGTCGACATTCCTGAGAGCCGTCGGTGTTAGGCTCTCCCGTTTCTTCAGGTGGGTACTTTGATCCGGAGTCGGTACAGTGGACTAGCGGTGATACTCTTCTATCCCTTTCTCTTGCATGTTTGGATATAGTTCACTTGACTCCTCTTATCTCTACTTGTGTGAGCTTGCCATTAGTAGAGTAGTGTGATTGCATGGTCTATTGAGACGACCTTGTTGGTCGGTGGTGATCGCCTGTTGCTCCGAGCGATCTCCGATATTCGTATATCAGTTGCTATACTCGACTTGTTGCCATTCTGTGGATTGAGCATATTGCATCGATCGTCACAGCTCTTTTAGCACTTCACGTACACCCACGGTCTGATCCACCGCTTAAGGTGTTCTTTTCCGGAAAAAGGGTCGTGGTTTCCGACCCGTGAGCCTCTTGTCATGTGCATCTGCGGAGGTTATGTGCCGGTGAGTGAGCATATTGTGACAGTGCCAGGGATCCGTCCCTGTGGCCTGGTGGTGATTGGGTTTCATTATTTATCTATAGTTGATGCATATGCTATTTACTTGCAGTAGCTTAGTCGTTCATTTATTGTCATACTCATGCTTACTTATACTACTGTTTTACCTACCTATCTATCTGTTGACCCTCTTGCCGGTGTGTACACCTCGCCTTCGTTGGCTTGCGGTACCCACTGGGAGGGGAGACATGTTTATCATGTTCTCAACCCCCGCCATCATTTTTCAGGTGAGCCGGGTAGTGGGAGTCGGGACGTGGTGAGACGCGACTAGTTAGCTGCATTAGAGGTCCCGACCTGTGTTACTGCAGATTTGGTTATCACCCTGACTCTCTCTCTTTACTTAGTAGACTTATGTGATGGTTCAGTTACATTATGATTGTTTGTTTACTTATCTGCATGCTTGGATATTGTGGACGACCATGTTTTATTATGTCGTGTGGATTTTTGGGATATACCTGCGAGTTATTTGTGTATCGTGGATTTCTACCCCTCGTGGTAGCTGGTTTTTAAAATAAAGTTTCCGGGTGGGAAACAGGTTTCAAATGGCTTTTCGGTTGATCGGCTTTTGATTTTCAAAAGAGAGTTCTCGTGTGGGGAACAGTTTTCAAAAGGATATTTGAAATGATTGAAGTTAGGGTTTCAAAACAAAGCTTCCGGGTGGGGAGCACTTTTAATAGAATATTTTGGTGTACTGTGCATTGCATCATCCTTCGCCTAAGGAGTGCTTAGATTCATGCAGGTGATAAAGATGGTTAGCTGTATGAGGTGGTTGTTGTGTGTGTGATGATTGAATGGTATTTGTGATCCTGTTATGTATAGTGGTACGCTGTGCAAATACAGGGGAGACTCTATTCGTGTGGACAGAGGGACCTGTATTTGTGGCGGGTCTGTACGTCGTGCGGGCTAGGGCTTTCAAAAAAAAAAAATTGACACGTTTTTTCGCAATTAAAACTAGCCCGGGGCGTGACACCTCCGTCACACTAGTCGGTTGAGGCCAATCCACGATCGATTCCACTTTCTTAGGATCGATCGCTATGCCCAATGCCGCAACGATGTGATCAAGGAAAAGTACCTCGCAAAGCCAAAATTCGCACTTCTTAAGCTTCGCATATAGTTTATTCTCCCCAAGAACCTGGAGAACTTGTCGTAAATGCGACTCATTCTCCTCGTCACTCTGTTATTAGATCAGTATATCATTAATAAAGATCACAATAAACTAATCCAAATAAGGGTGGAAGACCCAGTTTATCATATCCATGAACACGACAGGGTATTAGTAAGCCTAAACGGCATCACCGTGAACTCATAGTGTCCGTAATGAGTTCAGAAGGCTGTTTTGGATATGTCGTCCGCCTTGATCTTTAGCTGATGGTACCTATACTATAGATCAATTTTAGAATAGACAGTGGAGCCCTGGAGCTAATCGAACAAATCAGCAATCTGCGGTAGGGGATACTTATTCTTCACCATGACCTTGTTCACCTTCCGATAGTCAATGCACAACAGGAGGCTCCCGTCCTTCTTTTGAATGAAAAGAACGATTGCGCCCCACGGTGACACACTGGGCCTAATAAAGTCCTTAGCCAGAAGGTCCTCAAGCTGAGCCTTGAGCTCCTTGAGCTTAGTAAATGGCATGCAGTAGGGTGCCTTGGATATAGGTGTCGTGTCGGGGACCAAGTCCACGGCGAACTCGATCTCCCGATCTGAAGGCATTCTAGGTAGCACGTATGGAAAGATACCAGGAAACTCCCAAGCTACTGAAATCTCCGATAAAGCTGGTACTGCATGGTGCATGTAGTCTACCGAAGCCAGGTAAGCCACGCATCCACCAATCATTGTCTGCCTGGCTCGAGAAGTAGAAATAGTCATGGCAAAGAAGGTGCTCTTACATGCAGCATAGACGAACTCCTCATCTCCAGGTGCACTGAAAGTCACCATCCACTATTCGCAGTCACTAGTGGCATGGTGCTTGGTGAGCCAAGCCATCCTAAAAACCACATCGAAGTCCTTGATCGGCATCAGTGCCAAATCCGCTAGGAACATGCGGTCGCCCAATGGCACCAGGCACGACCGATAGTACTCCTCCGTCTCGATGAAATCTCCGGGCATTTGCCCCCGAAGATCAGGGTTTAGCCGCCTCATTGTGAAACCATGATATCATACAAAAGAGTGAGCAATAAAAGAAAAGGATGTGTCTGTATCCAAAAGAGTCTTAGCATGAGTGCCATAAAGAGAAGTTATACGTGCAACGATGTCAGCTGGTTCGTTGCCCTCCTGACGCGTCATAGCATAGACACGCCCTCTAGTGGCCTAGTATGGCCCCTCCTCCTGGCATGATATCGAGGGGCGCCCAGATGCAGTAGATGCCGTATTATCCTTGTTCTGGCGTGGAGTAGAAGGGGTAAAAGCTATTGTCGATGCTACGTCGGGGTGGGGACAATTTACACGAATGTGCCTCGGCTGTCTGCAATTAAAGCAGTGGTTGTGGCGTTAGGGACACTCTGATACATCGTGGGCCTTGCCATAGATGACATAGACCCACACACCCTGCTTCTGACTAGCCGTAGGAGCGTTTCTCGCCCTCGCTTGTGACTTGGGGTGATTGGGTGGCCATTTACTGCTGGATTGGCCAACCCCCAGTGCTCACACGCGGACGCTTCTTTTCCTTGCCCTTCTCCAGCATTTTATGCTCAGCGCACGCCACCGATGCTCCATACTCCACCAGTGTGGCTCGATCCACATTCTTCCTAAAGGTCTTGAGGTTCATTGACTGAATAAGTTGATAAATGTTTCACCGAAGACCTCCCACAAATAGCCGAGCCTTGTGCTGCTCGCTCCGCATCACGAAAGGGATGCAATTGACGAGCCGAAAAAACTCTCGCTCGTACTCGAGCGCCATCATGTTGCCTTATCGAAGATTCTTTAAATCATTCTCCAGTTGCTGCTTAACGCTATCAGAGAAGTAAGCATCAAACAGCTTCTCCTTGAATATCGCCCAAGAGGGAAAAGGGACATTCACAGCATGATCTGGCTGCACCAATTTCTAGCAGATGCACACCGGTCCCTCCAGACAATGTGCCGACAGTGGCACCCTCTCGTGTTCCTCGATGAAAAGTTTCTCAAAGAGCTTCTCTATCATATCAGCCCACTCTTTCACGATTGCTGGGTAGGTAGTCTCGCCTCTGAACTTAGTCGAATCATACTTCTTGAACTCCGTCAAGTTCGCCTCCGCCCGAGTTCGATCTACCGTTTGCAAGTTTCAGCCACCAACGAAAGTAGAAGTTAGGGTAAGCGTCACGGTCGTACTTGCGGGGCCCAGTGGAACGACACCCACTACCACTAGTGCAACTCCAATAGCTGTCGCAATAGTAGTCGTCTGTGCGGCCCCTGATGTGACCTCAGGCACCACTCCAGCAGTAGCTATAGTAGCCGCGGTCGTAGCCGCTCCCTGTGTGGTTTCAACGAAGGTGCCCAAGTTAGCTCCCGTGCCCTATGCAGGAGGTGGGGCTTGAACGGTAGCAGCTGTAACCTGCTGTTGCACAATCTGCTGCATAAGCCTAGTAAAGGCTTTAACCTGGCCTATCAGGGCCGCCATCTAGTCCTTGAACAGCTAGATCTGACGAGCATCACCTTGCTGCTCAGTGCCGGCCTAGTCACCGTCCCTACTTCCGGCAGTAGGATGAGTACGCGCCATATCCTGAAGCACAAAATACGAAATAATAAAAAACCATATACCTCGAGACTAATAAGACTCGACAAAACCACCGGGACTTAACCCCAACCACCCCGGGCTCTCACGTGCCTATATCCCTTAGGTCTTCTTATAGTCAGCCTAGCTTGTGGTTCCGTTAGGGACCTGTGAGTGAAATTGTGGTTGGTACCTCTCTGATACCATCCTAAGCTGTCACGCCTCGGGGACCTTTTTGTAAGCCTTTTTTTGTAAAAGGTGTAAACTAAAATTCAAAATTTTCAAAAAATGTCTTATTTTTTAAACTCTGCCTTGCCCGCGGGACGTACAGACCCGCCACAAATGTAGAAACTCTTCTGTCAACATGGACAGAGTCTCTTTTATATTTGCATGGCATACCAGCCATATACAACACCACCCAACCAACAGTTTCACATTCACACCAACCAGCAAACATCACAAACAAAATGCAGGATGCTCATACAGCTAACCAGTCCTTAGCAAAGATGATGCATGCCCTGTACATTCACCTAAGTTGTCACGCCCCGGGTTACCTCTCCCCAGGCACATTAACAGATCCGCCGCATACACAGTATTTCTACTGAGCACACGAAGCGAAAACAATCATCCATAACAGCTAAAGATAACATAAGTAACAGAGCTGCTAAGTACTATATAAATAATAAGATCACTGTACATACATATACCACCGTCAAACTCAACCACCAAAATATACATAACGGACAATCTCCATATCACTGTATGTATAGACTAATAGGATCATCTACCAAAATGGGGTATACCTCTACACAAATATCCGGGGAACAGCTCTACCCGACGGTCTCCTTTCCACGATCAAAATGCACTGCTGGAGAAGAAGACTCTGCAAAAAGATGTCAACAACGTATGTGAGAACTACTATCAAACAAGTAGTCCTCAATGGGTACCGCCACCAGCGTCAGCGGTCTGCCCACTAAGTCCTCAATCTCAAAATATATAGAGAGCAATAAAGAAAGTAGGAGATAAACTACCACTACTATGCACAATGCTCAAACTGTCAATATGAATATCAATGATCTGAACATAACACATCAAACGAGGACTATCATAAATCCATAATATCATACCTGCGGCCTGAACATCACGCTCTACCCGTAGGGAGCCAACTAGTACAGGCATGTCCCTCTGTACTACACATAACCCAACTCCGGAGTGGTACTCGTGGGAGCGACCCAACCGAGTAATATCACAACACATATCATCGTCAAGCACCCACAGGTATATGATCAACAAGATGGGTCAATCTGATCTCTCACAAGAAACTCACGTGCACACGGCACCTCAAATGCATAATCAACAAGTATGACCCAATCAACTGATCAATGCTCAAGTGCTCACAAACAACTCAACTCTACCACAAAGGGGAGGTATAATCAACATAGCACGAGCCACAATAAGATCACCTACACTAGTATGTACAACAACTGGTACAATAGATATCAATGCAACAGGATAGGTGTAGGCTAAATCATGCATCAAGAATATAAGGAAATCATGCTTGCAATCAGATATCACTATCTCACCTATGATCATATCATATACATGCAAGCAGTAAATCAGTCTCAATCTAAATATGTCATATCTAACATAATCTCAGCAATATCATGTCATGCTAACATGAGAATAAGCACTTTGGAGGAAATCCACTGAATTTGGTAAACATCAACCCACCTCAAATGCTAATCCAACCACGGTGGAAATCAACTACAATCTCAGATCCAACGCTCCAGAATATTTACCAAGCTCAAGCAGTACTCCAATCTGAATATACCACCGAATAGACTGCCAACTTCAACATAATGAGTAATTAGAATCAGATCAGAACAACACAGTAGAAGAGAGCAAGCTAGATCATCACTAATGCCAACACATGGCCCTTACTCTAGCTTTCTCTCTCTAGAAAATGGAACACGAAGTGGGAATGTGGCTCAAAATGATCAGGGGGCTCACCTATTTATAGGCTCCAAAATCCCACTTTCGGACGTCCGAATTCCCTCTTCCGGGCGTCTGGAAATCGCCTATGCCAGGTGTCAGCTGGCGGCCAGGCGGCTCGGCGGTGGTCGACAAGCGGTGGGGCGGCGCTCCTCCGGCGGTCGACACGTGTCCTGCAACACGACACGTGTCCTGCAACACGACACGTGTTAGTCCACGTCACAACTCAATTCGGATCCACAATCCGGGCGTCCGAAACATGCGTCCAGATCCCAAAGTAACCAAAGATATCCGGATCCATCCAAAATCAATCCATCGGCTCCAAAACATTCGGGCGTCCACTTTCCCAGATTCGGGTGTAAGATAGGGGGTGCCCAAGGATCTATCTAGAGTATATCTATCACCTAGAGGGGGGTGAATAGGTGTAACAACACAAATCTCAATGCAATAAAAATAATGCGGAAAATAAAATCAGCACACTGAGATTTACGTGGGAAACTCCACTTTGGAGAAAAACCCACGGGACCAACACGCGAAAAACAATCCACTAAGATTAAAGGATTACAAGGTGATTACCAACTCCACGGACTTAACCTCTCCTTCGTCTTCAGCGGATCTCGCGCACTCACGGCCGTCCACGCCTCACGTCTGAATCCACAGACTCCACGCCTCGAATCCACGAAGCCTTCACGATCCGAATCCACGAATCGCCTCGAATACGCCGAATCCACGACGCCTCGAACACGCCGAATCCACGACGCAAATTGGAACAGGAACTCAGGTTTACACTGGTGATTCCTTGCTTAGAATTTCATTAAGAACCAGAGGGAAAAGTTCTAAGCAAGACGGAGATCAATTCGACATATGAAATAGAAATTAAAACTATCTCGAATTGATCTCGGAGGCTATTTTGAGGAAAAAGGTTTAGAACGAAAATCCTAGCCTCTAGGGTTTCTCTTGTACGAATTCTGAGTTGTTCAAAGGTAGAGAAAACCCCCATAGGTTATTTATAGGTGTTGGAATCAAACAGACTCGGATTAAATCAAAATATACCAAATCTGGCACTGTATACCGGTATACGTTGGCAGATACCGGAATGCGATGACGGAAACAGTTCCTACGCAGACGCATTCCGGTACTCCAACTTCAGTACCGGTATACTGCGTTTCAGTACCGGTACTAGCATAGGCATACCGGTATACTGCTCCGAAAACAGTTTTTTCAACTCCGGTTTTGAGGAACACCAGATTGGATTCCGGAATACATATGCATACCGGTATCAGATTAAGCATACCGGTATGTGACTCCGGAATTTCAATAAAAAGTTCCTAAAACTCATTTAATCCGATTTTAAAGATACACATGATTCCAATACCATAATTAACGATGAATCACCATATAAACGATAAAACTTACCTTCACGTCGTGATTCAACATGTGAGTCAATGGTTGTCAATGCTTGAAGTCTCGGATTCTTCAACAGGTTCACGAAGCACTCGACCTTCAAGACTCCGACTCAACAACTCACGAAATATGCCAATACAAAATCCGTAACAATCTCCCCCTTTGGCAATTTCGTGACAAAACCTAAAATTACAAGTTCTACCCGAACCAAAATAAAAGAAATCCATTGTCATCACCAAAACAATGAACTTCACGCGTGTACGATCCAAAACATAAAACCAAAAATTACAAATGGTTCAACCTCCTAAGACAAACTCTATGACTTAGGACTTGGAGTCTTGAAGTCTTAAAACAAATCCTGCAAAAACAACTTCAGACACACATAGGTAGAAACAAGCAAGTTAAGTAAGTTCAGTTAGCAATTCTGTCATCATCTCTTCCCCTTTTAGTCATCTCTCCCCCTCAATATAATTCTCTCCCCCTTACTATGTTCTCTCCCCCTTAGTATGTTCTCTCCCCCTTTTTGTCAAAAAAATTGCCAATCAAAAACAGAAAGAGATAACAATAACAATAACTAAGCAAGTAGAGTTAGTCCAGAGAAACAAGTCCAAAAATAGAGAGGAAATATCAAGCATATAACTAAGACAAATACGAAATAGTGGAAAAGTGAAAACAAGATAAGAGATAGAACACGTCACTCTCCGTCATCACTATCGTTGTCTTCTTCACCTTCAGTGCCCGGAAGGTGCTGCTCAAAAGAGGAAGGAGCAGGTGGATGTGAAGTACTAGGACCTGCACCACCGGCAACGTCATCATGACGACAAGTAAGAATCTCTAAAATTTTCTTCACACCGTCCTCGACATTCTTAATTCTGTCCTCCAGTGCTCGGAAGCCCCGCTCAACTCTCTTCTTGAAAGATCGTAATTCATGACGAAGAGAGACCTCGGTAGCTGCTCCCCCTGAGCTAGAGGACCCACCACGCTCAACAGGACGGGGCGCGGTACTAGGAGTAGTAGTAGAGTAGCCTTTGACTTGCTGAAACGTCTTCAAGGTACTGATGGACTTAGCCAAGGTAACTCCATCAATAGACCCTAAGCCATAGTCATACTTGTTGCAAGATGTATCTACTCCATGTGCTTCCAAAAGACGTGTGATCAGAATAGGAAATGGTAAAAGCTCACGACGTCCAGAAGCATGAATAACTGTAGCCATACGCTGCCACATCAGAAAAGGGATGTTGATGTTAAGTCCCACCGCATACTCCGGATGACCAAGTAAAAAGAGAAGCACTAAACGGTCCCACCGGATGCGTTTTGTGCCAACTGTCGGCACAATATTGTAGCAGACGATTAACGCAAGAATGTGATATGCGGGCTTTAATTCTCTTGATTCCACAAACAGACGGTTTGTATATGTGCCCGGTTTGCATAAGGCATCTGTCATTATCTCCCAATGCGACGACGGTTGAATATGCCCTTGAGTATATGATAACCCCGTGGTACTCACATTTAAACCAAAAATCTCTCCAACAGTGTAAGGAGTGACCACCACGCGTATACCTCGAACCGTAGTCTCAAACTGATAATTTCCTGATTCAGGGTCTTCATAAGTAACTCGCCCATGCAGATAAAATTCTCTAATCAATTCCACGCAAAATGGGGCACGAACAGGAAGACGACCGACTGGTTCGATCGGAGCTCGTTGAAGTAATTGAGCGAAGTCTGGAACTTCACGTGACAGCTCGCCGAAATTCACATTGCGCTCCGCATGACAAGCCTTGCCTGCATAAGCCGATTGCCGAGTAGAGGAAACACCTCTAGTATCTGCTCCTCGTTTTGTACGTCGTTCAGTTGTACTCGGTTCTCGAATGACCGGTCCACCGGTGCTCCGACGAGGTGGAGAAGAAGCTCTCCCCCTACGAGTAGAGCCCTCAGGAGCTTTACCTTTGCCGCGATCAGTTTGCTCTTCAGGAGCATATTCCGAGCCCGCCGACTCGGTGCTCGATGAGTCCTCCTCTACACGTGTCCTCTTGGTGACACTTTGCCTGCCACGACCACGACCACGACCACCACCGGCAGCCATCATCATCACAAGCACAAGAATAATGAAAAAAGCCATTTTTCCTATGCAACAAAGCACATGAAAAATGAATATCAAGATCACATTGTTATGAAACTTCTAATGAGCTTATCAATCATTAAGACATGCATCAAAACATCATATCCATAAGTTTCATGAGGTTTTATTCATCAACAAAAATTATTCTAGCAAAAACCCTAAAAATACCCCAAAACATGCATTAGAACAAAGATCAAAGAGAAATAACATGTTATTCTCGGATCTAAGTGTATAGGAATGAAGCTTGCATGTATCTAAACTTATTTCAAGCATAAACCCTCAAGAAATTTCAGTAAAAACAGAGATCAATCGTCAACCCAACAAAAACATGTAAAAATAGTTAAAAACTAGGGTTTCGGGAAAGAAAGTAGATCTAAGAAGATAAACTTACAAATCCAAAGTGAAAACCACAGATCTGGAGGAGATTCACGTCAGGGAACTCTTAGAGAGAGAAAGAGGGAGTTTTGAAAACGTTTGGATGTGTTTTCGAAAAAAAAAAAACAAAATACCGGAATATAATGACATTCCGCAGGCGCATACCGGTATGTGATACCGTATACCGGTATGCAATGTAATTTTTTGAAAAAAAACAGGTCTCGGTTTGAAAAACAGAAAACCATGGTATACCGGTATTCCATTTACATATACCGGTATACAGAGAGAAAAAAATACAGTGTATGCCCCTTTTTATGAAAAATTCACATGTAGAATATTCATCCCTTAATAATTTCACGAAAATTAAATATTTTAATCCAAAATTATCATGATGCAAATACAATAGTGTAAAATTTTCATTAATCATATATAAATCAAAAACAAGTCATCACTAATAATCTGTAGACTTAAAATCTATCAAGATGTAACCAGTTTATGAAGATGACTTAAGAAATTCATCAAAAAGACAATTATTTGTCGCACAAACGTTCAACTTGTGAGATAAACTTTAATCACCGGGGGTGGCTCTTTGAGCATCTTACTTGTATGAGGATCACCTTATGACTCCAAAAAAAAATGTAAACTTATTTCCATTGCACGCTTTTGCAATTATATATATATATATTTTTTTTTCCGGATATGCCAATCAATTCATGTGGTAGCTGCACACACTAACCGGACGACCGGGGTGGTAGCTCTTTCCTCCATGTGGTGGTAGTTTTCACACTCCTTTTAAAGGATGTAACTCTTTCCACATCTTACAAGCATTATTTATAATATAATAATCCCCCTTATTTAGCAATCTCTTAATTGAAAATACATGTGACAAATTAGAGTCTATAAGAGAATGACTATCCATCAAATTCAACACTCACAACCGAGATAGATTAAGCTTCTAGAGATTATACATGATTACCCAAATTTGATGAATATAAAATTATAAAATCTCACAATATAGTATTTCCAAAAATAATAACGATGGAGTAAAATCGATAATTAACGTGAGATTAAAAAGAGAGTGAATGAATGTGAATCAACACATATCTAAGGCACAGATTAATGTAGAAAGGGAAAACACAAGTCGACACAGTCTTAAAGCATTAAAATAACAAAAGCAGGTAACAAAAAGCAATGATCAAATAAGATATGCAATAAATATGGATCAATGCTATATTTCTAATATATCAATGCTTAAGACAAGGAAAGATATCACCTTTCCGAATCCAAACTTGTAGGATTCTCGGTTGGCTTGATTTAGTAGAATGAAGCTCCGTTTTCTTCGGCTTTTGAGCAACCCTTGGTCTGCGCATAGAATTTTCCTTTTGTTGTGGCTTAGACATTAGGTTGATCTTTGCATTTTGACCCGTTTGAATTTTCTTTTGAGTCATTGGGAGTTGTCGGATTGTTGAAGATGCCATTTTCTTTTCTCTTTTAGGACAAAACCTTTTAATGTGTCCTTGAATCCCACAATTATGGCATACAATCGCCTTTACTTTGGATGGAGTTTTAGATGCTGAAATTGTACTCCTTTTAACATGAGTTCTTTCATATCCGACTCCAATTTTGTCCGTTTGACCAAGTCCAAGCATGTTATCAAGTTTCTTTGATCCGGAGGAGAATTTTTGAATATCGGATTTAAGTTGATGGACTTGTTTGGTCAAAACTTGGTTGGAAGCAAAAATTTCCTTGTATTGTAGTTCGAGAAACCCAACCTTTTCTTGATTCGCTTTGATCGATACCTCCGCTTGAACTAGCTTCTCTTGGAGGATTTTATTACTTGTTAGCATTTGATCTTTTTCCTCCGCAAGAGCTTTAGTAGACTTTTGCAATTCATTGTTTTCTCCTTCAAGCTCAAGTAGTCGTCTCCTTAGCTTCTTGTTTAGCTTAGCCATCTTTTTCGATTCAATTAGAAGTTGGTTGTAGGCATCGGCTAAACCTTCATCATCGGACTCCCCCTCGCTAGTGCCATTTTCGCTCGATGTTTCATGCACAGAAGAAGAAGCAGAGGGGTTAGCAACAACAGATGATAAACAAAAAAACAGAGGGAGAAGAAGAAACATGTGAACATAAAGCAGCAGTAGCATCATTGTGTTCTTCTTCATTAGAACTCGAATCGTTTGAGGTAGAATCATCCCAAGTTTTAGCTTGTAAGGCCTTCTTATCATAGGATTTCTTCGAGGGACAAACTGTGGCGATATGACCATATCCTCGGCATTTGTAGCATCGGATTTCCCCTACGAGTTCATCCGATTCTTTAGAAGACTTTCCAAGCTTCTTTTCTTTAGAATATTTAGAATGAGAAGATCCGTTAAAAGAAGGCTTTCGATTTGAGGATGAAGCTTGAATGTTGTGATTCTTCCTAAACTTCCGACGAAACTTCTTAGTAAGAAGTGCCATTTGTCGTTCGAAATTTTCAATAGAAACTTCATCGTCGGAGTCTGTATCCTCGTCTTCCTCCTTTGTAGTATTGAGTGCGGCACCTGTACTTTTCGAGAAAGACTTGGAAGAAGATTGATTAGTAGGAAAAGTCATTTCATAAGTTTGTAAAGCACCTACTAATTCATCAACTTTCATATCATCCGGATGATTGATAGTTTCAATAGCCGCGACTTTCGCTCTAAAGCGCTCCGGAAGTGTTCGAAGGATTTTTCTAACGACTTTAGAATCCGGAATTTTCTCTCCCAAGTTAGCACATGTATTAATGATATCTTGGAGTCTAGTAAAATAATCAATAAACGATTCATGCTCCTCCATGCGTATAGAATCAAATTGACTCGTAAGCATTTGAAGCTTTTGTACTTTTACTAGACTTGTACCCTCATGTGTAACTCGTAGAGTATCCCAAATTTCTTTAGCCGTTTCACACGCTGAGACACGTGTAAACTCAGTTTGAGATAAGGCATTAAATAACGCATTAATACCCTTACCATTAAAAGATGATAAATCAATTTCATCCTTCGACCACTTATTCCGTGGCTTAGGTACAGTCGCGGTATCAACCACTTCGGTTGGATGTTTCCACCCGACTTCTATGGTTTGCCATACACGCTCATCAATTGCGATGAGGAAGGCTCTCATCCGGACTTTCCAATAGGCGTAATTGGTTCCATCAAAATATGGTGGCCTAAAGATGTTACCTCCTTCACCCATTAAGATAGATAAGGCCTAGATCCCGCTCTGATACCAATTGTAAGATAGGGGGTGCCCCCAAGGATCTATCTAGAGTATATCTATCACCTAGAGGGGGGTGAATAGGTGTAACAACTAAAAACACAAATCTCAATGCAATAAAAATAATGCGGAAAATAAAATCAGCACACTGAGATTTACGTGGGAAACTCCACTTTGGAGAAAAACCCACGGGACCAACACGCGAAAAACAATCCACTAAGATTAAAGGATTACAAGGTGATTACCAACTCCACGGACTTAACCTCTCCTTCGTCTTCAGCGGATCTCGCGCACTCACGGCCGTCCACGCCTCACGTCTGAATCCACAGACGCCACGCCTCGAATCCACGAAGCCTTCACGATCCGAATCCACGAATCGCCTCGAATACGCCGAATCCACGACGCCTCGAACACGCCGAATCCACGACGCAAATTGGAACAGGAACTCAGGTTTACACTGGTGATTCCTTGCTTAGAATTTCATTAAGAACCAGAGGGAAAAGTTCTAAGCAAGACGGAGATCAATTCGACATATGAAATAGAAATTAAAACTATCTCGAATTGATCTCGGAGGCTATTTTGAGGAAAAAGGTTTAGAACGAAAATCCTAGCCTCTAGGGTTTCTCTTGTACGAATTCTGAGTTGTTCAAAGGTAGAGAAAACCCCCATAGGTTATTTATAGGTGTTGGAATCAAACAGACTCGGATTAAATCAAAATATACCAAATCTGGCACTGTATACCGGTATACGTTGGCAGATACCGGAATGCGATGACGGAAACAGTTCCTACGCAGACGCATTCCGGTACTCCAACTTCAGTACCGGTATACTACGTTTCAGTACCGGTACTAGCATAGGCATACCGGTATACTGCTCCGAAAACAGTTTTTTCAACTCCGGTTTTGAGGAACACCAGATTGGATTCCGGAATACATATGCATACCGGTATCAGATTAAGCATACCGGTATGTGACTCCGGAATTTCAATAAAAAGTTCCTAAAACTCATTTAATCCGATTTTAAAGATACACATGATTCCAATACCATAATTAACGATGAATCACCATATAAACGATAAAACTTACCTTCACGTCGTGATTCAACATGTGAGTCAATGGTTGTCAATGCTTGAAGTCTCGGATTCTTCAACAGGTTCACGAAGCACTCGACCTTCAAGACTCCGACTCAACAACTCACGAAATATGCCAATACAAAATCCGTAACATCGGGCGCCCGAAATGTCCCAAGCCCAGTAACGTCTCAAAATGCCAAGTATTACATAAGTACTCCTTAGCCAAGATAATATGAATGAACAATACGACAATCACTGAAAACCTTCTATCATTTGAAAGTATTTTCCACCCAAAAGTTTTACTTTAAAATCCGTAGAAAACGTTTTGCTATAAAAATCATGAAACCAATGCCACAAACCATAAAACCACAAAGCCGATGCCACGATAACAAACCATATTCAAATGCCTTATTTAACCAAAATCATTCAAATAACTATAAGAATTCAAAACTAAACTAATTGAACCACCACAACATCTATTATTTAATGATAATAAAGAGAAGTAAATAGAAATGTAACTGAACCAGGATAATAATGAGCGGCTCCACTAATGCAGCTAACTAAACCGTCTCCTCACGCCGCGCCCTGCTCAGTCTCCCTAGGAACCTGTGAAAATCATGGGGTAAGAAACCAACCTGAGATTTTTCAGTGGGTACAATAAAGCTACGAAAGTGAGGCCTAAATACCGAAAAAGAATATAATGAAGAGATATAGATAGATATGATAAATTAGAATGTAAAGCCTATAGTAGGAAAATAAATATGTGCTTGAATAGAAATAAACTAAAATGCCACTACTATAATAAATATCTATCCAACTACATGCCTAAAAAAATGAATAGTTCAATGCCTGTACCCAATCCATAATCTGCCATATTGGTCCTTCGATCTCAGGCACTGCCCGTCATTATAATGCACCGAACTTGATACAGCGTCACAATGGACGACCTATCCGAATAAGTATACCCCTCGTCGGTGGCCAAACCGTTACGGTGTTTATGAATACTTCCAAGCGCAGTGGCAAATCATATGAAATATCAAGTAATCTCGGCGAAAAGTCAATAACCGTGGCCTAAAGCCAGAGCCGTGGCATATAGACACCAGAACTGGAGACCAAATAAGTCGAACCACACTAATGTGAGTAATGCCATGTCACCTGGACCTAAAGGTCCCCTGATAGTCATGAGATATGATAACCTACTCTACATGTCCTATACCACTCCGCTACTATACAAAATAGTAATATGTGCCATAAATAACATAAAGAACAAATGCCGATATGTAGAGTAAGGAATAATTGAATGCTGTATAAGCGAAAGGAAAAGTAAACCGAGTAAATACAGCCTTACTGACTACCAGCTCGTAGACCTACCTCTATCGTGACTATTAATTAGGTCGTCAGCCCTTTGATGGTGGCTCAAACTATCACCCGAACCTATACAAAGCCCAATAACCCGTAATTAGCCCAAAACTCACTAATTACAAAATCCATGACTTAAGTCATGAATTCCATTTAGAAGTACAATTGGATTTTCAGGTTCCGTTTACTAGGCACCGAAAACTCGCCCAATTGTCGCATCGACTCGTCGAAACACCACCCCAGCCTACGGGGTATCCAAAACAAGCCAATTATCTAATTACCTCCCCCGCTTTCCCAAAACACCTATTTTATGCCATTGGGAGAGCCGCACAAAAAGTGCGTCAAAACTAAAAATCGGAACTCTGAAAATTAACGATTTTTTTTCCCGGGATGCCTATTTTGGCACCGGAATCACCTGCAGCCCTCTTGCTATGACTAGAGATGTCAAACCTCATCGCATGACTAGCCAATAAGGCCCAATCACTGCTACGAACAGCAACACCCCATGCGACATAATTTCACGCCCGATATTGCCCGATTTTTGTGTTTTAGGGTCTAGTTCAGCCCCAAAGTGTTTCAAAATACTACGACTGTCATTCGACCATTCTTACTATCCCAAAACACTCACTTTTGGGTATGAGGTAGCCACACACCAATTGGTGCGAGAATGGGTGAAAAACCCTAAAACCAGCTTTACCGGATTTTCAAAAATTCTGTTTTCGGTCCCAAGACCTACCGTAAACCCACTCACTATCTCCAGACACTTGAGACAAAAAGACATCTAGCCAACGAGGCTTGATGACAGATCTCGAGCGGCCGATTTTATCAAAAACTAATTGGAACCCTAATTACACTTTTTTAAAGCAATTGAACCTTGGAAAATCAGTCCAGAGGTCACTAGCAATGGATTTACGTTGCCCAAGGCAGCCCATATGCTGCAATTGTAGAAAAGACCCCTAACCAACTACTAATTGCATAATTAGTATAATAAAATTAGGGTTTCGAGTCCGTTACTGACGCTTCCTTATTTTAGAATCAAACTGACAGCATAGATCTGTAGTTCTAAAAGCTCTAAAGCCTGCCAACCCACTATCCGAATAAATGGTGGCTGATGAACATACAAGAGCAACCTGAACCTCAGGTTGGAAAGCCTTTGGGAGCGATAATGTCCAAACAGAGACCCGAGGCCCCTCGGATCTCAACTAAGTTGAGAACAAATGTCCACTGACCTCAGGACTGCTGTGTTCACCTTCTGAGAAGTCGTCGACATCGAGGATGGCTGGAAAAGAAAAGTCTATTTCAAGAAACCCTAGGCTGATAGGAACCAGAGCTAGATCTCTTTCTCCTCGGGCTCCAGTAGCCAAGGGCATTGAGCTCCAGTAGGGGGTGACCGAGACTGGTCGGACAGGGTGGGGGGAGGCAGTCGGCGGCGGCGAGAGGCGGCACTGGGGAGCCTGCGGCCAACCTAGGCCTTCCTCGGTTGTAGCTTTGAGCCCGAGCAACAGGGGTGGCCGGGGCACCGGGGCGGCATCGATGGGGTGTCCTTTGGTTGCCGGAGGCCGACCGCAATGGAGGGAGTGGCGGCGGCGGCGGCGATGCCTCCCCAGGTGATGCAACCGAGATCTCTTCCAGTTGATTCAGGGTTGGTGTGGGAGGTCGGGGAGAGCACTGTGGCATTGAAGGCGGCCAGTAGTGGTGGGTCGCCAGAATTAAAATTAGCCGATAATGTGGATCCAAGGTGGCGCGGGCCCCCACAAGATCTTCGGGGTCAAGTTGTAGAGAGAGGGGGAGAGAGAGATAAAGTTAAGAGATAGGGTAGCCTTGGCTGAGGTTCCAGCGGCCGGGGTGGTTGCCGGAGATGCAGGGGTGGTGGCTGGTGGTGAGGGGAGGGTGGTATGGCGGCTAGGGCTGCTGTGGGAGAGGAGGTATTAAGGTTAGGGTTAAGGAAACCCTAATACATATTATATGGAGATTTGGATAATTGCTCAAAAGTCCCTCATTCCTCATTATTTTAATCCAAGTCCCTCACAGTTTATGTAATTTGCATAGAATTCCCACCCTGCCAGTTTTCATGGATTCTAATATATAAAATATAGTACCTTTTTCCAAAAAATCAATTTTTCACTTTCGACGAATTTTTGAACTTTACTTTATTCTATTTTTTTGCTACGTCAAACCCGAAAGCGGACTTCACCACAACTTCCGGCACTGCCAGACCTTTCGAATGGTGATTTCATTTCATCAGATTCTATTTCCAATTATGGAGTTAGCCTTTCTCTCTATAATACACCATAATTTGAATTAAAATTTTCAAGTTTATTTATTTAAATCCAAATTACTAGTTTCTACACATGTCCTGCCGCCTTTGCTGCTGCTGCCGTCGAGATCCACCAGACCTTTGTTTCATAGAGGACCTATGACCTTGAGAGCGAGATCATAGATGCCTCGGCGATCTCCTTGCACCGCTCTGTCCCCCGTTGTCCGATGCCGAGCACTTCCTGTCCCGACCTTGCTCCAACACCGCAGTCCGCTCCCTCAAAACAGTGGCACTCGCTCCACTCAAAGAGCCTACTCAGTCACCTCATCTGTAGGTGTTGCGCTTGAACCAAAGGATAAATCTCTGGCCGCAGCCCCCGCTCAAACAGATATGTCTTATGTGCTTCATCTCTCGCTACATACGATACACTATTCAACAGACAGTTGAACTCCTTTGCATACTCCTGAACCGTCCGGTCACCCTGCTACATGTTCTTCATGTCATCTTCGAGTTTCTGCTTAACATTGTTTGAAAAATAGGTCATTAAAAGCAACCCACGAAATTCTGTGCAAGTCATCTGTAGGGCACTCTGCGATCGAGTCGTCTTGATCCTCTGTCACCATGCATGAGCGTCACCCACTAAACAATGAGCTGCCAGATGCACTTGATCGCTCTTAGGAATGAAGAGATCCACAAAAAGCTTCTCTATTGCTCCCACCCAATCCTCCAATACCCAAGACTCGGTATTACTGCCACTGAACAGCGGTAGGTCGACTGCCGCTATTGGAGCAGCTAGTGGGGTAGTCAACGGTGGTGCCTGAGGCTCAGAAGGTTGCTATGTAGCACTGGTCTGCTGTGCCCACATTTTAGACATATGCTGCATGAGTACTCTCTGCTGTCGAGTAGGCTTGGCCAAGCTGGCCAACTACTCCTGTATATCCCGCGGCTCACTCAGTCAAGTCTACTTCGACTGCTCAAGCGGTACTGGTGCAGCCCGCATCGGCGATCGTGCGCATCGCAGCATGCCGGTCACATAAACAAAGTACACGTCAGTTGCACACTGATTACACAACGCTCGACCCAATCAAGTGAAAGTCTGGAAGGATATCCCCTTTTCTCTTGTGATATTATGTTGTCTGTAGCCAACATAATCATATAGTAGAAAAAGATGCAACTCCTAACACTCTTCAATTCTCTTTAAAAAGTTTACATAGACCAAATCACCGATTTTCGCCACAAGTCACATCTCTCATATCTTACATTCCTAGGATCAGTTTCTAGGCTCTGAAACCAACTTAATTTGTCATGCCTCCGGTTACAGCGGAAGCTCGGCACGCCAACAGATCCGCCGTATGCACGGGAAGCCGCGCACACACGAAGCGTCAAAGCCTACAAAAAATTGAATAACAACCACTAGTAAAGGATATCAGATATATAACTAAACCATAAAGTGTCACGCCCCGCCGTGCCTTAACACCAATTAGGTGGAAGGAAAAACGCACGGGCACATGACCCAGATCCGCCGAACAGACAGAGTTTCCCCTGTACGTCCAAGGCATCACAATCAGTATAATTCAAGAGGTTCCAAACAGGAACATAATTCATACAAAGATTGCATAAGGAAAGCATCATAAACTACTATGCTATTACAAGCATTCGCAATACAACCATATGTTACATTTTTCTGTCTTTGTTCAATCTTTCCAAATACAATCAATTTATTATTACATTTCCATACGCTCGAACACCCCTATACTACGCAGTAAAAGGGTACTTCTATTCTGGTCACAGTGGTAGGACGCTAACTACTGAGTTACGCCCTTCCCTCGCGCCGCCGCGCCGCTCACGTGAGGACCTGAAAAATAGTGGGATGAGAACTATATAAAATAGTTCCCAGTGGGTAAGGCCACCCAAGAGAGGAGCTCGACCCACCAGGTCCAAAGGAAGCATACGAGCATGGGTTAGTACATATACATAACCAATAAGCATATAACTTTACAATATACGAAAAGTAAACATGCTATGCTTCAACAAATGCGATAATGAAATCCATGCAATATATTTTTAACTGCTATTCCACTACCCATTTCATAACCAATCTGCTCCTAAGGTTCACTTACCTTAGCTAAGCCGTACTCGACTTGCCCTCGAGTTCAATATTAACGGGTTACCACCCTCCTGAGGTTTACTTATTTAGTCAAACCTTAACCGACTCACTCTAGAGTCCAACACCTGGGGCCACCGCCCAACTAAGGTTTACTTATTTAGTCAAACCTTCACCGACTCACTCTTGAGTCATATATCCTTGGGCCACAGCCCAGCTAAGGTTTACTTATTTAGTCAAACCTTCACCGACTCACTCTTGAGTCATATATCCTTGGGCCACCGCCCAGCTAAGGTTTACTTATTTAGTCAAACCTTCACCGACTTACTCTTGAGTCATATATCCTTGGGCCACAGCCCAGCTAAGGTTTACTCATTAGTCAAACCTTCACCGACTCACTCTTGAGTCAAATATCCATGGGCCACCGCCCAACATGACTTTACCACCTGGCGGCGAAATAGTCGCACACGCCGAACGATGGTTTCAGTCACCCGGCGGCGAACCGTCGCACACACCGAACCATGGCCTCGATCACCGGGCGGCGAACCGTCGCACTCGCCACTGGTATCTAGCCCCTTGGCGGCGAAATAGTCGCACTCACCACAAGTATCCAGCCCCCTTGGCGGCGAAATAGTCGCACCCACCAGCTGATACCAAGATTACAAGTCACCAGATCTGGGATTCCGGAATCCACTTTCACATCTCAAGGGTTCATCATTACCCTATGATACAACCCTCTTCGGGGTTCATATACCTGTGTCCAAGTGGTCAACCTACCACCATATTTTTCAACCTATGTTCAATGACACTAGGTTCAATGTCCTGTTTAAGTGATCTTCCTATCACTATGTTATCTCAACCTAGGTTCAACAACTCTAGGTTCACATACAATCCAACCTATGTTCAATAACACTAGGTTCATTACACATTCCAACCTATGTTTAATAACACTAGGTTCATTACACATTCAACCTATGTTTAGTAACACTAGGTTATGTACCATCACATTCCAACCTATGTTTAGTAACACTAGGTTTAACATGCATGCATCATCTCTCAAGTATATATATTATTATGAAATACTTAGATTCTTTTACATGCAAGGTGAGCTCATGGCTCAAGTCATTTTGATATACATATATATCTATGCCAACATACACATTATGGTTCTTTCTTATCCTAGTTGTCCATATCTAGGATTCCAATTCACATGGCCTCTAGCCCTTGTTGGACCTCATGTCAAATTCTCTATCATGTAGAGAAACTAGCTCCCCGCTATGTTCTCACCTAGGCATACACACGTCCATTTGTAATAATGTGTTCCACATGCCTACAATTCCAATCTATGGTAGGTATGGTATTAACATCATATGATCTACACATTCATATATATATACCACTTGCCAATTAACCTACCATTACATGCATCAAGTAAAATAAAATATACTTTACTCTTTCGACATGGAAGTGACCTAATCACTTCGGTAAACACAAACCCACCTCACACTCTTCCGATTGCTTGTAGACACTTGCAATCGGGCTCTTTTCCTTGGCCTCAAGCTTGGTCTTCAAGCTCCTAGCCCTAACACACATGAAGGATTCGTTAATCCGAGTCGAACTCATAACGATCTCATCTCTCCAAATCATTCGAAATGGAGTTGTCCCACATGTTCTACTAACCCCCAACTAGGGTTCTAAAGGGTTAAAACATTTTTAAAACCCTCCACAAGAAAATCCCTCTTTCAACCTAGGGTTTTCTAAAACTCATGGCAAAACCCAAAATCTCTTGCTAATCTCTACAATTTGTAGTCTAGATTAGCTAAGGGTCTCCAAAACCTCATTTCTTAGCCTCAAATCTGAAACCCTAACTACCAAATCCAAGAACTCACCTCGGATCCGCGAGCTCACCAAGCCACCATGCATGCACGAGCTCGAATCTTCACTCCTCCAAGCTTCCCAAGCTTGATCTCCACCAAGATTCCAATTTGGAGGAGAAGAAGATGAAGAAGAGAAGAGAGAGAGAAGAGCTTCTCACTCTCCCTGTGTGTGTGTTTTCAGAGGAGAAAGGGGAAGGGTTCCCCTTTATGTAAGCCCCCCTCAGTGAAATTACCAAATTACCCTTCGAAATCAGCATCTGCACACTGTATTCCGGTATACGGGTTGGCGTACCGGTATACGGGTTGGCGTACCGGTATACCACGAGGAATTCCGCAGAACCCGAGAGCTGGATTTTCGGATTCTGCCATTGCATTCCGGTATACCACCTCGCATACCGGTACTAATCGCTTCAGTACCGGTATGGAGTTTCTCATACCGGAATCCCACTGCAGACTTCACAAGTACAGTAGTTTAACTTTCCGAAGTTCATTTTCGCGCCTCATTTGTGCCGAAAACACTTCGCACAAGTCCCAAACTTGGCCGAAGCCGCACATATAGCCTCTCATGCTAATTTTCCACCGAAACTCCATAATTTGTAGAAGTTCGGTGTACTACATTCCTCCCTCCTTAAAAGAAGTTTCGTCCGCGAAACTAAGATCACACCTCAAATCTATTTATCAATTAGATGAGGGTATCCTTCTTTCATCGCGTCCTCTGGTTCCTGCTCACTCAGGAGTAGATTCCATAGTCCACGGGTCTTATATCCCCAACATTTCATAAGGAGTACGCCCCGTTGCTTTTCCTTACGGGGTCGACATCACATCATCTTCGCGATGTTTCCGCTCAAACACTTTGTTCGTAATCTCGATTTCACTTCACCGACAATGCCAGACTTGGCAATTGGTGACTTCACCAATCAGGTGAAAGGTATGACCGAGCTTCTGCTTCTCAGGTCACAATCATAATTCTCTTACACACGACCAATGCTCTTATACTCCCAGAGCCATCGGTCAAACCGCTTATCTCGGTTAACAACAGATGGTCCACGGACCAAAACTCTCACGTAGCCCTACTGCCTAAACCTGTCTTAACGTCGCGTAACATCTCTTGCTCGCAAACGTAAATCCAATCGTTCCTCGGCGGAGTCCTCACTCAGGACTTGCGCACATACTCCAACCAGGAGTAACCAAGACCCCAAACCTCTACTAAGTCCTAGAGTTGGGTCACATCCACACTCTCGGTGTACTACCATTCATATGGTCTTACAAGTGGCATTCCACGCTCTCGGGTCATCGCTTGGACTACCGCCCCGACCATAAGTCTCTGCCCTACCCTCAGGTCTCGGGCTGCTGTCACACACAGCTGACTGCGCCTGTCCATAAGGCCCCCAGGCTCCACAGTCCACAATGGTCCGGCCACGGATCGTCCCCAAGCAATACCCGATACCGTCGCTATACGTGTCCCGCACGCTATACCAAGCGACAACAGTCTCTACCGGCTCCTAAGCACCCAGTGCGAGCCACAAGCCCTCAAGCGGTTCTTGGCCTCCTTCACACCCAGTAATGCCCAAGTGCTACTGCCAACAAACCCTCTCGGCTAATCAGAAACCAATATTCCACGAGTACATACACCCGAGCGTCCCACGCTACTATATTCATTCGCGTTATCCACAAGCACTAAGCTACCACGCTTATGCTCACTCGCATTGCGAGCATCACAATCTACCTCAATTGGAGGTATAACAAGGCTCACTCGCCACTCTTGGCGATTACCTTATCAACTTCACAACCGTCATCGATCCTCTATAACAATGTTCGGGATCTGCGAACTATTAACACATTTTTAAACGTCATAACTCGACTCTTGCAATTGGTTACTCATATTGCCCTAATATCGAGAGTCAGCTCGCTTACAATCATCATTACCTCAAGCCGTCAACTAGGCGCAACACCTGCAATTTGCCGGTATTATCAAATCTCTAGCCGCTCCAGCGGCAATGCATGCCTCCACGACACGAGCATAGCTGGGTATTTATCTTTACCCATAACCTTGGTCCTGGCTACAATTTCACTTGCATTGTAGTAACAGACCACAACCATTGCATGTAATGCTCCAGTGTCACATTATGCTCTACATATGTTTTCAACAATCAAAACATACCTGCCTCGACGCCGTCGACCGCAGTAGATTCCATCACCTGAGTCACGTACCCATGGCCACTTGGCGCCCGACGCAAACCCTCAGGTTGCCTTATCATCAATGCATGCTCCCCAGACCTTACCGCAGGTGGCACACCCGCGAACTGTCTTGGAACAGAAGAGGCCGTAGCAAGTGTCAGGGCTCGGCTATCCTCCTGCAGGCACTCATCCCGCATATGGCCCGGTTGCCCACACTTGAAGCACTTGCCCTCACGCTGATCACACTGTTGTGGGTGATGAGGGCCCCCACAAATAACACAACTCGCCGAGGACCGAGTATGGTAGGTCCCCGGGGCACGAGATCGTCGACGCGAACGTGTCGGGACTTGTCTGGAACTCGACTGTCCACTAGATTTACTCGATGGTCGTCTCATCTCTATTTCCTCGTCATAAATCTCGCGCTCCTCTTGCACGAATGCATTGCCCTACTCCACCCACAGGGCCCGGTCCAGCACCTCGACAAAGGTTTGCAGTTTGAAGGGATGCACAACCTTGAAAATCTCAGGCCGAAGTCCGCGCACGAAACAATCGGCCTTGTCCTTGTCATCCCGTGTCACATAAGGGATACAATTTACAATGCGAGAGAACTCTCTCTCGTACTCTCTCACCGAGCGATCACCTTGTTTCAGCTTCCTGAATTTTTCTTGAAGCTTTCTCTTCTCACTATCAGGGAAGTAGGCAGAGAACACCAGTTCTCGAAATTCCTCCCAAGTCGCCGGAGGGAGACTAGAAGGTCGGTCTCGCCGGACTCCCTTCCACCACGCCTTTACCGACCCTTGCAAGCAGTGTGCGGCAAAATACACCTTGTCTCGCTCCAAGGTGTACAAGTCCTCAAACAGGGACTCCATAGAATCGATCCACGTTTCTACGGTCCACGGGTCCATTTCTTTCCCGTCAAAGGTAAGCGGATTGAATCCCTTGAACGTCATGAGGGCAGCTAAAGCCCGCTCCCTCTCCGCGTCCAATTCCACAGAATCAGGGGCCCAGGCACCAACATCTATTTGCGAGGTACCCGCTGCGGCTCCTGATGGTACTCGACGTGCTAATCGCTCCACGGTCTCATGGAGTCTCCTGATCCGTTCCTCCTGGCGCACGGCAGCCTCCTGCTGTCGCTGTAATACTCGAAAATTTTTGAGATTTAGGGTTTCTGGACTTGGCGGGATTCGGGCGCCCGGAAGTGAGGTTGTGGACGCCCGAATGTTCCGGACCCAGTGGACTTTGTGGACGATCCGGTTGTGGCCGACGGAGATCGGATCTGGGCGCATGATTCAGACGCCCGGATTGAGGATCCGAATTGAGTTGTGACGTGGAGAGCCACGTGTCGCGACGCAGGACACGTGTCGATCGCCGGAGACACGCCGCCCCACCGCCTGCTGACTACCGACCGACCGCTTGAGCACACGACGACACCTGGACAGCAGCATTTTCGGACGCCCGGAAGTTGTGAAGTGGGCGCCCGAATGTGGGATTTTAGGAGCCTATAAATAGGCGAGTCCCTGATCACTTTGGCTCATTTTCCACTTCGAGATCCATTTTCTAGAGAGAGAAAGTGGGTTTAGGGCCATGTGATGGCATAGTTTGTAACCTAGCTTTCTCTCTTCTACTCTGCTGATCTGATCTGGTGCCGAGCTGTTATTCTGCTGGAGTTAGCAGTTTCTTGGAGGTTTAGACAGATCGGAGTGCTGCCGGAGTTCGTTATCTGGAGGGTTGGATCTGAGGATACTGTTCTTTCCCCACCGTGGTTGGATTAGCTTGTGAGGTGGGTTGATGTTTGCCAGATTCAGTGGACTTCCTCCTACGTGTTTTATCTCATGTTAGCATAATATGATATGATGTTGTTTGGATTATGTTAGCATGATATGATGATTGGATTATGATATGTGGATATTGGATTATGATATTGGGATTATGATAGTATGCCATGCTAAGATTATGTTAGAGATGCCATGTTAGTGTGAGACTGATCTATAGACCGCATGGGCATGTTATGATCTTAGATGTGCTAATGATATATATATGAGCATGCATTTCTTTGTATCCCTGTTGCATGATTGGACCTACACCTATTCTGTTGATTCCTTGTACCAGTTGTTGTACATGTAGTGTAGGTGATCATGTTGTGGCTCGTGCTATGTTATTGTACCTCCTCTTTGTGGTAGAGTTGAGAGCCTCCTCTTGTGATAGAGTTGAGATGGATCGTGAGCACTGGAGCATTGATTGTGCCGAGGGCACGTGATTCCTTGTGAGAGCATGGATTGGGTCATACTTGTTGATTATCCTTTGTGGTGCCGAGGGCACAGTGGATTGGGTCTTACTTGTTGACTATCCTTTGAGGTGCCGAGGGCACATGATCCTTTGTTGACCCAGTCGTGTCGATCATATACCTGCGGGTGCTTGGCGTATACTATGGTTGTACTTTGCTCGGTTGGGTCGCTCCCACGAGTACCACTCTAGAGTTGGCATGTTCCGTACAGAGGGATGTACGAGGGGCTAGTTACAGACGGGCTTCCTGTACTAGTCAGCTCCCTGGAGGGTTGAGCAGCTCCCTGTAGGGTTGAGCGTGATCAGGCCGCAGGTATCGTATTGTGAGGTATTGTATGATATTATGGATTGAGCTAGGTACAGACGGGTTTCCTGTACTAGCTGGTTCGCTGGTATTATTGTGTTTGATAGTCCTCATATTCAGTTTATTGGTATTCATACTGACAGTTGAGCTTTATGCATAGTAGTGGTAGTATATCTCCTACTTTTCTTATTGCTCTATATATCTCTTGAGATTGAGGACTTAGTGGGCAGACCGCTGAGGCTGGTGGCGGTACCCACTGAGGACTACTTGATTGATAGTAGTTCTCACACCCATTGGTGACATCTTTTTGCAGAGTCTTCTTCCCTAGTTGTGCATACTGAGCGCGGAAAGGAGACCGTCGGGTAGAGCTACTCCCCGGATACTTGGCTAGAGGTATACCCATTTTGATAGATGGTTGAGTCTGTACATACAGTATGATTGAGACATCAGTGTTGTATATGTGAGTTATATATGAGAGTTACGAATGATGTATGTACAGTGATCTTTTTGATATATTTATATAGCAGCTCTGTTGATACCTTTAGCTCTGTGTGATTATTGTGGATGTTGTTTCGCTTCGTATATATGGTAGAGATACTGTGTATGCGGCGGATCAGGTCATGCGCCTGGGAAGAGGTAACCCGGGGCGTGACAGTCACTGTGCCATCTCAGCTTGTTGTTGTACCACTCCAACGAGTGTGGCCAATTGTTCACGAAGCTCCGGGTCTCCACTTGCCCCAGATTGCACAAGAACCCCACTAGGTCCACCCCGCGTCGATCTCATCGGAGGTCGCCCACGTGGCGCCATCGTATCCTGAAACACGACAACTTCCGTCAACATTCCCGACCTTTTAGGCCAAGTACAAACACGATGTTAATTACGGACACAATTTAGGCGAAAGTCACATAAGGGCGTCTATTCTCATCCCTTGGGTTCATGTTGTCGCGCGCCAACATGAACACACTTAGCTAAGAATAAACCACGCCTTAAATCTACCTCTAACATCCTATTAGAGGCATAATCAATACACGACCCAATCGATTACTCTTTCGCCGCACATCACAAGTCCTCGTCTCTCACGAGTTTACACTCCTAGGGTCTTTTTCCATCCTAGGGTTCCTTGAGTCCACCTAGACCGTTTCTACGCTCTGATACCACCTCAATCTGTCACGCCCCGCCGTGCCTTAACACCAATTAGGTGGAAGGAAAAACGCACGGGCACATGACCCAGATCCGCCGAACGGACAGAGTTTCCCCTGTACGTCCAAGGCATCACAATCAGTATAATTCAAGAGGTTCCAAACAGGAACAAAATTCATACAAAGATTGCATAAGGAAAGCATCATAAACTACTATGCTATTACAAGCATTCGCAATACAACCATATGTTACATTTTTCTGTCTTTGTTCAATCTTTCCAAATACAATCAATTTATTATTACATTTCCATACGCTCGAACACCCCTATACTACGCAGTAAAAGGGTACTTCTATTCTGGTCACAGTGGTAGGACGTTAACTACTGAGTTACGCCCTTCCCTCGCGCCGCCGCGCCGCTCACGTGAGGACCTGAAAAATAGTGGGATGAGAACTATATAAAATAGTTCCCAGTGGGTAAGGCCACCTAAGAGAGGAGCTCGACCCACCAGGTCCAAAGGAAGCATACGAGCATGGGTTAGTACATATACATAACCAATAAGCATATAACTTTACAATATACGAAAAGTAAACATGCTATGCTTCAACAAATGCGATAATGAAATCCATGCAATATATTTTTAACTGCTATTCCACTACCCATTTCATAACCAATCTGCTCCTAAGGTTCACTTACCTTAGCTAAGCCGTACTCGACTTGCCCTCGAGTTCAATATTAACGGGTTACCACCCTCCTGAGGTTTACTTATTTAGTCAAACCTTAACCGACTCACTCTAGAGTCCAACACCTGGGGCCACCGCCCAACTAAGATTTACTTATTTAGTCAAACCTTCACCGACTCACTCTTGAGTCATATATCCTTGGGCCACAGCCCAGCTAAGGTTTACTTATTTAGTCAAACCTTCACCGACTCACTCTTGAGTCATATATCATTGGGCCACCGCCCAGCTAAGGTTTACTTATTTAGTCAAACCTTCACCGACTCACTCTTGAGTCATATATCCTTGGGCCATAGCCCAGCTAAGGTTTACTCATTAGTCAAACCTTCACAGACTCACTCTTGAGTCAAATATCCATGGGCCACCGCCCAACATGACTTTACCACCTGGCGGCGAAATAGTCGCACACGCCGAACGATGGTTTCAGTCACCCGGCGGCGAACCGTCGCACACACCGAACCATGGCCTCGATCACCGGGCGGCGAACCGTCGCACTCGCCACTGGTATCTAGCCCCTTGGCGGCGAAATAGTCGCACTCACCACAAGTATCCAGCCCCCTTGGCGGCGAAATAGTCGCACCCACCAGCTGATACCAAGATTACAAGTCACCAGATCTGGGATTCCGGAATCCACTTTCACATCTCAAGGGTTCATCATTACCCTATGATACAACCCTCTTCGGGGTTCATATACCTGTGTCCAAGTGGTCAACCTACCACCATATTTTCCAACCTATGTTCAATGACACTAGGTTCAATGTCCTGTTTAAGTGAACTTCCTATCACTATGTTATCTCAACCTAGGTTCAACAACTCTAGGTTCACATACAATCCAACCTATGTTCAATAACACTAGGTTCATTACACATTCCAACCTATGTTTAATAACACTAGGTTCATTACACATTCAACCTATGTTTAGTAACACTAGGTTATGTACCATCACATTCCAACCTATGTTTAGTAACACTAGGTTTAACATGCATGCATCATCTCTCAAGTATATATATTATTATGAAATACTTAGATTCTTTTACATGCAAGGTGAGCTCATGGCTCAAGTCATTTTGATATACATATATATCTATGCCAACATACACATTATGGTTCTTTCTTATCCTAGTTGTCCATATCTAGGATTCCAATTCACATGGCCTCTAGCCCTTGTTGGACCTCATGTCAAATTCTCTATCATGTAGAGAAACTAGCTCCCCGCTATGTTCTCACCTAGGCATACACACGTCCATTTGTAATAATGTGTTCCACATGCCTACAATTCCAATCTATGGTAGGTATGGTATTAACATCATATGATCTACACATTCATATATATATACCACTTGCCAATTAACCTACCATTACATGCATCAAGTAAAATAAAATATACTTTACTCTTTCGACATGGAAGTGACCTAATCACTTCGGTAAACACAAACCCACCTCACACTCTTCCGATTGCTTGTAGACACTTGCAATCGGGCTCTTTTCCTTGGCCTCAAGCTTGGTCTTCAAGCTCCTAGCCCTAACACACATGAAGGATTCGTTAATCCGAGTCGAACTCATAACGATCTCATCTCTCCAAATCATTCGAAATGGAGTTGTCCCACATGTTCTACTAACCCCCAACTAGGGTTCTAAAGGGTTAAAACATTTTTAAAACTCTCCACAAGAAATCCCTCTTTCAACCTAGGGTTTTCCAAAACTCATGGCAAAACCCAAAATCTCTTGCTAATCTCTACAATTTGTAGTCTAGATTAGCCAAGGGTCTCCAAAACCTCATTTCTTAGCCTCAAATCTGAAACCCTAACTACCAAATCCAAGAACTCACCTCGGATCCGCGAGCTCACCAAGCCACCATGCATGCACGAGCTCGAATCTTCACTCCTCCAAGCTTCCCAAGTTGATCTCCACCAAGATTCCCAACTTGGAGGAGAAGAAGGTGAAGAAGAGAAGAGAGAGAGAAGAGCTTCTCACTCTCCCTGTGTGTGTGTTTTCTGAGGAGAAAGGGGAAGGGTTCCCCTATATGTAAGCCCCCCCCTCAGTGAAATTATCAATTTACCCCTCGAATTCTGCATTCTGCACACTGTATTCCGGTATACGGGTTGGCGTACCGGTATACCACGAGGAATTCCGCAGAACCCGAGAGCTGGATTTTCGGATTCTGCCATTGCATTTCGGTATACCACCTCGCATACCGGTACTAATCGCTTCAGTACCGGTATGGAGTTCCTCATACCGGAATCCCACTGCAGACTTCACAAGTACAGCAGTTTAACTTTCCGAAGTTCGTTTTCGCGCCTCATTTGTGCCGAAAACACTTCGCACAAGTCCCAAACTTGGCCGAAGCCTCACATATAGCCTCTCATGCTAATTTTCCACCGGAACTCCATAATTTGTAGAAGTTCGGTGTACTACATAAAGTCACTATACATATAAGATATCCTAAATAGTCATCTACCTCTAAGATAACCAAAAATAAAGTACAATAAAGCTGGCATTGTCAGTCCTAGTATGAACAGTCAGCCCTCCAAAACTAGTGGCTAACGATTCCTCCACTTACACGGCCAGCTCAGATAAAAGATGCTATCTATCTCACGATCCCCTTACCTTAGTCAGAAGCAGCAATGGGTACGAAGGGCTTTATAAAAGAAAAAGATAAAGAAAGCGTGAGAACTATTAAACAAGTAATTCTAAGTGGGTACCGTCACCGACGACAACGACCTACCCACTAGGTCTACTAGAGGTATAAATAGAGAACAATAAATCTATTATACAATATGATGTAAGTAAATAAGAGCTGAAATAGAAATTTACAACTATCATGCCTCTATACTACAAATGCTCGAGATAGTAACTAATGAATCGGATGCATCAACTAACTACTGGGTACTCTCAACCATAACCCAATCTCATTGACTGACTCGAGGGTCTGGTCAAGCTTGCGCCTACCTGCCGTCACGGTACCACTTTTACAGGTGGCTCGTTAATATGTAAGTCGCCCACCAGGGCTGCTGCAATATCAATGCAAAAGCCAGACTCCAGAGCAGCACTAGAGAGGTGCAACCCCACCGAGTATACAATGCGTATCTCTGTCGAGCTCAATACGGCTCCTGCAGGCTATAGTCAATGCAAATGATCAACCAGATCATATATATACTATCGCTATGTCCTTTGAACAATCCGGGATGCCAATCAACGGTCCGAAACTGTCGTATTGACCGATGGCAAAATCGCTGTCTAACTAGCACCCTAACTTGTACCGCCCCAAAACCGGGGCATAACAAATATCCTACACTATCACATATAGTCCTCCCCACTAGCCTGTGTATGATACACTCAAAACTGACAGTAACGACAAACAACTAGAGCAACAACTCTGTATAGTGTAGGTGCATATGTGAACATGAATTAGTGTCAAGTACTATAAGTTACTCCTCACATACTGATCACTACAAGCATAATATTCATGTATGAAACTTTAGGTTAATATGGATATTTCTCCACCACCAATAGACCAATCATAACAGACATAATCACATGAATGAAACAACAGCTAACATGGAAACTTGAAAATTTTGATTTTGCAGATTCGGTCCGAATTTTCAGGTTTCAGACCAAAATGCCCTTGTATCCCTCCGCCCCAAACGTATGCGCTTTCTAGCTCGTATACGCATACATAGCGTACGGCTTCCGCGAGCGCAATAAATGCCAGCGCATTAAATGCCACACCCGCTGGCTTACGCAAGCTCCCATACATCTGTACGGGAACCAAAGCGCCCCCGCTATTCGCCAGCCGTGATGTTTGTTGTTCGCGGTTGCGAAAAATCAATAATCGAAGCTTTATTTTGAAGTTTACCCGACATGCAACGGGACCAATAGTGCAACTTGAAGCAAAATAGTGCAATCTTCTTTAAAATGGTGCAAAATGGTGCGGACCACATGATGGAGCAAACAGTCAGACCTCTTCCTGAACCGTCGGTCCCGTGCTTCTTATTCTATGTGTAGAGCTCTCGCACTCCTCCATGCAAGACTTGCAGTTAATTCGCCTCGTTCGGCGCTTGCAGAAGAGAAGTGGAGGAAGCATGGAGGAGGGAGTTTGCCGGTTAGGAAGTGGATGGGCAGAGTTGATCATTTTCAGAGACGACAAGGGCATGCAACCTGTGCAACTTTGTGGGTAATGGTGTATTACAGCAAAAGAGATAGTAAATGGTGTAACAATAGGTACTGCCATATGCTTAAAAAATAGTGCAACTTCGGCAAGTGTTGGCTTCGGCAAGTGTTAGCTTGGCATATCCTATAGAAGTTGTTTTTCACCCCGCCGACTGTGCTCGTCAACTTCGGCAAGTGTTGGCTTGGCTAGAAGCAGTGCAATTATTTTCATGTATGTTGTGCTAACATGTCGGTAATAGCGCAAGCCAGGCATTAAATAGTGTAATATCGAACAAAAGAGTGCAACATTGTTCGTCAAAAATTGTAACTGCCCCTGACTAGTGTAACACCACCGTCTAACCACTCTCTAACCATTGCAACGTCGCAAATGACAGGAAATACAATACAAGAACAACACGAAGATTAAATATTGAAACAGAAAATGCACTTTCCATTAATCTAGGAGCAAGGATTACATTTGCTGGGACCAAGGATTACATTTGCTTTGAAACCGCCGCATTACATTCTTCTTTGATGAAAATTAAACTATTTCATATGGATATTAGATGTGCAATCCAAGCGCAGGGCCACTACTGTTCGTCATGGAGGCGAAGGCGACGAAGGGCCGTCCCCTCCTAAGTGCAGCGGCGGATTTGGTATTATAAGTTATTACACTCGTCGTGGTTGGCGGCTGTGGTGTTGCCTACGGTGGCCGCCGCGGAATGGGAGATAGTCGAAGGAGGGCTCGCGGAGGAGGCTGCTGTCGGGAGGGTAGGATCAAGCAGATCTGCACTAAGATAGATGCACACGACGAGTGTAATAACTGCCCCCGACGAGGAAGAGCTTCGCCCACCACCGACGCCGCCGCCGCAGCGGCTGTGGACGATGATCGCGACGAGCCTCATGAACCATGGCCGCATCGCTTGCGCTTAGGGGGGGACGCCCTTTGTCGCCTTCGCCTCCTTGACGAACAGTGTTCCATTTACCTCCTTTTATAATTGAATAACCCTAAAGGTCGAAAGAAAATACTGTATCAAAAAGTAGAAAACGTACGATGCAAACGATTGAATGAAATAGTGCAACATTCTGAAGAAACAGTAGGAAGAACGATGTTTTACGGGTATAAATGGTGCAACATACCTTTACAAAGGTTATTTGCTCGCATTAAACGTCCAACAAAACTTACAATAGTGCAATATTTGGTAAAAATTGAAAGAAAGCAACGACTGTAAAAAGAGTGCAATCATTTAGTACATTCATGTAAGGTACAATGCATCTGAAAAAATATTGGTTAATAGGCGAAACCTTCGGTTGTCGTGCCGCCGCTTTCGTTTCCCGAGGAAAAAAGTAATATTTCTGAATCGATGCTAGAACATACCTCGTAATGATTTTGCCGACGTAATTTACTGTACAGATACCTTTAAAAATGTAAAAAGTGGCTCTAATATCGGTAAAATAATCTGCACAATATTTTGAAATATTTGTGTTAAAATAGTGCAACAATAGGTAAACAAGTGTACATGTAGGGAGAAATGGTATAACTGAATAGGGCTGTCGTTACGACAGGCGGCGGGAGAATGTTATTGTTATCTCTTACCATTTAGCTACTATTTCATCGTAATATGGCGCGAACGGACGTACTGATTCCCGCCAAAAACAAAACTTTTAACTCATCTAATCGAGCTGGATTATATATGCATGCATGAATCCCAGTGCACCACTTTTAGGTAACTATATTGCTTCCACCTCATGGAGAACGTTGAGGTGCCAGTCCACTGTCATTTTAATGGTTTCTTCAAGGATGATGGAGCAAAGGTCAAGTATGTAGGAGGAAACTGCCGACTCGCTTTTCTTGGTGAAGGGGAGAGTTTTAAGGCCTTGCAAGCCCGTTTCGCCAAATTCATGAATACTTCGCTGGAGCGGTGTAAGATGCAACTTAAATTTAGCTACGGTGGAAAAATAGAAAACCTAATCGATATTGTAGACGACGATGATGTCCGAAGCATATGGAAACTGTATAGAGACCACGCACATCTATTGGAGCTGTATGCCGTTAGTAGCAATGTGGAGGTAGAGGTTCGTACATGTGAGCCTGACGAGATAGACGAGGCGCTTACAGACGAGCGCCTGGAAATGTTGATATGCAGCCGCTCCGTTGATGCTTTATCGCCTATACACACAAATGTTGAACTATTTGGGACGTAAGTAGCACCATTGTCTATTTCTTGACCTATTACTCTCTATATTTTGCACCCGAAATGCGCAATATGTATCCTATATTGCACTATTCTAGTTCCATGTTGCACTATTTCGTATACCAAATTGCAGTGTCTTTTTCATATAAATAATACACTCTTCTAGTAGCATATTGCAGTGTTTAATAATTTGAATTCGTTATATTGCACCGTTTGCACTGCATCTGTAATGCAGATACTGTCATCCTGTAAATATCGACGACGCTGAAAATAGCGACGGGGGCACTAGTATATTTGATGTGAAAGGTGACATGGATTCCGACGATAGCCTCCGTATCGTCGCATCGCCTCCTATGGACTCTCACCGGACGTATAACGCCCTTGATGTTGTCCCGTTGAGCCAATGTGAAGCATCACTTCCATCGGCGGAACATTTCGACGGCGAGGATTTGGAGGAAGATCTCGTCGTGAACAGCGCTACGCCAGAGGCGGTTGGCACTGTCGTAGATGTGGATGATCTCCATGAGGGCCAGATTTACAGTACACAATCTGATTTCAAGAGAGCTATGAAAAAGTACGCCATGAAAAGAGGCTTCGAATACGCTCCCACAAAGTGCAACGAAGGCAAAATAATGGCGAGATGCCGTGTCGCGGATTGCCCATGGAGAATCAAGGCGTGACACTTACCAGGACTAAATCAGTGGTGGGTGAAAAAATTTGTCTCCAAACATACGTGCAGCCAAGCAATAGGAGGCTTGGGGCACAGGAATTGCGACGAGGAATTTATCGCCGCTGAAATTCGGGAGCAGGTCGTAGCGAACGATAAATACACTCCGAAGATGATTCAGACCGAGATTCAGCGCCACTACGGTGCAAATATTTCTTATTGGAAAGCCTACCGTGCCAGAGAAAGGGTACTTCAGACGGTCCGCGGAGATTTCGAGGGTTCGTTCGCTGCACTTCCATCGTACATGCGAGAGCTGAAGATGACCGACGCAGATGCATGTGTTCAGCTAGCATACCAGGACGAAGGACGTTTCCATCGTTTCTTCTGGTCTTTCGGTGCATCGATTCGTGCTTTCCGGAAGCACTGCAGGCCGCTCGTTGGACTGGATGGTATGTAGTTAATTCATTGTGGCATAAATCACACATTTTATATAAATTGTGCTTTATTACAAATTCTATTGATGTAAAATAAAGACTTTTGGACGATTATACAAATTTTGCTTTATTACACTATTTGCCATAATTCCAGGCACTTTCCTGACTGGTAAGTATAGAGGGGCGCTGCTGACGGCCTCATGTATCGGCGGAAATAACTGTATCCTGCCATTAGCTTGGGCAGTTGTGGAGGGCGAAAATCGATATTCCTGGCACTGGTTTTTGGAATGGATGAACAAAAATATCATTTCGACCCTTGAGCTCCATGGACGAAACAGTATTCTCACTTTTATTTCCGACCGACAAAAGGGTCTTGTTGAAGCCGTAGGCGATGTTTTCCCAGAAGCAGCTCATGGTTACTGCGTGTACCACCTATCCACCAATCTCCCACACGCGTCCAAAAATACCCCCGCGTGGAGAAGATTCTGGGCTGCTGCGCGTGCATACACTGTCTCCGAGTTCAACGAGGTAATGGAGAAGATGAAAGATTTGAACCCTGAACAGTTCAAGTACGTGGCAAAGATTCCCCGATGCAGGTGGGCTACCCATTGCTTCCTTGGCAGGCGTTATTCAATACTGACTTCCAACTGTGCCGAGACGATAAACAGTGTAATACGAGCTTTAAAGGGGCTTCCAATTACATACCTTGTAGAGGAAACCCGAAAGAAAACGGCGGCGTATTTTCACCGGAGGAAAGAGGAAGCTGAGAAGACGATGAGTGTTTTGACATCTTATGCGGAGAAAATAATTCAGGATGCAAAGGATGCGTCTCGTTTTTACACCCTGTACCCTTCGACAGATGTGCTTTTTCAGGTTATTTAGACGTATTTGCACCATCTTGGCTTACTTTGCACTGCTTTAAACGTACTTGCATTATTCTTTAAGTTTGTTGCACTCTTTTCTTTTTGTTGCACTCTTTGTCCCGCTTATACCTGTGGCAAATGTTTTGACATAGCAGGTAGTCACCGTCAGCGGCACGGAGGTTGTTGATCTTTCTAAATAGACATGTTCCTGCAAACGTTGGGACATTTACGGCATCCCATGTAATCACGCCATGGGAGCAATCTCCATGAGGGGCTATGACCCGTACGAATATGTCGAGGACTGGTTCAAGGCCACGACTTACCGCGAAACCTACAAGGACTACGTTCCCCCGACTAGAGGCAAAGAGCACTGGCCACCACTACCAGCCACCGTCGTGCGTCCCCGGCCGCCAAACATTCGCATACAGCCGGGGAGAAGGAAGGTTGCGCGGAGAGAATCCATTGCTAATGGCCTGGTAAAAAAGCGGTGTGGGAATTGTCAAAGGTGGGGTCATAACAAATGGTCATGCAAGAACCCTCCGCAGCCCAGAGGCAAGCAGCCGGTGGAAGCCTCGCACCGCGCTACGACTTCAGCAGGAGCCACGCAGGAAAGCCGGCCAAATTTTCAGTCAATATTTTAGATTTATGGGGAGTGTACACCTTTTGTGTATGTTTTTAGACTTTTAATGGATCAAGTACTGTCGTGGATGTTACACTAATATTAGGCACGCACTGCACAATAAGAGACCCCGTTGAATCGTTTTGTTTCTTGTTGCACTAATTTTCCAATCTTACGTTGCACTTTTAAGGAACGGCTAAGTCAGCAAAGTAGGAGTACTTTATGAGATGTTACACCAATATTTGATTGATCTTTTGTGTATGTTTTTACACTTTTAATTGAACAAGTACTTTATGAGATGTTGACCTATTTTTTGATTTATTACACAAGTATAGGAAAAAAAATTGTGTATCTCTTTTAATATTATAGTTAAAATGCTGTCCCTTTACAATCAAAGAATAAAAAAACTGAACAAAATTACAAAATCAAAACGATTCAACTATTGTAAAATTCACGCAACAAGTCTGCGGCAATTTCGCCGCGTTTCTTCGTTATATCCTTCTGGGAGAACTCCAAATTCCATCCCTTCTGCAAGTATTCCTCGTACGCCAACATGAATACTACGCAGTCATTTGATTGATCTTGAATTGGGATGTTTTCTACGTTGATCATCTCCCAGTCGGGTGGGCGCCAGGCGCCGTCGGTAAACAGTTGTGGGAATTTATCCATTAAAAATTGTCCCACGAACTTACACTGCAGACGACACAGATGCACTAATTAGTTTAGATAATAGAGTACAAATAAGACGTTATTACACTATTAAAAGACTACTTACAGCATTTTCGAAATCAGTGTTATATTTAGCATTCCTGATCGACGAGTAATGGAGGTACTTCCCTTCTTTCAGATTGACCACCAGCAAGTGCCAGTGATCAAAATCGAAGAGAGGGATGAACCAATACTTCGCCTCCTTTAACACCCCCTCGGTCACGTTATCTGTAAACGCGTAGGCCAAATCTGAACTCATGGTTTGGTGCAGGAAGCATGGGGAGTATATGCACCGATGGCCTTCCGCTGCCTCCAAGATGTGCTGGTAGGAGCCAATAATATCATTGCTGATGAAAGCCATGTGGCTAGTTAGGTCCACAAAATCCTTTCTACCGATATCAATGCTCTTCGAGGGCACTCGTACCACTGAGGTGTCGCCAAGAAGGAATTTCTCAATTAAATGCTGGTCCTCAGTCGGTAACACGCCCTTACCATAGTATTTCAACTCTTTCTTCGAAGATTGCTTGTAGATCGTTAGTTTTTTTGAATTTTTTATTTCTTCCGAGGGGGGGATGTCGATCACTTCAGCTCCTTGTTCCGCGGGCTTCCCTACGGCCGCGGCGGGCTTCTCCTCGACGGGTTGTCGTTGCCGCGCTGCATCTGTTTCCGCCGACGGGGGTTTCCCTTCTTCCGCCGCCACCTTGGGTGGCGGCTTTGCCGACGGGGGTTTCCCTTCTTCCGCCGCCACCTTGGGTGGCGGCTGTGCCGACGGGGGTTTCCCTTCTTCCGCGGCCTCCTTGGGTGGCGGCGGTGCCGAGGGGACCGCCTGTTGAAACATGTAAGCAAGAATGCAACATTTAGAGGATTACACGACTACTCGAAACTATTACACTCTTTGACGCAATATTGCACCATTGCTATTAGCAGGATACAACGTTACCCTCTTAGCCCGTTTTCTTTTTCTTTCAGGCTCGCCGGGCGGGAGTTGCCGCGCTGCAGCTGTTTCACCCTCCGGGGGCTTCCCTTCGTCCGTCGCCTCCTTGGGTGGCGGCGGTGCCGAGGGGACCGCCTGTTGAAACATGTAAGCAAGAATGCAACATTTAGAGGATTACACGACTACTCGAAACTATTACACTCTTTAACGCAATATTGCACCATTTCTATTAGCAGGATACAACGTTACCCTCTTAGCCCGTTTTCTTCTTCTTTCAGGCTCGCCGGGCGGGAGTTGCCGCGCTGCAGCTGTTTCACCCTCCGGGGGCTTCCCTTCGTCCGCCGCCTCCTTGGGTGGTGGCGGTGCCGATGGCACTGCATCGACGGACTTCTCCTCGGCCGCCTGTTCAAACATGTTGAAAATAATGCAACATTACGCACATTACACTATTAATTAATGATAAAATTACACCATTTAAATACAAATTACACCACTTGCACATTCCTGTTGCAACATTACCCTTTCAGGCCTGGCCGGCCCTACTTGCCGCGCTGCTGGTGGCTCCGCCTCCGCAGGCATCCCTTCGGAGGCAGCTTCCTTGGGTGGCGGCGGTGCCGAGGGCACGGCTTCGGCAGACTTGTCCTCCGCCGGCCGTAACGAAGATAACGGCTCGATGTCCTCACAAATCTGTTCGATGACGTTGAGGACCTGCTTCGTTTAAATTAGTACGACAAAAGGGTCTATTAGTAAGGCAAACACACTATTTACACTAAAACTATACTGTTACTTACTCCTTCGCTTTCCAGTAACGCGTGTCCGGTTAAAAGATCCCCTCCTTCCCTATAATCTTCTTGGATGCGCGTAGGAGTTTGTGGGCTCTTTGTCGGCCGCGCAACCTGCATAAAAAATCGGTTGAAGAATGTACAATGACAGTTGCACTATTCTATAATCTACGTTATTGGGATTGTAAAAGAGTAAGCGCGTTACATACGTCGGCGATAACCTCGTCGACTTGGATCCTCCGTCCCCAAAGCGGTCGGAGGCCGTACGGGCTCCTGTGGCGGGTCCCCTTCCCCGGCGTGCGCTTCTTCCGTAGCTCAATGGGAAATCCTTTCGTGGGGCTGTGGATTTTGGGGGCAGCTCGATCCTTATTAGATCGGGACGGTCCCGTTTTTTTTATTTGCACGACTTCGGGCACCATCTTCTGGGCAGAGATGGGTGCCGGCATGGCCAAGATGGGCGTTGACGACTTATGTTTTTTCAAATGTGCCGGCACGCTTCGATGCTGACTGCTCCTATTTGTAATACGCTTTGGCGAGGTTGTTGGTGCTGGTTGAGGAGGAGCTGGTTGAGGAGGAGGATTGCGCAGAATGGCCGCCAAACTGCTGGCCAGACTATACACGAGATCCTCGAGACGTTCCATTCTCGCCATCACCTCTTTATACCGACCCCCTTCTTCCTCAAGCCTCGGCCGACGGCGAGGTGGAGCAGGAGCTGGTTGAGGAGCATCGGCTACGACTCCTACCAGCCGTTGCTCCTCCGGAGAGAGGTCGAGCCTTCGCCGGCATCTAGTGAATTTAAAGTCGTCCTTCACTTTGGATGAACCTCGTGAACGCCGAGACTATCTAATCCTATCCTACCTCTGGACATGAGGAAATATTGCACGACGGGAAGGTGTTACGGATTTTATATTGGCATATTTCGTGAAGTGAGTCGGAGTCTTGAAGGTTCAAAGAAGAAGAGACGAAGAATGAAGACTCGAAGACTCAACGTATGAATTTACGATGCTTGGTAAGTTTTAAATAATCTTGATGATGATTTATATATCTAATTTAAGTGTTTGGAAGACATTAGAATAGTTTTTAATGATTTATAAACGAATCGGAAAAATTCATACTACGAGGTCCGGACCCTGGAACATGAGGTCCGGAACCCGTGAGCAGGTTATGCTGGTTCGCAGACCGAGTCCGGACCCTGGAAGCTGAGGTCCGGAACCCGTACGCATACTTGCTGTTTCGCTGTCCGGGTCCGGACCCTGGAACATGAGGTCCGGAACCCGTGAGCATGACAGGCAGTTTCGCAGACCGGGTCCGGATCCTGATGGCTGCGGTCCGGACAATGAAACGCCTGAAGAGTTTCAAGGTCCGGACCCCATACCCGCGATCCGGACCCCGACTCGTCGTGAATTTTTGGAAAGTTATTTTTTCAATTCTACTCTGATTCTAATGTCTCCCAAACCTGTAAATAAGATGGTAGATTCCTTAAAATATCTTTGCAATCCTAATTTGGTTCCAAACCTTTCTAAAATCAGTTTTTCAATCATAGTCGAAATCGGTTTGCTTCCAAACCTTTCTAAAAACTGTTTTTTAATCCTAATCTATTTCGGATTGCTTCTAACCTATAAATATGATGTGGGGGTGTCTCTAAAACGTGGTTAAGTATAGAATACCTTTGAGAAACCCTAGAAGCTTGTAAGTAACCGTTTTCCTCATCTTCTACATCAAGCTTCTCTCAAATTGATTCATGGTGCCCTAATTTCTAATATTCTTTTAGAATCAATTTGAGAATTGCTTAGAGACTATTCCCACAGATCTTTCATGATATTCTAAGCAATAAACCATCATCAACTTTATTGTTCTTGCTCCGGATGGAGTGCGCTCGTGGATTCGAGTGAGCGTCGTGGATTCGACGTCTTGAAGGCTTCGTGGATTCGAAGTTGGGCGTCTCGTGGATTCGAGGCGTGGCGTCCGTGGATTCGGACGTGGGGCGTGGACAACCCGTTGGTGCGCGTGATCCGCTGAAGAGAAGGGAGAGGTTAAGTCCGTGGAGTCGGTAATCACCTTGTAATTCTTTACTCTTAGTGGATTGTTTTTTCGCGTGTTGGTCCCGTGGGTTTTTCTCCAAGGTGGAGTTTCCCACGTAAAATCTCGGTGTGCTGATTTTATTTTCCGCATTACTTTATCGCATTGAGATTTGTGATTTTTGTTTATACACCTATTCACCCCCCTCTAGGTGATTGATATACTCTAGATCCTAGGGCACCCCCTTATCTTACAATTGGTATCAGAGCAGGATCTAGATTTTATCTTTCATAATGGGTGAAGGAGGTAATATATTTAGGCCACCATTTTTTGATGGAACCAACTACGCTTATTGGAAAGTCCGGATGAGAGCCTTCCTCATCGCAATTGATGAGCGAGTATGGCAAACCATTGACCTTGGATGGAAACATCCAACCGAAGTGGTTAATAACGCAACTGTACCTAAGCCACGGAATAAGTGGTCGAAGGATGAAATTGATTTATCCTCTTTTAATGGCAAGGGAATAAATGCTTTATTTAATGCCCTAACTCAAACCGAGTTTTCACGCGTCTCGGCGTGTGAAACGGCAAAAGAGATTTTGGATACCCTACAAGTTACACATGAGGGTACAAGTCTAGTAAAAGTTCAAAAGCTCCAGATGCTTACGAGTCAATTTGATTCTATTCGAATGGAGGAGCATGAATCTTTTATTGAGTATTTTACTAGACTCCAAGATATCATTAATACATGTGCTAACTTGGGAGAGAAGATCACCGAATCTAAGGTTGTTAGAAAAATCCTTCGAACACTTCCGGAGCGCTTTAGGGCGAAAGTCGCGGCTATTGAAACGATCAATCATCCGGATGATATGAAAGTAGATGAATTAGTAGGCGCTTTACAAACTTATGAAATGACTTTTCCTACTAATCAATCTTCTTCCAAGTCTTTCTCTAAAAGTACAGGTGTTGCACTTAATTCAACAAAGGAGGAAGACGAGGATACTGAATCCGACGATGAAGTTTCTCTTGAAAATTTCGAACGTCAAATGGCACTTCTTACTAAGAAGTTTCGTCGGAAGTTTAGGAAGAACCAAAACATTCAAGCTTCATCCTCCAACCGAAAGCCTTCTTCTAACGGATCTTCACATTCTAAATCCTCTAAAGAGAAGAAGCATGCAAAGTCTTCTAAAGAAAATGATGAGTTTGAAGGGGAAATCCGGTGTTACAAATGCCAAGGCTATGGCCATATCGCCACGGATTGTCCCTCTAAGAAGTCCTATAACAAGAAGGCTCTACAAGCTAGAACTTGGGATGATTCTACTTCAAATGATTCAAGTTCTAGTGAAGAAGAAACCAATAATACAATTGCTTTTTCTTCACTTGTTTCTCCTTCTCCCTCTACTTTTTGTTTATCATCTATTATTTCTAACCCCTTTGATTCTTCCTCTGTGCATGATACATCGAGCGACAATGGCACAAGTGAGGGGGAGTCGGATGATGATGACTTAGCCGAGGCGTACAATCAACTACTAATAGAATCGAAGAAGATGGATAAGCACAACAAGAAGTTGAGGAACCGACTTTTGGAGCTTGAGGATGACAAAAAGACATTGAGTACTTCAAATAAAGCTCTTGCGGAGGAAAGGGAACATATGTTGACTAACAATAAGATCCTCCAAGAGAAGCTAGACCAAGCGGAGATATTGATCAAATCGAATCAAGAAAAGGTTGGCTTTCTAGAACTTCAATACAAGGAAAGTTTTGCTTCCAACCAAGTTTTGACCAAACAAGTCCATCAACTCAAGTCCGACATACAAAAATTCTCCTCCGGATCAAAGAAACTTGATGATATGCTCGGATTGGGTCAAACAAGCAAACTTGGACTTGGATATGAGCGGACATTTGTTGAGAAGATAAAAAATTCTTTTCCCAAAGTCTCAACAAGTGTAAAAGAGAAAGTATGCCATAGATGCGGAAAGAAATGACATATCAAGAAGACATGCCATAAAAAGAAAACTCAAGTGGCATCTTCTAAGCATCTATCGGCATCTTCCATTACTCGACATCCCCCACGGTTTCAAAAGCAACATCAAAAAGGTCGAGTACCCAAGGTCAACCGAAAGTCAAAGCCACAACACTCAAATACTCCAAAGCGGAATGCGGTGGTAAGACCCACGGTTGATCAAAAGTCAAAACAAACCGTGCCTAACGTCAACAAATCAAGACAACCAACAATCCGACGTTTGGATTCGGAAAGGTGATATCTTTCCTTCTCTAAAGTCTTAATTTGTTTTGACTTAGTGTAGTGCTTTGATCGGTTTCTATTGCATATCTCTTGTTTATTGCATTACACATCTTGGTGCTTTCATTGTTACGATTTTTAGATTCTTTGAATGATTAGAACATTAAATAGTGCATTGAATATCAATATGTTCACTTTCATTCACTCGTAATTAATTTCATATTAATTATCGGTTTTACTTTATTTTCATTATATTTGAAGATAATTTATTATGAGAATTCTTAATACTTATATTCATCAAATTTAGGCAATCATGTGTAATCTCTAGGAGCTTAACCTATCTCGGTTGTGTGTGTTGAATTTGATGAATAGTCATTCTCTTATGGACTAAAATTTGTCACATGTTCTTTCAACTAAGAGATTGCATAAGCGAGGGGGAGTTATTATTATATAAAATGAAATGCTCGTATGCTTTGAAAGATGTGGAAAGAGTTACATCCTTAAAGGAGTGTGAAAACTACCACCACATGGAGGAAAGAGCTACCACCCCGGTCGTCCGGTTAGTGTGTGCAGCTACCACATGAGAATTGAATTGCATATCCGAAAAAAATATACAAGTGCAAAAGGATGCAAAAGAAAAATGTCACAAAATTTTATTTTTTTCGGTGTTATAAGGTGGTCCACATACATGAAAGATGCTCAAAGAGCCACCCCCTGTGCGATATTTGTTTTATCTCAAATTTGAATTTTTATGCAACAAATTTCTGTCTCTTTGATGAATCCCTTAAGTCATCTTCATAATCCGTTTACATCTTGATAGCTTTTGAGCCTTTAGATTATCTTTGATGACTTGTTTTTGAAGTTTATATGAATTAAGAAATCAGATAATATTTTATCTACATTATGATGATTGTGTAGTAAAGTTCTTAATTCTTATGAAATTAATAGGGATTGAAAGAAGTCAATGTGAATTTATACTCCTCATGCACTAAAAATGTTTGACGTTTTTAATACAAGTGGTTTCAAAATTGAAAAAGCTTTAAACTTGTATTTTGATTAATTTCTCTCGAACTTCTCTCTATTTTTGGTGTTTTTCTTTTGGCAATTTTTGACAAAAAGGGGGAGAGAGGTATTGATGACTTAGACGCATAAACATAGGGGGAGAGATTGCATGAATAAAGGGGGAGCGATTTTGATATTTTTTCTACTAACTTTGTTCGTGGAGAATGCAAATTTTTGCAGGTCTTTCAAGACTTCAAGACTCCATGTTTGTCTAAGTCATAGAGTTTGTTTAGGAGTTATAAAATTGTAATTTTGGATTTTATTTGGATCTTTCACGCGAGAAGTTCATTGTTTTGGTGATGGCAATGAATTTCATTTTTGGAGAGATGAGCATCGTGAGTGTTCTATGTATTTTTGAGTTTTGTCACGAAATTGCCAAAGGGGGAGATTGTTACGGATTTTATATTGGCATATTTCGTGAAGTGAGTCAGAGTCTTGAAGGTTCAAAGAAGAAGAGACGAAGAATGAATACTCGAAGACTCAACGTATGAATTTACGATGCTTGGTAAGTTTTAAATAATCTTGATGATGATTTATATATCTAATTTAAGTGTTTGGAAGACATTAGAATAGGTTTTTAATGATTTATAAACGAATCGGAAAAATTCATACTACGAGGTCCGGACCCTGGAACATGAGGTCCGGAACCCGTGAGCAGGTTATGCTGGTTCGCAGACCGAGTCCGGACCCTGGAAGCTGAGGTCCGGAACCCGTACGCATACTTGCTGTTTCGCTGTCCGGGTCCGGACCCTGGAACATGAGGTACGGAACCCGTGAGCATGACAGGCAGTTTCGCAGACCGGGTCCGGATCCTGATGGCTGCGGTCCGGGCAATGAAACGCCTGAAGAGTTTCAAGGTCCGGACCCCATACCCGCGATCCGGACCCCGACTCGTCGTGAATTTTTGGAAAGTTATTTTTTCAATTCTACTTTGATTCTAATGTCTCCCAAACCTGTAAATAAGATGGTAGATTCCTTAAAATATCTTTGCAATCCTAATTTGGTTCCAAACCTTTCTAAAATCAGTTTTTCAATCCTAGTCGAAATCGGTTTGCTTCCAAACTTTTCTAAAAACTGTTTTTTAATCCTAATCTATTTCGGATTGCTTCTAACCTATAAATATGATGTGGGGGTGTCTCTAAAACGTGGTTAAGTATAGAATACCTTTGAGAAACCCTAGAAGCTTGTAAGTAACCGTTTTCCTCATCTTCTACATCAAGCTTCTCTCAAATTGATTCATGGTGCCCTAATTTCTAATATTCTTTTAGAATCAATTTGAGAATTGCTTAGAGACTATTCCCACAGATCTTTCATGATATTCTAAGCAATAAACCATCATCAACTTTATTGTTCTTGCTCCGGATGGAGTGCGCTCGTGGATTCGAGTGAGCGTCGTGGATTCGACGTCTTGAAGGCTTCGTGGATTCGAAGTTGGGCGTCTCGTGGATTCGAGGCGTGGCGTCCGTGGATTCGGACGTGGGGCGTGGACAACCCGTTGGTGCGCGTGATCCGCTGAAGAGAAGGGAGAGGTTAAGTCCGTGGAGTCGGTAATCACCTTGTAATTCTTTACTCTTAGTGGATTGTTTTTTCGCGTGTTGGTCCCGTGGGTTTTTCTCCAAGGTGGAGTTTCCCACGTAAATCTCGGTGTGCTGATTTTATTTTCCGCATTACTTTATCGCATTGAGATTTGTGATTTTTATTTATAAACCTATTCACCCCCCTCTAGGTGATTGATATACTCTAGATAGATCCTAGGGCACCCCCTTATCTTACAGAAGGTAGAGGACATTTGTACACAGTGTGCTCGTATATCCACACCTGATTGGAGTAAGACAATATTACACGGACTAGCACACAACTACACTATATAATGCACTAAATAGAACGCTTTTACACTATGATCAACAACGTTACACTATTACTACTTTGCACTATTACAACTTACTGGGAGAAGAGGGGTGCATCCAAGAACGTATCCCACCCGCAAGACATTAGCTTGTAATTATATGGCGGCGGGGCATAGGCTGTCGATTATAAACCGATGTACTGCCTCCGGCCAATTGTACCGTGGCAGCGCGGGGAGTTCATCGACAAGAGCGATCAGACCCTTGGGGCAGAGATTATTGGTATTTGTAAAAAGAATGCAAGAAAAAAAGTAGAGAATAAGTAATTTAACGAAGTCGCGGATGTCCTCTTCGTCCTCCTTGGGGGGCATCTCCTTCAAAACGACCTCGAGGTTCTTGCGGTCGACTTTCTTCCCCTCAAGGTACCGCTTCTGAATCTTCGAATCCACTTTGAGATTCAAGTCCAAAAGTTGGCCCTCCAGGGGTAAACCGAGCAGCACTACAACCTCCTGGGTGGTGAAGCTTATGGTCTGCGGGCCTATTTTGAAATCTACCCCATCCTTCCAATGCCGCAGGATGAACTCCAGCATGGGCCGGTCTGAGGTGATGTCGGGGAAATGTAAGATGTTGGCGAAAATGGTACTCTCGATGACGGGAAGATGATGTGGCTTCACGACAGAGGCGTAGGTCTTCCTATACGCTCCTACGAAGCATCTCGAATTAACTATCAACCTGCCGCTCCGAGCGCCCCTGTTCGGTCTCGACTCCGAGGACTTAGATGCCATTGCAAGGAACGTAGATGAAACAACGGAACGAGAGTGTGGCAGCTTCTGGGTAACAAAGCGGACAAGGTTGGTTGCAAACAGTACATAAATAAAGAGAATGAGGGGAAGGCAGCACTGTAAGGCGGTTGAGAGAAAAGGAAGGATGGTATAGTTAGTATAGTTAGTGGGATGCTCGATGGGGAAAACTTAGACATCAAATATCGTATTACTCCAATAAGAAATCGACACCTCAGCACGGAAAACATTCTACAGCGTAATCGCTGATGTCTGTTCATACACATGGTCTAACACTAATTTACTTATCTTACACTATTTTTAAATATCTTAAACTATTTTTGAAATAATTAAACCTTAAGTCTGCAAAAATATCGCATCCTCCAAAAGGTTTGACCGTACAGCGTTAATAGTACAAAATTTTCAACCATCACAATCATTTTCTTTCGCATTAAAACGTTCAGTCCTTTTCTCCTACAGAGCTAATTACGAATAAATATATATTTTCTTGTATAATAGTGCAAGATCAGACCTATTTGCCCAAATATTTCCTACAATAGTTGTCCGTGAAGAAGGGAAAGATATAAAGATGTTGGGGTATTTTTCGAATGGTTCGGGCAACTTTAATGGCCATCTTTAATTCGAAAAACGAAACGCACGTTGTTAAGGGGTTGCATCCGCGGGAAAACTGAAACAATTTGTTTAGTACAAGGCTGCTGTACTTCCAAATAGCTGCCAAAACCCTCTTTTCCTTTTCAAAAGACAATCGCTATTAGTACTCCAAATAACAAATAGCGAATGGGATGTTGCACTGATTTGAACGTTGTTGCACTTTTACAAAGTGGTTGCACTAATATGGTTAAACCATGCACTTTTATAAGAACTGTTGAACCATTTGTCATCGGCTTGCACTTCTCAGTAAGAGAATTGTTGTATCTTTACAAATTATGTTGCACTATTACTGCGTTACACAGAGAAAAATTGTAAAGAGAATACAAAAAATCGTCAGCGTCATCATTAATTAGTGGCGACGAGGCTTTATGTTCGTCGAGGAGGTATAGGCGACGAGGGAGAGAGTCGAAGTAGAGATCGGAAGGCGGGGGCACAAACGTAAGGGTACGATACACGAAAGAGGCGTTAAGAATGATTCTCACTGCCTCGAGGCTTTATTTGCCTCGGGCCCATTGGCCATCCGATCATCCAGAATCTCTCTGTTTCCGAACTTGGTTGAGCGGACGGCGAAAGGGCTCGAGGCAAATAAGGCACTCGAGGTAGTGTGGATCAATCGTCACGCCTCGTTCCTGTAGCGTACCCATCCGATCGGAGATCCTCGCAGTCTTGCTTCGACTCTCTCCTCTTGTCGCCTAAACCTGTTAGATGAACAGTAGCAACTGCTCAGTGCGCGACGAACATAAGTGTTACGATACGCTCCGACGATTTGCAATAGTTGGTGACATTTGCACTAATTAGGCTGCATATTGCACCATTTTAGACTATGCTGCACTATTATGCTAAAGAAAAACCTATTTACGACACTGTTGCACTCTTTTGTTGCACTGGTTGGAGGAGTATTACACTGTTACGATCTATCACGCACTGTTATTACTACAACACTTTACACTTACAAGCTATGTTGCACCTTACAACACTTTACACTTTACACTTTACACTTACAACACTTTACACTTTACACAAACAGCAAACACCGCAGGCGCATTTACTACCCATAGTACGGCGAATATCGTGGACGATTTGGTTCTTGTCCCGATGACCACCCGATGACCACGGGGTTGCGTAACCCGGCGTGGGCGCATTTAATGCTTTGCTTCCGTTACACCATCTGTCCCGATCTGTGTCTTTTCGCCTATTAACCAACAGTTCTTCACAAGCGTGTACGTTACAATAGTGTATCAACGATTACACTGTTCTTAGCAACCATTGCACTATTTGCGTTAATACCCAGACACTGATTGCACTATTGTGCGTACAGTTGTACGTTTAAAATGGGCAGGTATCCTTTCTTATATCCTTTCTTAAGAGATGTTGCACAATTTATACCAGGTTTACGTCATACTTCCTACTGTTTGTCCATAGAGTTGCGTACGCCTTCTGCACGAAGCATCCTCCACGGCCGTGGCCACAGCCACAGCCACAGCCACAGCGAATGGGGAAGAGGATGACGACGACCCTCCTCCACGGCCAACTCCTTTCGTCGCCTACGCCTACTTGACGAACAGTAGTCGCCCTGGGCTAGAAATTGCAAATACCATCTCTCTATAAATAGTGTAATTTTCATCAAAGCAAATGTAATCCTTGGGTCAAGATTAATAGAGAGTGCATTTTCGTGTGCATTTTCTGTAACATACGTGTGAGAATCCGAATTTTTGGGAATTTGGAATTCTCAGTGTTCCTCTCCCCCATTACTGTGTTTTTGCTCGGTATACGTATATAATACAGATATATATGTATATATAGGTATATAAGTGAGTTTTGGTGGAGTTTTTAAGTTTTCGGATTTTCGTCGCGGAGAGTGAACGGCTTAACGGCGCGATCCGGAGTTCGATTTTGGCGATCCAAATAATGAGTTCGATGTCTCGGCAGTGCTGAGCGCGATGGCGCGATCCGCGTCGACGTGCGGCGAGCGGATAAAAAGTTATTTCATCTTGACCGCCGAGAGGTCCTATGTCACGTTTTATGTTTCGCGATCGGGTCCCCGTTTTCGCACCGTTTCGCGCATTTTCGAATCGCGGGGGGCCTGGGGGGATTTTTTGTAGCTTGCTGTGGGAGAGGGGGGCTTGGCTGAGAGGGGTTGGTGGGAGCATTTATGAGGCTCACCCACCCCCCTCTCTTTACCACTTGCACACTCCACCTCTCTCACACTCAACCTCTCCTCTCTCTCTCCCTCTCTCCCCCACTACTCCCAGAGATGAGCCCGAGCTCCCACTGCCCCTTGGCCTCCTCTCTGTGCAGCGCCGGCCGCCGCCGGCCACTGCCTGGCCGGAGCAACTCCGGCCACCCTCTCTCTCCTTTTTTTTTCTTCTTCTTCTCTGTCTTCTTCTCCCTCTTCTTCTCCCTGCGGTGTGCACCCAGGGGAAACCCATGCTTGGGCTTCCCCTGAGGTGGCACGACCGCCGGAGTGGAGAGCCGCCGCCGTGGGGCCGCCGGAGCCACTGCAAGCTCTGGCCGAGAGCTGTGCTGGCCGAGCTTGGTGGGGCCGCGCGCCGCCGCCGCCTCCTGACGCCGGAGAGGGTGAGCATGGTCACCCTCGGGACCTCCGCTATCGGACCCTGCCTCCCCGGCCATCGCCGTGCCGCCCGGAGCGCCGCCGGAGCCACCGCAAGCCTCGGCGGGGCAGCTAGGGCATCCGCGGCTTGGGGTTGCTCCGCCGCCGCCACCCGCCACCCTTTTTGTCGCGGTCACCGACAGGACGACGGCCGGCGACCTCCTCTTCCCGGTGCTCGCGTCGCCGCCGGCCGCCGTCGCCGCCCGTTGCCGGCGCCGCCGTGCCCTAGCCTCGGGTTTGCTAACTCGAGAGTAGGGCTCTTTCCTGCGCCGCCGCCGCCGCTTCCCGTCGCCGGCCAAGGTGAGCATCACCTTCCCCACCTCCTCCGCATCCACCCCTGGCCGCCGCCGGCCATGCTTGTCGGCCGGCAGCCGGCCGGAGCTAGCTGCTCCGGCCAGGGGTCAGTTCTGTGGTGTTTTCTTGTTTTGTTGGGATGTTTGAGCTCCTGCTGACTCCCGAAGCTCGGGAGGGTGAGCCCGACGATCGCAGCGATGTGCCGAACACCGTGCTCACCCTAGTTCTGGTTTTGGTTGAGCCGTTGCGTCGTTCGGCCTTCGTCGGGCTATTTTTTGCCTATTGGCCGCTGTTTTTATGCACCTTCCCAGACTGCGACTGGTCCTGTCGCAGTGGGGCTGTGAGCATGGCCTCCGTTACGTCGTTGCCGATCCGCTGGTGCTTGCGGAAGGTCGTGCGGATGTACGGCTTGCTCACACGGCCTTAGTTAAGCTTGCTTTTGCGCGCGCGCTCGCTATTTTTATGGGATTTCCCGGCTTGCGACTGGTCCTGTCGCAGCGGGACAGTGAGCACGGTCTTCGTGACGTCGCTACCTATCCGCTGGTGCTTGCGGAAGGTCGAGCGGACGTACGGTTTGCTCTAGCGGCTTAATTTAGTGATTGTATGTATATGTATGTCGCATGTTTGGGGACTTTGGCGTTTGTGACAGCGTAGCGACGCTGTGGGCTGCAAGGGTAAGGTCTTGGAGACCCTGTGGACTGGTTGTCCAACCCCCTCGCCCTTCGTGGAGTTTCGGATTTGTTTCCGACGCGTTAATTTTTTTTTTTTTTTTCGATGAAATAATCGGCGAAACGCACGTTTCGAGTTGTGCGACTCACTCGCTGTTTTCGCGAGCGACTTGGCTTCGTTGTTTAGCCTTGTTGGCTGTTCCTCATCGCTGTCCCGAAGTTCCGAGGACAGCGGATGAGTGATGTGGGGTTCCGGTGCCCAATCGGCGCTTTTCGGGAACCCGGGAAGCCTTTTCGGGTGCGTTTGGTATTCGTGGCACCCCGTGCTTGTGCTCGCTGTCCCGTCACTTGGTTTGTTGTGTTCGGGGACAGCGAGGGGCCTTGTTGGCTGTTGGGTACCCCTCTGGGGCTTTGTGTGGTTTCGGGATCGTCCCGGTGGGTTTCCCGGGCGATCCGTCGGTTTCGGGATGTGTGAGCTTTGTGTTTAGCGTCGACTTGGTGGACCTTGACCCCGTGAGTCTTTCGTAGGTCCTGTCGGAGAGCCGTCGGTGTTAGATTGGATCTTACCTACAGGTGGGTGCTTCGATCCGGAGTCGGTTCAGTGGACTACGGTGATACCTTTCTATCCCTTCTTTGGCATTACAGTTTTTAGTTCACTTGACTCCCGTAGACTCTACTTATATGCGTGCTTGGATAGTAGAGTAGTTGTAGTTGCATGGTTCTTGAGACGACCCAGTTGGTCGGTAGTGATCGCATGTTGTTCCGAGCGATCCTAGTTGTAGTTGCATGGTTCTTGAGACGACCCAGTTGGTCGGTAGTGATCGCATGTTGTTCCGAGCGATCCTAGTTGTAGTTGCATGGTTCTTGAGACGACCCAGTTGGTCGGTAGTGATCGCATGTTGTTCCGAGCGATCCTAGTTGTAGTTGCATGGTTCTTGAGACGACCCAGTTGGTCGGTGGTGAACGCCTGTTGTTCCGAGCGATCCTAGTTGTGGCTTATTGGTTGCTTCTCGGCTTGTTGCCGTTCTGTGGATTGAGCTTTCGCATCGATCGTCACAGCTCTTCTAGCACTTCACGTACACCGCGGTCTGATCCACCGTTTGAGGGTGTTCTTTTCCGGAAAAGGGTCGTTGAGTTTGTGCCGACCCGTGAGCCTTGATGCAGTGCGTCCAGAAGGTTTATGTGCCGATAGATGAGCAGTGTGACAGTGCCAGGGCCACGTCCCGGTGGCTATAGATTGGGTTTACTTTGTGGTTTTCCCTTTGATGCATACTAGTTGCTTACAGTAGCATAGTTACTTCAGTTGAATGTTAGCCTCATACTTACTTGTGCTACTGTATACCATATCTATCTTTTGTTGACCCTCGTGCCGGTGTGTACACCTCGCCTTCGTCGGCTTGCGGTACCCACTGGGAGGGGAGACATGCGTGCATGTTCTCACCCCCCACCCCCATTGCAGGTTTCAGGTGAGCAGGGTGGTGAGTGTCGGGACGCTGCGAGGCACGCCTAGATATTAGCTCTAGAGGTTCCGACTCATGAGGCTACATCCCCAGATTTGGTTATCACCCTACTTTCGCCTATTAGATGTCATTTGTGGTTCAGTTATTCTTTGGGCTTACTATAGCATGCTTATGTGTTGTAGATCTACTCTTTATGATTGAGTGATGATAGCATGCTTGTACTGATTGGTTGTATTCGATCGTTTCTTTTGTCGAGCAGTTTTGGTTTTCTACCCCTCGTGGTAGCGTCGTAAAGCAAGGTTTCTGTGTGGGAAACGGTTTTCAAATGGATTTCTGATTGCTCGGTTTTGTGATTTCAAAAAGAGAGTTCTCGTGTGGAGAACAGTTTTCAAATGATTCTTGAATGTTTGAAATTAGGGTTTCAAATAAAGCTTCTGGGTAAGGAGCAGCTTTCTAGAATGTTTGTTGCTTGTGCATTGCATCATCCTTCGCTTAAGGACCTGCTTAGATTCATACAGGTTTAAGGACGGCTAGCTGTATGAATCTTTGGTGTCGTTGTGCTGTTGGGATGAATGAATAGTGGTTGTGATCTTGTTGTATGCTGTTGACGCCGTGCAAATACAGGGGAGGTTCTGTCCGTGTGTACAGTGGACCCTGTATTTGTGGCGGGTCTGTACGTGGCGCGGGCTAGGCTTTCAAAAAAAAAAAAAAAATTAGCACGTTTTTCCGCATCCTGAACTAGCCCGGGGCGTGACAATACGCCCAATTGAAAACAATGAAAAAAGAGCGGAGTTGCACTGAAAGGTGCGGAGTGGATACTCGTCAGGGATAGTTACACTACTTAACAAAGCGATGTTGCACTCTTTTCGACCCATTACACTATTTATAACCTTGTTTGCGCTTTTACTTACATGTTAGCACAAGAATAACTATTGAAAACACTGACTCATTTCACCATTTTTTAAATATATTGCATTAACTAATGTTACACCATTTACCGCCTCTTTTGCACTAATACACCGTTGCCGACAAAAGTGGACAATTTGCATTGCGTTGTGGTACCTCTTTGCAAATGAACCATTTCCTCTACTTTAATTTAGGCCCCAGCAACCATCGGTGCCGCCGCCGAAAGGAATACGGTGGACTGTTATTTCTCCTTATAGTTACACTGTAATATAGAATGTTGCACTGTTAGTTCTCACGAATTGTACTTTTCGTAGCTTTGTTGCACTTTTTTGTGCGCGTTGCACTATTATTCCCTTTGTCACTTTTTTGTTCGCGTTGCACTATTAGTCACAGCCGAACAACATTCACTTTTGCGCATTTAATGCCCCGACGCAGGCGCATTTAATGCCCTGACAGCCGCGGAACATTATACGTATACGAGCTAGAAAGCGCATACGTTTGGGGCGGAGGGATACAAGGGGCATTTTGGTCAGAAACCTGAAAATCCGGACCGAATCTGCAAAAACGAAAAATGCGGCCCAATTTTGCAAAAGCCCAAAACTAATGGATTTTTTATGCAAAAAGGCCTTCTCTTTAGGAAAGCCAGCAATAAAATGTGTAGAAATTTTTTTTATAAACACCTTTAAAGGCACCCGCGAACACGCCCAGACCCGCCACATGGACAAAGGATCCCTTGAACAAACGGACAGAGTCTCCCCTGTACATGCACGGCGTAGCAACTTTATACAAACATCGAACCACAGAAACCACCACATAAAAAGATAACAATAATAGGTAGCTAATCACAGAATATTGTCAATCCATGTAAGAACCAATTAAACTAGTAATTCTAAGCCACCATCTTAACATCACATAAAACCAGCAAGTAATGAATGAACTAATCAAAAATGCTAATCGAGAGCTAATCCAATAGAAATTGAAAACTAAGCTAAGTACAGGAATGTGAAAACCCACGAGGGACCAATCCAAAACACGGCTAACTAGAACTGTCCTCACACACCGCCCCGACCCTCACCGCCCCCGTCACCTGAAAAAAATAGTGGGGGTTGAGAACATGCAAACACGTCTCCCCCTCCCAGTGGGTACCGCCAGCCGACGAAGGCAAGTTATACCCACCAGCTGTGACGCCCCAACTTCCCAGGGGGTCACCCATCCTAGGACTACTCCCGTCCTAGCACGCTTAACTCTCTCAACCTCTTCGGCCTTGCCACCGCCGAAAATGCTTAAGCCGGGTTGAGAGTTTAGCCCTATTATATCTCATATATAGGACTAATCTGGGGTCTCACAATCTCCCCCCCTTTAAGCCCTGACGTCCTCGTCAGGCTCAGACTCACAAGTACCAGGCGATGTGAGACGTCTCGCTAGCCTGTCATTCAGACCCGGCTCAGCCGAGACCCATCTCACACTTCCGGCTGGTAATTGGCTCTGATACCAACTGTGACGCCCCAACTTCCCAGGGGGTCACCCATCCTAGGACTACTCCCGTCCTAGCACGCTTAACTCTCTCAACCTCTTCGGCCTTGCCACCGCCGAAAATGCTTAAGCCGGGTTGAGAGTTTAGCCCTATTATATCTCATATATAGGACTAATCTGGGGTCTCACACCAGCAACAAAAGAGATAAACAACAGTAGTGAACAGGTAAATCAAGTACATTAGCAATGGTATAACAACTAGCAATAGATGCAAAAGTAACCGCTATTGCAAGATAAGGTAGACATCGACAAACAGCCAAAAATAATAGCTGTACTGGAATAGTAGCAATAATGACTAGAAAGGGACTACAACTACCAATCAATACATAACTATCTACTACTGTAAAGAACAACAGAATACACCAATGCATCAAATGGATGGATAATACCAAATCCATTGCCATATTGGTCTAAAGACCTCGGGCTAAGCCTCATCCTGCTTACCCACCCAGCATATAACCCTACCAGGCACCTTGTAGGGCTCACAGGTTGGAAGTACGACAATTTTTTTGAAAAAGAACACCTTCTTGTGTTGGATTAGATCGCTGGTGTACCTGAAATTTTACGCCGTTGATGTTGGCGAATTTCGTGGAGTTATGTGGAGTCTTGAAGGGTCGAAGAAGAAGACATCATGTTCAAAGGCTCAAAGACTCATCCATGAAGCTCACGGCCCCCCAGGTATGTTTTAATATAGTTAATGGTGATTTACACATTTGATCTAAGTGTTTGGATACATTAGAATAGATTTTATTTGTTAAATTTTACAAATAAGAGCATTTTCATGTTTCGGGGTCCGGACCCCGTGGCAAGGTTCGGAACCCGTAAGCCTCCCTGGCTGACATGTAGGGAGGGTCCGGACCCTGAGGTAAGGTCCGGACCCTGATGTAAGGTTCGGACCTTGAACCCGTTGCGAGTTTTCAAAAACGTGTGTTTTCAATCCTACTCTGATTCTAATGTCTCATAAACCTATAAATAAGATATGGGGGCGTTTCTAAAATATGGCTAAGAGAGAATATCCTTAGTAAACCCTAGAAACTTGTTTTGGAGCCGTTCGTTCATCTTTTCGAAAGCAAGTTTCTTTCTCTCTTACATCAGTTTGATTCTTAAGCTTTGTATCCTGATATTCTTTTGAGAATCAAGTTGATGATTGTTTAGAAGTTTTCTATCATATCTAATGAGTATCTAAGCGTTGAAATCAGCATAAACTATTCTTCTACGGGTCTCCGGACGGAGTGATTGCGCGTGGACTTCGCGTGAAGGCCGAGGATTCGGTGGACGCTCGTGGATACGAGACGTTGCTGCTGTGAGGAGTCGCAGCGAGGTCGATTGGAGGAGCTCAATTGATCGGGGATCAACGAACGTGATCTACTTCGGTCTGGGGTAAGGTTGAGTCGAGGATTCTGTAAATCATCTTGTACTCTATTTTTCCTTAGTGGATTTTTCGTGTGATCGGTCCCGTGAATTTTTTACTCCTCTTGGAGTTTTTCCACGTAAAAATTCTCGATGTGTTGCTTTAATTTTCCGCACTTAAATTTTTATTGCATCAAGTTGGTTGTTTTATTGTTTACACGTATTCACCCCCCTCTAGGTGTTTGTTTATCTATTAGATTCTTGGGCTATCATAACTCACAAGTGGTATCAGAGCGGGTATAGGTTGTAAACTATGGCCGAGGGCGGTAACATTAATCGACCTCCACTTTTCGATGGCACAAATTATGCTTATTGGAAAGTTCGCATGAGAGCTTTTCTAATTGCCATCGATGAGCGGGTTTGGCAATCTATAGAATTTGGATGGACTCATCCCACCCAAATCGTCGATAATGTTAACGTCCCCAAACCTAAAAATAAATGGACGAAAGATGAAATTGATCTATCATCTTTTAATGGAAAGGAAATTAACGCTTTATTCAATGCTTTAACGCAAACTGAGTTTTCACGCGTTTCGGCATGTGAAACCGCAAAAGAAATTTGGGATAGTCTCTAAGTTACGCATGAGGGTACAAGCTTAGTAAATGTTCAAAAACTCCAAATGCTAACTAGCAAGTTCGACTCAATTCGCATGGAGGAACATTAAACCTTTACCGAGTATTATACTTGTTTACAAGACATTGTTAACACTTGCGCTAACTTAGGAGAGAAAATTTTCGAACCCAAAGTTGTTAGAAAAATTTTAAGAACCCTTTCGGAAAGATTTCGTCCAAATGTTGCCGCCATAGAAACGATAAAATATCCGGATGTAGTACACTGAACTTTAGCAAATTGCAGAGTTCTAGTGAGAGAATAGTGGCTTATGCTATTCTGGAGTTTTGGGTTGAGTTTGGTGAGCTTTGAGGTGTTTTCGTGGCTTAAAAAGGGCGAAAACGGACCCCGGAGAGCAAATTCTGCATAAAGTGCAGAATTTGTACTGCATTCGGGTATTGGAATTTGCATACCGGAATGCACTGCGTACCGGTACTGGATTTGGTATACCGGAATGTGATTGCGCAGTTTGCTGGCCGAGGCTCGGATTTTTCAAATTTTGCACAGTATACCGGTATACACATGCGCATACCGGTATACAGTGCTGCAGAATGCATTTTTGTGCAGTTTTGCAATTTTGGCTTTGTGAGGGGCTTTTGGGGATATTGTTACATCTATTTTAACTTACCCCTTCACCCCTCTTTGCTGTTTTGGCTGAGGATGGAGGAGAAGGAGTTGAGGTAGGTTTCCCTCTCTCTCTCTCTCTAGGTTTTCTTGCTCCCAACCCCTTAGATCATGGTTTTGATCTCTTTTCTCTCCATTTTCTTCATGGAGGAGTGCTCCTAGGCTTGGAGGGAGCTCGGGGCTGAGGAAAGGAGCTTGTTGGTGGATGGATCTTCAACCCTAGCTTACTTGAGCTTGGTTGGAAGCTTGTTTTGAGGTTAGTAAACTCTCTTACAACCTCTAATTGTGATTTTTGCTTGGATTTAGCATGTAAACTTAGTTTCATGAGAATTAGGGTTTATTTTGGGGTTTCTTGAATGGGAGCCCTTGAGGTGGAATTGATGGGTGTAGAACGTTGTTGTAGGTTGGATTTGATGATCTCTAACCTCAATTTGGACTTAGAACAAGTTTTACTTGCTCAAGGTATTTTTTCACCCTTTTACCTCATTGTTTTTGGTGGTTTTCGAATTTGTTCGTTCGAAACTTTTAACCCCTTGGAAAATTATCTTAGGGTATGAGAAGCTCGGGGGACAACTTCGTTTCGAAGTACTGCGAGGTTTCGTCGGGTATCCGGTGGGTTTGACCTCACCGAAATGGGTGAACTCCCCCTATGTCTCCTATCTCGTTATAGGATTAATTAGATGCATAATTATGTTAATTATGGTATGATGATAATTGTGATTGCATGAGACATGCAAGTTGTTTATGAAAAATGCATATTTCATATAGTATGGCATTATGAGAACATTATGCATGCTAGGGTATTGGCACTATTAGTGTAATGATGCATTAGGAAATGCTAAGTATATTATGCATGCTAGGGATGAGCATCATTTGAGACACCACTTGAGTGGTGGACTAGTGAACTCTCTTGCATACCAAAGTATGCTTGTATAGAGAAAAGAGAAATTATGGCAAATGCAATATATGTATGTTTGTATAGAGAAAAGAGGAATTATGGCAAATGCAATATATGTATGTTTGTATAGAGAAAAGAGAGGATTTGATATATGCAGGATAAGTTGTTGCACCTCATTTAGGTGGGCAACTTTGACGGGCATCGTTGGCTTTGGCTCGACCTTTTGGTCGTGGATTGATTCCATGTTTAAGACATGAGGAAAGGGATACTATTTGCATTTGATATTATAATTGGTTTAACATGAGTCCATTTGGTTAATTAAACACCTACTTGATAGCTCTATACTCTATGTAGTAGAGGTTATTGTAGCTTATGCATGGCGTGATTATGGACCCGTTGGCATCGTAGATCATATTGTTATAGCATCGTAGAATGCATGGATTATAGCATTAGAGTAATGCATGATGTTGGCATTTGTAGAATGCATGGATTATAGCATTAGAGAATGCATGACATATGGCATCGTAGAATGCATGATTTATGGCATTAGAATAATGCATGATTTATGAACTTAGTAAACAAAGAGATGAACATTTACATGTTAGAGACATGGACATATTGGTAGGGACATACCATCGGACATTGAGAACAACATGATATTGTTGACATTTAGCATATTGGCTATTGAATGTAGTAAACATAAAGTGATATGTTTTGACATAACGTGAAATTAAACTTATGATATTATTATGGTTGATTTGTTGCTTGTTCGCCACTATGCTCGTTTACACATGCTTGTGAGGGTCGCTCTCTACAAGCCGGCACTCCGGAGATGGCCTAGCGACAGTTATTTCGCCCGTGTGTTTGAGAGAGCGCCGAAATGGAACCGCCGTGGGTAAGGCTCACCGAAGCGTGAGGTGTTGACTACCACGGAGCCATTAGGCACGGCACAAGTGAACATCCCGCTATTGTATTATCTTATGATTACACAGTTATGGTGTATGCAAGGTGAATATTCATATGGTAAAAGGCTATTTTAACCGTAAATGTGACATTTGACACCCTAATCAATTAATGCATTACATGTAGTGTATGGACATAGTATAGGGTGGTGACATTGTGGCATTACATGTAGTGAACATAACTTTCATATTGTTGAGAACAAGTCACATAGTTCATACATGTAGTAGCAAATTGAATATACATTACATACTTGTAGTTGGAGACAAGTCCTATGTGTAATAGTAAAACTTGACTTATAGTGAGTTATTACATTAGAGCTTATGAAACTGATCATGGCATTAATTTGACATGCATGTAAACCATGAAATTAATTGTTGAGCATATGACAATAGAACATGTTCATGTTCATGTAGATGGTTTAGTCATTGGAGGCATGATAGTTGTAGAACTATCTGTTAGCATTTAATATTTTTATGCTTTATGTTTCAGTTTTTAAACTATCTTGCCTCAGTTGACCTAGCGGTGTAATTCGCCACTCTCGGCGGCTTACCCACTGGGAACTATTGAATAATAGTTCTCAATCCCCCTGGGGTTTGTTGTTTTTATTTCAGAGCCTTCCGCAGCAGGAGAGGCTTGGGATCGCGGCGAGGGGTTAGCAGCTAGCTAGAGCCTCTACGGTGTTGTCGTTGTAGGCATACCATGTTGTCCTTTCATTGTATTTTATATGAAAGGTGTATAGATGTTTGGTTGATCTATTGTTGATAAGATGTATAAATTCTTGTATATCTTGAGATTTTAGTTATGTGGATTTTGTTTTAGATGATGTAGAACTATGTTCTCGCTCTGATTACCTTGTTAGGATGTATTCTTTATCCTTCTTGATGGTTGTTAGCATAGACGCCTTGTGTACATTGTGTTGTTTGAGGTACACGGCGGGTCTGTGCACGTGCCTGGTAGGCTCCCACGAGGGCCCGGGGCGTGACAGATTATAGTGGTATCAGAGCCTAGGGTTGAGTCTTAGTGGACCTAGCAAACCTTAGGCAGGTTGGACGATAAGGAATAGGAACGTGAGAGACGGGATCTCTTGTGACATATTGGCGAAAGTATTATGATTGGGTCATTTCTAAAAGCTCCAAACTCGTTGGAGTTAGATCGGAGTGAACCACTTCTATACCCTTGGAGGGTCACGTTGGCGGCCGACAACGTGACTCGGGGAATAGTGGGAGTCCACTTCATTACTTTCGCGTGATTGGGGTTATAGTCTTGTGTGGGGATGCGTTGGCGTTGGGTGTTTTACCTGCGCCTGTTTTGTTTGTTGCAGCTTGAGTGTTGATCGACGCACTCGATGGCGGCCGAGGCAGCCGAGGCGGGACTTCTGCATCCTCCGGGTTTGGTGAGACCCTGAAGTTGAGAGAACAACTGGTAAATTCAGCGAGTGTGATAGAGCGGCGATCATTATGATGTTACTCCAAGTTGAGGCTTTGCGCCGGCAGACGAGAGGATTAAACAACTGGAGGATTTGTCGATCCAGTTGGTAGTCGACCTCAAGAAATGTTATGAGAATGCGGATCGTACCTTGATAAGGACGAGAGATGTGGGGACCGTTGGGACGGCAAAGGAAGCTACTATGAGTGGCAAGTTTATTGTAAGAGGACAATCAAGGTGTTCAAAGAGAAATTTGATCTGGAGAAGGTGGACCCTTAGCAGGATATTTATGGAACGTCAAATCGTCATCGACTATTGTGACGTGTGAGCGGCGAAGCCGCGAGTGCCCGATGATACTCTTGGAGTTGAGGCTAGTGCTCTCTTCGTGGCCAGGTGGGCCATTTCCAGTTGGAGTGTTTGAGGAGTTTAATGTCGACGATATTGAGATCGACTTCGTGCGGTTGTCACCGGGTGAATGCATGTCTATTTGACAGGCAGAGGATGATGCAGCGACAATGGAGGTTGTCGCAGCTCGGAGTATTGGAGCTAGCTTGTTGCTTGATATGATTGTAGCTTTGGATCAGCTGTTTGCCGAATGCTTGGTAGGGAACTTGTTTCCCTTGATGCTTGCATATCGAGTGGTCCTGAGTGTTTGGACTTGAGAGTACTGTTCTTGTACTCCGTTGGTTTTGGATGTTTTGTTCGCCAACGAAGCAATTGGCTTTATTTGGCTGAGAGCGTATAGTTCTAATTTGAATTTGGACTGGCTCTTCGGCTATTTGATTGCCGATGAGTGTGTGAGCCGAGCAGTAGTGCTTTGGGATCTTGGACACGAAATAGTGTTTTCAGAGGGCGTGAAAATTCGTTAATTGCGATGATTGTTTCACCTGCCCAAGCCTGGTTGTTGGCTGAGTGAGCGCGTGGCCTTTGGGCCAGCACCTTTGGTGAGTGTTGAGAATCCTCAAAAGCGAGGATGTCTCTTGTGAGGGAGTTGCTTGTGCAATCCCGTTTGAGTTGTGAGAGTTGAAGGCTTGGTCTGGAGACCTCTTTTGCCTAGTGTTTCCTCTTGTGGAGTGTAGATCTCGTTTGTTTTGAGCGGATGGGTCATTTCGACTGTGAGTCGACTATCGTGAACTCGGTAGGGTCACGATGAAGGATATGCACCCGTAGTCGAGATCTGTTGATCTGTTTGATCAAGCTCCATGAATTCTGGTTTTGCTCGAGGGTAGTTGCAATCTGAGTGCTACTCTCGTTGGGTCAAGTTTGAGTTTGGACCGAGGGTGACTTGTTCACTCGGTGTAGACATTGCGAAATTGTCGTGGTGTCGGTTGAGCTGGTTGATGCTCTTGTGTGTTGTGATGTTTGGCCCTTCTGGGTGTCTTTGTCCCTGTGCGCATCGACGACATATTGGAGGTCGAGAGGCGATGAAGACCATGAAGATTCCTTTGAACGAGGACTGCAAGTGCTTCAAGTTGAAGACGTGCTGATTCGGTTGTGAGGACTAGTATCCCTTGGCAGTTGGTGCCAAAGTGGTTATGAGTGGAGATCTCAAGGAAATCAACCATCCATAGTGGATGTGATCGAAGTTCAAACTTCCTAGTTTGATTGGATGTTATGGATAATTGTGGGGAGATTTTCGAGTTGTCTACTCCCTCTACTGGACTCACACATTAAGGGATTAAATCTTTTGGAAAGATATGTGTGAGAGAGGTTTCTTGGAATTGTTGGTGTGGTTGACGACCACCAACCTCGGTTACCCCGAAGGCGGGTTATGTGTTTTGTAGTTTTGTTTCTCTCCGCGGACTGAGTGCACTTTGGTGTAAGATAGAAAGGTAGGGTTAACCTTTCAGCAAGTGAGAGAATGCAAGAGGATTTGCCAAATTGTGATTTGGAAATGATTGCCATGGCATTTGCTTAAAAATGTGGCAATTGTATGCATTGTTAGTGGTGTGAAGTGCACCCAGATCTTATTGTTGGAGATACCTCTACACTCAAGAAAATGAGTTGAAGCTGTGAGATCATGTTAGAGGCTATTGTTCTAGAGTTATCGATGAGATGAGCAATATGATGTGATATCTATCCTTTGGATCGGATCACGGGAGTTAGCCTTGATCCCGACTGGTAAATGGTGCAATCGAGATCAAGAGGGTTGCGACGGATGAATTCCTAGTGGACTGTCAGAATGGGCCTTGACGGTGGAACCGACAGGTTGTACCTGTGATAGCAGGATTTATGTGATATGCCAAGTAAAGGTTATCTACTTGGTATGGATAGAGGATGATTGTTGAGAGATTGTGAATCGGAGTAACCATTCACTTGAATTGGATTGAGAAAATTTTCGCACAAGTATACCTTGGTGAATTATGCGACTGCTTAGAGCGCCTGGCTCTACTGCTTTGGACTTTGAGTAAAACAGATGATCCCCGTTGAGAGATGTGATTTTGGTACTTGACTCAGAGGATCTGATGATGATGCTTGATTAAGGAAATCCAAGAGCTTATGTTTGAGGAATCTAAGTTTAGATTCTTGGGATTATTTGAGACCCTGACGCAATTGGGCCTAGTGGTATGTTGAGCTGTTTTACTTCAGATCTACTGAAGGTATATGAAGTGTGTGGACGCTCCGAGCAAGTATTCGAATCCTATCCCGATGGTGAATGACGTTTCTGTATAGCTGCATGAAGATCTAAACTTCAAGGAGCATGTTATGGATTAGACTTGTGGATTGTAGGAATCTGGGATTATCACTATTCCTACTACAAGATGCTTTGGAGCAACATCTTGGACGCGATGCATAGTGTGAGGGCTGGAGGCTTCACTGCGAGGGAGATGTTCTTATCTCCTCTGGTTTTGCTGTTTGGTTTGTTGTTGTTGATCCGTAATTTCGCGGACGAAACTCTTTTTTAGGAGGGGAGTATGTAGTACACTGAACTTTAGCAAATTGTGGAGTTCTAGTGAGAGAATAGTGGCTTATGCTATTCTGGAGTTTTGGGTTGAGTTTGGTGAGCTTTGAGGTGTTTTCGTGGCTTAAAAAGGGCGAAAACGGACCCCGGAGAGCAAATTCTGCATAAAGTGCAGAATTTGTACTGCATTCGGGTACTGGAATTTGCATACCGGAATGCACTGCGTACCGGTACTGGATTTGGCATACCGGAATGTGATTGCGCAGTTTGCTGGCCGAGGCTCGGATTTTGCAAATTTTGCACAGTATACCGGTATACACATGCGCATACCGGTATATAGTGCTGCAGAATGCATTTTTGTGCAGTTTTGCAATTTTGGCTTTGTGAGGGGCTTTTGGGGATATTATTACATCTATTTTAACTTACCCCTTCACCCCTCTTTGCTGTTTTGGCTGAGGATGGAGGAGAAGGAGTTGAGGTAGGTTTCCCTCTCTCTCTCTCTCTAGGTTTTCTTGCTCCCAACCCCTTAGATCATGGTTTTGATCTCTTTTCTCTCCATTTTCTTCATGGAGGAGTGCTCCTAGGCTTGGAGGGAGCTCGGGGCTGAGGAAAGGAGCTTGTTGGTGGAAGGATCTTCAACCCTAGCTTACTTGAGCTTGGTTGGAAGCTTGTTTTGAGGTTAGTAAACTCTCTTACAACCTCTAATTGTGATTTTTGCTTTGATTTAGCATGTAAACCTAGTTTCATGAGAATTAGGGTTTATTTTGGGGTTTCTTGAATGGGAGCCCTTGAGGTGGAATTGATGGGTGTAGAACGTTGTTGTAGGTTGGATTTGATGATCTCTAACCTCAATTTGGACTTAGAACAAGTTTTACTTGCTCAAGATATTTTTTCACCCTTTTACCTCATTGTTTTTGGTGGTTTTCGAATTTGTTCGTTCGAAGCTTTTAACCCCTTGGAAAATTATCTTAGGGTATGAGAAGCTCGGGGGACAACTTCGTTTCGAAGTACTGCGAGGTTTCGTCGGGTATCCGGTGGGTTTGACCTCACCGAAATGGGTGAACTCCCCCTATGTCTCCTATCTCGTTATAGGATTAATTAGATGCATAATTATGTTAATTATGGCATGATGATAATTGTGATTGCATGAGACATGCAAGTTGTTTATGAAAAATGCATATTTCATATAGTATGGCATTATGAGAACATTATGCATGCTAGGGTATTGGCACTATTAGTGTAATGACGCATTAGGAAATGCTAAGTATATTATGCATGCTAGGGATGAGCATCATTTGAGACACCACTTGAGTGGTGGACTAGTGAACTCTCTTGCATACCAAAGTATGCTTGTATAGAGAAAAGAGGAATTATGGCAAATGCAATATATGTATGTTTGTATAGAGAAAAGAGGAATTATGGCAAATGCAATATATGTATGTTTGTATAGAGAAAAGAGAGGATTTGATATATGCAGGATAAGTTGTTGCACCTCATTTAGGTGGGCAACTTTGACGGGCATCGTTGGCTTTGGCTCGACCTTTTGGTCGTGGATTGATTCCATGTTTAAGACATGAGGAAAGGGATACTATTTGCATTTGATATTATAATTGGTTTAACATGAGTCCATTTGGTTAATTAAACACCTACTTGATAGCTCTATACTCTATGTAGTAGAGGTTATTGTAGCTTATGCATGGCGTGATTATGGACCCGTTGGCATCGTAGATCATATTGTTATAGCATCGTAGAATGCATGGATTATAGCATTAGAGTAATGCATGATGTTGGCATTTGTAGAATGCATGGATTATAGCATTAGAGAATGCATGACATATGGCATCGTAGAATGCATGATTTATGGCATTAGAATAATGCATGATTTATGAACTTAGTAAACAAAGAGATGAACATTTACATGTTAGAGACATGGACATATTGGTAGGGACATACCATCGGACATTGAGAACAACATGATATTGTTGACATTTAGCATATTGGCTATTGAATGTAGTAAACATAAAGTGATATGTTTTGACATAACGTGAAATTAAACTTATGATATTATTATGGTTGATTTGTTGCTTGTTCGCCACTATGCTCGTTTACACATGCTTGTGAGGGTCGCTCCCTACAAGCCGGCACTCCGGAGATGGCCTAGCGACAGTTATTTCGCCCGTGTGTTTTGAGAGAGCGCCGAAATGGAACCGCCGTGGGTAAGGCTCACCCGTGAAGCGTGAGGTGTTGACTACCACGGAGCCATTAGGCACGGCACAAGTGAACATCCCGCTATTGTATTATCTTATGATTACACAGTTATGGTGTATGCAAGGTGAATATTCATATGGTAAAAGGCTATTTTAACCGTAAATGTGACATTTGACACCCTAATCAATTAATGCATTACATGTAGTGTATGGACATAGTATAGGGTGGTGACATTGTGGCATTACATGTAGTGAACATAACTTTCATATTGTTGAGAACAAGTCACATAGTTCATACATGTAGTAGCAAATTGAATATACATTACATACTTGTAGTTGGAGACAAGTCCTATGTGTAATAGTAAAACTTGACTTATAGTGAGTTATTACATTAGAGCTTATGAAACTGATCATGGCATTAATTTGACATGCATGTAAACCATGAAATTAATTGTTGAGCATATGACAATAGAACATGTTCATGTTCATGTAGATGGTTTAGTCATTGGAGGCATGATAGTTGTAGAACTATCTGTTAGCATTTAATATTTTTATGCTTTATGTTTCAGTTTAAACTATCTTGCCTCAGTTGACCTAGCGGTGTAATTCGCCACTCTCGGCGGCTTACCCACTGGGAACTATTGAATAATAGTTCTCATCCCCCTGGGGTTTGTTGTTTTTATTTCAGAGCCTTCCGCAGCAGGAGAGGCTTGGGATCGCGGCGAGGGGTTAGCAGCTAGCTAGAGCCTCTACGGTGTTGTCGTTGTAGGCATACCATGTTGTCCTTTCATTGTATTTTATATGAAAGGTGTATAGATGTTTGGTTGATCTATTGTTGATAAGATGTATAAATTCTTGTATATCTTGAGATTTTAGATATGTGGATTTTGTTTTAGATGTAGAACTATGTTCTCGCTCTGATTACCTTGTTAGGATGTATTCTTTATCCTTCTTGATGGTTGTTAGCATAGACGCCTTGTGTACATTGTGTTGTTTGAGGTACACGGCGGGTCTGTGCACGTGCCTGGTAGGCTCCCACGAGGGCCCGGGGCGTGACAGATTATAGTGGTATCAGAGCCTAGGGTTGAGTCTTAGTGGACCTAGCAAACCTTAGGCAGGTTGGACGATAAGGAATAGGAACGTGAGAGACGGGATCTCTTGTGACATATTGGCGAAAGTATTATGATTGGGTCATTTCTAAAAGCTCCAAACTTGTTGGAGTTAGATCGGAGTGAACCACTTCTATACCCTTGGAGGGTCACGTTGGCGGCCGACAACGTGACATCGGGGAATAGTGGAAGTCCACTTCATTACTTTCGCGTGATTGGGGTTATAGTCTTGTGTGGGGATGCGTTGGCGTGGGGTGTTTTACCTGCGCCTGTTTTGTTTGTTGCAGCTTGAGTGTTGATCGACGCACTCGATGGCGGCCGAGGCAGCCGAGGCGGGACTTCTGCATCCTCCGGGTTTGGTGAGACCCTGAAGTTGAGAGAACAACTGGTAAATTCAGCGAGTGTGATAGAGCGGCGATCATTATGATGTTACTCCAAGTTGAGGCTTTGCGCCGGCAGACGAGAGGATTAAACAACTGGAGGATTTGTCGATCCAGTTGGTAGTCGACCTCAGGAAATGTTATGAGAATGCGGATCGTACCTTGATAAGGACGAGAGATGTGGGGACCGTTGGGACGGCAAAGGAAGCTACTATGAGTGGCAAGTTTATTGTAAGAGGACAATCAAGGTGTTCAAAGAGAAATTTGATCTGGAGAAGGTGGACCCTTAGCAGGATATTTATGGAACGTCAAATCGTCATCGACTATTGTGACGTGTGAGCGGCGGAGCCGCGAGTGCCCGATGATACTCTTGGAGTTGAGGCTAGTGCTCTCTTCGTGGCCAGGTGGGCCATTTCTAGTTGGAGTGTTTGAGGAGTTTAATGTCGACGATATTGAGATCGACTTCGTGCGGTTGGCACCGGGTGAATGCATGTCTATTTGACAGGCAGAGGATGATGCAGCGACAATGGAGGTTGTCGCAGCTCGGAGTATTGGAGCTAGCTTGTTGCTTGATATGATTGTAGCTTTGGATCGGCTGTTTGCCGAATGCTTGGTAGGGAACTTGTTTCCCTTGATGCTTGCATATCGAGTGGTCCTGAGTGTTTGGACTTGAGAGTACTGTTCTTGTACTCCGTTGGTTTTGGATGTTTTGTTCGCCAACGAAGCAATTGGCTTTATTTGGCTGAGAGCGTATAGTTCTAATTTGAATTTGGACTGGCTCTTCTGCTATTTGATTGCCGATGAGTGTGTGAGCCGAGCAGTAGTGCTTTGGGATCTTGGACACGAAATAGTGTTTTCAGAGGGCGTGAAAATTCGTTAATTGCGATGATTATTTCACCTGCCCAAGCCTGGTTGTTGGCTGAGTGAGCGCGTGGCCTTTGGGCCAGCACCTTTGGTGAGTGTTGAGAATCCTCAAAAGCGAGGATGTCTCTTGTGAGGGAGTTGCTTGTGCAATCCCGTTTGAGTTGTGAGAGTTGAAGGCTTGGTCTGGAGACCTCTTTTGCCTAGTGTTTCCTCTTGTGGAGTGTAGATCTCGTTTGTTTTGAGCGGATGGGTCATTTCGACTGTGAGTCGACTATCGTGAACTCGGTAGGGTCACGATGAAGGATATGCACCCGTAGTCGAGATCTGTTGATCTGTTTGATCAAGCTCCATGAATTCTGGTTTTGCTCGAGGGTAGTTGCAATCTGAGTGCTACTCTCGTTGGGTCAAGTTTGAGTTTGGACCGAGGGTGACTTGTTCACTCGGTGTAGACATTGCGAAATTGTCGTGGTGTCGGTTGAGCTGGTTGATGCTCTTGTGTGTTGTGATGTTTGGCCCTTCTGGGTGTCTTTGTCCCTGTGCGCATCGACGACATATTGGAGGTCGAGAGGCGATGAAGACCATGAAGATTCCTTTGAACGAGGACTGCAAGTGCTTCAAGTTGAAGACGTGCTGATTCGGTTGTGAGGACTAGTATCCCTTGGCAGTTGGTGCCAAAGTGGTTATGAGTGGAGATCTCAAGGAAATCAACCATCCATAGTGGATGTGATCGAAGTTCAAACTTCCTAGTTTGATTGGATGTTATGGATAATTGTGGGGAGATTTTCGAGTTGTCTACTCCCTCTACTGGACTCACACATTAAGGGATTAAATTTTTTGGAAAGATATGTGTGAGAGAGGTTTGTTGGAATTGTTGGTGTGGTTGACGACCACCAACCTCGGTTACCCCGAAGGCGGGTTATGTGTTTTGTAGTTTTGTTTCTCTCCACGGACTGAGTGCACTTTGGTGTAAGATAGAAAGGTAGGGTTAACCTTTCAGCAAGTGAGAGAATGCAAGAGGATTTGCCAAATTGTGATTTGGAAATGATTGCCATGGCATTTGCTTGAAAATGTGGCAATTGTATGCATTGTTAGTGGTGTGAAGTTGTCACGCCCCGGGCTAGTTTAGATGCGGAAAACGGGTCAGAATTTTTTTTTTTTTTTTGAAAGTCTAGCCCGCGCAGTGAACAGACCCGCCACAAATACAGGCACCTCTGTCTACACGGACAGAGTCTCCCCTGTATTTGCACGGCGTACCAACAACATACAACAGGATCACAATCACACTTACATTCACGATAATCCATACAATACAACATAGAGTATATTTCATTCAGCTACCCCTACATGCCTCTAAGCACTCCATAGGCGAAGGATGATGCAATGCACGGTACAATAAACATCCTATTAAAATTGCTTCCCACTCGAAAGCTTTGTTTTTGAACTCTACTAAGCATTAAAGAAATCCAAGAAAACCTTTTAAAGTCGTTCCCACACGGAACTTCATTTTGAAAATCAGCTACCGCGAAGGGTAGACACCCACACGAAGAAATCCGAATCAGATGCTAATAATCAAAACTAAAACCCAATCTCATGCATAATAAGTCATCATCTCATACAGGTTATAAGCATTCAATATTCATCATGATCATCTAACTGAACCATTTATATATCTATCTGACTACTAATGCAGATAAGGAAAAACATAACCAGGGTGATGACCGCTAATGCAGTCTAGCTAGATCGTCCTCGCATCGAACCACGAACTGGCTCCCCGCCCGATCCACCTGAAAAACAGGGAGTGAGAAACCACAACGAGGTTTCTCAGTGGGTATACAACTGAGCCACAGGGGCATGTCGTAACCACTGAGAAACAAAGGAGATATGATAACAATATAATCAGAGATCTACAGTAGCTGTGTCAGTATGAATAAAATAAATAATCAGATGCTACTGTACAGGAAAAACTAAGCTGCATATGCATCAAGGGAATGAAAACTCCAAGTACCCAATCAGTATCCTGCCATATTGGTCCGCAAACCTCAGGCACATCGTCACTCATCCGCACTCATTCGCATTCGATCCATTCATGTGCCCGCAGGTCAACCTATCCGGATAGTACACTCGTTGTCAGTGGCCAAACCGACATGGTGTCATGAATAAATGCCGTGCCGTGACTGGTCATGCAATATGCTCAACAAAAAGCCGGCAAGAAGCCGATATCTGGCCGAAGCCACAGGCGAAAGGAACGCCTCATCCTGATCAACAGATCAAATCCATGTCGGCAAGAAGCCGATACCTGGCCGAAGCCACAGGCGAAAGGAACGCCTCATCCAGATCAAACAGATCAAATCCAAACCGGCGAAAGGCCGGTACCTGGCCGAAGCCACAACAGATCGAAACACACGACAAGAGAGTCGATGTGCTGCCTGGACAAGAAGTCCACAAATCATCACTGCACAATCCTGCTCTACATGTCCATGACCGCAAATATACTATGCAAGTAAGGTAAGTATGAACGAATGCTGTAAAGAAGGAATCGACATGTAGAGCTATATCAAAGAAGGGACAGGGAATAGTGATACCGACTACTCCGTAGGCTCACCCACCTGTCGTAATAGCGTCGGGAACCTGGACGCGAAGCAGATCAACCGGACCTACGATAGGTCCACGAGTCAGAGACATGTCCCAAAGGACTCTACAAATGCATCTCACACAAATCCCCAAAACCCGAGACTCGGTTTCCAAACCGATCTCCGTAAATCACCGGAACTCCCGAAATCGCATCGGGACGTCCCCGGGACACACGAATAGTCCCGAAATGTACCGACTCGATCCACGAGTCAACCGCTGCCCCAAAACACTTCCATTTGGGTGTCTTGGCAGCGAACACAAGATCAAACATCGAAATGATTATCGTCGGACAATCGTTCCGATCCGGGTTCCCGAAAGTGTCGTTTTCGACACCGGAACCCACTGCCGTTCACCGGGCGTCTCCGGATACACGAGACGGCCGAGACAACCAGCCAACAAGGCTCAGCGGCAGCCCACGAGTCATATGAGTCGTGTCGAAAAGTCTACGAGTGGAAAATCACGTTCCGCCGACGAATTTCGTCGGAAACGCACCAGAAATCGACGTTCGATTTCCGCGAGAGACATCAGACCTTGGACAATTAGTCCAGAGGTCACCCGGCACCCACACGTACTGCCCACAATAGCCCTGAAGTGCATAATTGCATAAAAGTCCTCATACTTCCATAAAATCCCATTATTTTATGTGATTTAACGGACACGATGGGTCGTTACGACAGACTGAGCATCTCTGGGGTCGGCCGAGACACGTGCTGCAAGGTCTCGACATGCCGGAGGCCGTGCTCACAATTCGGAGCACAGTCGGGCACTGTGGAGCACGCGGGTGCGACGCGAACTTCAGCAATTAATGCGCACCGTACGCTGATTTCGCTTATTCAGCAGATCCGGGCGGCGTTGTCCAGAATGGAGGTGAGCATCGCGTTCGGTACTGTCAGATGATCGCCGCGCTCACCTCCGGAGGCATCGGAACAGCCTCCGGGTCATCGGAACATTAATCCGAACCCGAAACAGTGTGCAGACAGCATTCAAAAAGGCTTACCGGGCAGGGGGAGCTAGGGCACGGCCGGCGGCGGCACGGCGGTGGGCGTGCCGGCGGGAGGCAGGTGCGGCCGGCCGGGGGAGGTCGCCGCACACAGTATCCGGCGGCGGGAGGCGGCCGGAGGAGCAGGCGAGGATGCCCTAGCCCGGGAGCACCCAAAAAGTTGGGCTTTGTTCCCGGCAAGCGGCGGCTCCGGCGACGGTTTTGCCGGCAGCCGACGGGTCCGGGAGGTCCAGGGAGGCCGGGGCTCGGGTTGGCCGGCGGCAGAAGGCTGCGGTGGCGGCGCTGGAACAGATCGAGCCCGCTCGGTCTGGGCTCGGGTCACTCAGATCCAGCGGCCACGGCGATGGCCGGGGCTCCCAGGGACGGCGGCGGCGGGTCGCCAGAGGCCGGAGGGGGGCGGTCGGAATGGTCCCGGGCGGCGGCGGCGCGTGGGGAAAAGATCTACCCCTCCTCGGCCAGAACTGCACCAGGGTTGGTGCAGTCTGCCAGCGGCGGCCGTGGCGGCGCGCGGGGACGGCGACGACCGGCCAGCGGCTCGTCGGAGGTCAGGGGATGCCGCAGGGAGGGAGCCCGAAGACGTTGTTTCCTTCGGGTTGGTCCCTCGCAGAGATGGACCGGGGTAGGGGAAAGGTGTGATGCCGGGGTTGCACCTTCTGCCGGCCGGAAAAAGGGTCGCCGGCGGCGGCAGTCGCGCGCAGAGGGAGGAGTAGGAGGTGGGGATGTCGGCTGGGTGGCTGTGGAGGGAGGAAGTGGCCTAGGGTTAGGGTTTGTGTGGAGGAAACCCTAAAACCACCTATATATACAAGTTGACAATTTGCATCTTAGCCCACCAACGGCAACTATTATCAGTTGAGTCCCTCGCAGCGCGTGTATTTTGCGCGTAGGTACCTCCCGGTCCAGTGTCGTGCAATTTGGTACATAAGATATCAGTAATTTCCTTAAAATACCAACAACGACTTTTTGACCCTTCCTCGGAAAACGTGCTACATCTTACGATCCGTCCGTCAGATTTCCGAACGGATTGCGCCAGCGCGATGAGCACTGCCGAGGCATCGAACTCACGATTTTGTTTCGTTCGATTTGATTGCCGATTCGCAGATCAACAGACCCCTTTACCGTTCACATTTTTAATTACAATTTGGTCCCTCAACCACCAAGTAGGCTTTTCTCGGAAACCGTGCGTCAGATCCAAATTTCGTCAGTGCTATCGAGTTCAGAATAATCGGACAGTCGGAAACGAGCTATTGGACCACTATGAACGGAGTCCGATACATTCCGAAAGCCATCTCTAATTATCGGCTTATCCGGAAAACCAGAGTTACTATTCACATAAGTGAATTTTCGAGATGGGGTAACTCTTTCATTTTAAATCATTTTCTCCCGAAACTTGACGAGTGATTATGTAATTAAAATACACACATAAACATCATCAACGGAGAGTTAAATTAAATATGAGAAAAATCTCGGTTCTTACAGAAGTGCACCCAGATCTTATTGTTGGAGATACCTCTACACTCAAGAAAATGAGTTGAAGCTGTGAGATCATGTTAGAGGCTAGTGTTCTAGAGTTATCGATGAGATGAGCAATATGATGTGATATCTATCCTTTGGATCGGATCACGGGAGTTAGCCTTGATCCCGACTGGTAAATGGTGCAATCGAGATCAAGAGGGTTGCGACGGATGAATTCCTAGTGGACTGTCAGAATGGGCCTTGACGGTGGAACCGACAGGTTGTACCTGTGATAGCAGGATTTATGTGATATGCCAAGTAAAGGTTATCTACTTGGTATGGATAGAGGACGATTGTTGAGAGATTGTGAATCGGAGTAACCATTCACTTGAATTGGATTGAGAAAATTTTCGCACAAGTATACCTTGGTGAATTATGCGACTTCTTAGAGCGCCTGGCTCTACTGCTTTGGACTTTGAGTAAAACAGATGATCCCCGTTGAGAGATGTGATTTTGGTACTTGACTCAGAGGATCTGATGATGATGCTTGATTAAGGAAATCCAAGAGCTTATGTTTGAGGAATCTAAGTTTAGATTCTTGGGATTATTTGAGACCCTGACGCAATTGGGCCTAGTGGTATGTTGAGCTGTTTTACTTCAGATCTACTGAAGGTATATGAAGTGTGTGGACGCTCCGAGCAAGTATTCGAATCCTTTCCCGATGGTGAATGACGTTTCTGTATAGCTGCATGAAGATCTAAACTTCAAGGAGCATGTTATGGATTAGACTTGTGGATTGTAGGAATCTGGGATTATCACTATTCCTACTACAAGATGCTTTGGAGCAACATCTTGGACGCGATGCATAGTGTGAGGGCTGGAGGCTTCACTGCGAGGGAGATGTTTTTATCTCCTCTGGTTTTGCTGTTTGGTTTGTTGTTGTTGATCCGTAGTTTCGCGGACGAAACTCCTTTTTAGGAGGGGAGTATGTAGTACACTGAACTTTAGCAAATTGTGGAGTTCTAGTGAGAGAATAGTGGCTTATGCTATTCTGAAGTTTTGGGTTGAGTTTGGTGAGCTTTGAGGTGTTTTCGTGGCTTAAAAAGGGCGAAAACGGATCCCGGAGAGCAAATTCTGCATAAAGTGCAGAATTTGTACTGCATTCGGGTACTGGAATTTGCATACCGGAATGCACTGCGTACCGGTACTGGATTTGGCATACCGGAATGTGATTGCGCAGTTTGCTGGCCGAGGCTCGGATTTTGCAAATTTTGCACAGTATACCGGTATACACATGCGCATACCGGTATACAGTGCTGCAGAATGCATTTTTGTGCAGTTTTGCAATTTTGGCTTTGTGAGGGGCTTTTGGGGATATTGTTACATCTATTTTAACTTACCCCTTCACCCCTCTTCGCTGTTTTGGCTGAGGATGGAGGAGAAGGAGTTGAGGTAGGTTTCCCTCTCTCTCTCTCTCTCTAGGTTTTCTTGCTCCCAACCCCTTAGATCATGGTTTTGATCTCTTTTCTCTCCATTTTCTTCATGGAGGAGTGCTCCTAGGCTTGGAGGGAGCTCGGGGCTGAGGAAAGGAGCTTGTTGGTGGATGGATCTTCAACCCTAGCTTACTTGAGCTTGGTTGGAAGCTTGTTTTGAGGTTAGTAAACTCTCTTACAACCTCTAATTGTGATTTTTGCTTGGATTTAGCATGTAAACCTAGTTTCATGAGAATTAGGGTTTATTTTGGGGTTTCTTGAATGGGAGCCCTTGAGGTGGAATTGATGGGTGTAGAACGTTGTTGTAGGTTAGATTTGATGATCTCTAACCTCAATTTGGACTTAGAACAAGTTTTACTTGCTCAAGGTATTTTTTCACCCTTCTACCTCATTATTTTTGGGGCTATTGATTGAAAGGGGTAGCGAAGGATTTTTCTAACGACTTTAGATTCTGGAATCTTCTCTCCCAAGTTAGCACATGTATTAATGACATCTTGGAGTCTAGTAAAATAATCAATAAACGATTCATGCTCCTCCATGCAAATAGAATCAAATTGACTCGTAAGCATTTGAAGCTTTTGTATTTTAACTAGACTTGTACCCTCATGTGTAACTTGTAGAGTATCCCAAATCTCTTTAGCCGTTTCACACGCCGAGACACGTGTAAACTCGGTTTGAGATAAGGCATTAAATAACGCAATAATACCCTTACCATTAAAAGAAGATAAATCAATTTCATCCTTCGACCACTTAGTCCGAGATTTAGGAACGGCCAAATCATTAACCACTTCGGTTGGATGTTTCCATCCAAGTTCAATGGTTTGCCATAGTCGCTCATCAATTGCGATGAGGAAGGCTCTCATCCGGACTTTCCAATAGGCGTAGTTGGTTCCATCAAATAACGGTGGCCTAAATATATTATCTCCTTCACCCATTATGAAAGATAAAGCCTAGATTCCGCTCTGATACCAATTGTAAGATAGGGGGTGCCCTAGGATCTATCTAGAGTATATCAATCACCTAGAGGGGGGTGAATAGGTGTATAAACAAAAATCACAAATCTCAATGCGATAAAGTAATGCGGAAAATAAAATCAGCACACCGAGATTTACGTGGGAAAACTCCACCTTGGAGAAAAACCCACGGGACCAACACGCGATAACAATCCACTAAGAGTAAAGAATTACAAGGTGATTACCGACTCCACGGACTTAACCTCTCCCTTCTCTTCAGCGGATCACGCGCACCAACGGGTTGTCCACGCCCCACGTCCGAATCCACGAGACGCCCAACTTCGAATCCACGAAGCCTTCAACACGTCGAATCCACGACGCCCACTCGAATCCACGAGCACACTCCGTTCGGAGCAAGAACAATAACAATGATGATGGTTTATTGCTTAGAATATTATTGAAGATCTGTGGGAATAATCTCTAAGCAATCCTCAAATTGATTCTAAAAGAATATTAGAAATTAGGACACCATGAATCAATTTGAGAGAAGCTTGATGTAGAAGATGAGGAAAACGGTCACCTACAAGCTTCTAGGGTTTCTAAAAGATAATCTATGCTTCACCACATTTTAGAGACACCCCCACATCTTATTTATAGGTTAGAAGCAATCCAAAATAGATTAGGATTAAAAAAAAACAGTTTTTAGAAAGGTTTGGAAGCAAACCGATTTCGACTAGGATTGAAAAACTGATTTTAAAAAGGTTTGGAACCAAACTAGGATTGCTAAGATATTTTAAGGAATCTACCATCTTATTTACAGATTTGGGATACATTAGAATCAGAGTAGGATTGAAAAAACAACTTTCCAAAACTTCGCGACGGGTCGGGGTCCGGACCTTGGATCGCAGGGTCCAGACCCGGAAACAATTCCGCGTTTCATTGTCCGGACCGCAGTCAACAGGGTCCGGACCCTCTCTGCGAAAAGCCTTAGAGTCGTACGGGATCCGGACCTCAGCCCACAGGGTCCGGACCCTCCCTGCGTGACAGCCAGGGAGGCGTACGGGATCCGGACCTCAGCCCACAGGGTCCGGACCCTCCCTGCATGACAGCCAGGGAGGCGTACGGGATCCGGACCTCATCTCAGGGTCCGGATCCTGGAAGTTGGAAAACTCATTTTTTATAATTTAAAACACTTTTTATCTATTCTAATGTCTTCCAAACACTTATAAATGTTTATAATTCATCATCAAGATTATTTAAACTTACCATCGTGAATTCATACGTTGAGTCTGCGAGTCTTCAAACTTCGTTTCTTCTTCTTTAAACCTTCAAGACTCCGACTCACTTCACAAAATATGCCAATATAAAATCCGTAACACATGGTGTTTTGACCATGACATGTCATTGAGGTAGTTTCACCATAGCATACGTTCATACCGTATGTGCAAGATCAATCATTATTTTTAGAGAGTGACAGAATTAATCCCTATTTCGCGTTGTGTGAGCTTTGCGTACCCTTTGGGACTTAGAACCATGTCATGAAGTGGATTCTTGGTGATGCTACTTTAGCATAATATCCAAGGGCCACGGCTGATTCGGTCCAGCGGAACATGTCTAGGAAAGCAGTCAAGTTGAAATGGATTAGCATGAGGCATCTAAGGAAAAATCATTTGACAACACACCTACGAATTGTGACTCATAGCCGGGGCGATTATGTTGATATTTGTTGTCAATATAATCATGAGTACAAATGCATTGGTGAGAGAGATCTAGCTTGCTCGATTATAGGGATCAGAGATGCTATGATCTAGTGTGGTTTAGTGATTTGGGGTATAAACGAGATTTGGAGTTGTAGTGTTATGTTAGTTGGATGATGGCTTAATATAACACTCATCACTTTTTGGTTCTTCTCGTTATTGATCGCACCAACTATTTCCCATATGAAGAGTAGAACGAGATGAGAATATATTTGGGATGAGAATATTGAAATAAGTACCAAGTATGTATGAGTGGGAGATGTTAGGATTCGTCCACATTGGGAGTTTTCTAAGATATTCCTAGTCCACATGGGATAAGGAATAAATCTAAGAGATAAATTCTTTTCTATTTAAAATCCATATCTTTGTGGGATTCAGTTTGAATGGGATTAGGAAAAACGTTTCTCCTATGGTCTATAAATATATGAGGTATTAGCCACATACGATACACAAGAAAAAATCAGAATAATCTCTCTGCCGAAATTCTCTCTCTTGGGTTCACTCCAGGGCACGATAAAAAACCCTAAGGATTTGGGCGGTGTGCTGCGATCGACTCTGGTAGCTGGATTGCGACGAGAAAGAACAATTCTTAAGATGAAAAAACATGAGATCGAGACAAATTCTAGGCGGATCAAGGAGTTCGTATAACAAGACGAGAACAGATCATAGTAACTGTAACTTTAATTTCGCAGCGAAAATGTATGCAAAATCTATGTGATTTTTCATCTTGATTTGGCTATTAATTTTTCCAACACTTCAAGAATTTTTGCAGTCATAGTGTGTAGGAAGTACATGATGCTGCTGAAACATATTTGGCCTTGCAAGTTGAGAGAGTAACAATAGGTTGTTTCTTTGAAGACCAAGTAGAAGCAGTATTTCCAAGATAGAAAACAAATCCAATCATCCAAGTCTCCGACCCAATCACTATCACTGCAACCAACAAGTTTGAAATCATTAGTAGATAAATAAAATAGGCTATAGTCAATAGTACCTTTAGTATATTGCAAGATTTTTTTTGCAGCTGCGAAATGAGACGTTTTTGGCTCTTCCTTGAATCAATCCAATGATGGTCATATCAAACTCCTTTATCATGGATGTTTTGAATTCTTGAATCATTGAGAGCTCATTTCCTATGAACACCAAATCATCATCTCAAGGCAAGCGACTATCGCAAATACTTCATTAAAATCTATGCCATGTTTTTGCTTATAGCCTTTCACCACGAGGTGAGCTTTGAACTTTTCCATCTTTCCTTTTGAATTCTTCTTTATTTTGTAAACCCATTTAAGTTCAATTGCTTGGTGTCCTGTAGGTAGCGAAGTGAGCACTTATGTCCCATTCTTCTCGATAGCTTCAATTTCTTCATCCATAGACCGCCTCCATTTTTCATCTTGTACTGCTTTGGATCACAACCTGAAAAGGAAAAAAACATAGTAATATCATCTTTATTGGTATCTTCAATCCGTCGTGAAGCGTTATAGTGTTCTTGAATGCTTCTTGTTTCTGTTCTCCTTCCACTTGAATATTCACTAGGGCTTGAATTTCGTGATGAAGTACTTCCTATTTGAGGTGATTGTGCTTTAACATCTCCTTCCTGTGTTGTATTTTCCTCTTCTATAGTGGCTCTAGTTCCTTTGGTGCTGTATTTTCCTCTCAAGAACATGACTCATTTGGTGATAGGATTGTAGAGTTTGTAACTTGAAGCATTTTCTGATAAAATGCAATTTTCTTCTTTGTCATTAAGCTTTGTTATTTTTTTGTTCCTAAGAACTTTAACACAAGCCACACTCCCAAAAATTCGAAGGTGATCAACTCTAGGCTTGTAGGAGCTCAAAGCTTCTTTGGGTGCCATAGTCCGAAGCTTCTTGATTGGAAATTGTTGGCATTTGGTCAAATCGAATCGGATGCGCCTATGATCGAGCTCGATCTGACGGTTATTATGTTCTCTAATTGGACTAGATTTAATCTCCATTTTAATTTGAAAAGCTAATTAGAGATATATTCTAGCCATATTAGGATAACAATCATAAATCGATTCAACCTAATCTTCTACCTACCTGTTAGGGTGTTGAGATCCCTCATAAATATGCGGGCGATTCTCTCATAAAAGATGAACAAGAAAAAAAAATAGAAAAAATACTCAAAAAACCGTGAGAAGTTTGTGAGTCATCTTGTGTGAGAGAGAAACCACATTCTTTATTAATCTATTGCTTCTCGAAGGTTTTGAATGATGGATTATAGATCTAGCTCATTCGTAGCTCAATCTACCGCGGATTTGGAGTGTTAAAAGACTTTTGTGGATGATTCGAGGACACGTGAATCAACCTCTACAATTTGGGACTTATAGCATTCTAGCGCAAGTCACTTCCGTAAAAGTTACGAATGAGTATTTCCACTGCGTTCTACATAAATCAATTCAATAAATAAACTACACAAACAATAGCTTCTCCCCAACATTATTTGGGCATTTTCTTTCATTTAACATTCAAAGGATCATACATAATATTGTTCTATTCTTTCTATCAGAGACACCGTTTTGTGGAGGTGTGTATGGCATGGTAACTTCATAGATGATCCCATTATCTTTGGAAAATTTTCAAAACTCGCGTGAGGTATATTCGCCAACATGATCTAATCTTAGAGTTTTAATTTGAAAGACACTTTATTTTTCAACAAAGTTATTAGATTCTTTGAATTTCGAAACCTTTTTCTTTTCTTTTAGGAGATAAACCCACATTTTCCCACTAAAATCATCAGTGAATGTGAAAAAATACTTTGTTTCCACCAATTGTTGTTGGTTTAATAGGCCCACAAACATCTGTGTGTACTAGTTCCAAGAGTTGTTTAGCTCTTCTTGATTTTCTTACTTCAAAACTCTTTTTGCGTTGCTTGCCAATAATGCAGCTTTCACATTTTTTTCAAGGCTAGCGAGTGTACACCTATTACCATCCTTTTGTTTGACAAAAAAATCTAATCCTTGAAAGTTTAGATATCCAAATCTAAGGTGCTATAAAACATATTCATCTTTGATTTCCACCTCGAAACATCTAGGGCTATCAATTATCAAATTTAATGGAAACATTTTATTCTCTGATGTAGTCACATGTGTGATCAAAGTGCTATCTTTATTTCTAATGAAAAGACTCAAATCTGTCATATGAATATTATAGCCTTTTTCAACCAACTGGCCTCAACTTAGAATGTTACTTTTCATATCGGGAATATAACAAATATCTTTAATAGTTTTTTGTTCTCCATTTTTTAGTCTGATATGAGTTTTACCTTTACCTTCAATAGGCCATTTGGATGTGTCTCCTAAAGTAACACTAGTGAAGAGCTCGCGCTTTGTCACGCCCCGGGTTACTCGTTTTTCCGGGCTCGCCAACAGATCCGCCGTATACATAGAATTTTCTATGTATACGAAGCGATAACTAACCTGTGAACAAAGCATACAAGCAACTACAAGAGATATAGAGCTGAAGTAAGATCATACTAATAGAACAAAAGCCACCTGTACATATAGGATCCAAAATATAACAGTTCCTCCAAGACCAAAAAGAAATAGGTACAAGTGCACCTCAAAAGGAACAACCAATCCACACTATATGTACATGACACAACTCAAAAGGAAACTATCTCCAGTAGGGTCCTCCTCTAGAAAAACTGGGAATGGTAGGGATCTAACTCGTGACTCCCTTACATCGATCCGCAGGAACAGAAGCAGCAGCCGCAACAGACGAAGGCTCTGCAAGAAAATGTGGCAACAAAGGGTGTGAGAACTACTATCAAAAGAAATAGTCCTCAGTGGGTACCGCTACCGACCTCAACGGTCCACCCACTAAGTCTACGAGACAACAGTATAGCTGGTAGGTAAAGAACAATAAAGTAAGCTGGAATAAACTCTACAGCTGAAATGTCAATACCCTACCACTATCCAAGTCAAACTCTCAAGTATGCATCACCAAGTGAATAGTCACCCCTGACCCAATCTAACGGAACCGCCCAAAAAGGCTCATCTAGCCAACAGCCTAGCCACACTGTGAGAATTCAAATTTTGGAAATTTGAAATTATGTGTTCCTCTCCCCGGATACTGTGTTTTTGATCTGTATACGTATATATATACGGGTGTTTATGTATATATATATGTATATAAGTGGTTTTTTATATGGATTTTAGGGTTTTTGAGTTTTTGTCGCGGAGAGTGAACGGCTTAACGGCGCGATCCGGAGTCCGATTCTGACGATCCAAAATGGTAGATTCGATGTCTCGGCAGTGCTGAACGCGATGACGCAATCCGTTTCAACATGCGACGGATGGTTTGAGAGATTTTCCATCTTCTTCGCCGAGAGGTCGAATAGTACTTTATTTTGGTTTCGCGATCTGGACCCTGTTTCTCACACCGTTTCGCGTGAGACTACTTGTGGAGGGGTGTCTGGGCATTTTGTTCCTGCTGTGAGGGACTGAAGGCTGATTTTGTGTTTTTGAGGGGTGTTTTTGCATTTGTGTTGGTGTATATGTGTGTGTGTTGTGTGTGTGTGTGAGTTGTTGTTGGAAAACCCCCTCTGGGCTTCCCCTGAGGTGGCACTACTGCCGGAGTCGTGTGCCGCCGTCGGGAGCCGCCGCCGTGGGCCGCCGAGCTGCTGCAGCTCCTGCTAGGGCAGCTGCGGGAAGGGAGTGGGTGGCCCGAGCCGCCGCTGCTTCCCGCCGCCTGGGAGGGTGAGCACCGTCACCCTCAGAACCTCCGGCGCCGCCCCCTGCTTCCCCGGCCGTCGCCGTGTCGTCGGAGCGCCGCCGCCGCCGCAGCTGGCTGCTGCTGGGAGTGGGGGCTGTGGGTTAATGATCTGAGCCGCCGCCGCCTCCCGCCGCCGCAGCGACCTCCCGCCGGCATCAGGAGGACCACCGCCGCCGGTCCATCCCTCCTCGGCCGTTGCCGGGCCGCCGGAGCGCCGCTGCAGCCGCCGCGGGCTCGGCTAGGGCATCTTGGGCAGCCGAGGCCGAGCTCGCTACGCCGCCGCTGCCGCCGGTTGTTTTTGTCGCGGTCACCGGCAGACCGACGTCCGGCGGGCCCCTCTTTCCGGTGCTCACGTCGCCGCCGGCCGCCGTCGCCGTCCGTTGCCGCGCCGCCGTGCCCTAGCCAACCCGAGAGCATCTCTCCTCCCCGCGCCGCCGCCACCGCTTCCCATCGCCGGCTGAGGTGAGCCCCCTCTTCCTCACCTCCCCCGCAGCCGACCCTGGCCGCCGCTGGCCGTGCATGTCGGCCGGCAGCCGGCCGGAGCTTGTTGCTCCGGCCAGGGTCTTATTTAATGTTTTGTTGGCTGCATGCATGTGTTTGAGCTCCCCGTTGCCTCCTGAAGTCCGGGAAGGTGAGCACGATGATCGCGGCAATGCGCTGATCATCATGCTCACCCCAGATTCTGTTTTGGTTGAGCCGTTTTGCTGTTCGGCCTTTGTCGAGCTATCTTTGCACTTATGTTCACTATTTTTATGCATTTTCTGTGCTTGCGACTTGCCCTGTCGCAGTGAGGCTGTGAGCACGGCCTCCGTGACGCCGTTACCTATCCGCTGGTGCTTGCGGAAGGTCGTGCGGATGCACGGATTGCTCTAACGGCTTAAATTATTGCTCTTATGTATGTAATTGTTGCTTGTTTTGGGATTATGTTGATTGTGGACTGGTTGTCCAACCCCTTCGCCCTTCGCGGAGATTCGTATTCGTTTCCGATGCGTTTTTCGATGAATTAATTGGCGAAACGCGTGTTTTTAGTTGTGCGACTCACTCGCTGTTTTCGTGAGTGACTTGGCTTCGTCGTTTAGCCTCGTTGGCTGTTCCTCATCGCTGTCCCGAAGTTCCGAGGACAGCGGATGAGTGGCGAAGGGTTCCAGTGTCAAATCGGCACTTTTCGGGAACCCGGGAAGCCGTTTCGGGTGCGTTTGGTGTTCGTGGCACCCCGAGCTTGTGCTCGCTGTCCCATCACTTGGTTTTGTGTGTTCGGGGACAGCGAGGGACCTGGTTTGGTTGTTGGTACCCCTCTGGGGCTTAGTGTGGTTCGGGATCGTCCCGGTGGGTTTTCCGGGCGATTCGTCGGTTTCGGGTTGTGAGAGCTATGTGTTTAGCGTCGACTTGGTGGACCTTAACCCTGTGAGTCTTTCGTAGGTCCTGTCGCGGTTCCCGAGAGCCGTCGGTGTTAGGCTTGATCTTACCTACAGGTGGGTACTTCGATCCTGAGTCGGTTCAGTGGACTACGGTGATACCTTTCTATCCCTTCTCTTGCATTTCAGTTTTTAGTTCACTTGACTCCCGTTGACTCTACTTATGTGTGCTTGGATAGTAGAGTAGTTGTGGTTTGCATGATTTTTTAGACGACCCAGTTGGTCGGTGGTGATCGCCTGTTGTTCCGAGCGATCCTCGTTGTGGTTTACCAGTTGCTTCACGGCTCGTTGCCGTTCTGTGGATTGAGCATACGCATCGATCATCACAACTCTTCTAGCACATCACGTACACCGCGGTCTGATCCACCGCCTGGGGGTGTTCTTTTCCGGAAAAAAGGGTCGTGTATTTCGACCGACCCGTGAGCCTTTTTGCGTTGCGTGCAGAAGGTTGAGGTGCCGAGAGATGAGCAGTGTGAGAGTGCCGGGGATGCGTCCCAGTGGCTATGGATTGGGTTTACTTTGTGGTTATCTCCTTTGATGCATATACTAGTTGCTTACAGTAGCATAGTTGTTTCAGTTGTATGTCAGCCTCATACTTACTTGTGCTACTGTATACCTTATCTATCTTTTGTTGACCCTCGTGCCGGTGTGTACACCTCGCCTTCGTCGGCTTGCGGTACCCACTGGGAGGGGAGACATGTTTACATGTTCTCACCCCCCGCCCTCGTTGTTGTTTTCAGGTGAGCAGGGTGGTGAGAGTCGGGACGCAGCGAGGCACGCCTAGTTAGTGGTACTAGAGGTCCCGACCTATGAGGCTATCTTCTCTAGATTTGGTTATTACCCCTATCTTCTTTCAGTTAGTTATGGATATGGTTCAGTTACACTGTGGTTGTTTCATCTAGCATGATATGATTTGGTACAGTTATATGTGGGATGATTATTTTGCATGCCTAGATTGGTTTTGGTTAGTATCCATGTGAGGATTGCATGCTTAGTTTTTTGGATGTCGATGCTTTATTCTATCATTGTAGCTTTCATCGCATGTCTTGGATTTCTACCCCTCGTGGTAGCGTTTTCAAATAAAGGTTTCCGTGTGGGAAACAGTTTTCAAATGGATTTCCGATAGATCGACTTTTGAGATTTCAAAAGAGAGTTCTCGTGTGGAGAACGATTTTCAAATGATTCTTGAAAGTTTGATATTAGGATTTCAAAATAAAGCTTCTGGGTAAGGAGCAATTTTCTAAAATGATCTGTTGTGTGTGCATCGCATCATTCTTCGCCTAAGGACTTGCTTAGATTCATACAGGTTTAAGGACTGTTAGCTTTATGAATCTCTTTGAGTTGTTGTGCTGTTGTGATGAATGAATGGTGGTTGTGATCCTGTTGTATGTTGTGGACGTCGTGCAAATACAGGGGGGAAGCTCTGTCCGTGTGTACAGTGGACCCTGTATTTGTGGCGGGTCTGTACGTGGCGCGGGCTAGGCTTTCAAAAAAAAAAATTGGCACGTGTTTTCCGCATCTAAAACTAGCCCGGGGCGTGACACACACCGCACACTACCAAAGGTAGCCGGTCCAAGTATCATATCCAACTAATCTGCAGCGACATCAACGCATGAGAGGCCTCACTCCGGAGCGGCACTCGGGGGAGCTACCCACCCGAGTTAATAAGCGTATCTCTGTCGAGCACAATCAGGCTCCGGCAGGCTATAATCAAATAGAAAGGGGGTCAAATGGGTCAAAGACTCCAATCTCACGTACCCTCAGCACAAACAGAAATCTGGGTCCACCATCAACCCCGACGGCACCCAGTAAACAAAACAGCCTAACCCTGCTGTAAATACAAGCTCGGCATCTCAGCACAAGCGTAAACTCATCCTACAACAAACTAAGTATCCACCTCGCACTAACAGCGGTGATACAAGAACAGAAACGACTCCTAGAGCTAAATCTGATAATAGTTCGAAAAGTGACGGTTGTAGGTTCACGAGTTTTCTCCTAAGTCAAAATCACAGTTCAGCATGTAAAATCATGTCTATAAAATATTAATTTATGCTCCAAATTCAGATTTCATAAACCACATGTAAATTCATGAATTTGAGCTACTAACATGAATAATCAGGTAACGAAACAACATGCTGCACTCTCTACAACTTAGGAGGAAATCCGACGATTTCGGTAACATTAACCCACCTCAAAAGCTATCCAACAAGACTAGGAGTCGAGTGGAAGGCCTCCAAACAGAACCAGCTGAAATCAGGCTCAAACCTGCCAAAATAGGATTCGGATCCCCCTGCTCATGTTCTGGGCGCCCAGAACATCAGCACAAAACTGCAGCCTGGCAGCACGACCAATATGGATTCAACATGCGATAAAATCCAAATCCTAAGTCCAAATATAGTGAAAATTTACCCAACTCACCATCAGGGGCTCAAGAACAATCCCTCCAAATTTCAGCCAAAACGGAGTTCGAATGAATCTCCAAAAAGCCTTTGCACTGATTCGGACCCACTTCTGGACCCTCCAGAACTGCATCCAGAAGTTCCAGCAACTAAGTAAATAATACTTCTAGCATAAATCCTGGAATTCCAACAAATCTAGCCCAGGAAAAAGGGTCACAAACCTCCCAAATATAGTGATGGAACACCCAAATCCTCACCAAAGCTTCTAACAAAAATCTGGATTCATAAGATCCAAGAAATCCATCAATGACTTTGTTTTGTGGGTCGGTTTGCTGTTTCCCGTTAATTCGGTGACTCGTCTGTGATTTTGGTCCAGCTTTTGAGTTGGTTGACCTGGTGCCTTTGTGGTGTTGCCAACTGGTTGTCGGCTTTTTGATCTTGGGATATTTCGTTTTCTTTTGATAAGTACGTTGGCTGCAGACAACATAGTGTCAAAGGTTAGGACGAAATACCCTATCCTTTTTGGGACTTTCTGGATTGGGTCGGTGCATTCTTTTGCAAGACAATCTCTCTCTCTACGTCGTCTTGTGGGAAGTTGTGTGGTGGTCATCCCTGATCTTATAGTGAGCCTGGAGCTAATCCTGGCGTGGTTTTTGCGTAGTTGTTTTTCCATCACTGCGGATGGTTTGACTCCGGTTGAGTCAGGTTGCCTTTTAGCTCAGTTTCGGGATGACGGGAGCCTGGTTGTTGGCTCCGAGGTCTCTGTGCCTGTGTTTGCGTTCAAGGTTTTCGCCGCGACTTTCGTGTAGTCTTAGTTTGGAGCGCGTGTCTGATCACTTGGATCTGATGTTTGGCATCGTTGGTGTTTTATCGCTTGCTGCGATTGGCAACCCTGTGCACCAGAGTGATGACTCGCACGGTTTTCGTTGGTTCGATGGTGAGTCCTGCGAGATGTCGGTGTTGTTTTAGTACCCTCTACCGCAGATCTACGACCTCTTCGACCGGCTCCAGGGAGCCTCGGTACTCTCGAAGTGTGCTCTGCAGCCAGGTTATCTTCAGCTGAAGATCAAGGCCGAGGACGTTGCGTTGACGGCCTTCCGGACTCGTTACGGGCTTTACGAGGTCACGGTTATGCCGTTCGGTCTGACGAACGCCCCGGCAGTTTCTTTTTGGATTTGATGAACTGGGTTTTCGGCAGTTCTTGGATCAATTTGTCGTGGTCTCCTTTGACGACATACTGATCTATTCGAGAAGTTTTCTTCTTGGGTCACATCGTGACGCAATCTGGTTTTGCGGTGGACCCAAGAAAGGTGGACTCTGTAGTGGATTGGCCTGTTCTGACTTCTGTGGCAGAGATTAGGAGCCTCCTCGACTTGGCGAGTTGTCTCCGGCGATTTGTTGAGGGTTTCTCAAGATCGCCGCCCCTTTGAGCAAGCTGACGACGAAGGGCGTGAAGTTTCTGTAGACTCCCGCTGGTTAGATGAGCTTCTAGGAGCTGAAGGACTGTTAGACTCGTGCCCCTATCTTAGCATCGTCGCAGCCTGGAGAGGTTTTTGTGGTCTACTGCGATGCATCTTGGATAGGATTGGGGTGCGTGCTCTTGCAGCAAGAGAAGATCTATCTGGCGCTCGATCTCGAGTTAGCAGCAGTAGTGTTCGCCCTCAAGCTTTGGAGACACTACCTGTACGGAGCGCATTGTGAGATCTTCACGGATCACCAGAGTCTGATGTATCACTTCAAGGAGCCGTCTCTTTTGATCACCGACCAGGAGCGATTGGTGGTGGAGTTTCGTCGACCAGAGTTGGAGACTTTACCTTGTGGAGCTACCGCACAGTTGTTGACTTTGGAGGTGCAACCCACCTTGTCGGATCGGATTTTCGGTGGGCAACTGATGGATCCGCACTTGCAGAGAGTGCGAGTAGAGGCCGAGCAGGGTAGAGATGGTGACTTCATGTTACATGCTGATGGTTTCCTTCGTGGACGGAGGTGTGTGCCCAGTGATCCGGATTTGAGACGGGAGATTTTGACTGAGGCACACCGGTCGCCGTACACCGTTCATCCTGGAGGGACGAAGATGTACCGCGACTTGAGGCAGAGTTTCTGGATATAGCTCAGCATGTGGCACTGTGCCTGGTTTGTCAGCAGGTGAAGGCTAAACATCAGCGATCAGCAGAGAAGCTTCGACCATTGCCTGTACCCGTAGGGAGGTGGGAGCAGATCACCTTGGATTTCGTCACCGGGTTCCCTCGTTCTCAGCGAGGTCATGTTGCGATCTGGGTTTTTGTGGACTGACTGACGAAAGCAGCTCACTTTCTATTGGTACACGCGACTTAGTCTCGGGATCGACTGGCGCAGCACTACTTGGATGAGGTCGTCAGGCTGCTTGGAGTGCCAGTGTCGATCGTCTCTGATTGGGGTTCTCGCTTCGTTTCCCAGTTCTGGAGGAGCTTGCAGCAGGCACTGGGGACGAGGCTCGACTTCAGCTCAGCTTACCCCGCTCAGAGTGATGGGCAGTCGGAGCGAGTCTTCCAGACTCTCGAGGTTATGCTCCGAGCATGCGTTTTGGATTTTGGTGAGGGTTGGTTCAAGTACCTTTCCTTGGTGGAGTTTGCCTTCAACGACAGCTTCCAAGCGAGCGTTGGATTGGCACCGTGCGAGGCGTTGTATGGACGTCGTTGTCGATCACGGATCTGTTGGGTTGACGTGGGTGAGCGTCGTGTGATCGGCCCGACAACGGTTCAGCTGAGGGAGGATCTCAGCTGCGGTGAGGTGCCTTTGTGGTTTTTGGCTCGCGAGGTGAAGCAGTTGAGGAATCGGAGCTTTCGATTTGTGAGAGTGCAGTGGACGAGTCGCGTGGAGCGCGAGACTACTTGGGTGCTGGAGTCTGCTTTGCGTAGGTGGTATCCGCTGTTGTTCGCGGATGGTGTGTGAGTAAGTTTCGGGGACGAAACTTCTTGTTAGGTGGGAGTGATGTGAGAATTCAAATTTTGGAAATTTGAAATTCTGTGTTCCTCTCCCCTGATACTGTGTTTTTGATCTGTATACGTATATATATACGGGTGTTTATGTATATATATGTATATAAGTGGTTTTTATATGGATTTTAGGGTTTTTGAGTTTTTGTCGCGGAGAGTGAACGGCTTAACGGCGCGATCCGGAGTCCGATTCTGACAATCCAAAATGGTAGATTCGATGTCTCGGCAGTGCTGAACGCGATGACGCAATCCGTTTCGACATGCGACGGACGGTTTGAGAGATTTTCCATCTTCTTCGCCGAGAGGTCGAATAGTACTTTTTTTTGGTTTCACGATCTGGACCCTGTTTCTCGCACCGTTTGGCGTGAGACTGCTTGTGGAGGGGTGTCTGGGCATTTTGTTCCTGCTGTGAGGGACTGAGGGCTGATTTTGTGTTTTTGAGGGGTGTTTTTGCATTTGTGTTGGTGTATATGTGTGTGTGTTGTGTGTGTGTGTGAGTTGTTGTTGGAAAACCCCCTCTCTCTCTCTCTCCCTCAGCCTCCCCAGCAGCAAGCCCCTGCTCCCCCAGATCCCCTACTAGCTCTCCCTTGCACCGCCGGCCGCCGCCGGCCATCCCCTGGCCGGCGCAACCCCGGCCAAGCTTCTCCTCTCCATTTCTTCTTCTTCTCATTCTTCTTCTTCTTCTTCTTCTTCCCTGCGGTGTGCACCCAGGGGAAACCCATGCATGGGCTTCCCCTGAGGTGGCACGACTGCCGGAGTCGTGCGCCGCCGCCGGGAGGCGCCGCCGTGGGCCGCCGAGCTGCTGCAGCTCCTGCTAGGGCAGCTGCGGGCAGGGGATGGGTGGCCCGAGCCGCCGCTGCTTCCCGCCGCCTGGGAGGGTGAGCACCGTCACCCTCGGAACCTCCGGCGCCGCCCCCTTCTTCCCCGGCCGTCGCCGTGCCGCCGGAGCGCCGCCGCCGCCGCAGCTGGCTGCTGGTGGGAGTGCGTGCTGTGGGTTAATGATCTGAGCCGCCGCCGCCTCCCGCCGCCGCAGCGACCTCCCGCCGGCATCAGGAGGACCGCCGCCGCCGGTCCATCCCTCCTCGGCTGTTGCCGTGCCGCCGGAGCTCCGCCGCAGCCGCTTCGGGCTCGGCTAGGGCATCTTGGGCAGCCGAGGCCGAGCTCGCTCCGCCGCCGCTGCCGCCGGTTGTTTTTGTCGCGGTCACCGGTAGACCGACGTCCGGCGGGTCCCTCTTTCCGGTGCTCACGTCGCCGCCGACCGCCGTCGCCGTCCGTTGCCGCGCCCCCATGCCCTAGCCAACCCGAGAGCATCTTTCCTCCCCGCGCCGCCGCCGCCGCCGCTTCCCGTCGCCGACTGAGGTGAGCCCCCTTTTCCTCACCTCCCCTGCAGCCGACCCTGGCCGCCGCTGGCCGTGCATGTCGGCCGGCAGCCGGCCGGAGCTTGTTGCTCCGGCCAGGGTCTTATTTGCTGTTTTGTTGGCTGCATGCATGTGTTTGAGCTCCCCGTTGCCTCCTGAAGTCCGGGAAGGTGAGCACGATGATCGCGGTAATGCGCTGATCATCATGCTCACCCCAGATTCTGTTTTGGTTGAGCCGTTTTGCTGTTCGGCCTTTGTCGAGCTATCTTTGCACTTATGTTCACTGTTTTTATGCATTTTCTGTGCTTGCGACTTGCCCTGTCGCAATGAGGCTGTGAGCAAGGCCTCCGTGACGCCGTTACCTATCCGCTGGTGCTTGCGGAAGGTCGTGCGGATGCATGGATTGCTCTAACGGCTTAAATTATTGCTCTTATGTATGTAATTGTTGCTTGTTTTGGGATTATGTTGATTGTGGCAGTGTTGCGACGCTGCGGGCAGCAAGGGCATGACCCTTGAGACCCTGTGGACTGGTTGTCCAACCCCTTCGCCCTTCGCGGAGATCCGTATTCGTTTCCGACGCGTTTTTCGATGAATTAATTGGCGAAACGCGTGTTTTTAGTTGTGCGACTCACTCGCTGTTTTCGTGAGTGACTTGGCTTCGTCGTTTAGCCTCGTTGGCTGTTCCTCATCGCTGTCCCGAAGTTCCGAGGACAGCGGATGAGTGGCGAAGGGTTCCAGTGTCAAATCGGCACTTTTCGGGAACCCGGGAAGCCGTTTCGGGTGCGTTTGGTGTTCGTGGCACCCCGAGCTTGTGCTCGCTGTCCCATCACTTGGTTTTGTGTGTTCGGGGACAGCGAGGGACCTGGTTTGGTTGTTGGTACCCCTCTGGGGCTTAGTGTGGTTCGGGATTGTCCCGGTGGGTTTTTCGGGCGATTCGTCGGTTTCGGGTTGTGAGAGCTATGTGTTTAGCGTCGACTTGGTGGACCTTGACCCTGTGAGTCTTTCGTAGGTCCTGTCGCGGTTCCCGAGAGCCGTCGGTGTTAGGCTTGATCTTGCCTACAGGTGGGTACTTCGATCCTGAGTCGGTTCAGTGGACTACGGTGATACCTTTCTATCCCTTCTCTTGCATTTCAGTTTTTAGTTCACTTGACTCCCGTTGACTCTACTTATGTGTGCTTGGATAGTAGAGTAGTTGTGGTTTGCATGATTTTTGAGACGACCCAGTTGGTCGGTGGTGATCGCATGTTGTTCCGAGCGATCCTCGTTGTGGTTTACCAGTTGCTTCACGGCTCGTTGCCGTTCTGTGGATTGAGCATACGCATCGATCATCACAACTCTTCTAGCACATCACGTACACCGCGGTCTGATCCACCGCCTGGGGGTGTTCTTTTCCGGAAAAGGGTCGTGTATTTCGACCGACCCGTGAGCCTTTTTGCGTTGCGTGCAGAAGGTTGAGGTGCCGAGAGATGAGCAGTGTGACAGTGCCGGGGATGCGTCCCAGTGGCTATGGATTGGGTTTACTTTGTGGTTATCTCCTTTGATGCATATACTAGTTGCTTACAGTAGCATAGTTGTTTCAGTTGTATGTCAGCCTCATACTTACTTGTGCTACTGTATACCTTATCTATCTTTTGTTGACCCTCGTGCCGGTGTGTACACCTCGCCTTCGTCGGCTTGCGGTACCCACTGGGAGGGAAGACATGTTTACATGTTCTCACCCCCCTCCCTCGTTGTTGTTTTCAGGTGAGCAGGGTGGTGAGAGTCGGGACGCAGCGAGGCACGCCTAGTTAGTGGTACTAGAGGTCCCGACCTGTGAGGCTATCTTCTCCAGATTTGGTTATTACCCCTACCCTCTTTCAGTTAGTTATTGATATGGTTCAGTTACACTGTGGTTGTTTCATCTAGCATGATATGATTTGGTACAGTTATATGTGGGATGATTATTTTGCATGCCTAGATCTCGTGGTTTTGGTTAGTATCCATGTGAGGATTGCATGCTTAGTTTTTTGGATGTCGAATGCTTTATTCTATCATTGTAGCTTTCATCGCATGTCTTGGATTTCTACCCCTCGTGGTAGCGTTTTCAAATAAAGGTTTTCGTGTTGGAAACAGTTTTCAAATGGATTTCCGATCGATCGACTTTTGAGATTTCAAAAGAGAGTTCTCGTATGGAGAACGATTTTCAAATGATTCTTGAATGTTTGATATTAGGGTTTCAAAATAAAGCTTCTGGGTAAGGAGCAATTTTCTAGAATGATCTGTTGTGTGTGCATCGCATCATCGTTCGCCTAAGGACTTGCTTAGATTCATACAGGTTTAAGGACTGCTAGCTGTATGAATCTCTTTGAGTTGTTGTGCTGTTGTGATGAATGAATGGTGGTTGTGATCCTGTTGTATGTTGTGGACGCCGTGCAAATACAGGGGAGGCTCTGTCCGTGTGTACAGTGGACCCTGTATTTGTGGCGGGTCTGTACGTGGCGTGGGCTAGGCTTTCAAAAAAAAAATTTGGCACGTGTTTTCCGCATCTAAAACTAGCCCGGGGCGTGACACACACCGCACACTACCAAAGGTAGCCGGTCCAAGTATCATATCCAACTAATCTGCAGCGACATCAACGCATGAGAGGCCTCACTCCGGAGCGGCACTCGGGGGAGCTACCCACCCGAGTTAATAAGCGTATCTCTGTCGAGCACAATCAAGCTCCGGCAGGCTATAATCAAATAGAAAGGGGGTCAAATGGGTCAAAGACTCCAAGCTCACGTACCCTCAGCACAAACAGAAATCTGGGTCCACCATCAACCCCGACGGCACCCAGTAAACAAAACAGCCTAACCCTGCTGTAAATAGAAGCTCGGCATCTCAGCACAAGCGTAAACTCATCCTACAACAAACTAAGTATCCACCTCGCACTAACAGCGGTGAAACAAGAACAGAAACGGCTCCTAGAGCTAAATCTGATAATAGTTCGAAAAGTGACGGTTGTAGGTTCACGAGTTTTCTCCTAAGTCAAAATCACAGTTCAGCATGTAAAATCATGTCTATAAAATATTAATTTATGCTCCAAATTCAGATTTCATAAACCACATGCAAATTCATGAATTCGAGCTACTAACATGAATAATCAGGTAACGAAACAACATGCTGCACTCTCTACAACTTAGGAGGAAATCCGACGATTTCGGTAACATTAACCCACCTCAAAAGCTATCCAACAAGACTAGGAGTCGAGTGGAAGGCCTCCAAACAGAACCAGCTGAAATCAGGCTCAAACCTGCCAAAATAGGATTCAGATCCCCCTGCTCATGTTCTGGGCGCCCAGAACATCAGCCCAAAACTGCAGCCTGGCAACACGACCAATATGGATTCAACATGCGATAAAATCCAAATCCTAAGTCCAAATATAGTAAAAATTTACCCAACTCACCATTAGGGGCTCAAGAACAATCCCTCCAAATTTCAGCCAAAACGGAGTTCGTATCGATCTCCAAAAAGCCTTTGCACTGATTCGGACCCACTTCTGGACCCTCCAGAACTGCATCCAGAAGTTCCAGCAACTAAGTAAATAATACTTCTAGCATAAATCCTGGAATTCCAACAAATCTAGCCCAGGAAAAAAGGTCACAAACCTCCCAAATATAGTGATGGAACACCCAAATCCTCACCAAAGCTTCTAACAAAAATCTGGATTCAAAAGATCCAAGAAATCCATCAATGATCCACAATTTCAGCACTTAAGCTACATTCTCAAAATCTAAACTAGTACTCACCTTTGAATTCTTAATTCAGGTGGAAAGAACCTCCAAACCAGCAAGGGATGAGGGAAAACCAATCTTCACTTCGATAATCCAGCTCCAAAGAGATTGGGATCCATAAGATCAAAGGAAAACCCAAATTTCAGTTCAAGAACACAAGGGGTCCAGTAAAACAGCAACTGCATAGTACATACCTGTCCAAAATGCGATTGGAAGGATCCCACGTCATCCTCTACGAGTCCACAATCCAACAAACCAAGTGTCGTGGGATTTGGACACTCCTACACTGCACACGAGTAGAAACGCCACAGGTCGACACTGCTGTTCTGCAGGAATCCAAGGCCTTTAATGGAAAAAGGTGGAAAATTGGAGGAGTATGAGGGGTTCTCTGCAATTTTCCAAGGTTCACCAAGAGAAGGGAGCAAAGAGGGCTTCAGGGTTTCGTCCACCACCAATATAGCCAAAGGAAAGGATGTAAAGAGCCACAAGAACACAGCTGCAAACCTGCACCATTGCTGGAAACTCACCATTCGGGCGCCCGAAACCCAAGAAGTGGGCGCCCGGTTCTTCCAGCCTGCACTCGTCCAGCACTTCGGACTCTCCGCCCGCGCTCTGGTGTGCCCTAACGTTGTCCGGCGGAACCCACCTACCACCTCACACGTGTCAATAGGATCGATACTCACGAGGTAAACTTTCGGACTCACTTTCCGGGCGCCCGAATACTGGATCCGAAATGACTTAGCAAATCAAGGAATAAGCACTCAACAACTGGGTGCCCAAAACATAACTTTCAGGCGCCCTAATGTACCAAACGCCCAAAACTTCAGTTTTGGCTTATTTTGGTGCTCCGAGTCCGTTTTCGCGTCTATTTTGTGCCAAAACGACTCCGACTTGTCTCGACCCTCTCCAGAAGTGTCGAACAGTCTAGGATACTGCAGTCATTTCGTCAGTTAGGCCCCAGGGGTACTACATCCTTCCCCCTACGGAAAGTTTCGTCCTCGAAACTTAAACTCATACCTCAAGTAGGAAGCTCGAAAAGGTAGGGATAGGATTCCCGCATCACCGTCTCCGGCTTCCAAGTCGCCTCACGCTCCTCGTGATTACTCCACTGCACTTTCACGTACGGTATGACCCGGTTGCGCAATTCTTTCGTCTCGCGAGCAAGAATCCGCACCGGTCGCTCCTCGTACCGCAGGTCCTCAGCCAACTCAAGTGGGGTGAAGTCAATCACGTGGGAGGGGTCGAACACATATCTCCTCAGGGCCGAGACAAGAAATACATCGTGGACTCCGAAAAGTCGCGGTGGTAGGGCAATCCTGTACGCTACCGGCCCCACTCGCTCTAACACCTCGAACGGGCCAATTAACCGTGGACTAAGCTTTCCACGAACTCCAAAACGGCGAATCCCTCTGGACGGCGAGACTTTCAGGAATACATGATCCCCAATCTGGAACACCAAGTCTCGTCTCCTAGTGTCCGCATAGCTCCTCTGTCGACTCTGGGCGGTCTCAAGACGTCGTCGAACCATCTTGACCTTTTCTTCCGCTTCCAACAGGATGTCAGGACCCAAGGTTTTCCTCTCACCCACATCACTCCAATGCAAGGGCGAACGACACTTGCGTCCATACAATGCCTCAAACGGAGCCATCTGGATGCTCGCTTGATAGCTATTGTTGTACGCAAACTCAACCAGTCCTAAGTGTCGATGCCACCCTCCACCAAACTCTAGGACACATGCTCTCAACATGTCCTCCAGAGTCTGAATGGTCCGCTCAGACTGACCATCGGTCTGTGGATGAAAAGCCGTGCTAAACCGAACCTGAGTACCCAATGCTGTCTGTAGACTCCTCCAAAACTACGAGACGAATCGTGTGTCTCGATCCGACACAATCGAGGTAGGCACTCCATGCAACCTCACTATCTCGTCCAAATATAACTGAGCAAGTCTGTCCCTGGACCAAGTAGTCTATACTGTAAGAAGTGGGCAGACTTGGTCAGTCTGTCCACTATCACCCAAATGGCGTCGAAGCTAGCCTGCGTCCTCGGTAATCCCACGATAAAGTCCATGGCGATCTGGTCCCACTTCCACTCGGGTATTGGGAGACTCTGAAGCTTGCCAGCAGGTACTCGGTGCTCCGCCTTTACCTGTTGACAAGTCAAACACTGAGCCACAAATCTCCCAATATGCCGCTTCATTCCATTCCACCAGTAGTGTGCCTTTAAATCCTTATACATCTTGGTTCCACCGGGGTGAACCGTATAAGGCGAGTAATGAGCCTCTCTCATAATCTCCTCTTAGATCTCAAAATTCGTAGACACACAGTCGGTCCCTGTACCGCAGTACTCCCGAACTGTCAACACTAAAGTCTCCCGTTTGCCCACTGGCAATCTGATCTCGAATCCTCATCAAATAGGGGTCCACACTCTGTTTCTCTCGGATCTTATCCAACAAAGTGGGTTGCAAAACCAAAGATATAAGTTTTGCAGTAACCCCAGGGGACACCACCTCAAGCTCAAGCTGCCTCAACTCCTCAAGTAACGGCGCATGCTGAGTGATCATCATACTAAGGCTCTGCACTGATCTCCTGCTCAACGCATCTGCCACTACATTCGCTTGCCGGGGTGATACTGGATGGTAATATCATAATCCTTCAACAACTCTAACCACCGGCGTTGCCTCAGGTTCAATTCCTTTTGAGTGAACAGATTGAGACTTTTATGATCCGTGAAAATCTCACAGTGCTCATCATACAAGTAGTGCCGCCACAGCTTCAGTGCAAACACCACAGCTGCCAGCTCCAAATCATGCGTAGGGTAATTCTTCTCGTAATCTTTCAATTGCCGGGAGGTATAGGCAATTACCTTACCATGCTGCATCAACACACATCCCAAGCCACTGTGTGATGCATCACTATAAATCACGAATCCTTCCCCCATAACTGGAAGGGTAAGGATGGGAGCAGACACCAGTCTCTCCTTCAGCTCCTCAAAGCTACGCTGGCACTCGGCACTCCAAACAAATCTAATCCCCTTCCTCGTCAGATGAGTGAGGGGTGTGGAGAGATTCGCAAAGCCTTCCACAAACCGACAGTAATATCCAGCCAACCCGAGAAAACTCCTCACCTCGGTAACCGTCGTCGGTTTGGGCCAATCCCGAACAGTATCAATCTTCTGCGGGTCCACCGCCACTCCAGTGGCTGAAATCACATGGCCCAAGAAAGCTACCTCTCGAAGCCAGAACTCGCACTTCTTCAACTTGGCATAAAACTTCTTCTTCCTCAGAAGTTGCAGCACTATCCTCAAGTGCTCCTCATGCTCAGCATCACTTCGAGAGTAGATCAGGATATCATCAATGAACACCACCACAAATCGGTCTAGGAACGGCTTAAACACTCGATTCATCAAATCCATAAATACGACAGGGGTATTAGTTAAACCAAACGGCATCACCGTAAACTCATAATGCCCGTACCGGGTCCTAAAAGCCATCTTGGGAATATCCTCGGCCTTCACCTTCAATTGGTGGTAACCGGACTGCAAATCAATCTTCGAGAAGACACAAGATCCTTGCAGCTGATCAAACAGATCATCAATGCGCGGCAAAGGATACCTGTTCTTGATGGTCACTTTATTCAACTCTCGATAATCCACACAAAGTCTAAGTGAACCATCCTTCTTCATCACGAATAACACCGACGCTCCCCAAGGCGATACACTGGGTCTCACAAACCCTTTATCCATCAAATCCTGAAGCTGCGTCTTAAGCTCTTTCAGCTCAGCCGGTGCCATTCTGTAGGGTGCCTTTGAGATTGGCGCAGTTCCTGGGACTACGTCAATCACAAACTCGACCTCCCTATCCGGTGGCATAACAATCAACTCAGAGGGAAACACGTCCTGAAACTCGCGGACTACAGAGATGTCCTCGAGTTCCGGTGCCACCGTAGGTACCTCTACAACAGTCGCCAGGAATGCAGTACATCCTCGACTCATCATCTGTCTCGCTCGTGCCGACAAAATCCACGTCGCGAACAATGTGCTCCTGCAGCCACTATACACGTACTCCTCCTGGCCTAGCTCGCGAAACGTCACGGTCCTCTCGCTGCAGTTGATCGTCGCAAAATAGCGCGCCAGCCAATCCATGCCGAGCACCACATCAAAATCCTGCAATCGCTCCAACACCAATAGGTCTGCGGGCATCACCCAAGATCCAAGCTGCACTGGGCAAGCCCGACAACACTCCTCCACAAGCAAAACGTGCTCGGGGGTCTGCACCTCTCGTGCATATGGTAGAGGCCCTATCACTAGCCCATGCAATGATGCAAATGCTCGACTAATAAATAAATGTGATGCACCGGTATCAAATAATGCACGAGCTCTAATGCCAGAAATTAAAATGATATCTGCCACCACATGATCTACTGCCGTGGAGTCCTCAAGTTGAGCCGCAAAGACCCTGCCGCTCTGCGCCTGGTGTCGCCGCTCACCCAGGTGTGGTATAGGAGCCCGATCCGTCTGGCTATGAGTCGGTGGAGCTCCATAGGCCTGCTGATAAACTGGGAGTGCTGATGCTATCGATGGCGCTGGCGACGCTGCTCGGGGACAAGCTGCCCGCAGATGTCCGGACTGACCACACCCAAAACACCGGCCCTCTCGCTTCTCGCACTGCCTAGGCCAATGTGGTCCTCCGCAGATGACACATCTCGGTGCTCCCCTCTGCTGCCGTCCCTACTGGCGGGATCCACCAGACCTCTGTCGCCCCGAAAACCCACGACCCTGAGAACGTGATCGTGGAGGTCTCGGCGGGCGTCTGCCGCTGGTCTGTCCTCCGTCGTTTGGAGCCGGGCGTTTCCTATCCAAACCTTGACTTTGTGTAGCCGCCCGCTCTCTCGCCGTCAAGGCTCCTCGCTCGACCCATAGTGCCTGCTCGATCGACACATCCAAGGTCTGCAACCTCTGCACCTGGACTAGAACAAAGATCTCCTGTCTCAATCCCCGCTCGAACAAGTAAACCTTGTGAGCCTCATCTCTCGCTGCAAATGGGACACAGTTCAGGAGTCTGGTAAACTCTCGAGTATACTCCTGCACTGTGCGGTCTCCCTGAAGTAGATTCTTCAGATCCTCCTCGAGTTTCTGCTTCACGCTGTTTGGGAAATAGGACCCGTACAGCATCCCGCAAAACTCGTCCCAACTCAACCGCAGCGCATCCAGTGACCTGCTCTGTCTCGTCCTCCTCCACAAGATGCGTGCGTCACCCGTCAAGCAATGAACTGCCAAGTGAACCTGCTCCCGCTCTGGTATGAATAGATCCTCGAACAGCTTCTCCATCTCGCCCACCCAGGCCTCCACCACCCATGGCTCGGTGTGGCTACCATCAAAGCGAGCTGGATCAAACCGGCAAAAACGAGCCAGCCTCTCAGTCATCCGCTCCTGCTCGGCCTCCGACATCTGTCCACCTGACCGTGAAGTGTCGCCAATCGGTGCGGCCGGAACTGCCGCTGATGAGGGTACGGCTGCAGCTGGAACGCCCATTGGAATAGAAGGAAGTGGCTCCTGCGGCTTCGTCGCTCTAGGTGCTGCACTCGACGGATGAGTAAAAGTATCACACATCCTCCGCAATAGTGCACCCTGCTGCCTAGATGTCTCGGCTAGCGCAGCCAACTGCTCTTCCAAATCAGGGGGTGCACTAGGTCTCGCCTGCTCTGGCACCTTAGAAGGCACGGGGGTAGCCCGCGTCGGGGGTCGACCTCGGTGTCGGGGAGGCATCATGACCACCTGCACAACACACACGTCAGTCATAAAACACAAACAACTCTGGACCCAATAAAGCGGAAGTCTAGAAAGTCGCCTCTTTTCCCCCGCTGCTTGACGTCGTCTGCAGCCAACGCAAGTTCGCGACAGGAAAGGACACACGCCTTAGATCACTCCCTCCACTTAAGGATGAGTTCAACAGTCAAATCGATGACTTTCGCAGCAAGTCACGTCTCTCACGTCTTGCATTCCTAGGGTCTGCCAAAGCCTAGGGTTTACTAAGTCCCAACGTCCTATTCCTAAGCTCAGATACCAACTTAATCTGTCACGCCCCGGATTACTCGTTTCCCCGGGCTCGCCAACAGATCCGCTGTATACATAGAATTTTCTATGTATACGAAGCGATAGCTAACCTGTAAACAAAGCATACAAGCAACTACAAGAGATATAGAGCTGAAGTAATATCATACTAATAGAACAAAAGCCACCTGTACATATAGGATCCAAAATACAACCGTTCCTCCAAGACCAAAAAGAAATAGGTACAAGTCCACGTCAAAAGGAACAACCAGTCCACACTATATGTACATGGCACATCTCAAAAAAGAAACTATTTCCAGTAGGGTCCTCCTCTAGAAAAACTAGGAATGGTAGGGATCTAGCTCGCGACTCCCTTAACTCGATCCGCATGAACAGAAGCAGCAGCAACAGACGAAGGCTCTACAAGAAAAGGTGGCAACAAAGGGTGTGAGAACTACTATCAAAAGAAGTAGTCCTCAGTGGGTACCGCTACCGACCTCAACGGTCCACCCACTAAGTCTACGAGACAACAGTATAGCTGGTAGGTAAAGAACAATAAAGTAAGCTGGAATAAACTCTACAGCTGAAATGCCACTACCCTACCACTATCCAAGTTAAACTCTCAAGTATGCATCACCAAGTGAATAGTCACACCTGACCCAATCTAACGGAACCGTCCAAAAAGGCTCGTCCAGCCAACAGCCTAGCGACACCGCACACTACCAAAGGTAGCCGGTCCAAGTATCATATCCAACTAATCTACAGCCACTACAACAAAAACGGTATATAGCGACACTTTTAAGTGTCTCTAAATCCTAAAAAAAATGCTGCTGGCAAAAATACCGACACTAATTATAGTGTCGCTATATGTGCAGTCCCTAGGGTATATAGCGACACATTTTTGAGTGTCGGTATATCCCCCAAAAAGTGTTTGCAATTTAGTGACACTTTTTGTTATTTTTAGTGACACAAATAAGTGTCCCTAATTTTAAAAAAAAGTAATATCTTTCTTGCATAGTGACACTTTATAAGTGTCCCTATTGTCATTAAAAGTATAATATTTTATTAAACATCTAGTATTAAATTTTAGTAATCGCATACAAAAAAAAGCAATCAACAAGATTTCTTAAATTCTTGTTAAAATGATAAAACTAAAATTCAATATCCATACGTCACAATAATAATATCCACTTACATATCATAGTAATCGAAACAAACCAAACTCTCTAATTGAGAAAAGAAAATTACAAAAAATCAAAAATTGTATGACAACAAAAATTAAAAAGTGCATAATCGTATTCTGATCCACTCCACGACTATATACTTGGACCTGCACATTGAATAATATTTGAATTAATTCAAATTTATTCAAAATATATAACCGATTTAAATATTATATTAGAATATAATATTTAACACTAAATACAAGATTTAGAAACCGTCTCTTCGGACAACAAGAAAAAATCAAACAAGAAGAAATTCAACAAGACACCATACAAAATAGATGAGCTATATACACGAGAAGAAATTAGAGTCGAGGATTCCAAGAACACAAGAAGATTTCAACAAGACACCATACAAAATAGTTAACTTAAACTGAAATTTAATTTTGCTAATCTGGGATTCTAGTAGGATCATGTCCTCCCCAGATGAAAAGGGGAAATCAACCAAACATCCACAATTGCGCTGTTAGAAGATCGGGATCCAAAATTGTCAAAATTTTCTAAGTATGCAGGAATTTCAGCATAGTAATCTCAAATGCCCAAATTACTTCATCACTAACCTGTATTCCCTGCTTAGAGAAGATGTCAACTGGATTCTATCACTTGTTTACTCCAATAAACTTCAATTTTAGAATTGAGTCTCAATTGCATTCAGTGCAGCCTCCCCAAGAACTGCTGCAGGTTCCCCCAAACACTGCTAAATAGAATTGCATAAAAAAATAAATCCACCATCAATCCACTAATTCCACCACATCTTCAAGTTCAGCACAGGAATTAGAAAGTACTAAAACCTCTTTATTAACCTGAACATCAGCAACTTTGAACCAACTAAGTATATCGACACTAATTTGTAGTTAGAGAACATTCTTTATTCCCAGAAACTAAAACAACCAATGTCCTCATCTATTAACATAGTGATAAGCATCTATTAACATAGTGATAAAAACACTTTCCTTCTTATTTGGGCGAATTAAATCACTTTACTTCAATCATGGTGTTGTGCCCTTTGTAGCATTGTTGGGCCAAGAAACTAAACAAAAAAGCGCCAGCATCAACTTTAAAAGCCCACCAAATGCTGTCACTTTTTACAACCAAACCAAGAACCCACACTGCCAAAAAGAGTGCAACAACACAACAAGGAAACTTGAAATTCAACTCACAAACCTCACATAAGAATAGAAGTGCCCTTACCACTACGTCACCGGTTCTTCCACCCTACTCTCTCCTCGAGTTCCTGCACAGAGATAGAAAACAGAATTAGTATCGCAGAGGCATGACTGACATTGTTGCAAGGAAATCAAGCATACAGGAGAGTCATGGCATGCTAGGATGAAGAAATTAGTGCCGAGTTATTATTAAGAGGGAGAAAATTAAGATTTTCAATCACCCCTAGCATTTGATTGTAATAAATCCATAGTTATTGCCATAAGAAATGTCATTCCCATGGAGATTTGAGTTTATCCAGGTCACGGAGATGGAGGTTCTAGACAAAAATTTAGATTGCAATTGAAGTATAGAGTGATAAAAAAAACATGAATATTCAAGAAGCAGCTACACCATGTGAACACTTTATAAATTACTCCTCGCCATTCTGAGGGTTCAGATGCTACTTAATCACACTGTTAAATAATTGTTCTAGAGAACCATGCCAATTGGCAGTACAAGCTCCACGAGGCACCTGTTTGAAGAGTAAGTACTAATTACAGCATTAATTACTGGCTTTGTAGCATTGTTAACTTGATCGTTCCAACAGTATAGGCTTAATAAAGAAAAAAGTTTACTTGTTTTGTATGCCAAGTGAATGTGATTACAATCCTTATGTCACATCATTCAAGATAGTCAATGCAAAGGGGTATTCGAAAGAAGCATCTGTAACATAATCATGATGTATTCACAATCATTGCAACCAACTGATATCCAATTACAAAGCCTTACGACATAAATGGATATCAGCGCTAATCTATATTTTTAAAACAGCAACACTGAAAACAAGCATATAAGAAAACCTTCAAGGTTCTATCAAGATAGCTAGTATATCCAAGCCATAGTAGTAACTTTTTTTCCTTCTTTTTTCATCTTTGAGAGAACATGCACGTTTGAAGCAACAACAAGAATGGAGAAGTCCGTCCCAAGGTGAATTAAACTGCATAGTACTTGAGATTAAAGAATCAGAGAAAACATAAGTTTCGCTAAAGGAGGCCTACAAAAGCCTACAAAAAACAGAGAGAACGGAGGGGTAGCTAAAGGAGGCCTAATGCTTAATACTTCCATAATAATGATGTAGAGAGTTGGTTTATTTGTTCCTCAATGGTATACATTCAGTATCTCTGTATTAGGATAACTATCGTGTTCTGTCCTGGCTGTCTCTCTTTTTTTTTGAAAAAATAATTCTCACTAGATGGAATAGATTTTAACAAAAGCATGCATTCCTGTCAGTGTTATTGCTGCAATTAGTGCCGCTATCTACACGACTTTTTATCTCAGTTCCTGGTTTGAGATTGGATTATTTCTAGTTAAAGTTCAGTTATGAAGTGTCTTATCCATATAGTTATATTGTTATGCTTCAAGTGCAATGTCATAGTAGTTTATTGTGTTCATCAATTATCTCTGTTTATCCATTAATGTAATTATCAAATGAGAAAACAAGATGAAACAAAAGCACAAAAGGTTCGGCAAAATTCATAAATCAATTCCAACAACACTACTCAAAATGAGCAAAGTACCCTCGCCAGAACAGTATAAATTGGACAAATTTAAAGCACAGCAGGTGTGATCTCTTCTCAAACCGTACGAACATCAACATGCCACTTAATTAATTAGCATTGCTCTCAATTTGAGTTGCGGCTCCTTCACCGTACGGACCAGCAGGACTAAGCTCCAACGTGCGGCTTAATTAGGTGCTCTCTTTTTAATTAGAGCATGGCTTCTTAATTAGCACACCGGCCTCATTAACATAGCCGCATATATATGTGAAGTGATTGTATATTTCTAATAGTTCGAAATTTTAAAATTAATAATTAGCATCAACGATCCATAAAATATACAGATAATATGTATATTATTGGAGAAGCAAAGGATGCAAATTTGAATAAAAGCCAGCTATACTACATACTAAGCAATGGTTGTTATAGAAAAAGTAGTGTATCTAACAAACAAATGAAAGGGATTATTATCCAAAATTAAAAGAAAGTAACACCTAGCCGGTGGAGCAAACCCTAACCCTAGGGCCTAACATAGATTGATACTAAATAATCCTAAGTGCTTCATTAAAAAGCCCAAATTGGCTTCATCTAGAAGCACATATAATCTAGTATCATGTACATTGAACTTGAATTTCGTGATGCTCAGGGTTTGAGAAAATCGGAAAAGACATTCACAATGTCTACATCCATTGAGTTTAATTAATTGGTACCCTCTCCAAATTCATTGTTCTATGCATTAATATATTCAAATATTAAAAGAAAAGGTTTAATTACTTGTGTACATACTATAGAAAAAAGGTCTGATAATGGAAACTATTTGAAAGTAAGAAAAGAGAGAATATGTATATATAATTTAACTCATAGATTTAAATTTTTAATAATTTAGTTCCTAGAGCAAGTCATGTGCAATCATTAAGACCAAAAACCGAAATGTCAATATTAGAATTCTCAACGGGATAGGTTTTACTTAAGAAACTTAATATATATGAAGCACAATTAGCAACTAATATTCTGAAATATACCTTTCTTTCCAAACCGCCCTTCCGAACCTCAAACACGGCGAGCACCACTCGAAGAGCCATTCAAACCTTAACCCTAACCCTAGAACATCGCGCTCATCGTCCCGCTTTAAGAATCAGGCTTTGTAGAAGATGGAGACGACGACGAAGCTCCAAGAATCAGGCGTGGCGAAGCTTGCGCGTGTCGACAGCTTGATGCGACCGCAGCAGAGAAGGAGATCACGAGTTGGAGGGGGTCGAGGTGCAAGGCGCTCGTGGAGATGACGATCGGAGGGGTTCGTCTAGGGTTTTGGGGGGATTGAGTGAGGGGAGAAGGGGAGATGTGGAGGGTAACATGTGTCGCTCTAAGAATTAGGCCAAGTGCGATGGGTGGTATGGGTTGAAGCAGGGTAATTTTTCTTTTTGTTGGATTAGGTTTTATATTTTGATTTTGATAGATTTTTTAAAAATATTTTGGATATAAATGGGACACATATACAAAAGTGTTCTAAAAATGTGTCCCTATAACCCAATTCTCTTGTAGTGAGCGACATCAACGCATGAGAGGCCTCACTCTGGAGCGGCACTCGGGGTAGCTACCCAACCGAGTTAATAAGCGTATCTCTGTCGAGCACAATCAGGCTCCGACAGGCTATAATCAAATAGAAAGGGTGTCAAATGGGTCAAAGACTCCAAGCTCACGTGCCCTCAGCACAAACAGAAATCTGGGTCCACCGTCAACCCCGACGGCACCCGGTAAACAAAACAGTCTAACCCTGCTGTAAATACAAGTTCGGCATCTCAGCACAAGCGTAAACTCATCCTACAACAAACTAAGTATCCACATCGCACTAACAGCGGTGATACAAGAACAGAAACGGCTCCTAGAGCTAAATCTAATAATAGTTCGAAAAGTGACGGTTGTAGGTTCACGAGTTTTCTCCTAAGTCAAAATCACAGTTCAGCATGTAAAATCATGTCTATAAAATATTAATTTATGCTCCAAATTCAGATTTCATAAACCACATGCAAATTCATGAATTCGAGCTACTAACATGAATAATCAGGTAACGAAACAACATGCTGAACTCTCTACAACTTAGGAGGAAATCCGACGATTTTGGTAACATTAACCCACCTCAAAAGCTATCCAACAAGGCTAGGAGTCGAGTGGAAGGCCTCCAAATAGAACCAGCTGAAATCGGGCTCAAACCTGCCAAAATAGGATTCGGATCCCCCTGCTCAAGTTCTGAGCGCCCAGAACATCAGCTCAGAACTGCAGCCTGGCAGCACGACCAATATGGATTCAACATGCGATAAAATCCAAATCCTAAGTCCAAATGCAGTGAAAATTTACGCAACTCACCAGCAGGAGCTCAAGAACAATCCCTCCAAATTTCAGGCAAAACGGAGTTCGAATCGATCTCCAAAAAGCCTTTGCACTGATTCGGACCCACTTCTGGACCCTCCAGAACTGCATCCAGAAGTTCCAGCAACTAAGTAAATAATACTTCTAGCATAAATCCTGGAATTCCAACAAATCTAGCCCAGGGAAAAGGGTCACAAACCTCCCAAATATAGTGATGGAACACCCAAATCTTCACCAAAGCTTCAAACAAAAATCTGGATTCAAAATATCCAAGAAATCCATCAATGATCCACAATTTCAGTACTTAAGCTAAATTATCAAAATCTGAGCTAGTACTCACCTGTGAATTCTTAATTCAGGTGGAAAGAACCTCCAAACCAGAAAGGGATGAGGGAAAACCAATCTTCACTTCGAAAATCCAGCTCCAAAGAGATTTGGATCCATAAGATCAAAGGAAAACCAAAATTTCAGTTCAAGAACACAAGAGGTCCAGTAAAACAACAACTGCAGCGTACATACCTGTCCAAAATGCGATTGTAAGGATCCCACATCTTCCTCTACGAGTCCACAATCCAACAAACCATGTTTCGTGGGATTTGGACTCTCCTACACTGCACACGAGCAGAGACGCCACAGGTCGACGCTGCTGTTCTGCAGGAATCCAAGGCCTTCAATGGAAAAAGGTGGAAAATTGGAGGAGTAGGAGGGGTTCCCTGCAATTTTCCAGGGTTCACCAAGAGAAGGGAGCAAAGAGGGCTTCAGAGTTTCGTCCACCACCAATATAGCCAAAGGAAAGGATGTAAAGAGCCACAAGAACACAGGTGTAAATCTGCACTATTGCTGGAAACTCACCATTCGGGCGCCCGAAACCCAAGAAGTGGGCGCCCGGTTCTTCCAGCCTGCACTCGTCCAGCACTTCGGACTCTCCGCCCGCGCTCTGGTGTGCCCTAACGTGGTCCGGCGAAACCCACCTACCACCTCACACGTGTCAAGAGGATCGATACTCACGAGGTAAACTTTCGGACTTACTTTTCGGGTGCCCGAATACTAGATGCGAAATGACTTAGCAAATCAAGGAATAAGCACTCAACAATTGGGCGCCCAAAACATAACTTCCGGGCGCCCTAATGTACCAAACGCCCAAAATTTCAGTTTTGGCTTATTTCGGTGCTCCGAGTCCGTTTTCGCGTCTATTTTGCGCCAAAATGACTCCGACTTGTCTCGACCCTCTCCAGAAGTGTCGAACAGTTTAGGATACTGCAGTCATTTCGTCAGTTAGGCCCCAGGGGTACTACACGCTTTGCAGCAGGTACACATTGAAAACATAAAATTTTATGTTCAAATCTAAAATTACAATATTTATTGTAATATAAATGTAATGCTCTTAGACAAATAACTACATAGAAATAATAATAAATATGGTAAATAGAATAATCAATTCTTAAAAGATAATATATAAGGAGGTATTTATTTAGACCTAAAATCGTAAAAAAATAGTTTTCTTTGGAAAAAAATTTTGGGTAAAAAAAAAATTTACATTTTATAGTGTTTAGTTTGTAAGGAAAAAAAAGTTTTCCATCAACATTTATTTTTTCATCAATATTTATCTAGTTGAAAGAAAAAAAATTTACATTTATTTGGGTTGGTGAAAAAAAAAAAACCTTTCCTATTTAAGTAGAAAAAGATCCGAGCCCCCACATCACCACCATTAATAAAGTTAAAAAATAATAAAAAGAAGCTAAAAGGAAATATTATCCAAATGAAAGATTTTTTTCCTTGACCGCCCAATCCGCCGCCGACGCGTCTGTCGCTATCGCCGTCGAAGCCAGTTTCGAATCCCCCCAACAAAAAAAAAAAAATTCATTTAGACAGATTGAAAACAAATTATATTAAAAAATAAATAATACGAACTACTACGAACTACTACTTGTCCCAGCCCCTATCATAAATGAAGTAAAAAAAAAAACGAAGAGGAAATATTAACTAAATGAAAAGCTTTTTTTTTGTAACTGCCCTAATCCGCCGCCGCAACCATCACTAATGTCGCCCAATCCGCCGCCGCCACTGTGTCCGCTGCTGTCGCCAAAGCCGGTTTCAAATTTCCCCATAAAAAAAGCTTTCATTTAGATAAACTGAAAGGAAAAAAAATCTATATTAAAAAACATACAATACTAACTGCTATATAAGTACAAAAAGACTTGAGGCCCCACTTCACCACCATAAATGAATTAAAAAAAAAAAAGAAGCTAAGAGAGAATATTACCTAAATGAATGCTTTTTTTGTGACCGCCCTAATCGCCGTCGCCGTCGCCATCGCCGCCGCCGCTGCTGCCACCGCGATCGCTGCTAACGCTGCCCGATCCATCGCCGCCACCGTGTCTGCCGCTATCACCGCCCAAGCCGCCGCCACTGCCGCCGCCAACCGTCGGCGCCGCCGAAGCCGGTTTTGAATCCCCTCACAAAAGAGGGATTTTGATGAGAGAGAGAAAGGGGAAGGGGCGAGGATTTGACTGTTTGGGTGCTAAAAAAAGGAGAGAGTGAAGGATTTATAGAGAGAAAGATTTAGAAAGAGAAAGATATAAAGAGAGAAGGATTTAGAGAGAGAAAGATTTAGAGAGAGAAGGAAAAGAGAAAGAAAGACATTTGAAGAGAGTTAGAGGAGAGAGAGAGGAATGAAGGGGGAAGACAGAGAGGAGAGAGGGAGACCTGCCACATGGAAGAGAGAAGAGAGAGAGAGAGGAGATGAGAGGTGAGGTGAGAGTCCGCCACGTGGAGAGGGCGAAGGAAAGAACACCACGTGTACTGATGAAACTGTCAAATTATATAGTGTATAGATTGCCTTTGTAGTTCATCAATTTTCATGAACATTTTCTTTGCGCCGCACATGTTATTGCTAGTGCCTATGTCGAGATAGCGAGTGCTTAATTTGAAAATGTATGAGTTGATATCCTGACTTTTAAGACCTTGTCGGAGACCATGCATGGAAATCTAAGAGGAATTGCCTAATTGCATGTATGTCCCTGTAGAATAATGAAATTAAGTAGTAATATATTTTTACAAATTTTAGTTATTAAATATATTATTGCAAAAGTTGCATATATTTCCAAATATATCTTTTTACATTAGTTGATCGGTTAAAATTAACAATTTCTTTTACAAAATAACTATGTATTTTATTCTTAAATAATTTTTTAAATTTTATATAACCTCATTTATTATTTTTAATATTTTATTTTATATTTCATGTCATTTTACATAAACTATAAATTATAAAATATTAAAGAAATTTAAAAATACTTTTTTTGTAAGGCCATAATTCTGATGATGAAAATTTATTGGTCAATTAACGATAGTTATCTTGTAGAAAAGGAAAAAAAAAAACATATTTTAAAACTTTGAAAGGATATGTGTGTGATAATTAGATTTTTATAGGAATAAATCCATGAATTCAAAACTATGGACTGACACGTAAGAAATTATTCTTGAAATTTATTATGGTTTATATTATTCATTTGAGGGTGGTGATTTGTGATAGTATATTAGTATGCAGGGATTTTTTTTAAAAAATAAATATAAAATAGACGCCAATAAATTTTAGAATTTGTAAATAATCATCTTAAATTATAAATTTTACAATTAAATTTTTAAGGCTTTATCAAATAATTTAATTAATTTGTCATTCTTTTCTAAGAAAATATGACACCCAATAGTCCCATATCGGATGGGAATGAAATTATGATCGGATATATAAGAGAGTATGGACACTAGTAATAATAACTGAGTTTAAGCATTTTGTGCCGGTTGTTTAGGCCCAACAAATTATTATTACTAGTGGGCTGGGTCGTTACATTTAGTATCAGAGAGAATCACCAGCTGGAAGACAAGTGTGACAAGGTTAAGCCTAGGTCGGAATGACGAGTCTAGCAAGACAAGTGTCATATCGCCTGGTGATCTTGGGTTGTGTGTATGATTGGGCTGACAAGAACGTCAGGACATAAACGCAGGGAGTCTCTGACATTTTAATAGGTCTCGAGTATATGAGAGACTATGGACACTGGTGACAATAACTGGGCTTAAGCATTTTGGGCCGGTGGTTTGGGCCCAACGAGTTATTATTACTAGTGGGCCGTGTTGTTACAGAAAATTACTAATTGAACAATCATTTGTCCTGCACATGATTTTAATTTGTAAAGCTCAAATATAGTAAACTTATCTCTTTTGTTCTGATGCATAAAAAGTATGATAAAAATGTGATAATTTAATCTTAATACTCTCCCTCTCGTGTGTAACAAAGAGATATGGCTAAGGGCAGGCTCCAATTTCATGTTATCTAACGATCGATCCAATTTCATATTATTTAACGATCGATTTAATATGAAACGATTCAGTATTAGCCCTATTGTAAATGATGGCTAAACCATAATTACATATCTTTATCATAAGTAAACTTTGGGTAAATTGCACATTTGGTTCTCAAACTATGAGACAGGTGACACTTTAGTCCTATAATTTTTATTTATTGTATTTCTTAGTACGAACTTTTAAAATTATTACAATCAAGTCTCAAAATATAATTTACTTGATTAAGTTCTAACACATCGTTGATATAAAAGTAATATAATATTTTAATTAATGGGCGCATCATCAATCACAATACTACTATATTACCTGTACATTAGCGATAAATTAATATTTAGTCAATTAAATTAGGTAATACGACTTGGTTCAAAAATTAGTAAGTTCGAGCCAAAAATGCAACAAATTAAATTTTGAGTATCAAAGTGTCACCACCTTATAGTTTGAGAACCAAATGTACAATTTACCCTTAAACTTTGCAAAATTTTATGTACTAATACCCTAAATGTTAATAACTTCTGCCTCCTGTTAAAAAAAACCAACATGTATAAAATATACATCCGAGTACTATTGTACTCTTAACTAAAATATTCCATATGTAAAAATTAAAAAAAAGAATCTTTTAGACATTCTCCTATAAACCGACAGTAATAATAAAAAAATATACAAGTAGAAAAAAAGTTTCTACTCTCAGGTCGGGTTTGAGTCGAGAACTAGTACTTGGGTTAGGGTGAGGTTCAAATCGCGACTAGAAAAATCCAAAGTTTCAAACTCTAGCCTAAATCATGCATGGATCCGGATTGTCAAAGCATCAACTCTAAATTTAGACCATTTTCTTCACGCACTTTCTCTTCCGACTTGACTACCATTCCGACGACATAACTTTTTGAAACCGAGTTTGGGTCGTTCTATAGCGCAGAATAGGCTAGGAGGCTAAGGGAAAACGATAAGTTTAATTGTTCGGAACAGCCGATATTCATCACCTGCCTTGCTTTGAGCACCTGCTCGGCTGCCACAATATCGTCACCCGTGCTGCTCATTTTCCTACAGAGAAAAAAGCATAATTCGGTCATCTTCCCTGGTCCTTTTACGACGGTTGCGCTCCGACGGAAGGCTAACAACTCCATGTAGTTGCCTTTGAGTAACTCCCGCTCCGCGACGATGATCTTCAACTCAGCGCTGCCTTTTAGCACTGCCCCAAGCATCCCTTCCCACTGATAAGCATCAAGCTGGTATCCTGGCCCCTCGCAATCAACCGCACCTCAAGCCCGTCGTGCTTCCTCCCAACCTCCATCTGCTTTCTCTTACGATCACCGCCATCGGTGCCGAAACTTTTTTTATCATACTTCTTACGCTTCTTGGTCATGAGGTTGAGGAGGTTGGCGTCTCGCACTCATTAAAGGAGAGAAAGCAGATGAGGCGTTCACAAACATCGGCAATAGGATGAGGAAGCAGTTCTATTGCGTTTCAACGTCAGAATGTTGCAAGATTTTCTTGGTCACCAGCTGGAAAGCCATATGAGAACTCCTTGATTAATAACTATAATGGAGAATTGTTTTAAAGCTTATGCATTAACTATCATACTATTATACATGTACATATATATATAGATAGATAGAGAGAGAGAGAGAGAGAGAGAGAGAGAGAGAGAGAGAGAGAGAGTTGAGCTGGAATACCATCGGTAGCAAACGGGCTCCGTTGTTACCAATTTGTTTTCGATGATGTAGCTTTCAAATCGACGATCGGCACCATTGAATATGATCTAAACTATTTAAACAATCATGAAATCAAATTTTATACTTTTTCAATATTATTCTCTTGTCTATCAAGTGGACACAAAAATTAACGGCTAAAAATGAATATCCTGCAAAAGGTGGTAATAGGAGTCTTGTAATCAAGATCAAGAGTATAAATCTTATTTTAAATAGTTTAAAGTCATTTTTTATCAAAATTCAATTGATTTAGATATCTTTACGTTGTTAAATGAGAAAATACCTCATATCGACCATTAAAATTATAAATTTTGCAACCCTTCGACCATTAGGCTAATGATGTCGAAGAGATTTGAAATTTGGTTTCTACATACTTCAAATGATATAGATCATGTTCAATGGTGCCTATCGTTGATTTGGAGGCTTCATCATTAAAAACAAATCGGTAGCAACGGAGCCAGTTTGCTACCGATAGTATTCCAGCTCAACTCTATATATATATAGTTATCGGTTCAGGAGAGTAAAACATTGAAAGCTTATAATTACTCGGATTACTACATACTAATCCTAGATGTATTTGGAAGGAAATATTGGTTTCAATCTCCACCGCTGAATATTATTGATCCGAAATTGATAAAATTGACATCCACAACGTCGAAAATGTTCTCCGAGTCCAAATCCAAGAGGACTTTTCTTGTGCTGTACTTTTTAGGATTAATTGCATATATATCTTTATAAAATAATTATGTTAAATACTACTCTTACAAAATTTAGTTATCAAATACATCTCTTCAAAATTGCATAGGTAGTAAATATACCTTTCTCGTTACTCGATCGGTTAAAATTGGCCTTTTTATCTACAAAATTACTATTTTATTGTTCGATAAATATTTTTTATCTATAAAAATTGCAACAAATTAATGAGGACCAATGTGTCACCACTCTCATAGTTTGAGGACCAAATGTGCACTTTACCTTTAAATTTTGTAAAATTTTATGTACTAATACCATAAATTCTAATAGCTTGTGTCTTATGTTAAAAAACCAATATATATAATATATACATCCGAGTACTCATGTACTCTAACTAAAATATTACATTATGATAAAAATTAAAATAAAAAGAGAATCTTAGAGATTCTCCTGTAAACAAACTGTAACAATGAAAAAAGTATATGAGTAGGGAAAAAAATTTCTACTTCGGGTCGGTTTGGGTCCAAAACTAGAACTTATATTCGGGTTAGGTTTAGATTGTGACTACGAAAATCAAGTTTCAAACTCTAGTCCAGACCATCAAAGTCAGCATATAATTAGTATGATATGAATGTCAGTTATCAAAATGTCAACTCTAAATTTAGACCATATGCTTCCACCGCAACCACAGCGTTGCGCACTTTTGCCTCAACTTGACTACTGCTTCTACGATGGAACTTTGTGAAACCTAATTTGGCCATTCTAGAGCGTAGGATAGCCTAGGAGGCTAAGGGCAACCAACAAGTCTAACTATTCAGAATGATCGATATTCGTCACTTGTCTCGGTTCGAGCACCAGCTTGGTTGCTGCAGTATCGTCACCCTTGCTCCACATTTTCCTACAAAGCAAAAAAATAATTCGGTCGCCTTCCCCGACTTTTCTATAGCGGTTGCACTCCGATGGAAGGCTGACAACTCCACATTGTCACCCTTGCGGAACTCCTGCTCAGCGACAATGATCTTCCACTCGGCACTGCCCTTAAGCACCACCCCAAGTGTCTCGTCCCACTAGGTGAGCGTCATGCCAATCTCGTGGCCCCAAGTGATTAACAGCACCTCTAGCCCGCTGTACATCTGCCCGACCTTCGTTTGCTTCCTCTTAAGATCACTGTCGTCGGTGCTAAAACTTCTTTTATCGTACTTCTTATGTGTTACGACGAGCGCACAAACAGAAACGAAAACGACGAACACGAAATACACAAACCACAAGTAGAAAAATAAATAACACACAGATTTACGTGAAAAACCCTTTGCAGGGAAAAACCACGGGCGAGGGAGGAGAGAGCTTCACTATCGAGAAAAGGGAATACAATGTTCGTACAACCATACGTCGCCTCTAGGGCAAAACGAAAAAGAGAAAACATCTTAACGGGTTTCGGATCTGATCCGTACCGCGGGGGGCGGAGCCCCCCGCACCCCCTGGCGAATGTCAATGGTGGGCTACGGGCTCGGGCCTATCGGCCCGAGCCCTCCGCTACCCACCACAGACATTCATTTTTCCTCCACAATTTAATTTCCAATTTGGTCGCACCGCGAAGCCGTCGGCGAGTCGAAGTCCAAAACTGAATTCGATTATCAATTTCGAGTCATATCCAACATTATGCTTCTTCGTCATGAGGTCGAGGAGGTTGGCATCTCGCCGCTCATCGAGGGAGAGGAAGCAGAGGAGGCTTTTGCGAACATCGGCGATGCAGATAAGGAAACGGTTCTACTGCATTTCAACGTCAAAATGTTATAGGATCTTCTTGTTCACCAGTTGGAAAGTCATGAGAACTTCTTAATTAATTACTATAATAGAGAATTATTTTAGACCTCATGCATTAACTATCATACTATTATACATTATGGAGGGAGTGCAATGTACATGAATATATATGCTTATAATTACTCGGGTTACTATATACTAACTCAAGAGGTATTTGGAATGAAATATTGGTTGAATCTCCACCGTTGGATATTATTGATCCGAAATTGATAAAATTAATATCCACAACATCGAAAATGTTCTCTGATCCAAATCCAAGAAAATTTTTCTTGTGTTGTAGCATTTAGGATTAATTGCATATATGTCGTTATAAAATAATGAAATTAAGTATTAACTCTTACAAAATTTTAATTATCAAATACATCTCTCCAAAATTGCATAGGTTAGCAAATATACCTTTCTCGTTACTCGATCGGTTAAAATTGACTTTCTTATCTATAATTGACCTTCTTATCTAGGAAATTACTATTTTATGCTTAAATAAATATTTTTTATTTACTAAAATTGTGAGAAATTAAAGTGTAAAGACCAAAGTGTCAGGACTAAAGTGTCACCAGTCTCATAGTTTGAGGACCAAATGTGCACTTTACCTTTAAACTTTGTAAAATTTTACGTACTAAATTCTAATAGCTTCTGCCTCATATTAAAAAAACCTAATATATACAACATGTACATCTGAGTACTCTTGCACTTTAACTAAGATTCGCCTATAAACAAATCGTAACGATAAAAAAAAATATAAGCAGGGGAAAAAAAAATACTCTTGAGTTGGTTTGGGTTCAAAACTAGAACTTCGGTTCGGGTTAGGGTTAGATTGCGACAAGAAAAATCTAAGTTTCAAACTCTAGTCCAAACCATCAACATCAGCACAGTAGGTACGAATGTTGGTTGTGGAAGCATCAACTCTAAATTTAGATCATCTACTTCCACCATTGCCACAACGTCGTGCACTTTCTCCTCCGACTTGACTACTGCTCCGATGACGAAACTTTTCAAAACCAAATTTGGGCCATTCTGGAGTGCAGAATGGCCTGAGAGGCAAAAAGGAAACGATAAGTCTAACTATTCAGAATGAGCAATATTAGTCACCTAACTCACTTCGACCGTTATCTCGGCTGCGCAGTATGGTCACCTATGTTGAACATTTTCTTACAAAGCAAAAAAGCATAATTCGGTGGTCACTCCACTTTTTTACGGTGGCTGCACTCCAACGGAGAGTCAACAACTCTAGGTTGTCACCCTTTCAAAACCTCTCTGCTCAGCGAGGACGATCTTCCACTCGACGCCGCCTTTAAGCACCCGCCCAGAGCGTCCCGTCCACTGGGTGAGCGTCGTGCCAATCCCACGGGCCCCTATGATCAGCTACACCTCTAGCTCGTCATGCTTCTGCCCAACCTATGTCTACTTCCTCTTAAGATCATCGTCGTAGGTGCCAAAATTTCTTTTATCTTACTTCTTGCGCTTTTTGTTCATGAGGTCGAGGAGGTTGGCGTCTCGCTATGTCACGCCCCGGGCCCTCGAGGGAGCCTACCAGGCACGTGCACAGACCCGCCGTGTACCTCAAACAACACAATGTACACAAGGCGTCTATGCTAACAACAATCAAGTAGGATAAAGAATACATCCTAAACAAGGTAATCAGAGCGAGAACATAGTTCTACATCTAAAATAAAATCCACAAAACTAAAATCTCAAGATATACACGAATTTATACATCTTAACGACAATAGATCAACCAAACATCTATACACCTTTCATATAAAATACAATGAAAGGACAACATGGTATGCCTACAACGACAACACCGTAGAGGCTCTAGCTAGCTGCTAACCCCTCGCCGCGATTCCAAGCCTTTCCTGCTGCGGAAGGCTCTGAAATAAAACAACAAACCCCAGGGGGATGAGAACTATTATTCAATAGTTCCCAGTGGGTAAGCCGCCGAGAGTGGCGAATTACACCGCTAGGTCAACTGAGGCAAGATAGTTTCAACAGAAACATAAAGCAGAAAGCATAAAACATTTAATGCTAAACAGGTAGTTCTACAACTATCTTGCCTCCATGAACTAAATCATCTACATGAACATGAATATGTTCTAATGTCATATGTTCCACATTTATTTATACAATTTACATGCATGTCAAATTAATGCCATGTTTATAGGTTAAAAAGAATCTTTCTATTCTTATCATCATAATATCATGCTTCTATACTAAACATCATGAGTATAGGTCTAATGCTATTATGGATGCCAGTGTATGTAGTGACTAACTAATATGTCCAACTACAATGAATGCATCCCAACCGTGTCAAGCTAAGTAATGTTACAAGGTGCGAGTCACTACTATGTCCAGTTTACTTAGCTTTTACCCAATCCACAAGGGACTTACACAAGGTAACGTCCCGGCTTGTGCCGTGCCTAATGGCCCCGTGGTAGTCAACATTCTCGCTAGAATGAGCCTCCCCCACGGCAATCCACTTCGGCGCCCATATAACCTGCACACAGGCGATCAAGATCGCGAAAGGCCCACTCCGGAGCTGCCGGCTTGCAGGGAGCGACCCTCACAAGCATGTGCGAATGAGCACAATGGCATAACAAGCATAGTCAACAGTATAGGAAATACGTCCATCATGTCTCTAACATGGAATAGTCAACCGAAATCCAAGGATCTAACATTATGTCATAATGTCAACCTAGTTATTCACCTAAGTGAAAAGTCATATGTTCAACCTCACACTATGTCGAAATATGTCACATTATGTTTACTACATTCAATAGCCAACATACTAAATGTCAACACTATCATGTTGTTCTCAATATGTCCGTTGGTAAGTCCCTACCCATATGTCCATGTCTCTAACATGTAGATGTTCATTTCTTTGTTTACTAAGTTCATAAACCATGCATTATACTAATGCCATAAATCATGCATTCTACCAATGCCCAATCCATGCATTCTACGATGCCATATGTCATGCATTCTCTAATGCTATAATCCATGCATTCTACAAATGCCAACCAAACCCTATCCATGCCATGCATAAGCTACAACAACCTCTACTACATAGAGTATAAAGCTACCATGCAAGTATTTAACTAACCACATGGACTCATGTTTAACCAATTATAATTATCAAATGCAAATGGAATTTCATTCCTCATGTTCTTAAACATGGAATCAAACCACGACCAAAAGGTCGAGTCCAAGGCCAACAATGCCCGTCACAGTTGCTCACCTAGTTGAGGTGCAACAAACACTTGTCATATCTTCTCTTTTCTCCATACAAGCATACTTTAGTATGCAAAGAGAATTCACTAATCCACTACTCAAGTAGTGTCTCAAATGATGCTCATTTCAATCATGCATAACTTAATTAGCATTTCCTAATGCATCAATACACTATTAGTGCAAATACCCTAGTATGCATGATATTCTCATAATGCCATACTATATGAAATATGCATTTTTCATAAACAACTTGCATGTCTCATGCAATCACAATTATCATTATGCCATAATTAACATAATTATGCATCTAATTAATCCTATAATAAGATAGGAGACATAGGGGAGTTCACCCATTTCGGTGAGGTCAGACCCACCGGATACCCGACGAAACCTCGCAGTACTTCGAAACGAAGTTGTCCCCCGAGCTTCTCATACCCTAAGATAATTTTCCAAGGGGTTAGGGGCATCGAACAAGCAATTTCGAAAACCACCAAAAATCAATGAGGTAAATAGGTGGAAATTACCTTGAGCAAGTAAAACTTGTTCTAAGTCCCATTGGAGGTTAGAGATCTTCCAATCTAACCTACAACAACATTCTACACCCATCAATTCCACCTCAAGAGCTCACAATCACAAAACCCTAAATAAAACCCTAGTTTTCAAGAAACTAGGTTTTCTAAGCAAAATCCAAGCAAAAACACAAATAGAGGTTGTAAAAGAGTTTACTAACCTCAAAACAAGCTTCCAACCGGGCTTACACAAGCTAGGGTTGAAGCTAAGCCCACCAACAAGCTTCATTCCTCAGCCCCGAGCTCCCTCCAAGCCAAGGAGTACTCCTCCATGAAGAAAATGGAGAGAAAGGAGATCAAAACATGATCTAGAGAGGTTAGGAGCAAGAAATTCTAGAGAGAGAGAGAGAGGGAAAACCTACCTCCATCCTTCTCCAACCTCAGCCAACACCACAACAAGAGAGGGGGGTGAAGGGGTACTTAACCCAATGTAACAAAATCCAACTAGGCCCCTCACAAAGCCAAAATTACAAAACTGCACAAAAATGCATTCTGCAGCATTGTATACCGGTATGCGCATGGGCATACCGGTATCCAACCAAAAATCCCGCAACCCGAGCCTCGGCCAAGCAGTCTGCGCGAAGGGATTCCGGTATGCCTAGACCAGATACCGGTATACAGCGCATTCCGGTATCCGCTGCCGCATTCCGCAGAAGCCGAGAGCTGCGCACAACCAGTCTTCACTGGATTCCGGTATCCCCAAACCAGATACCGGTATGCGATTGCAAAATCTGCACTTTTGCAGATTTCGACTTCCGGAGTCCTTTTCGCACTTTCTAAGTCCCGAAAACACTCCGAAGCTCGCCAAACTCAACTCAAAACTCCAGAATAGTATAAGTCACTATTCTCACACTAGAACTCCGCAATTTGCAAAAGTTCAGTGTACTACATACTCCCCTCCTAAAAAGGAGTTTCGTCCGCGAAACTACGGATCAACAACCATCAACAAACAGCAAACCAGAGGGGATAAAGCATCGCCCTCGCAGTGAAGCCTCCAGCTCTCACATCAAGCGTCGCGTCCAAGATGTTGCTCCAAGGCATCTTGTAGTAGGAATAGTAATAATCCCGAATTCCTACATTCCACAAGTCCAATCCTCAACCACTGCTCCTTGAAGTTAGCTCTTCATGCAGCTCTAAAGAAACGTCATCCACCATCGGGGAAGAATTCAAATACTCGCTCAGAGCGTTGACACACTTCAAACACCTTCAGTAGATCTGAAGTAAAACAGCTCGACATGCCACTAGGCCCATTTGCCTCAGGGTCTCAAATAATCCTAAGAATCTGAAACTTAGATTCTTCAGACACAAATCTCTTGGATTTCCTTAATCAAGCATCATCATCAGATCCTCTGATTCAAGTACCAAAATCACATCTCTCAACGGGAATCATCCGTTTTACTCAAAGTCCAAAGCAGTAGAGCCAGGCGCTCTAAGCAGTCGCACAATTCACCAAGGTATACTTGTGCGAAATTTTCCTCAGTCCAAATCAGGTGAATAGTTACTCCTATTCACAACCTTTCAACAACATCACGTCTAGCTTAAAAGCGAGACAATCCAATTCCGGAATCCCCGGTAATCGTCCTTTATCCATATAAAGTAGATAGCTTTCATATAGCACATTACATAGATCCTGCTATCACCGGTGCAACTTGTCAATTTCATCATCAAGACACTTTTTGACAATCCATTAGGAATCCATCCGCCGCAACATTCTTGATCTCAATTGCATCATTCACCAGTCGGGATCAAGGCTAACTTCCGTGATCCGATCCAAAGGATAGATATCACATCAATTATCTCATCTCATCGATAATCCTAGTACATCGGCCTCTAACCTGTTTTCACAGCTTCAACTCATTTCCTTGAGTATCGAGATATCTCCAACAATAAGGTCTGGGTGCACTTCACACCACTGACAATACATACAATTGCCACATTTTCAAGCAAATGCCATGGCAATCATTTCCAAATCACAATTTGGCAAATCCTCTTGCATTCTCTCACTTGCTGAAAGGTTAACCCTACCTTTCAATTTTACACCAAAGTGCAACTCAATCCATAGAGAGAAACACAACTACAAAACAAAAGGCCCACCTTCGGGGTAACCAAGGTTGGCGGTCATCGACCACACCAACGGTTCCAAGAAACTTCTCTCACACATATCTTCCTAAAAAGTTTAATCCTTTAATGTGTGAGTCCAGAAAAGGGAGTAGATAACTAAGTAATCTCTCCACCATTATCCATCACATTCAATCAAACTAGGAAGTTTGAACTTCGATCCTATCCGCTTGTTCCAATCCACTATGGATGGTTGATTTCCTCGAGATCTCCAATCATAACCACTTTGGCATCAACTGCCAAAGGACACTAGTCCTCACAACCGAATCAGCACGCCTTCAATCTGAAGTACTTGCAGTCCTCGTTCAAGGAATCTTCATGGTCTTCATCGCCTCTCGACTTCCAACTCGTCGTCGATGCGCATAGGGACCAAGATACCCAAAAGGGCCAAACATCACAACACACAAGAGCATCAACAGCTCGAACGACATCACGACAATTTCGCAATGTTTACACCGAGTACACAAGTTACCCTCGGTCCAAACTCAAACTCGATCCAACGAGAGTAGTACTCAATTTGCAACTACCCTCGAATAAAACCAAAATTTGTGGGGCTTGATCAAACAGATCAACCGATCCCAACTACGGGTATATATCCGGATCGTAACCCTACCGAGTTCGCGATAGTCGACCCAAAGTCGAAATGACCCGTCCACATAAAACAAATGAGATCTACACTCCACCAGAGGGAACACAAGGCAAAAGAGGTCTCCAGACCAAGCCTTCAATTCTCACAACACAACCGGGATTGCACAAGCAACTCCCTCACAAGAGACATCCTCGCTTGTGAGGATTCTCAGCACTCACCAAAGGTGCTGGCCCAAAGGCCACGCACTCACTCAGCCAACAACCAGGCTTGGGCAGGTGAAACAATCATCGCAAATAGCGAACCTTCACGCCCTCTGAAAACACGATTTCGTGTCCAAGATCCCAAAGCACTACAGCTCGGCTCACACACTCATCGGCAATCAAATAGCCGAAGAGCCAGCCCAAGTTCAAATTAGAACTATACGCTTTCAGCCAAATAAAGCCAATCACTTCGTTAGCGAACAAAACATCCAAAACCAACGGAGTACAAGAACAGTACTCTCAAGTCCAAACACTCAGGACTACTCGATATGCAAGCATCCAGGAATAAGTTCCCTGCCAAGCATTCGGCAAACAGCCGATCCAAAGCCACAATCATAACAAACCACAACAAGTTCCAATACTACGAGCTGCGACAACCTCCATTGTCGCTGCATCATCCTCTGCCTGTCAAATAGACATGCATTCATCCGGTGCCAACCGCACGAAGTCGATCTCAATATCGTCGACATTAAACTCCTCAAACACTCCAACTGGAAATGGCCCACCTGGCCACGAAGAGAGCACTAGCCTCAACTCCAAGAGTATCATCGGGTGCATGCGGACTTCACCGCTCACATATCACAATGGTCGATGACGATTTGACGTCGTCCCATTAACATCCTGCCAAAGGTCCACCTTCTCGAGGTCAATTTCTCCTGGATCACTTGATTGTCCTCTTACAATAATCTTGCCACTCATAGTAGCTTCTTTTGCCGTCCTAACGGTCTCCACATCTCTCGTCCTTATCAAGGTGCGATCCACATTTTCATAAAATTTCCTGAGGTCGACTGCCAACTGGATCGACAAATCCTCCAGTTGCTTAATCCTCTCGTCTGCCGGCGCAAAGCCTCAACTTGGAGTAGTCATCATAATTGATCGCCGCTCCACCACACTCACTGAATTTACCAGTTGCTCTCCAACTTCAGGGTCTCACCAAATCCGGAGGATGCAGAAGTCCCCGTCTCGGCTGCCTCGGCCGCCATCAAGAGTGCGTCGATCACCACTCAAGCTGCAACAAGCAAAACATGCGCGGGTGAAACACCCCACGCCAACGCATCCCCACACAAAACTATAACCCCAATCACGCGAAAGTAATGAAGTGGACTCCCACTATTCCCCGATGTCACGTTGTCGGCCGCCAACGTGACCCTCCAAGGGTATAGAAGTGGTTCACTCCGATCTAACTCCAACAAGTTTGGAGCTTTTAGAAACGACCCAATCATAATACTTTCGCCAATATGTCACAAGAGATCTCGTCTCTCACGTTCCTATTCCTTATCGTCCAACCTGCCTAAGGTTTACTAGGTCCACTAAGACTCAACCCTAGGCTCTGATACCACTATAATCTGTCACGCCCCGGGCCCTCGAGGGAGCCTACCAGGCACGTGCACAGACCCGCCGTGTACCTCAAACAACACAATGTACACAAGGCGTCTATGCTAACAACAATCAAGTAGGATAAAGAATACATCCTAAACAAGGTAATCAGAGCGAGAACATAGTTCTACATCTAAAATAAAATCCACAAAACTAAAATCTCAAGATATACACGAATTTATACATCTTAACGACAATAGATCAACCAAACATCTATACACCTTTCATATAAAATACAATGAAAGGACAACATGGTATGCCTACAACGACAACACCGTAGAGGCTCTAGCTAGCTGCTAACCCCTCGCCGCGATTCCAAGCCTTTCCTGCTGCGGAAGGCTCTGAAATAAAACAACAAACCCCAGGGGGATGAGAACTATTATTCAATAGTTCCCAGTGGGTAAGCCGCCGAGAGTGGCGAATTACACCGCTAGGTCAACTGAGGCAAGATAGTTTCAACAGAAACATAAAGCAGAAAGCATAAAACATTTAATGCTAAACAGGTAGTTCTACAACTATCTTGCCTCCATGAACTAAATCATCTACATGAACATGAATATGTTCTAATGTCATATGTTCCACATTTATTTATACAATTTACATGCATGTCAAATTAATGCCATGTTTATAGGTTAAAAAGAATCTTTCTATTCTTATCATCATAATATCATGCTTCTATACTAAACATCATGAGTATAGGTCTAATGCTATTATGGATGCCAGTGTATGTAGTGACTAACTAATATGTCCAACTACAATGAATGCATCCCAACCGTGTCAAGCTAAGTAATGTTACAAGGTGCGAGTCACTACTATGTCCAGTTTACTTAGCTTTTACCCAATCCACAAGGGACTTACACAAGGTAACGTCCCGGCTTGTGCCGTGCCTAATGGCCCCGTGGTAGTCAACATTCTCGCTAGAATGAGCCTCCCCCACGGCAATCCACTTCGGCGCCCATATAACCTGCACACAGGCGATCAAGATCGCGAAAGGCCCACTCCGGAGCTGCCGGCTTGCAGGGAGCGACCCTCACAAGCATGTGCGAATGAGCACAATGGCATAACAAGCATAGTCAACAGTATAGGAAATACGTCCATCATGTCTCTAACATGGAATAGTCAACCGAAATCCAAGGATCTAACATTATGTCATAATGTCAACCTAGTTATTCACCTAAGTGAAAAGTCATATGTTCAACCTCACACTATGTCGAAATATGTCACATTATGTTTACTACATTCAATAGCCAACATACTAAATGTCAACACTATCATGTTGTTCTCAATATGTCCGTTGGTAAGTCCCTACCCATATGTCCATGTCTCTAACATGTAGATGTTCATTTCTTTGTTTACTAAGTTCATAAACCATGCATTATACTAATGCCATAAATCATGCATTCTACCAATGCCCAATCCATGCATTCTACGATGCCATATGTCATGCATTCTCTAATGCTATAATCCATGCATTCTACAAATGCCAACCAAACCCTATCCATGCCATGCATAAGCTACAACAACCTCTACTACATAGAGTATAAAGCTACCATGCAAGTATTTAACTAACCACATGGACTCATGTTTAACCAATTATAATTATCAAATGCAAATGGAATTTCATTCCTCATGTTCTTAAACATGGAATCAAACCACGACCAAAAGGTCGAGTCCAAGGCCAACAATGCCCGTCACAGTTGCTCACCTAGTTGAGGTGCAACAAACACTTGTCATATCTTCTCTTTTCTCCATACAAGCATACTTTAGTATGCAAAGAGAATTCACTAATCCACTACTCAAGTAGTGTCTCAAATGATGCTCATTTCAATCATGCATAACTTAATTAGCATTTCCTAATGCATCAATACACTATTAGTGCAAATACCCTAGTATGCATGATATTCTCATAATGCCATACTATATGAAATATGCATTTTTCATAAACAACTTGCATGTCTCATGCAATCACAATTATCATTATGCCATAATTAACATAATTATGCATCTAATTAATCCTATAACAAGATAGGAGACATAGGGGGAGTTCACCCATTTCGGTGAGGTCAGACCCACCGGATACCCGACGAAACCTCGCAGTACTTCGAAACGAAGTTGTCCCCCGAGCTTCTCATACCCTAAGATAATTTTCCAAGGGGTTAGGGGCATCGAACAAGCAATTTCGAAAACCACCAAAAATCAATGAGGTAAATAGGTGGAAATTACCTTGAGCAAGTAAAACTTGTTCTAAGTCCCATTGGAGGTTAGAGATCTTCCAATCTAACCTACAACAACATTCTACACCCATCAATTCCACCTCAAGAGCTCACAATCACAAAACCCTAAATAAAACCCTATTTTTTCAAGAAACTAGGTTTTCTAAGCAAAATCCAAGCAAAAAAACACAAATAGAGGTTGTAAAAGAGTTTACTAACCTCAAAACAAGCTTCCAACCGGGCTTACACAAGCTAGGGTTGAAGCTAAGCCCACCAACAAGCTTCATTCCTCAGCCCCGAGCTCCCTCCAAGCCAAGGAGTACTCCTCCATGAAGAAAATGGAGAGAAAGGAGATCAAAACATGATCTAGAGAGGTTAGGAGCAAGAAATTCTAGAGAGAGAGAGAGAGGGAAAACCTACCTCCATCCTTCTCCAACCTCAGCCAACACCACAACAAGAGAGGGGGGTGAAGGGGTACTTAACCCAATGTAACAAAATCCAACTAGGCCCCTCACAAAGCCAAAATTACAAAACTGCACAAAAATGCATTCTGCAGCATTGTATACCGGTATGCGCATGGGCATACCGGTATCCAACCAAAAAAAATCCCGCAACCCGAGCCTCGGCCAAGCAGTCTGCGCGAAGGGATTCCGGTATGCCTAGACCAGATACCGGTATACAGCGCATTCCGGTATCCGTATTGCCGCATTCCGCAGAAGCCCGAGAGCTGCGCACAACCAGTCTTCACTGGATTCCGGTATCCCCAAACCAGATACCGGTATGCGATTGCAAAATCTGCACTTTTGCAGATTTCGACTTCCGGAGTCCTTTTCGCACTTTCTAAGTCCCGAAAACACTCCGAAGCTCGCCAAACTCAACTCAAAACTCCAGAATAGTATAAGTCACTATTCTTCTCACACTAGAACTCCGCAATTTGCAAAAGTTCAGTGTACTACATACTCCCCTCCTAAAAAGGAGTTTCGTCCGCGAAACTACGGATCAACAACCATCAACAAACAGCAAACCAGAGGGGATAAAGCATCGCCCTCGCAGTGAAGCCTCCAGCTCTCACATCAAGCGTCGCGTCCAAGATGTTGCTCCAAGGCATCTTGTAGTAGGAATAGTAATAATCCCGAATTCCTACATTCCACAAGTCCAATCCTCAACCACTGCTCCTTGAAGTTAGCTCTTCATGCAGCTCTAAAGAAACGTCATCCACCATCGGGGAAGAATTCAAATACTCGCTCAGAGCGTTGACACACTTCAAACACCTTCAGTAGATCTGAAGTAAAAAACAGCTCGACATGCCACTAGGCCCATTTGCCTCAGGGTCTCAAATAATCCTAAGAATCTGAAACTTAGATTCTTCAGACACAAATCTCTTGGATTTCCTTAATCAAGCATCATCATCATCAGATCCTCTGATTCAAGTACCAAAATCACATCTCTCAACGGGAATCATCCGTTTTACTCAAAGTCAAAAGCAGTAGAGCCAGGCGCTCTAAGCAGTCGCACAATTCACCAAGGTATACTTGTGCGAAATTTTCCTCAGTCCAAATCAGGTGAATAGTTACTCCTATTCACAACCTTTCAACAACATCACGTCTAGCTTAAAAGCGAGACAATCCAATTCCGGAATCCCCGGTAATCGTCCTTTATCCATATAAAGTAGATAGCTTTCATATAGCACATTACATAGATCCTGCTATCACCGGTGCAACTTGTCAATTTCATCATCAAGACACTTTTTGACAATCCATTAGGAATCCATCCGCCGCAACATTCTTGATCTCAATTGCATCATTCACCAGTCGGGATCAAGGCTAACTTCCGTGATCCGATCCAAAGGATAGATATCACATCAATTATCTCATCTCATCGATAATCCTAGTACATCGGCCTCTAACCTGTTTTCACAGCTTCAACTCATTTCCTTGAGTATCGAGATATCTCCAACAATAAGGTCTGGGTGCACTTCACACCACTGACAATACATACAATTGCCACATTTTCAAGCAAATGCCATGGCAATCATTTCCAAATCACAATTTGGCAAATCCTCTTGCATTCTCTCACTTGCTGAAAGGTTAACCCTACCTTTCAATTTTACACCAAAGTGCAACTCAATCCATAGAGAGAAACACAACTACAAAACAAAAGGCCCACCTTCGGGGTAACTAAGGTTGGCGGTCATCGACCACACCAACGGTTCCAAGAAACTTCTCTCACACATATCTTCCTAAAAAGTTTAATCCTTTAATGTGTGAGTCCAGAAAAGGGAGTAGATAACTAAGTAATCTCTCCACCATTATCCATCACATTCAATCAAACTAGGAAGTTTGAACTTCGATCCTATCCGCTTGTTCCAATCCACTATGGATGGTTGATTTCCTCGAGATCTCCAATCATAACCACTTTGGCATCAACTGCCAAAGGACACTAGTCCTCACAACCGAATCAGCACGCCTTCAATCTGAAGTACTTGCAGTCCTCGTTCAAGGAATCTTCATGGTCTTCATCGCCTCTCGACTTCCAACTCGTCGTCGATGCGCATAGGGACCAAGATACCCAAAAGGGCCAAACATCACAACACACAAGAGCATCAACAGCTCGAACGACATCACGACAATTTCGCAATGTTTACACCGAGTACACAAGTTACCCTCGGTCCAAACTCAAACTCGATCCAACGAGAGTAGTACTCAATTTGCAACTACCCTCGAATAAAACCAAAATTTGTGGGGCTTGATCAAACAGATCAACCGATCCCAACTACGGGTATATATCCGGATCGTAACCCTACCGAGTTCGCGATAGTCGACCCAAAGTCGAAATGACCCGTCCACATAAAACAAATGAGATCTACACTCCACCAGAGGGAACACAAGGCAAAAGAGGTCTCCAGACCAAGCCTTCAATTCTCACAACACAACCGGGATTGCACAAGCAACTCCCTCACAAGAGACATCCTCGCTTGTGAGGATTCTCAGCACTCACCAAAGGTGCTGGCCCAAAGGCCACGCACTCACTCAGCCAACAACCAGGCTTGGGCAGGTGAAACAATCATCGCAAATAGCGAACTTTCACGCCCTCTGAAAACACGATTTCGTGTCCAAGATCCCAAAGCACTACAGCTCGGCTCACACACTCATCGGCAATCAAATAGCCGAAGAGCCAGCCCAAGTTCAAATTAGAACTATACGCTTTCAGCCAAATAAAGCCAATCACTTCGTTAGCGAACAAAACATCCAAAACCAACGGAGTACAAGAACAGTACTCTCAAGTCCAAACACTCAGGACTACTCGATATGCAAGCATCCAGGAATAAGTTCCCTGCCAAGCATTCGGCAAACAGCCGATCCAAAGCCACAATCATAACAAACCACAACAAGTTCCAATACTACGAGCTGCGACAACCTCCATTGTCGCTGCATCATCCTCTGCCTGTCAAATAGACATGCATTCATCCGGTGCCAACCGCACGAAGTCGATCTCAATATCGTCGACATTAAACTCCTCAAACACTCCAACTGGAAATGGCCCACCTGGCCACGAAGAGAGCACTAGCCTCAACTCCAAGAGTATCATCGGGTGCATGCGGACTTCACCGCTCACATATCACAATGGTCGATGACGATTTGACGTCGTCCCATTAACATCCTGCCAAAGGTCCACCTTCTCGAGGTCAATTTCTCCTGGATCACTTGATTGTCCTCTTACAATAATCTTGCCACTCATAGTAGCTTCTTTTGCCGTCCTAACGGTCTCCACATCTCTCGTCCTTATCAAGGTGCGATCCACATTTTCATAAAATTTCCTGAGGTCGACTGCCAACTGGATCGACAAATCCTCCAGTTGCTTAATCCTCTCGTCTGCCGGCGCAAAGCCTCAACTTGGAGTAGTCATCATAATTGATCGCCGCTCCACCACACTCACTGAATTTACCAGTTGCTCTCCCAACTTCAGGGTCTCACCAAATCCGGAGGATGCAGAAGTCCCGTCTCGGCTGCCTCGGCCGCCATCAAGAGTGCGTCGATCACCACTCAAGCTGCAACAAGCAAAACATGCGCGGGTGAAACACCCCACGCCAACGCATCCCCACACAAAACTATAACCCCAATCACGCGAAAGTAATGAAGTGGACTCCCACTATTCCCCGATGTCACGTTGTCGGCCGCCAACGTGACCCTCCAAGGGTATAGAAGTGGTTCACTCCGATCTAACTCCAACAAGTTTGGAGCTTTTAGAAACGACCCAATCATAATACTTTCGCCAATCGCCAATGTCACAAGAGATCTCGTCTCTCACGTTCCTATTCCTTATCGTCCAACCTGCCTAAGGTTTACTAGGTCCACTAAGACTCAACCCTAGGCTCTGATACCACTATAATCTGTCACGCCCCGGGCCCTCGAGGGAGCCTACCAGGCACGTGCACAGACCCGCCGTGTACCTCAAACAACACAATGTACACAAGGCGTCTATGCTAACAACAATCAAGTAGGATAAAGAATACATCCTAAACAAGGTAATCAGAGCGAGAACATAGTTCTACATCTAAAATAAAATCCACAAAACTAAAATCTCAAGATATACACGAATTTATACATCTTAACGACAATAGATCAACCAAACATCTATACACCTTTCATATAAAATACAATGAAAGGACAACATGGTATGCCTACAACGACAACACCGTAGAGGCTCTAGCTAGCTGCTAACCCCTCGCCGCGATTCCAAGCCTTTCCTGCTGCGGAAGGCTCTGAAATAAAACAACAAACCCCAGGGGGATGAGAACTATTATTCAATAGTTCCCAGTGGGTAAGCCGCCGAGAGTGGCGAATTACACCGCTAGGTCAACTGAGGCAAGATAGTTTCAACAGAAACATAAAGCAGAAAGCATAAAACATTTAATGCTAAACAGGTAGTTCTACAACTATCTTGCCTCCATGAACTAAATCATCTACATGAACATGAATATGTTCTAATGTCATATGTTCCACATTTATTTATACAATTTACATGCATGTCAAATTAATGCCATGTTTATAGGTTAAAAAGAATCTTTCTATTCTTATCATCATAATATCATGCTTCTATACTAAACATCATGAGTATAGGTCTAATGCTATTATGGATGCCAATGTATGTAGTGACTAACTAATATGTCCAACTACAATGAATGCATCCCAACCGTGTCAAGCTAAGTAATGTTACAAGGTGCGAGTCACTACTATGTCCAGTTTACTTAGCTTTTACCCAATCCACAAGGGACTTACACAAGGTAACGTCCCGGCTTGTGCCGTGCCTAATGGCCCCGTGGTAGTCAACATTCTCGCTAGAATGAGCCTCCCCCACGGCAATCCACTTCGGCGCCCATATAACCTGCACACAGGCGATCAAGATCGCGAAAGGCCCACTCCGGAGCTGCCGGCTTGCAGGGAGCGACCCTCACAAGCATGTGCGAATGAGCACAATGGCATAACAAGCATAGTCAACAGTATAGGAAATACGTCCATCATGTCTCTAACATGGAATAGTCAACCGAAATCCAAGGATCTAACATTATGTCATAATGTCAACCTAGTTATTCACCTAAGTGAAAAGTCATATGTTCAACCTCACACTATGTCGAAATATGTCACATTATGTTTACTACATTCAATAGCCAACATACTAAATGTCAACACTATCATGTTGTTCTCAATATGTCCGTTGGTAAGTCCCTACCCATATGTCCATGTCTCTAACATGTAGATGTTCATTTCTTTGTTTACTAAGTTCATAAACCATGCATTATACTAATGCCATAAATCATGCATTCTACCAATGCCCAATCCATGCATTCTACGATGCCATATGTCATGCATTCTCTAATGCTATAATCCATGCATTCTACAAATGCCAACCAAACCCTATACATGCCATGCATAAGCTACAACAACCTCTACTACATAGAGTATAAAGCTACCATGCAAGTATTTAACTAACCACATGGACTCATGTTTAACCAATTATAATTATCAAATGCAAATGGAATTTCATTCCTCATGTTCTTAAACATGGAATCAAACCACGACCAAAAGGTCGAGTCCAAGGCCAACAATGCCCGTCACAGTTGCTCACCTAGTTGAGGTGCAACAAACACTTGTCATATCTTCTCTTTTCTCCATACAAGCATACTTTAGTATGCAAAGAGAATTCACTAATCCACTACTCAAGTAGTGTCTCAAATGATGCTCATTTCAATCATGCATAACTTAATTAGCATTTCCTAATGCATCAATACACTATTAGTGCAAATACCCTAGTATGCATGATATTCTCATAATGCCATACTATATGAAATATGCATTTTTCATAAACAACTTGCATGTCTCATGCAATCACAATTATCATTATGCCATAATTAACATAATTATGCATCTAATTAATCCTATAACAAGATAGGAGATAGGGGGAGTTCACCCATTTCGGTGAGGTCAGACCCACCGGATACCCGACGAAACCTCGCAGTACTTCGAAACGAAGTTGTCCCCCGAGCTTCTCATACCCTAAGATAATTTTCCAAGGGGTTAGGGGCATCGAACAAGCAATTTCGAAAACCACCAAAAATCAATGAGGTAAATAGGTGGAAATTACCTTGAGCAAGTAAAACTTGTTCTAAGTCCCATTGGAGGTTAGAGATCTTCCAATCTAACCTACAACAACATTCTACACCCATCAATTCCACCTCAAGAGCTCACAATCACAAAACCCTAAATAAAACCCTAGTTTTCAAGAAACTAGGTTTTCTAAGCAAAATCCAAGCAAAAAAATAGAGGTTGTAAAAGAGTTTACTAACCTCAAAACAAGCCTCCAACCGGGCTTACACAAGCTAGGGTTGAAGCTAAGCCCACCAACAAGCTTCTTTCCTCAGCCCCGAGCTCCCTCCAAGCCAAGGAGTACTCCTCCATGAAGAAAATGGAGAGAAAGGAGATCAAAACATGATCTAGAGAGGTTGGGAGTAAGAAAACCTAGAGAGAGAGAGAGAGAGAGGGAAAACCTACCTCCATCCTTCTCCAACCTCAGCCAACACCACAACAAGAGAGGGGGGTGAAGGGGTACTTAACCCAATGTAACAAAATCCAACTAGGCCCCTCACAAAGCCAAAATTACAAAACTGCACAAAAATGCATTCTGCAGCATTGTATACCGGTATGCGCATGGGCATACCGGTATCCAACCAAAAATCCCGCAACCCGAGCCTCGGCCAAGCAGTCTGCGCGAAGGGATTCCGGTATGCCTAGACCAGATACCGGTATACAGCGCATTCCGGTATCCGCTGCCGCATTCCGCAGAAGCCGAGAGCTGCGCACAACCAGTCTTCACTGGATTCCGGTATCCCCAAACCAGATACCGGTATGCGATTGCAAAATCTGCACTTTTGCATATTTCGACTTCCGGAGTCCGTTTTCGCACTTTCTAAGTCCCGAAAACACTCCGAAGCTCGCCAAACTCAACTCAAAACTCCAGAATAGTATAAGTCACTATTCTCACACTAGAACTCCGCAATTTGCAAAAGTTCAGTGTACTACACGCTACTCGTCGAGGGAGAGGAAAGGGAGGAGGCATTTGCGAATGTCGACAAAGAGGGAAAAGGAAGCGATTTTGTTACATCTCAAAGTCAGAATGTTGTAGGATCTTCTTGCTCGCCAATTGGAAAGTCATGAGAACTTGATTAATTACTGTTAATAGCCCAGGATAAGCATTACACCTAGGATAAGATATTTGAAGTACTAACCAGCTGTAATTAGTTGTATCCTATATTACATATAGGAATAAACTACTCTGTAATCAAGTATGCTACAACTAAATTTCTTCACCTACTCTTTCTCTCATTCCTTTTTATGGTATCAGAGCCTTAATCTTGGGCACATTCCTTGTACAACCTAATATTTCTTTCAGGCTGTTCTTTAATCATCTCCTATGGCTGCATCCCACTCAACCATTCCATCTAGCCTACCTAACACTCATGTCAAACTAGACAGAAGCAACTATTATTTTTGGAAAAGCATAATGATACCTGTTCTCAAGGCATATCGACTCCTAGGTTATGCCGACGGTACCATCGCATCTCCTCCAGAAACTATTACAGAAAACAACCAAGTCAAAAGATCCAATCCTGAATATGAAACATGGATGGTTCAAGGATCAGATTGCCCTCACTATTCTGATGTTGTCGGTGACGCAAGAAGTTGGCTATAATCTTGTTGGCCTTACATCCTCTCATCAAGTATGGACAACATTGGCAACCCTCTTTGACTCCCACACAATCGCCCAAGAGGACTTCATCGAGCAACAATGGCGCGACATCAAAAAAGGAGACACGCCCATGATCGAGTACCTCAAGAATGTGAAGCAACTGGCGACGCAATTTTCTCTAATTGGGAAACCAATCACGCCACTACAGCTGAATCGAAGAATCACCACAGCAGGTTTGGGTCCTGACTGGGAACCTCTTGTCCTAGCTCTTGCTTTGTCTCTAAGCACCATGAGCACCAATGATCTCTCTGCTCTTTTGCTCAATCAAGAGGCTCGCCCCGTAAATATGCTGCCTCAATCGAGATGACGTCTCCTCTCTCTAGTTTGCTCGGACCAACTCCAGCTACCACAAACTTTGTCGAGGGAAGGGGCCGATCGACTAGCTACTGCAGCACCTCAGGACGTGGAGGAAACTATCGGGGTAGAAGAAAAGGGAGAGGGAATTCTAATTATGGCGGCTCCTCTCTCAGCCCGCCTGGATTTTTTCACCAAAATGGAGAAGGATATCCTAATCAAAATAATTTATCTAATCAGCATGGGTTTACTTATAGAGGAGGCCCGACGCGAGGTTCTTATCCAAATCATGGTAGGCGCAACCCAAATCACCCTGTTCGCTGCCAACTATGCCAGCACCTTGGACATAGTGCTATACATTGCTATTCCCTTCCCTAAGGATTTCATGCTGAGCCATCTCATGCCCAAGCAAACACTGCTCAAGGAACTCGCTCTAATGATCATGACTTAGACTGGTATATTGACTCGGGCGCCACTCATCACATCACAGCGGACTTAGCAAATCTCAATATTCAAGTGGATCATCCTAGCACTGATCAACTCCACATTGGTGATGGTTCAGGTTTGCCCGTTCTTACCTCCAGCTCTTCCACTCTCAAAACACCCATCTGCTCCTTTACTTTACAAAATATTTTTTACACTCCTAATATCTCAAAAAATTTGTTGTCCATCCCTAAATTTGTTCAAGATAACTCATGTTTCTTTGAACTGCATCCGCATCATTTTGTCACTAAGGATCTTCACACACGCCAGGAGCTACTTCGCGGTACACTTAAGGACGGACTCTACTGCTTACAACCCAGGGATGGACACCTTTCTGTACCTCAAGCCTTCCTGACCACGTCATAGTCAAGTATTCTTTGGCATCAACGATTAGGTCACCCTGCTTTTCCTATTATTTCGCGTATCTTCAAGTGTTCTTTTAATAAGAATCATACTCCTTATGTTTGTGCTTCTTGTCAGTTGGGTAAAATTGTTCAACTTCCTTTTCCGCTTACTCATAATAAAACATCTGTTCCTTTTGCTCTTATTCATACTGATGTGTGGGGTCCTGCGCCTATTATCTCTCACACAGGGCATCACTATTACATTCGTTTTCTTGATGATTATAGCAAATATTCATGGTTTTTTGTCTTAAAGTCTCACTCTGATATTCCTCGCGTTTTTCATGCCTTTCGCTTACAAGTAGAAAATATGTTTGGATATAAATTAAAGCTATTCAATCTGATGGTGCCAAAGAATTTATGTCCACTACCTTTCAAAATGAACTACAACAAAATGGAATCTTGCACCGCATATCCTGCCCACATACACCTCAACAGAATGGTTCTGCTGAACGAAAACATAGGCACATTGTTGATATGGGTCTTACTCTTCTCGCTCACTCACACTTACCCTCGAAATTTTGGGATTATGCCTTTGAAACTGCAACATTTCTAATTAATCGTCTCCCAACTAAGTCACTTAACTACAAACTCCCTTTCAAGTTTTACATGATCAATCTCCTAATTACAAAATTTTACGCATTTTTGGTTGTTTATGTTTCCCATATCTAGGACCTTAAACTCAAAATAAACTTGATTTGCACTCTCGACCATGTGTTTTTCTTGGCTATCCATCCAATTATCATGGCTATCGTTGTTACGATCCGAGCACTGGTCGCATTTTCATTTCCCGAACAGTTGTGTTTGACGAGTAGTCGTTTCCTTTTCATTCTTCAAAGGCGTCTACCCTGGCTGAGCATAAGATGTCCCCTGTGAGCCCCTCACTTCCTCCCAACTTTTACCCAGCTATAACCACAACCTCATCCATACCTCCTCCTTCCAATGACTCGAACTTACCCACTACCAACCCAACCTTTGACCCAACACCCACCTTGCCTCGTAGTTTAGCCGATGATCCAGTGTCATAGGCTGGTCCTGTTAGTGATCCACCCCAGGTGCCCGACGTGGAAGATCAACCTGTCAACCCATCACAAACAGCATTTCATTCTATGTCTACATCACTGAGTGCCATCTCAGATGCTCCTATAATTGATGGTCGGCTCCAGCGCACTCATCCTATGGTAACAAGATCACAAGATGGCTCACTTCGGCCACTGCGGTTTACTATTGCTAAAAAACATCCCGTTGCATTCGTTGTTTCTGCTAATCTGCAGGAGCCATCATCATTCTCTAAGGCACAGAAGGATCCGCTATGGCATGCTGCTATGCAGGATGAATATCTGGCTCTTGTCAATAATCATACTTGGGATCTCATCCGGCCTCCTTCTTCCCATCAGGTCATTGGGTGTAAATGGGTGTATAAGATCAAACAGAAAGCGGATGGATCTATTGATCGTTACAAAGCTCGCCTTGTCGCCAAAGGATTCAACCAGCACGACGGAATTGATTATGACGAAACATATAGTCCAGTCATCAAACTAGTGACCATTCGAACCGTCTTGGCCATTGCTACCTCCTTCCAATGGCCCATCCGACAACTTGATGTGAAAAACGCCTTCTTACATGGCCATCTCGACGCGGAAGTTTATATGCAACAACCTCCACGTTTTGTCGATTCCACACGACCAAATTATGTATGCCGCTTGTGATGTTCTCTCTATGGGCTCAAACAAGCCCCTCGAGCCTGGTTTCTATGTTTAAGTGCATTTCTTCAGCGACTTGGTTTTCATGGATCCCACGCTGATTCTTCTTTGTTCATCCTTAACATCTTTTTATATTCATTATTTCTTTTGGTCTATATTGATGACATTATTCTTACTGGAACACCCAATGCACCTTTCGACTCTCTACTAGCCTCGCTTCATTAGGAGTTTGCTATGAAGGATTTGGGACCACTCCATTTCTTTCTTGGCATCGAAGCCCGCTCCGGCCCTGACGGATTATATCTTACTCAGTCTAAATATATTCATGACATTCTCAAACGTAACTCTATGCTAGATTGCAAACCAGTTGCTTCTCCGGTAACATCAGGCTCTCGTCTTTCTCTCAATGATGGTGATCCGTATGATAATCCCTCCCTATATCGTAGTGTGGTTGGTTGTCTTCAATATCTAACCTTGACTCGACCAGACATTGCTTATTGTGAGAATTCGAATTTTGGAAATTTGAAATTCTGTGTTCCTCTTTCCTGATACCGTGTTTTTTATCAGTATACGTATATATATACAGGTATATATATATATATATATATATATATATGTATATAAGTGATTTTAGAGGATGTTGTTAGTTGTTGGTTTTTCGTCGCGGAGAGAGAACGGCTTGACGGCGCGATCCGGAGTCCGATTTTGACGATCCAAAATGCTAGTTTCGATGTCTCGGCAGTGCTGAACGCGATGGCGCAATTCGTGTCGGCGTGCGACGAACGGATTGAAAGATATTGCATCTTCTTCGCTGAGTGCTCGAATGGCATGTTTATTGTTTCGCGTTTTGGACCCCGTTTTTCGCACCGTTTCGCGCGAATTCGATTTTGGAGGGGTGAAATGGGTTTTTCCCTGCTGTGGGAGGGGGGGGGACAATGGCTGAGAGGGTAGGTGAGTGCATTTATGGAACCTCACCCACCCCCTCTCTTTGTCCCTCTCACACTCAACCTCTCCCTCTCTCTCCCTCTCTCTCCCTCTCTCTCCCTTCTCTCCCCCTTGCTCCCAGAGGTGAGCCCGAGCTCCCCCTGCCCCTTGGCCTCCTCCCCGAGCTCTGCCGGCCGCCGCCGGCCACCACCTGGCCGGAGCAACCCCGGCCACCCCTCTCTCCCCCTTTTTCTCTTTTCTTCTTCTTCTTCTTCCCGGAGGTGTGCACCCAGGGGAAACCCACGCCGGAGCTCCCCTGAGGTGGCACGACCCCCGCCGCCGTCGCCCTGCCGCCGGGAGTCGCCGGCAGCCGCCGCCAAGCTGCTGCGGCCACTGCTGGAGCAGCAGCTGACCGAGGTTGGTGGGCCCCTGCCGCCGCCGCCTCCCGCACCCTGGGAAGTTGAGCATCACCTCCCCCGCGACCTCCGGCGCCGACCCCCTGCCTCCCCGGCCATCGCCGTGCCGCCGGAGAGCCGCCGGAGCCGCCGCGGGCTCGTTTTTGGCTGCTAGGGCAGCCCCTGGCCACCTTGCTCCGCCGCCGCCGCCGCTGCTCCCTGTTGCTGGCTGAGGTGAGCCCCCTCTTCCTTGCCTCCCCCGCAGCCGACCCTGGCCGCCGCCGGCCATGCTTGTCGGCCGGCAGCCGGCCGGAGCTAGCTGCTCCGGCCAGGGGTCATTTTTGTGGTGTTTTTGAATTGCGCGCTTGTTTGAGCTTCCTGTTGCCTCCCGGAGCCCAGGAAGGTGAGCACGATGATCGCGGCGATGCGCTGATCATCATGCTCACCTCAGATCTGGATTTGATTGAGCCGTTTCGTCGTTCGGCCTTTGTCGAGCGTTTCCCTCTTATGTTAGCTCTGTTTTTATGCAATTGTCGGGCCTGCGACTGTTCCTGTCGCAGCGAGGCTGTGAGCACGGTCTCCGTGACATCGTTACCTATCCGCTGGTGCTTGCGGAAGGTCGTGCGAATGTACGGTTCGCTCACACGGCCTTAGTTATGCATGCTTTTGTGCGCGCGCTCACTGTTTCTATGGGATTTCCCGGCTTGCGACTAGTCTTGTCGCAGTGGTACAGTGAGCACGGTTTCCGTGACGTCGTTACCTATCCGCTGGTGCTTGCGGAAGGTCGTGCGGACGTACGGTTTGCTCTAGCGGCTCCGTTTATTGCTCGTATGTATGGAATTGTGCTTGTTTTGGGACTTTGGCGTTTGTGGCAGCGTTGCGACGCTGTGGGCAGCAAGGGTTTGGTCCTCGGGACCCTGTGGACTGGTTGTCCAACCCCCTCGCCCTTCGTGGAGTTTCGGATTCATTTTCGACGCGTTTTTCGATGAAATAATCGGCGAAACGCACGTTTCTAGTTGTGCGACTCACTCGCTGTTTTCGCGAGCGACTTGGCTTCGTCGTGTAGCCTCGTTGGCTGTTCCTCATCGCTGTCCCGAAGTTCCGAGGACAGCGGATGAGTGATGTGGGGTTCCGGTGCCAAATCGGCACTTTTCGGGAACCCGGGAAGCCTTTACGGGTGCGTTTGATGTTCGTGGCACCCTGAGCTTGTGCTCGCTGTCCCGTCACTTGGTTTTGTGTGTTCGGGGACAGCGAGGGACCTTGTTGGCTGTTTGGTACCCCTCTGGGGCTTTGTGTGGTTTCGGGATCGTCCCGGTGGGTTTCCCGGGCGATCCGTCGATTTCGGGATGTGAGAGCTTTGTGTTTAGCGTCGACTTGGTGGACCTTGACCCTGTGAGTCTTTCGTAGGTCCTGTCGCGGTTCCCGAGAGCCGTCGGTGTTAGATTGGATCTTACCTACAGGTGGGTGCTTCGATCCGGAGTCGGTTCAGTGGACTACGGTGATACCTTTCTATCCCTTCTTTGGCATTACAGTTTTTAATTCACTTGACTCCCGTAGACTCTACTTATATGCGTGCTTGGATAGTAGAGTAGTTGTAGTTGCATGGTTCTTGAGACGACCCAGTTGGTCGGTAGTGATCGCCTATTGTTCCGAGCGATCCTAGTTGTAGTTGCATGGTTCTTGAGACGACCCAGTTGGTCGGTAGTGATCGCCTATTGTTCCGAGCGATCCTAGTTGTAGTTGCATGGTTCTTGAGACGACCCAGTTGGTCGGTAGTGATCGCCTATTGTTCCGAGCGATCCTAGTTGTAGTTGCATGGTTCTTGAGACGACCCAGTTGGTCGGTAGTGATCGCCTATTGTTCCGAGCGATCCTAGTTGTGGTTTGCGTGGTTCTTGAGACGACCCAGTTGGTCGGTGGTGATCGCCTGTTGTTCCGAGCGATCCTAGTTGTGGCTTATTGGTTGCTTCTCGGCTTGTTGCCGTTCTGTGGATTGAGCATTCGCATCGATCGTCACAGCTCTTCTAGCACTTCACGTACACCGCGGTCTGATCCACCGTTTGAGGGTGTTCTTTTCCGGAAAAGGGTCGTTGAGTTTGTGCCGACCCGTGAGCCTTGATGCAGTGCGTCCAGAAGGTTTATGTGCCGATAGATGAGCAGGTGACAGTGACAGGGATACGTCCCGGTGGTTTCAGATTGGGTTTATCTTGTGGTTATCTCCTTTGATGCATATACCAGTTGCTTACAGTAGCATAGTTGTTTCAGTTGTATGTCAGCTTCATACTTACTTGTGCTACTGTATACCATATCTATCTTTTGTTGACCCTCGTGCCGGTGTGTACACCTCGCCTTCGTCGGCTTGCGGTACCCACTGGGAGGGGAGACATGTGTACATGTTCTCACCCCCCGCCCTCATTGCAGGTTTCAGGTGAGCAGGGTGGTGAGTGTCGGGACGCTGCGAGGCACGCCTAGATAGTAGCTCTAGAGGTTCCGACTCGTGAGGCTACTTCCCCAGATTTGGTTATCACCCTACCTTCGCCTATTAGATGTGATTTGTGGTTCAGTTATTCTTTGGGCTTACTCTAGCATGCTTATGTGTTGTTGATCATTCATTATCATTATGTGATGATTGCATGCTTGGACTAGTTGGTGGTATCCATGTTCTTCGATCGTTTCTTTTATCGAGTATTTTGGTTTTCTACCCCTCGTGGTAGCGTCGTGAAATAAAGGTTTCCGTGTGGGAAACAGTTCTCAAATGGATTTCTGATTGTTCGGTTTTTGTGATTTCAAAAGAGAGTTCTCGTGTGGAGGACAGTTTTCAAATAATTCTTGGATGATTGACATTAGGATTTCAAATAAAGCTTCTGGGTAAGGAGCAGCTTTCTAGAATGTTTGTTGCTTGTGCATCGCATCATCCTTCGCTTAAGGACTTGCTTAGATTCATACTGGCTTAAGGACTGCTAGCTGTATGAATCCTATTGAGTTGTTTTGTTGTTCGTGGTGAATGAATGGTGGTTGTGATCCTGTTGTTTGTTGTGGACGCCGTGCAAATACAGGGGAGGTTCTGTCCGTGCGTACAGTGGACCCTGTATTTGTGGCGGGTCTGTACGTGGCGCGGGCTAGGCTTTCAAAAAAAAAATTTTAGCACGTTTTTTCCGCATCTAGAACTAGCCCGGGGCGTGACAGATTAAGATGGTATCAGAGCGTAAAGGGAACAAACACTCATTCATTCATTAACTTGTAACTGAACCACTGGTTAGGCTGACCCCTAGGAAGACCTAGGATGTGTAGGCGCGCGAGTTCGAGGGGTTTGTTTTCGGCTTGTGTTTTGTGGGAGTTGCCGACCCCTTTTCTCTTGCGCTGGTTTCTGCGTTTTGCAGTTGGCTTGTGGTCTTGGTAGACCTCCTCGTCCGGGTCGTGGTGGTGGGCGTGCGCCTGAGGAGCCGTCTGCTGGTGTTCTGTTTCGGGCTGTTGTGGCTGGTTCGAGTGAGGAGCTGGCAGGAGGCGGACAGCCTGGTGTGGACCGTACCCTGTGTGCTTGAGGCCGAGGCGAGGGGTCAGTTGGCGACCCTCTCCGGCATGTTCCGGCTTGTTCCGGTGGTTTTTGCAACAGGCTACGGCAGCTGCCGCCCCAGCCCCTCCTACTCCTTTGCCGTGTACCCCCCGATGACTGCAGACCCTCCTGTGGCACCCACACCGTTGTGCGACGACCGTGACGATGACAGCGACTTCGTCGGCTGTTTCGCGCGTGGACGCCGACCCCGTGTTTGGGGTGGTGGCCACACCCGAGCGTGTTTGGGCGGACCTCCTGAGTTTTGATCTGCCCTGGTTCGCAGGCTCGTGCTGTTTCTGGTAGTGGTGGTGGAGTACCAGACAGATCCCAAGTGGCAGGGTGTTTTCCCCTTTGTGTAACCACTCGTTGGTAAGTGGTGGCCCTTGTGGGCTTGGGAACGTCACTTGGTGGACCTGTGTTGTTGTAGGGCTGTTCTCGCCCTGTCCCCACTTTTCGTGTTGAGCACGAGGGCCTCTGCGAGCGTCTCTACGGAGACGGTGCTTTGAGCGGTTTCGACCGCAGTTTGGGTGTTTTCCCCTCTGTTTTGTTGGGTAGGGCGGTGAAGCCTACCCCTCTGACGTCTTGCTGGTGGCATCGTCAGTGTTGGTCTTTCGACCATTGGCTAGTTCTGGCGTCGAACTGACGTGTACTAGACTGAGTGGACACTGTTGAGTGTCGGGTGTTTGTTGGTGCCTACGTGGCTTGCGGCTATCCTAACGCCTAAATTGGTGTGTTATGGGATTCCTGGAGGTATTTGTAGGTTTCCGTGTTGCCGCGAGATCTTCCAGGTTCTTGTTGGGGATCTCACCGCGTTCGACGCTGGTTAGTCGACGCTGGTTTTGTTTTTCCTCCGCTTTGGTACGGGTGGATTGACGACCCTTGTCACCTGTAGCTGTCGGTTCGTTGTTGGAAGCCGATGACTCCTAGGGAGTCGGCTCAGGGCAGACTTTGTTTTGTGGGTCGGTTTGCTGTTCCCGTTAATTCGGTGACTCGTCTGTGACTTTGGTCCAGCTGTTGAGTGGTTGACCCGGTACCTTCGTGGTATTGCCGACTGGTTGTTGGCCTTGACCTTGGGATATTTCGTTTTCTTTTGATAAGTACGTTGGCTGCAGACAACGTAGTGTCGAAAGGTAGAACGAAATACCCTATCCCTTTTTGGGACTTTCTGGATTGGGTCGGTGCCTTCCCTTGCAAGACTCTTCTCGCTCCTTGTCGTCTTGCGGAAAGCTGTGTGTTGGTCATCCCCGTCCTAGTGGTGAACCTTGAGCTAATCCTGGCGTGGTTTTTGCGCAGTTGATTTGCCATCACTGTCGTTGGTTTGACTCCGGTTGAGTCAGGTTGCCTTTTAGCTCGGTTTTGGGATGACGGGAGCCTGGATGTTGGCTCCGAGGTCTCTGTGCTTGTGTTCGCGTGCTGGGTTTTCGCCGCGTCTTTCGTGTAGCTATGCTTTGGAGCGCGTGCCCGATCTTTTGGGATCTGATGTTCGGCATCGTTGGTGTTTTTATCCCTTGTTGCGATTGGCGATCCTGTACACCTGAGTGATGGACTCGCAAGGTTTTCGTTGGTTGGATTGCGAGTTCGAGCTTATCGAGTTGACGGTGTTGTTGTAGTACCCTCTACCGCAGACCTTCGATCTCTTCGACCGGCTCCAGGGAGCCTCAGTTTTTCTCGAAGTGTGTGTTCTGCAGCCAGGTTATCCTTAGTTGAGGATCAAGGCCGAGGACGTTGCGTTAGACGGCCTTCCGGACTCGTTACGGGCTTTACGAGGTCACGGTTTCGCCGTTCGGTTTGACGAACGTTCCGGCAGCTTTTTGGATTTGATGAACTGGGTTTCGGCAGTTCTTGGATCAATTTGTCGTGGTCTCCTTTGACGACATACTGATCTCTTCGAAGAGTTTCCTTCTTGGTTCGCATCGTGACGCAGGCTGGTTTTGTGGAGGAACCAAGGAAGGTGGACCTTGTAGTGGTTTAGCCTGTTCCGACTTCTGTGGTAGAGTTTAGGAGCTTCCTCGGCTCGGGCTTTGTTGCCGGCGATTTGTTGAGGGTTCTTCTCAAGATCGCCGCCCCTTTGAGCAAGCTGTCGAGGAAAGGCGCGTTGTTTCTGTAGACTCCCGCTTGTTTGATGAGCTTCTAGGAGCCGATGGACTGTTTGACCCGTGCCCCTATCTTAGCATAGTCGCAGCCTGGTGAGGTTGTTATGATCTTCTGCGATGCATCTTGGATGGGATTGGGGTGCGTGCTCATTCAGCATGAGAACATCTATCTGGCGCTCGATCTCGAGTCAGCAGCAGTGGTGTTCGCTCTCAAGCTTTGGAGACACTGCCTGAATGGAGCGCGTGATGAGATCTTCACGGTTTCCCTGAGTCTGTTGTATCTCTTCAAGGAGCCGTTTACCTTGGTTTTCGTCACCGGGTTGCCTCGTTCTCAGCGAGGTCATGTTGCGATCTGGGTTTTGTGGACTGTTTGACGAAAACAGCTCACTTCCTACCGGTACACTCGTTTTAGTCTCGGGATCGACTAGCGCAGCTCTACTTGGATGAGTTCGTCGGGCTGTTTGGAGTGCCAGTGTCGATCGTTTTGGATTGGAGTTCTCGCTTCGTTTCCCAGTTCTGGAGGAGCTTGCAGTAGGCACTGGGGACGAGGCTCGACTTCAGCTCAGTTTACCACCCTCAGAGTGTTGGGCAGTCGGAGCGAGTCTTCTAGACTCTCGAGGTTATGCTCCGGGCATGCGTTTTGGATTGTGGTGAGGATTGGTTCAGGTATCTTTCCTTGATGGAGCTTGCTTTCTTCTACAGCTTCCTAGCGAGCGTTGGATTGGCACCGTGCGAGGCGTTGTTTGGAAGTCGTTGTCGATCGCTGTTCTGTTTGGTTGACGTGGGTGAGCGTCGTGTGATCGGGCCGACAACGATTCAGCTAAGGGAGGATCTCTGTCGCGGTGAGGTGCCTGTGAGGTTTTTGGCTCGCAAGGTGAAGCAGTTGAGGAACCGGAGCTTTCTTTTGTGAGACTGCGGTGGACGAGTCGCGAGGAACGCGAGACTTCTCGGGAGCTGAGGTCTGCTTCGCGTGAGAGGTATCCGCTGTTGTGCGCGGATGGTGTGTGAGTAAGTTTCGGGGACGAAACTTCTTGTTAGGTGGGAGTGATGTGAGAATTCGAATTTTGGAAATTTGAAATTCTGTGTTCCTCTCCCCTGATACCGTGTTTTTGATCAGTATACGTATATATATACAGGTATATATATATATATATATGTATATAAGTGATTTTAGAGGATGTTGTTAGTTGTTGGTTTTTCGTCGCGGAGAGAGAACGGCTTGACGGCGCAATCCGGAGTCCGATTTTGACGATCCAAAATGCTAGTTTCGATGTCTCGGCAGTGCTGAACGCGATGGCGCAATCCGTGTCGGCGTGCGACGAACGGATTGAAAGATATTGCATCTTCTTCGCTGAGTGCTCGAATGGCATGTTTATTGTTTCGCGTTTTGGACCCCGTTTTTCGCACCGTTTCGCGCGAATTCGATTTTGGAGGGGTGAAATGGGTTTTTCCCTGCTGTGGGAGGGGGGGGACAATGGCTGAGAGGGTAGGTGAGTGCATTTATGGAACCTCACCCACCCCCTCTCTTTGTCCCTCTCACACTCAACCTCTCCCTCTCTCTCCCTCTCTCTCCCTTCTCTCCCCCTTGCTCCCAGAGGTGAGCCCGAGCTCCCCTGCCCCTTGGCCTCCTCCCCGAGCTCTGCCGGCCGCCGCCGGCCACCACCTGGCCGGAGCAACCCCGGCCACCCCTATCTCCCCCTTTTTCTCTTTTCTTCTTCTTCTTCTTCCCGGAGGTGTGCACCCAGGGGAAACCCACGCCGGAGCTCCCCTGAGGTGGCACGACCCCCGCCGCCGTCGCCCTGCCGCCGGGAGTCGCCGGCAGCCGCCGCCAAGCTGCTGCGGCCACTGCTGGAGCAGCAGCTGACCGAGGTTGGTGGGCCCCTGCCGCCGCCGCCTCCCGCACCCTGGGAAGTTGAGCATCACCTCCCCCGCGACCTCCGGCGCCGACCCCCTGCCTCCCCGGCCATCGCCGTGCCGCCGGAGAGCCGCCGGAGCCGCCGCGGGCTCGTTTTTGGCTGCTAGGGCAGCCCCTGGCCACCCACCTTGCTCCGCCGCCGCCGCCGCTGCTCCCTGTTGCTGGCTGAGGTGAGCCCCCTCTTCCTTGCCTCCCCCGCAGCCGACCCTGGCCGCCGCCGGCCATGCTTGTCGGCCGGCAGCCGGCCGGAGCTAGCTGCTCCGGCCAGGGGTCATTTTTGTGGTGTTTTTGAATTGCGCGCTTGTTTGAGCTTCCTGTTGCCTCCCGGAGCCCAGGAAGGTGAGCACGATGATCGCGGCGATGCGCTGATCATCATGCTCACCTCAGATCTGGATTTGATTGAGCCGTTTCGTCGTTCGGCCTTTGTCGAGCGTTTCCCTCTTATGTTAGCTCTATTTTTATGCAATTGCCGGGCCTGCGACTGTTCCTGTCGCAGCGAGGCTGTGAGCACGTTCTCCGTGACATCGTTACCTATCCGCTGGTGCTTGCGGAAGGTCGTGCGGATGTACGGTTCGCTCACACGGCCTTAGTTATGCTTGCTTTTGTGCGCGCGCTCACTGTTTTTATGGGATTTCCTGGCTTGCGACTAGTCTTGTCGCAGTGGGACAGTGAGCACGGTTTCCGTGACGTCGTTACCTATCCGCTGGTGCTTGCGGAAGGTCGTGCGGACATACGGTTTGCTCTAGCGGCTCCGTTTATTGCTCGTATGTATGGAATTGTGCTTGTTTTGGGACTTTGGCGTTTGTGGCAGTGTTGCGACGCTGTGGGCAGCAAGGGTTTGGTCCTCGGGACCCTATGGACTGGTTGTCCAACCCCCTCGCCCTTCGTGGAGTTTCGGATTCATTTTCGACGCGTTTTTCGATGAAATAATCGGCGAAACGCACGTTTCTAGTTGTGCGACTCACTCGCTGTTTTCGCGAGCGACTTGGCTTCGTCGTGTAGCCTCGTTGGCTGTTCCTCATCGCTGTCCCGAAGTTCCGAGGACAGCGGATGAGTGATGTGGGGTTCCGGTGCCAAATCGGCACTTTTCGGGAACCCGGGAAGCCTTTACGGGTGCGTTTGATGTTCGTGGCACCCTGAGCTTGTGCTCGCTGTCCCGTCACTTGGTTTTGTGTGTTCGGGGACAGCGAGGGACCTTGTTGGCTGTTTGGTACCCCTCTGGGGCTTTGTGTGGTTTCGGGATCGTCCCGGTGGGTTTCCCGGGCGATCCGTCGATTTCGGGATGTGAGAGCTTTGTGTTTAGCGTCGACTTGGTGGACCTTGACCCTGTGAGTCTTTCGTAGGTCCTGTCACGGTTCCCGAGAGCCGTCGGTGTTAGATTGGATCTTACCTACAGGTGGGTGCTTCGATCCGGAGTCGGTTCAGTGGACTACGGTGATACCTTTCTATCCCTTCTTTGGCATTACAGTTTTTAATTCACTTGACTCCCGTAGACTCTACTTATATGCGTGCTTGGATAGTAGAGTAGTTGTAGTTGCATGGTTCTTGAGACGACCCAGTTGGTCGGTAGTGATCGCCTATTGTTCCGAGCGATCCTAGTTGTAGTTGCATGGTTCTTGAGACGACCCAGTTGGTCGGTAGTGATCGCCTATTGTTCCGAGCGATCCTAGTTGTAGTTGCATGGTTCTTGAGACGACCCAGTTGGTCGGTAGTGATCGCCTATTGTTCCGAGCGATCCTAGTTGTAGTTGCATGGTTCTTGAGACGACCCAGTTGGTCGGTAGTGATCGCCTATTGTTCCGAGCGATCCTAGTTGTGGGGCGCGGCAACGGACGGCGACGGCGGCCGGCGGCGACGCAAACATCGGCAAGAGTTGGTCGCCGGACGTCGTCCTGCCGGTGACCACAACAGTGAAGACCGGCGGTGGTGGCGGCGGAGCGAGCTTGACCGCAGCTGCCCTAGCTGCCCAGTCCGAGCCCGCGGCGGCTGCGGCGGCGCTCCGGCGGCACGGCAACGGCCGGAGAGGTAGGGGGCGGCGCCGGAGGTCTTGAGGGTGGCGGTGCTCACCCTCCAAGGCGGCGGGAGGCGGCGGCGGCTCGGGCCCAGAAGCCTCGGCCTGCTGCTACCCTAGCAGCAGCCACAGCAGCTCGGCGGCAGGGCTCGACTCCGGCAGTCGTGCCACCTCAGGGGGAGCTCAGGCGTGGGTTCCCCCTGGGTGCACACCGCAGGGAAGGAAAAGAAGAAGAAGAAGAAGAAGAAGAAGAAGAAGAAGAAGGAAAAGGAGAAGAAAAAGGGAGAGGAAGGTGGCCGGGGTTGCGCCGGCCCGGGGGTGGTCGGCGACGGCTGGCGGCGCACTGGGAGGTGGCAGAGGAGTTGGGGGAGAGGGGGCTCACCTCTAGGAGCTGAGGGAGTAGTGGAGAAGAGGGAGCTCACTCTCTCTCTCCACACACACTCACAATACACATATACACCATGTATATATGCACAAAAGTCCCTCAAACACCAAAAATTACCCCTGGGTCCCGCACAGCAGGCACAAAATGCCCAGACACCCCTCCACAAGCAATCTCACGCGAAACGGTGCGTGAAACAGGGTCCAGATCGCGAAACCATAAAATGTACACTACGACCCCTCAGCGAAGAACATGCGACATCTCTCAAACCGTCCGTCGCATGTCGAAACGGGTCGCGCCATCGCGTTCAGCACTACCGAGACATTGAATCTACTATTTTGGATTGTCAGAAACGGACTCCGGATTGCGCCGTTAAGCCGTTCTCTCTCTGCAATAAAACTTAAAACAATAAAAATGCACTAAATATACTATATATATACATATATATATATATATATACATATATATATATATACATATATATATATATATACCCATACATATATATATATATACGTATACAGGTCAAATACACAGTAACAGGGGAGAGGAACACAGAATTCAAATTTTGAAAAATTTGAATTCTCACACTTGTGTTAAGTGTAGTAATGCATATTCAGGAACTCGCAAGCTAGTTGAGACACATTTGAAAGTTTATGGAATAGTTCGCAACTATACTTTTTGGTATCACCATGGAGAAAAGGCAGGTGAGTCTCAATCTGAATCTGATGGTGAAGATGCAGAGGAAACAGAAGAAGATGAGAGTGATGAAATGCAAAAAATAATCAGAGATTTATATCCTAATTTTATTGACTCCGATAGAAATCCCGATGATACTTATGCATCAAGCCATGAAGTACATGAAGAGGAACCAAATAATGAAGCAAAAAATTTTTACAGACTATTAAAAGATTGTAATCAACCATTATACCCAGATTCAAAAAGCTCAAAATTATCAATTCTAGTCAAATTGCTTAATATCAAGAGTCTTGGACGGTAGAGTAATGCATCATTTACTATGTTATTACAATTGTTGAAAGAAGAGTTTCGACCTGAAGGATCAACTTTGCCAGATTCATATTATGAGGCTAAAAAGATTATCCAGGATCTTGGGCTCTCTTACAAAACAATTGATGCATGTGTAAATCATTGCATGTTATATTGGAAGGAGGATGAGAAGTCTAATATTTGCAAAATTTGTGGTGCTTCTAGATGGAAAAATAATAAGGATAATGGAAAAAAACAAGCGTAAAGCAAACGGTAAAAGAATACCATCAAAGATATTACGCTATTTTTCATTAAAATATAGACTTCAAAGACTATTTATGTCCAAAAAACGGCTTCTATTATGAGATGGCATTTGATAAAAGAGTAGATGATGGTGTAATGAGACATCCTGCTGATTCAATGGCATGGAAATCTTTTGACAAGGATCATGAATCTTTTGCCTTAGAGCCTCGAAATGTACGACTTGGACTTGCTAGCGATAGTTTCCAACCCTTCGGGGATTCGAGAAAGCCATACAGTATTTGGCCTGTTATATTGATACCGTATAATTTGCCACCATATATGGATATGTATGAAAGAACCTAATCTTATTTTATCAATGCTCATTCCAGGACCTGAGAGTCCTGGAGATGCGATTGATGTATATCTCCAGCCCTTAATTGAAGAACTAATGGAGTTATGGGAAGTAGGCATTGAAACTTTTGATGCCTCAACTTGTCAAAATTTTCAAATGCGTGCAGCTTTATTATGGACTATTATTAATGATTTTTCGGCATATGGTAATTTATCTAGATGGAGCACGAAGAGAAAATTGGCGTGTCCTTGCTGTAATAAGGAGACGTTTTCAATTAGATTGGCTAATGGTTGCAAGCATTGTTATATGGGCCACCGGCGCTATTTACCTATCAATCATAAATGGAGAAATGACAAGTCCTCATTTGATGGTACTAAGGAGAAAGGATTGCCACCAAAGGTAATCATTGGAGAAGATATTCTTGAACAGGTGCAAGACCTTGAAGGGATCATATTAACTAAAGCTGCTAATAAGAAGCAAAAGATATCACATAATATTCGCGGAGATAATTGGAACAAGAAGAGTATATTTTTTAAACTTCCATATTGGCACACCTTTTATTACGACATAATTTGGATGTTATGCATATTGAAAAAAACATATCTAAAAATTTTCTTGGGACAATCATGAATATAAAGGGAAAAACTAAAGATACTATCAAATCTCGTCTTGATTTGCAAGCTATGAATATAAGGCCAGACTTACATCCAATTCAGAAAGAAAACAAATTCGTACTTCTGGCTGCATCTTATACATTATCTCCAAGTGAGAAACACAGGTTTTGTGATTTTCTCAAACAGCTTAAAGTTGCTGATGGCTTTTCGTCGAATATCTCTCATTGTATAAATCTTAAAGATCATAAGATTTCAGGCTTGAAAAGTCATGATCATCATATTCTTTTGCAGCGACTATTTCCTCTTGCACTCCGTGGTCTTCTTCCTCGAAATGTATATGAACCACTTGTTGAGTTATCTTTCTTTTTCATGATATTGTGTTCTAAGACATTAAGTTTAGATAATTTGAGTCAGATTGAAGCACAAATTCTAATAACTCTTTGCGAGTTAGAGAGGACTTTTCCACCTTCATGTTTTGACGTCATGCTACATTTGTCAATTCACTTAGCACATGAGGCTAAAGTTGGTGGACCTGTCCAATACAGATGGATGTATCCTATAGAACGGAACTTGTACAAACTAAAATCATATATACGCAATAGAGCTCGTCCAGAGGGTTCAATTGCAGAAGGATACATCGCAAAAGAATGAACCTCGCGACACATATGTGATGTCACTGAAAATGGATGATGACCTCAAGGAACCAGCAGCTGTGGATGAGGCGTATCAACAAGTAGAATCTTCCAATCCAATGATTGATACATCCAAGTTATTAAAGATGGATGATAATGTTAATTGGCATAGGAATGATGTGGAGCCAATGATGGTTGATGGACCTTCGACACAAAAGAAAAGAAACAGATGATCCCAACTAATCAAGTTAATGATGCAGTGTTTTGCTTGATCTAGCTAATCAATTTTAATTGTGTAATAATGTAATTAGATTAGCATCAAAATTTATTTGTTTAACAATATATAATAGTAAATTTCTTTCTCTAACTGTTTTTTATTTTGTTTATCATTGATTTTGTTGCATGTTATAGGTATAAAATGGAAGCATCAAGGTTACAAAAGGCAAATAAGGCCTCTTCAAGATGTTACCTTAGAACATATGAATGAACTATGGAACAAATGGAGAGGAGACTTGCATCGTAAATTCATAAAGCCGTGCGAGAATATGCAGGAGGCCTTAAAGATTGTTCCAGAAGGTGTTGATCGAGAGGATTGGGAGTCGCTTGTTAAAGAGCATTTTTTTAGTGAAAAATTTCTAGTATGTTGTTTTGTTTCGTAAGAGTTATTAGTTGCTTTTTCAGTTTTTTATTTTTTTCACAATATTGGTTTTACTCTTTATAATTTTTATTTTAAATTTAGCAATTGTGTTTTATTTGATAAATGCAGGCGGCAAGTAAGAGAAACTCAGAAAATAGAGCCGAACTATCAATGCCCCATCGTACTGGTAGCAAGCCATTCCGACAAATTATTTATAAAAAGGTAATCTAAATCTACATAATAGACTTTTAACATTTTATTGTAGTCATTAATTGATATGAACCTGTAGTACCCCAGGGGCCTAACTGACGAAATGACTGCAATATCCTAGACTGTTCGACACTTCTGGAGAGGGTCGAGACAAGTCGGAGTCGTTTTGACTCAAAATAGACGCGAAAGCGGACTCGGAGCACCGAAATAAGCCAAAACTGAAGTTTTGGGCGTTTGGTACTTTAGGGCGCCCGGAAGTTGTGTTTTGGGCGCCCAGTTGTTGAGTGCTCATTCTTTGTTTTGCTAAGTTATTTCGGATCCAGTATTCGGGCGCCCGGAAAGTGAGTCCGGAAGTTTGCCTTGTGAGTATCGATTCGTGTGACACGTGTGATGTGGTAGGTGGGTTTCGCCGGACCACGTTTGGGCACACCAGACCGCGGGCGGAGAGTCCGAAGTGCTGGATAAGTTACAGGCTGGAAGAACCGGGCGCCCACTTCTTGGGTTTCGGGCGCCCGAATGTGGGGAATTCAGCTGAGGGACAGGTTAGCAGCAGTTGCTCTTGAGGCTCATTGTATCCTAACCCTATGTCTATAAAAGTTTGGGGACGACCCCCCTGAGGCTTTTTCTCCCCTTCTTCACAGTGAGCCCTGGATATTTGCAGTTTAGCCCCTCAAATCTGTCACGCCCCGGGCTAGTTCTATATGCGGAAAAACGTGTCAATTTTTTTTTAAAAGCCTAGCCCGCGCCACGTACAGACCCGCCACAAATACAGGATCCACTGTACACACGGACAGAGCCTCCCCTGTATTTGCACAGCGTCCACAACTTACAACAAGATCACAACCACCATTCATTCATCACAACAGCACAACAACTCAACGAGAGATTCATACAGCTAACAGTCCTTAAACCTGTATGAATCTAAACAAATCCTTAGGCGAAGGATGATGCAATGCACAAACAACAATCATTCTAGAAATCTGCTCCTTACCCAGAAGCTTTCTTTGAAACCCTAGATCCAATCATTTAAACCCTTTGAAAACCGTTCCCCACACGAGAACCTTTCTTTTGAAAACGCTACCACGAGGGGTAGAAAACCAAAGTATGCGATAAATGAAAGATCTAGAAGAATACTCAACCAAGAGTCTAAGCATGCAATTAACTCATCCAAAATGTAACTGAACCTCATCCACAACTAACCAACTGTCAAGGGATAGAATAAACCAAAAATCTGGGGGAGAAGCCTCACAGGTCGGAACCTCTAGCACACTATCTATGCGTGCCTCGCTGCGTCCCGACTCTCACCACCCTGCTCACCTGAAAACAACAACGAGGGCGGGGGGTGAGAACATGTAAACATGTCTCCCCTCCCAGTGGGTACCGCAAGCCGACGAAGGCGAGGTGTACACACCGGCACGAGGGTCAACAAAAAGCTAGATATGGTATACAGTAGCATAAGTAAGTATGAGGCTGACATACAACTGAAACAACTATGCTACTGTAAGCAACTAGTATATGCATCAAAGGAGATAACCACAAAGCAAACCCAATCTATAACCGCCGGGACGTACCCCGGGCACTGTCACAACCTGCTCAACCAACTGGCACAAAACCTACCAGACGCCCTGCGTCGAGGCTCACGGGTCGGAAACACACGACCCTTTTTCGGAAAAGAAGCCCAAACGGTGGATCAGACCGTTGGCATACGTGAGGTGCTAGGGAGCTGTGACGATCGATGCGTATGCTCAATCCACAGAACGGCAACGAGCCGTGAAGCAACTGATAAACCACAACTAGGATCGCTCGGAACAACAGGCAATCACCACCGACCAACTGGGTCGTCTCAAGAACCATGCAAACCACAACTACTCTACTATCCAAGCACGCATATAAGTAGAGTCAACGGGAGTCAAGTGAACTAATAACTGAAATGCAAGAGAAGGGATAGAAAGGTATCACTGTAGTCCACTGAACCGACTCCGGATCGAAGTACCCACCTGTAGGTAAGATCAAGTCTAACACCGACGGCTCTCGGGAACCGCGACAGGACCTACGAAAGACTCACAGGGTCAAGGTCCACCAAGTCGACGCTAAACACAAAGCTCACACAATTCCGAATCGACGGATCGCCCGGAAAACCCACCGGGACGATCCTGAAACCACACAAAGCCCCAGAGGGGTACCTACAGCCAATCAAGTCCTCCGCTGTCCCCCAAACACACACGACAAGGTGGCGGGACAGTGAGTACAAGCTCGGGGTGCCACGAACACAAACGCACCCGACACGGCTTCCCGGGTTCCCGAAAAGTGCCGTTTTGACACCGGAACCCCTCGTCACTCATCCGCTGTCCTCGGAACTTCGGGACAGCGATGAGGAACAGCCACAAGGCTAAACGACGAAGCCAAGTCGCTTGTGAAATCAGCGAGCGAGTCGCACAACAAGAAACGCGCGTTTCGCCGATTATTTCATCGAAAAACGCGTCGGAAACGAATCCGAAACTCCGCGAAGGGCGAGAGGGTTGGACAACCAGTCCACAGGGCCCCGAGGACCAAGCCCTTGCTGCCCACAGCATCGCACACTACCACAAAAGCCAAAGTCCACAAACAAGCAACTTATACATACATACAAGCACTAAACAAAGCCGTTCGAGCAAACCATACATCCGCACGACCTTCCGCAAGCACCAGCGGATAGGTAACGATGTCACGGAGACCGTGCTCACAGCCCCACTGCGACAGGACAAGTCGCAAGCTCAGCAAACCCATAAAAACAGTGAACACATGCAATAAGCAAGCATAATTAAGGCCGTTCGAGCGCTCCGTTCGTCCGCACGACCTTCCGCAAGCACCAGCGGATAGGTAACGATGTAACGGAGGCTGAGCTCACAGCCCCACTGCGACAGGAACAGTCGCAGGCCGGGAAAACCCATAAAAACAGAGCTAACATAAGAGGAAAACGCTCGACAAAGGCCGAACAGTAAAACGGCTCAACCAAAGCAGAAACTAAGGTGAGCATGATGATCAGCGCATCGCCGCGATCATCGTGCTCACCTTCCCGGACTTCGGGAGGCATCGGGGAGCTCAAACACCAAGGTACGGCCAAAAACCAACAAAGCAAGACCCCGGCCGGAGCAACCAGCTCCGGCCGGCTGCCGGCCGGCATGCACGGCCAGCGGCGGCCAGGGTCGGCAGAGGAGGTGGCAAGGAAGAGGGGGCTCACCTCAGCCGGCGGCGGGAAGCGGCGGCGGCGGCGCGGGGAAACCGGTAGCCCTCGGGTTGGCTAGGGCACGGCGGCGCGGCAACGGACGGCGACGGCGGCCGGCGGCGACGCGAGCACCGGCAAGAGGGGGTCGCCGGACGTCGTCCTGCCGGTGACCGCGACAAAAACAACGGCGGGCGGCGGCGGCGGAGCAAGCTCGGCCGCAGCTGCCCAAGGTGCTCAGCCTCAACCCGCGGCGGCCATGGTGGCGCTCCGGTGGCACGGCGACGGCCGGGGAGGTAGGAGGCGGCGCCGGAGGACCCAAGGGAGACAGCACTCACCTCATACGGTGACGGGGTGCGGCGGCGGCGGCATAGGGGAGAGCCCTAGCTCCGGGAAGGCTCGGCCACACCCACTCCGGCAAGGAACGGCGGCGGCGGTGGTCCGGACGGCGAGCACCGGCAAGCTGGCGTCGTCGGACGTCGGGTAGGGGGCGGCCGCGACAGAAACAACCGGCGGTGGCGGCGGCGGAGCAAGGCTGGCCACAGCTGCCCAAGCTGCCTCTACCGAGCCCGCGGCGACTCCGGCGGTGTTCCGGCGGCACGGCGATGGCCGGGAAGGAAGGGGTCGGCGCCGGAGGACCCGAGGGTGACGATGCTCACCCTCCAAGGCTGCGAGAGGCGGCGGCGGCTTGGGCTCACAAAGCTCGGCCAGCTGCTGCCCCCAGCAGTGGCCGCAACAGCTCCGGCAGCCCACGGCGGCGACTCCCGGCGGCGGCGCACCACTCCGGCGGTCGTGCCACCTCAGGGGAAGCCCATGCATGGGTTTCCCCTAGGTGCACACCGCAGGGAAGAAGAGGAAGAAAGAGAAGAAGAAGAAGAAAAGGAGAGGGAGTTGGCCGGGGGCAGCGCCGGCCAGGGGTGGTCGGCGGCGGCCGGCTGAGCTCAGGGAGGAGGCTGAGGGGCAGGGGGAGCAGGGGCTCACCTCTGGGGGCTCAGGAAAAAAGAGGGAGAGAGAGGGAGTGAGAGGGAGTGGGAGGGAGTGGTTCAACTACTCCCAACCACTCTCAACCACTTTGCACAATTGCACAAAAGCCCTCCAAACCTTGCAAAAATACACCAGGGTCCCTCTCAGCCAGCACAAAATGCCCAGACACCCCTCCACAAGCAATCTCACGCGAAACAGTGCGAGAACAGGGTCTAAATCGCGAAACTACAAAATATGACTTTCGACCTCTCGGCGAAGAAGATGGAAGATCTCTCAAACGTCCGTCGCATGTTGACACGGATCGCACCATCGCGTTCAGCACTGCCGAGACATCGAATCTACCATTTTGGATCGTCAGATTCGGACTCCGGATCGCACCGTTAAGCCGTTCTCTCTTCGCGACAAAAATCCAAAAAAACATAAATACTACTTATATACATATATATATATATACCTGTATATATATACGTATACAGATCAAAAACACAGTAACAGGGGAGAGGAACACAGAATCCAAATTTCCAAAAAATTCGAATTCTCACATCTCCCAATTTCCATCTTTTTCCATTGAAGGCCTTGGATCCCTGCAGAACAGCAGCGTCGACCTGTGGTGTTTTTTCTCGTGTGCATTGTAGGAGTGTCCAAATCCTACGAAACTTGGTTTGTTGGATTGTGGACTCGTAGAGGAAGGCGTGGGATTCTTCCAATCGCCTTTTAGACTGGTATGTACGCTGAAATTACTGTTTTACTGGACCCCTTGTATTTTTGAGCTGAAATTTGGGTTTTCCTTTGATCTTATGGATCCAAATCTCTTTGGAGCTGGATTTTCGAAGTGAAGATGGGTTTTCCCTCATCCCTTGCTGGTTTGGAGGTTCTTTCCACCTGAATTAAGAATTCAAAGGTGAGTGTTAGCTCAGATTTTGAGAATTTAGCTTAAGTGCTGAAATTTTGGATCTTTGATGGATTTTTTGGATTTTTTAATCCAGATTTTTGTTAGAAGCTTTGGTGAGGATTTGGATTGTTCCACTACTGTATTTGGGAGGTTGATGACCCTTTTCCCTGGGCTAGATTTGTTGGAAACTCCAGGATTTATGCTAGAAGTGTTTTTACTTAGTTGCTGGAACTTCTGGATGTAGTGCTAGAGGGTCCAGAAGTGGGTCCGAATCAGTGCGTAGGCTTTTTGGAGATCGATTCGAACTCCGTTTTGGCTGAATTTTGGAGGGATTGTTCTTGAGCCCCTGCTGGTGAGTTGGGTAAATTTTCACTGCATTTGGACTTAGGATTTAGATTTTATCGCATGTTGAATCCATATTGGTCGTGCTGCCAGGCTGCAGTTCTGGGCTGATGATCTGGGCGCCCAGAACTTGAGCAGGGGGATCCGAATCCTATCTTTGGCAGGTTTGAACCCGTTTTCAGCTGGGTTGTTTGGAGGCCTTCCACTCGACTCCTAACCTTTGTTGGATAACGTTTGAGGTGGGTTGATGTTGCCGAAAGCTTCGGAATTCCTCCTAAGTTGTAGAGAGTGCAGCATGTTGTTTTATTATCTGATTGATCATGTTAGTAGCTCGAATTCATAAATTTGCATGTGTTTATATGAAATCTAAATTTGGAGCATAAATTAATAATTTATAAACATACTTTACATGCTGAACTGAGATTTGACTTAGGAGAAAACTCGCGAACCTACAACCGTCACTTTTCGAAATTGTTATCAGATTTAGCTCTAGGAGCCGTTTCTGTTCTAGTATCACCGCTGTTAGTGCGAGGTGGATACTTAGATTATTGTAGGACGAGTTTACGCTCGTGCTGAGATGCCGAGCTTGTATATACAGCAGGGTTAGACTGTTTTGTATTATCGGGTGCCGTCGGGGTTGACGGTGGACCCAGATTCTTATTTTAGTATCTGTTGGTGTTGAGGGCACGTGAGCTTGGAGTCTTTGACCCATTCGACCCTTTTTATTTGATTATAGTCTGCCGGAGCCTGATTGTGCTCGATAGAGATACGCTTTTTGACTCGGTTGGGTAGCTCCCCCGAGTGCCGCTCCGGAGTGAGGCCTCTCATGCGTTGATGTCGCTGCAGATTAGTGGTTATGATACTTGGACCGGCTACCTTTTGGTAGTGTGCGGTGTGGCTAGGCTATTGGCTGGACGAGCCTTTTTGGGCGGTTCCGTTAGATTGGGTCAGGGATGACTATTCACATTTGTGATGCTTATACTTTGAGAGTATGACTTGGATAGTGGTAGGGTAGTGGCATTTCAGCTGTTGAGTTTATTTCAGCTTACTTTATTATTTCTTTACCTACCAGCTATACTGTTAGTCTCGTAGACTTAGTGGGTGTATCGTTGGGGTCGGTAGCGGTACCCACTGAGGACTACTTCTTTTGATAATAGTTCTCACACCCTTTGTTGCCACCTTTTCTTGCAGAGCTTTCGTCTGTTGCGGCTGCTGCTTCCGTTCCTGCGGATCGAGGTAAGGGAGTAGCGAGCTAGATCCCTACCTTTCCCTATTTTTCCTAGAGGAGGACCCTACTGGAGATAGTTTCTTTTTGAGTTGTGCCATGTACATATAGTGTGGACTGGTTGTTCCTTTTGAGGTGGATTTGTACCTATTTTTGGTTTTAGAGGAACTGTTGTATTTTGGATCCTATATGTACATGTGGCTTTTGTTCTATTAGTTTGTCTCATTTCAGCTCTATATCTCTTGTAGTTGCTTGTATGCTTTGTTTACAGATTAGCTATCGCTTCGTATATATAGAAAATTCTATATATACGGCGGATCTGTTGGCGAGCCCGGGAAAACGAGTAATCCGGGGCGTGACAGAACCAATATTTTGTATAGGGAGGCAAAGATGGTAATCCACCAAGCTTAGCGACAATATTCTTTGAGACTCGAAAGAAAGGTGGACAACTTGAAGGAGATAATACAAATAAAAAATATGTAAGTTTTTGCACTTTTTTTTATTTTAATCTACTCTATTTGCGCATTTTATATAATTATTTTTATATATTAAATTATATTTTGAAGAATCAAATTCTTGAAGCCTCCCAATCACAACCACAGCTATCCAATATAGAGCTTATTGAAAAATACTTTGGACCTCAATGTCGTCAACATGTTATTTGCTATGGGGGTGGTATGAAGCCGACCGATTTAAAACCTTCTTACTCTTCTAGAGCTGAACTTCATGCCGAACTTTGTGAAATTGAGAAGGAAAATCAGTCACTTAGGAGTCGTATGGATGGAATGGAGGCTGAACTACAAAAAATTAAGGAAATGCTCCAACAACATCATAATACTCCTCCACCTTCTCCATCTGAAGGTTTGTTTTTAAATATTTCTCTACATTTTAATAAACTTGGTAATCTTTATTCGTTATACATTCTTCATATAATTATCTTTTATATAGTTTATTTCTAACACTTGGTTAACATTCCCTTTGTCTCTCACAATAACCACAGTTATAAAATTTTAGTTACACATTCATATTATGATTATTTTCATAGCATTAGTTTAATACTTATCTTGTCTTTTTGTAGGTAATTGATGGTGACGCATAAAAGAATGAAAATCTCCAATATTGATTAGGCGTGCAGTCAAGTATTTTCACTTTTTTTGGGTTTTCGTTTGGAAGACAAAACTTGCAACAACTTTATTTTAACTTTTTTGGGTCTTCGTTTGGAAGACAAAACTTGCAACAACTTTATTTTATTTTATTTGTCATATTTTGAAATTTTATGGTTTAAGAATGTTATTTAGTTTGTTGGTGTGATTAGACTTGTAATAGATTGATGACTTCCAAACTTGATTAGTTTTACTTTTTGAAAATTATGGGTGATCAAATATTGAGCTTTTAATTAACTTATTCTTCTCATAAGTTGTAACGACCCAGCCCACTAGCAATAATAACTTGTTGGGCCCAATCAACAACCCAAAATGCTTAAGCCCAGTTATTGCTACTAGTGGCACAAGTCTCTTATAAACCCAATGACAATCCCATTCCCATTCGATGTGAGACTATTGGGGGTGTCACAAACTCCCTCCCTTTAGGCCCTGACGCCCTCGTCAGTCCTAAACACACACAGCCCAAGATCACCAGGCGATGTGAGACTCGTCTTGCTAGCCTAAACCGACTTTGTGGTGAGCCGCGCTCCACCCACAACAGTCAACATCATGAGAGTTAAGCGTGCTAGGACGGGAGTAGTCATAGGATGGGTGACTCCCTGGGAAGTTGGGGCGTCACAGTTGGTATCAGAGCCAATTACCAGCCAGAAGTGTGAGAAGAGTCTCGGCTGAGCCAGGGTCGGAATGACAAGGCTAGCGAGACGAGTCTCACATCGCCTGGTACTTGTGAGTCTGAGCCTGACGAGGACGTCAGGACTTAAAGGGGGGAGATTGTGAGACCCCAGATAGTACTATATATAAGATATAATAGGGCTAGAACTCTTAACCCGGCTTAAGCATTTTGGGTGGTGGCTAGGCCCAAGAGATTAAGAGAGTTAAGCGTGCTAGGACGGGAGTAGTCCTAGGATGGGTGACCCCCTGGGAAGGTGGGGCGTCACAGTTGTTATCAGAGCCAATTATCAGCCGGAAGTGTGAGATGAGTCTCGGCTGAGCCAGCATTATACAGCGAGAAGAGCGAGGCTTTCATGCTGTTGACTGTTGTGGGTGGAGCACGACTCACCACAAAGTAAGTTTAGGCTGGCGAGACGAGTCTCACATCGCCTGATACTTGTGAGTCTGAGCCTGATGAGGACGTCAAGGCTTAAGGGGGGGAGAATGTAACGACCCAGCCCACTAGCAATAATAACTCGTTGGGCCCAATCAACAACCCAAAATGCTTAAACCCAGTTATTGCTACTAGTGGCCCAAGTCTCTTATAAACCCAATGACAACCCCATTCCCATCCGATGTGGGACTATTGGGGGTGTCACATAAGTTTGATAGTATGTATTGTATATTCTTCAGTAGTAGTAATAATAAATTATGTGATATACTATGTATGCTATGTATGTATGTACGTATATAAACATATATATATATATATATATATATATAGCGACGGATTGTCTGGTTGTTGTTGACTCAAGTAGGCATAAATTCTGAATGTTTTTAACGACGAGAATATCCGTCGTTATTGTTTAGTCATATATATATATATATAGCGACGGATTGTTTGATCGTTATTGACTCATAAATTTTAAAATCTATGTGTTTTTAACGACGACTATATCTGTTGTTAATGTTCAGTCCGATAATTGATAATGATCCATTAGCAACGGAATATTTTGTCGTTATTATTTCTTTATTCATTACTAATGATAGTATCTTATGTATTTGAATGTAAAAAAAACGACAAAAGAAATGGTCGTTATAAGTACAATATTGGTCGTTATTACATACATTTAACGACGGAATTTGGTTCAGTCGTCAAATACTTTTCACGACGGGAATTAGCGGCTTTCGTAATTAGTTTTAACGAAGGAAGATTTAACGACGGGCGGCGACGGAAAATTGTACGGTCGTTAAAATTTATTAACCACCAATATGGTAGTTATAACGACCAATTTTCCCTTCGCTATATATTATTTTTTCTGTAGTGTAATTATGTGTCACGCATACTATTAACATGTTGCCTGTAATTGCACCTTTCTTTTTGTAGTTGATTATTTTTTTATTTTTATTTTAACTACTAATGTTCTTGCATCATCTATCCTGTTGACAAAGAAAGAGACAAACAATGACATGAAATGATGCTACTAATAAGAGATAGGCTTATTATAAAGGTTGGTCTCTTTGTAATATATATATAGAACTTTTAAAATTAGTTCAAGTTATGTGATTTGCTATTTTAATCTTTTGATGAAAGTTAATTTAGTATTTTCATAAGTTACTTAGCATTTTCATAAGTTAATTTTGTACTTCATTTCTAATTTAAAGTATATGAATTGTTGATACTTAACATATCTATTATGGTTGGAATAATATATTGCATTTTTATTTCTCCAAAATAATGGTGGGAGCTTAGACATTACGTACTACGATAGGGTCAAACGCCTCTTCGTCGTGGGCAACGACAGCACCAAGTCATGTTGGGCCGTTCAATTGGGTCTAATTTACCTTCATCCCCTCATGATACAGTAGGTAAGGTTACCTTGGCCCCTAAAGTTTTTCTTTTTAGCTCCAATCCTAGTTCAAGAAAATGTGGTTTCAAATAATGATTTTAGCAAATGTTTATATTTTTTTCACTCGATATGAGATTCTCTCTGCAAATGTTTATATTTTTATTACTTTGTGAAGGTGGGTTTGCTTCATTTCATGCTTTGACTTGGTATTTGAGGTTACTTTATCTATGGTATTTGTCTCTGTTTGGTATTTAAATGTGTTGTATAAGAGAATGAGTGCTTGTTTGCTAAGTTGTAATCATAAGTAACTCATTTGTTTGTATTTTTTACTAAATCTCTACAGTTTCTACTATGGTGAGGAAGAAGGGTAAGGGGGTTACTAAAAATCTAAAGTGGTTTAAAAAATTTAAGCCGGGGAAAAAGAGTGCAGTAACCATCGATAAGAATTTAAGAAGAGTAGTGGCAGGTGAGATTTACTTGTATGTAAATCTAGTACAAGTTAATATTAGTTGTCTACTATTTAAGTTTTTATTATACAAATTCTAACTTTCTTATGACATCAAAATGTGAAACAGAGAAAGTTTGCCGGCATAGAGGGGGGAAAAGTGAATGTATTACACCACCTCAAGAAGATGTACAGAGAATGGCGGCATCGTCTGCATCTATATTACTTACTTTTAACAGTGACGAGGAAAGACTAAGTAAGGTTCCAAAAAAGTCACAGATAGTAATTGGAGATATTTGGTCGTATATTTCAGTTCGAAGGAGTTTAAGATAGATTTTGAAAATTTAATATAATAAACAAAAAAATTTAATTATATTATACTTTTTATTAGTATATGCTTCTTTTGTAGTATTTATCAGCTCGTAATAAAAAAATCGGGCCAAGTAGGGAATTTCTACCATCAAGGGTAGAATGACATTTGTTAGGATTAGAAATATTATGGTATGATCTATTGCTTTTATTATTCATTTTGTTTAACTAATTCATTATGCTATTTTTTGACTAATCATATACATTTTGATATATTCATTTTGTTTAACTAATTCATTATGCTATTTTTTGACTAACCATATACATTTTGATATAGGGACCCTGTGACTAAAGCGGAGCCAAAAATGACAGATTATTGAAAAACAACACATTTACGGCATAGCGAAGATTGGATGGATGGTCGATCAAAGGATGTCATGATGATTATACTAATGTTATTACTTGCTTAGTTGGCTTATATTTATATTAATGCTAAATACATTATAAAAAATGCAAGAGATACTCGAGGATATTGAGAAGGAACAGTCACAAAGACAGGACCTCTATTAACCGCCGAGGAGCAAATGTCTAAAGTTTGTGGGACACATTCAGGGTATATTCGGGGATTAGGGTGTGGATTGTTGGATGTGACCTACGTGATTTATTCAAGTCGATCCATAAAGATACAGTCAATCTATTCAAGTCGATCTATAAAGATATATTAGATCTTACGGTTAGGATGTATCTGGACACGTCCTTGATGGACGGACGTGATTTAACATCCTTACATTAAGTTGTATATAAATACATCATATGGGAGTCCCGGTCTAACCCTAATCCAAAAAATACCTGTGACGGCTCCATCTCCGGGGATAAGGGAATTAGACTCGAAACGTCCCGCTGTTTTGCAGATCGCGATCCAGGACGAACCACAAGCGAGAATCGTCGACGACAATTCCGGTAAAGAAATCGAAATCATGGCAGAAGGTACGATCCTAATTTTCTGATAAAGTTTATAACATGGACCTCATTCTAATTCACATAGAAGTGCAGAATTTAGGGAGGCTTATGAGGATTTGAGGGTGCATTAGAGCGTCAACAACAAGAGGCGGAGAAGTGAGAGCAACGTTTAAGGCTTGAAGCAGAGGAGCACGAACATCACTTAAGGCTTGAGGCGAAGGAGCGCGAGCATCGCTTGAAAATCGAGGCAGAGGAGTGAGAATGTCGCTTACAGTTAGAGGCAGAGGAGAGAGAGCAGCGGATAGCTCAGAAATGCATTCAGAAATTTGTGTAGAATTTCAAGCTTAGTTGCAGATGATCATGGCATATATTCCTGGACTGCATAATATGATTTCTGCATAATCAACATCAGATGGTCATCCTATCAGTATAAATACTCTATTGCTTATTTTAGTAAACTGAATTGAAGTATTGTTTAGAACATCGACTGTTGAAATCTCTATCTTAGCTGGTTGTAGGTACACAAAGAGGGGAGAGGGCCTCGACTAGCTCCTAAACAACCTTATCGTGAAGGTTAAAAATCATTGCAAAGTTTGTATTTTATTTGTTTCTTTGACACCTAGAACAAGATGAGTAGATAATATTTTTTTTATTTATATTTGGGAGTGTGGTTGGTTACTTAGATCCTTGTCCAAGAAATGGATAACCTATAGGCATCTATGTGAGAATTCGAATTTTTTTAAATTTTAATTTGAATTTGAATTCCGTGTTCCTCTCCCTTTACTGTGTTTTTGGATCTGTATTTATATATATACATGTATAGGTGAATATATATATGTATATATATTGTATTATTTTTGTATTTTGTTGTTTTATGTTTTTGGTTGCGGAGAGAGGATGGTTTATGGCGCAATTCGGAGTCCGTTTCTGATGATCCAAAATGGTAGATTCGATGTCTCGGCAGTGCTGAACGCGATGGCGTGATCCGTTCACACATGCGACGGACGGATCGAGAGATATCGTGAGTTCTTCGCTGAGGGGTCGTAATGTATATTTTATTGTTTCGCGATCTGGGCCCTGTTTCACGCACCGTTTTGCGTGAGTTTGATTGTGGAGGGGTGTCGGGGCATTTTGTTCCTGCTGTGAGGGACTTGGGGGTTAATTGTAGTGCTTGAGGGGCCTTTTTGCATTTGTACATGTGTGTATATTTGTGTGTGTGTGTGAGTGGAGAGAGAGAGAGAGAGTGTTTCCACTTCTTCTCTTCTCCCTCAGCTCCCAGCACAGGGCCACCTATCTCCTCAGCTCCCCTGCCCTCACCCCGAGCGCCGCCGACCGCCGCTGACCTCCCCTGGCCGGCGGGAACTCCGACAACACCCTCTCTCTCCCTTTTCTCTTCTTCTCCTTCCCTGCAGTGTGCACCCAGGGTGAACCCACGCCTCGGGTCCCCCAGAGGTGGCATGACTGCCGGCGACCAGCCCCGCCGCCGGGAGCCGCCGCCGAGCGTCGCCGAGCTGCTGTATCTGCTGCTAGGGCAGCTGCGGGCAGTGGGTTGGTGACCCGAGCCGTCGCCGCCTCCCGCCGCCTCGGAGGGTGCGCGTCGCCACCCTCTGGACCGCCGCCGCCGGTCCACCTCTTCCCGACCGCCACCGTGCTGCCGGAGCGCCGTTGTCGCCGCTTGTGCTCCTAGGGCACCTGCGGCCGAGAGCTTCCAGCCGCCGCCGCCGTTGCCCGGAGTTGTCGCGGTCACCTCCCACCCGACGGCCGGCGACCTCCTCGTGCCGGTGCTCGCATCGCCGCAGGCCACCGTCGCCGTTTGTTGCCGGCGCCGCCGTGCCCTAGCCACCCGAGGGTAGGAGCTCTCCCCGCGCCGCCACCGCCGCTTCCTGTCGCCGGTTGAGGTGAGCATCCTCTTCCTCACCTCCCCAGCATCCAACCCTGGCCGCCGCGCGGCTTGCATGTCGGCCGGCAGCCGGCCGGAGCTAGTTGCTCTGGCCAGGGTGCTTTTTGGCCTTATTTTGGCCGCATGCGTGGTTCTGGCCTTCCTGTTTCCTCCCGAAGCTCGGGAAGGTGAGCACGATGATCGCGGCGATGCGCTGATCACCATGCTCACCTTAGTTTTCTATTTTGGTGAGCCGTTTCACTGTTCGACCTTTGTCGAGCAATGTCATCGCATGTAATCGCTGTTTTCTTAGGTTTTCTGTGCTTGCGACTGGTCCTGTCACAGTGGGGCTGTGAGCACGGCCTCTGTTATGTCGTTACCTATCCGCTGGTGCTTGCGGAAGGTCGTGCGGACGAACGGAGTGCTCGAACGGCCTTAATTATGCTTACTTTATGTGTAAATTTTGCTTGTTTAGGGTTCTTTGTGATTGTGGCAGCGTTGCGACGCTGCGGGCGGCAAGGGCATGATCCTTGAGGCCCTATGGACTGGTTGTCCAACCCCTTCGCCCTTTGCGGAGATTCAGATTTACTTCCGATGCGTTTTCCGATGAAATAGTCGGCGAAACGCGTGTTTTTAGTCGTGTGACTCACTTGCTGATTTCGCGAGTGACTTGGCTTCATCATTTAGCCTCGTTGGCTGTTCCTCATCTCTGTCCCGAAGTTCCGAGGACAGCGGATGAGTAACGAAGGGTTCCGGTGCCAAATCGGTATTTTTTGGGAACCCGAAAAGCCGTTTCTGGTGCGTTTGTGTTCGTGGCACCCCGAGCTTGTGCTCGCTGTCCTGTCACCTTATTTTGGTGTGTTTGGGGACAGCGGAGGATCTGGTTTGGTTGTTGGTACCCCCTGTGGAGCTTAGTGTGGTTTCGGGATCGTCCCGGTGGGTTTTCCGGACGATCCGTCGGTTTCGGGTCGCTTTGTGTTTAGTGTCGACTTGGTGAACCTTGACCCTGTTAGTCTTTCGTAGGTCCTATCGTGGTTCCCGAGAGCCGTCGGTGTTAGGCTCTATCGTTTCGACAGGTGGGTACTTCGATCCGGAGTCGGTTCAGTGGACTACGGTGATACCTTTCTATCCCTTCTCTTGCATTTCATTATTAGTTCACTTGACTCCTGTTGACTCTACATATGTGTGCTTGCCTTAGTAGAGTAGTTGTTGGTTACATGATTATTGAGACGACCTCGTTGGTCGGTGTTGATCGCCTATTGTTCCAAGCGATCCTCGTATATTGGCTTATCAGTTGCTTCACGGCTCGTTGTCGTTCTGTGGATTGAGCATATGCATCGATCGTCATAGCTCTTCTAGCACCTCACGTATGCCAGCGGTCTGATCCACCGTCTTGGTCTTCTTTTCCGGAAAAGGGTCGTGTAGACGACCCGTGAGCCTCGACGCCGCGCGCGTTTTTCAGGTTTTGTGCCGAGAGTTGAGCAGGTTGTGACATTATCAGGGATACGTCCCGGTGGCTATGATTGGGTATACTTTGTGGTTATCACTATTGATGCATATGATTACCTTACTTGCAGTAGCATAGTTGTTCAGTTGTATGTTAGCCTCATACTTGTTGTGCTACTGTTTACCTATCTATCTGTTTGTTGACCCTCGTGCCGGTGTGTACACATCGCCTTCGTCGGCTTGCGGTACCGACTGGGAGGGGAGACATGTTTACATGTTCTCACCCCTCGCCCTCGTTGTTGTTTTCAGGTGAGCAGGGTGGTGGGAGTCGGGACGCAGCGAGGCACGCCTAGTTAGTGGTACTAGAGCTCCTGACTTGTGAGGCTCCTCCCTCCAGATTTTGGTTATCATCCTTATCCTATTACTTGCTAGTGGTGGATGTGGTTCAATTACATTTTGGATGTTCTGTCTTGCATGCTTAGATCTTGTCGATTTGGTTTAGTATTCATGTGTGGATTGCATGCTTAGACTTTTGGATGACCTTGCTGTTAGATCTTTCATTGTGGCTTTGTATCATATATCTTGGATTTCTACCCCTCGCGGTAGCGTTTTCAAATAAAGGTTTCCGTGTGGGAAACGGTTTTCAAATGGATTTTTGATCGATCGTCTTTTGGAATTTCGAAAGAAAGTTCTCGTGTGGAGAACGATTTTCAACGAATTTTAAATGATTGAGATTAGGGTTTCAAATAAAGCTTCTGGGTAAGGAGCAGTTTTCTAGAATGATCTGTTGTTTGTGCATCGCATCATCCTTCGCCTAAGGACTTGCTTAGATTCATACAGGTTTAAGGACTGTTAGCTGTATGAATCAAGGTTTGTGATGTTGTTGGTTGTGTGATGAATGAATGGTGGTTGTGATCCTATTTGTATGTTGTGTACGCCGTGCAAATATAGGAGAGGCTCTGTCCGTGTGGACAGTGGACTCTGTATTTGTGGCGGGTCTGTACGTGGCGCGGGCTAAGCTTTCAAAAAAAAAAAAATTACACATTTTTTCGCTTATAATGCTAGCCCGGGGCATGACAGATTGAGATGGTATCAGAGCGTAAAGGGTACAAACACTCATTCATTCATAAATTTTTAACTGAACCATTGGTTAGGCTGACCCATAGGAAGACCTAAGATGTATAGGTGTGCGAGTTCGAGGGGTTTGTTTTCGACTTGTGTTTTGTGGGAGTTGCCGACCCCTTTCTCTTGCGCGATTTCTGTATTTTGCAGATGGCTTGTGGTCGTGGTAGACCTCCCTGTCCTGGTCATGATGGTAGGCGTACGCCTGCGGAGCCATCCGCTGGTGTTCAGATTGGGGCTTTTGCGGCTGGTTTGAGCAAGGAGCCGGCAGGAGGCGAGCAGCCTGCTGTTGACCGTACCCTATTGCTTGAGGCCGAGGCGAGGGGTCAGCTGACGACCCTCTTCGGCATGTTTCGGCAGTTTTTGCAGCAGCAGGCTACGGCGACTGCCGCTCCAGCCCCTCCTCCTCCTCCGCCGAGTGCCCCGATGACTACAAACCCTCCTGTGGCACCCACGCCGCTTGTGGCCACGACCGCGACGACGACAGTGACTACGTCGGCTGTTCCGCATGTGGACGCCGACCCCGTGATTGGGGGTGGTGGCCACATCCGAGCGCGATTGGCGGATTTCTTGAGGTTCGATTCGCCCTTGTTCGCAGACTCGTGCCTCTATTAGAAGTGGTGGTGGAATACCAGGCAGATACCAAGTGGCAGGGTGTGTTTTTTTTCCCTTTGCGTAACCACTCGTTGGCAGGTGGTGGCCCTATCGGGCTAGGTGGCGTCACTTGGTGGATCTGTGTTGTCGTTTGGGCTATTCTTGCCCAGGCCCCACTTTCTGTGTAGAGCACGAGGGCCACTGCGAGCGTCTCTACGGAGACGGTGCTTTGAGCGGTTTCGACCGCAACTTTGGTGTTACCTTTTCTGTTTGGTTGGGTAGGGCGGTGAAGCCTACCCCTCTGACGGCTTGCTGGTGGAATCGTCAGTGTTGGTCTTTCGACCTTTAGCTAGTTCTTGCGTCAAACTGACGTGTACTAGACTGAGTGGACACTGTTTGGTGTCAGGTTTTTGTTGGTGCCTACATCGTATGCGGCTATCCTAACGCCTAAATTGGTGTGTTATGGGATTTCTGGTGGTATTTGTAGGCTTTCGTGTTGTCGCGAGATCTTCCAGGTTGTTGTTGGAGGTCTCACAGCGTTTGACGTTGGTTAGTCGACGCTGGATATTGTTCTTCCTTTGCTTTGGTTCGTGTGGTTGGCGACCATACGTCGCATGTAGTCGTCGGTTTGTTGTTGGGAGCCGAAGACTTCTAGAGAGTTGGCTCAGGGCAGACCTTGTTTTGTGGGTCGGTTTGCTTTTTTTTGTTAATTCGGTGATTCTTTCGTGAATTTGGTCCAGCTTTTGAGTTGAGTTGAGTTGGCCTGGTACCTTTGTGTTGTTGCCAACTTGTTGTTGGCATTTGATCTTCGGATATGTCGTTTTTCTTTTGATAAGTACGTTGGCTGCAGACAACGTAGTGTCAAAAGTTAGGACGGAATACCCTATCCCTTTTGGGACTTTCAGGATTGGGTCGGTGCTTTCTCTTGCAAGACAATCTCCTTACGTCGTCTTGTGGGAAAGCTATGTGGTGGTCATCCCTGATCACGTAGTGAGCCTTGAGCTAATCCTGGAGTGGTTTTGCGCAGTTGATTTGCCATCACTGCGGATGGTTTGACTCCGGTTCAGTCTGGTTGCCTTTTAGCTCGGTAGCTGTGCCTTCACAGCTAAAAGGTTTGTTTTGTGTGGTGATCTCGGTTTTTGCCAGGAGTTTTGGTGCCTTGGTGATCGAATGTCGGGAGCCTGGTTGTTGGCTCCGAGGTCTCTGTGCGTGCGTTTGCGTACAAGGTTTTCGTCACGACTTTCGTGCAGTCTTGGTTTGGAGTGCGTGTCCGATCACTTGGAGACAGGTGTTTGGCATCACTGGTGATTTTATCGCTTGTTGCGATTGGCAACCCTGTGCACCAGAGTGATGGACTCGCAAGGTTTTACGTTGGTTTGATCGTGAGTTCGAGCTCAACGAGATGACGGTGAAGATTAAGTACCCTCTACCGCGGATCGACGATCTCTTCGACCGGCTTCAGGGAGCCTCGGTATTCTCGAAGATTGATCTGCAGTCCGGATATCATCAGCTGAAGATCAAGGCCGAGGACGTTGCGAAGACAGCCTTTCGGACTCGTTATGGGCATTACGAGTTCACGGTGATGCCGTTCGGTTTGACGAACGCCCCGGCAGCTTTCATGGATTTGATGAACAGGGTGTTTCGGCAGTTCTTGGATCAGTTTGTCGTGGTCTTCATTGACGACATACTGATCTATTCGAGGAGCGACGTGGAGCATGAGGATCACCTTCGGCGAGTCCTCCTTACGCTTCGAGAGCATAGGCTATATGCTAAGCTCAAGAAGTGTGAGTTCTGGCTTCGGGAAGTTTCCTTCTTGGAGCACATCGTGACGCAGTCTGGTATTGCGGTGGACCCAAAGAAGGTGGACTCTGTGGTGGATTGCCCTGTCCCGACTTCTGTGACGGAGATCCGGAGCTTCCTCGGCTTGGCTGGCTATTACCGGCGATTTGTTGAGGGTTTCTCAAAGATCGCCGCCCCTTTGAGCAAGCTGACGAGGAAGGGTGAGAAGTTTCTGTGGACTCCCGCCTGTCAGATGAGCTTCCAGGAGCTGAAGGACAGACTGACTCGTGCCCCTATCTTAGCATTGCCGCAGCCTGGTGAGGATTTTGTGGTCTACTGCGATGCGTCTCGGATAGGTTTGGGGTGCGTGCTCATGCAGCAGGAGAAGGTCATCGCGTATGCTTCGCGCCAGCTGAAGGACTACGAGAAGAACTATCCGACGCACGATCTCGAGCTAGCAGCAGTGGTGTTCGCTCTCAAGCTTTGGAGACACTACCTGTACGGAGCGCATTGCGAGATGTTCACGGATCATCAGAGTCTGAAGTACCTCTTCACCCAGAAGGAGCTGAACCTCAGACAGAGACGGTGGCTTGAGCTTTTGAAGGATTATGACATCTCCATCCAGTATCATCCGGGCAAGGCGAACGTTGTGGCGGACGCCTTGAGCCGGAGGCAGCCTTCGGCGGAGCTATCTCTCATGATCACCGACCAGGAGCGCTTGGTGGAGGAGTTTCGTCGACTCGAGTTGGAGATCCTACCTTATGGAGCTACCGCGCAGCTGTTGACTTTGGTGGTGCAGCCCACCTTATCTGATCGGATTGCCAGTGGACAGCTGTTGGACCCGCACTTGCAGAGGGTGCGAGCAGAGGCCGAGCAGGGCAGAGATGGTGACTTCACGATCCACGCAGATGGTTCTCTTCGCTTTCGAGGACGGAGGTGTGTGCCCAGTGATCCGGATTTGAGGCGAGAGATTTTGACTGAGGCACACCGGTCGCCGTACACCGTTCATCCTGGAGGGACGAAGATGTACCGCGACTTGAAGCAGAGTTTCTGGTGGCCTGGCATGAAGATGGACGTGGCTCAGCATGTGGCTCAGTGTTTGATTTGTCAGCAGGTGAAGGCTGAGCATCAGCGACCAGCCGGGAAGCTTCAACTGTTGCATGTACCTGTATGGAAGTAGAAGCATATTACCATGGATTTCGTCACCGGGTTACCTCGTTCTCAGCGAGGTCACGATGCGATCTGGGTTATTGTGGACCGATTGACGAAGGCAGCTCACTTCCTACCGGTACACACGACTTGGTCCCGGGATCGACTGGCGCAGCTCTACTTGGATGAGATCGTCAGGCTGCATGGAGTGCCAGTGTCGATCGTCTCTGATCGGGATTCTCGCTTCGTATCCCAGTTCTGGAGGAGCTTGCAGCAGGCACTGGGAACGAGGCTCAACTTCAGCTCAGCTTACCACCCTCAGAGTGATGGGCAGTCGGAGCGTGTTATCCAGACTCTTGAGGATATGCTCCGAGCTTGCGTTTTGGATTTTGGAGAGGGTTGGTTCAAGTACCTTTCCTTGGTGGAGTTCGCCTACAACAACAGCTTCCAAGCGAGCATTGGGATGGCACCGTACGAGGCCTTGTATGGACGTCGTTGTCGATCACCGATCTGTTGGGATGACGTGGGTGAGCGTCGAGTGATCGGGCCTGACCTGTTGGAGGACGCAGAGGCCAGGATTCGCAGTGCAAGGCAGCGGTTGCTGACTGCGCAGAGCCGACAGAAAAGCTACGCGGACCAGCAACGACGTGACCTTGAGTTTCAGGTCGGTGAGCATGTGCTGCTCAGGGTGTCGCCGTCTCGAGGGATCAAGCGGTTCGGATTGCGGAGCAAGCTTAGTCCGCGTTTCGTGGGACCGTTCGAGATCCTTGAGCGTGTGGGTCCAGTGGCTTATCGGTTAGCTCTTCCTCCTAGTCTTGCTCGGGTGCACAATGTCTTCCATGTGTCCATGCTTCGGAAGTACATCCCCGACCCTTCTCACGTGATCAGCCCGACGACGGTTCAGCTGAGGGAGGACCTCAGCTACGACGAGGTGCCTGTGAGGATTTTGGCCCGCGAGGTGAAGCAGTTGAGGAACCGGAGCATTCCGTATGTGAAGGTTCAGTGGACGAATCACGAGGAGCGTGAGGCTACTTGGGAGCTGGAGTCTGCTATGCGAGAGAGGTATCCGCAGTTGTTCGCGGATGGTGTGTGAGTAAGTTTCGGGGACGAAACTTCTTGTTTGGTGGGAGTGATCTGAGAATTCAATTTTTTTTAAATTTTATTTGAATTTGAATTCCGTGTTCCTCTCCTTTTACTGTGTTTTTGGATCTGTATTTATATATATACATGTATAGGTGAATATATATATATATAGAGTAGGGCTATTGTGCTATTAATAGCACAATAGCCTTTGTGCTATAGACTTTTTAGCCACCCATCAATTTTGATGGGTGGATGAGATGAGAGAGAGAAGAGAAATTCAAAGAGAAGAGAAATTGAGACATCCAATTTCTCTTCTCTCTCTCATCTCAACCACCCATCAAAATTGATGGGTGGCTAAAAAGTCTATAGCACAAGGGCTCTTGTGCTATTAATAGCATAGTAGCTCTACTCTATATATATATATATATATGTATATATATTGTATTATTTTTGTATTTTGTTGTTTTATGTTTTTGGTTGCGAAGAGAGGATGGTTTATGGCGCAATTCGGAGTCCGTTTCTAACGATCCAAAATAATAGATTCGATGTCTCGGCAGTGCTGAACGCGATGGCGCAATCCGTTCGCACATGCGACGGACGGATCGAGAGATATCACGAGTTCTTCGCTGAGGGGTCGTAATGTACATTTTATTGTTTCACGATCTGGACCCTGTTTCAAGCACCTTTTGCGTGAGTTTGATTGTGGAGAGGTGTCGGGGCATTTTGTTCCTGTTGTGAGGGACTTGGGAGTTAATTGAGTGCTTGAGGGGCTTTTTTGCATTTGTACATGTGTGTATATTTGTGTGTGTGTGTGAGTGGAGAGAGAGAGAGAGAGAGTGTTTCCACTTCTTCTCTTCTCCCTCAGCTCCCAGCACAGGGCCACCCATCTCCTCAGCTCCCCTGCCCTCTCCCCGAGCGCCGCCGACCGCCGCCGACCTCCCCTGGCCGGCGGGAACTCCGGCAACACCCTCTCTCTCCCTTTTCTCTTCTTCTCCTTCCCTGTAGTGTGCACCCAGGGTGAACCCACGCCTCGGGTCCCCCTGAGGTGGCACGATTGCCGGCGACCAGCCCCGTGCCGGGAGCCGCCGTCGAGCGCCGCCGAGCTGCTGCATCTGCTGCTAGGGCAGCTGCGGGCAGTGGGTTGGTGACTCGAGCCGCCGCCGCCTCCCGCCGCCTCGGAGGGTGCGCGCCGCCACCCTCTGGACTGCCGCCGCCGGTCCACCTCTTCCCGACCGCCGCCGTGCTGCCGGAGCGCCGCCGCTGTCGCCGCTTGTGCTCCTAGGGCACCCACGGCCGAGAGCTTCCGGCCGCCGCCGCTGTTGCCCGGAGTTGTCGCCGTCACCTCCCACCCGACAGCCGGCGACCTCCTCTTACCGGTGCTCGCGTCGCGCCGGCCGCCGTCGCCGTTTGTTGCCGGCGCCGCCGTGCCCTAGCCACCCGAGAGCAGGAGCTCTCCCCACGCTGCCGCCGCCGCTTCCTGCCACCGGTTGAGGTGAGCATCCTTTTCCTCACCTCCCCCGCATCCAACCCTGGCCGCCGCGCGGCTTGCATGTCGGCCGGCAGCCGGCCGGAGCTAGTTGCTCCGGCCAGGGTGCTTTTTGGCCTTGTTTTGGCCGCATGCGTGGTTCTGGCCTTCCTGTTGCCTCCCGAAGCTCGGGAAGGTGAGCACGATGATCGCGGCGACGCGCTGATCACCATGCTCACCTTAGTTTTCTGTTTTGGTGAGCCGTTTTGCTGTTCGGCCTTTGTCGAGCAATGTTATGTAATCGCTATTTTCTTGGGTTTTTTGTGCTTGCGACTGGTCCTGTCGCAGTGGGGCTGTGAGCACAGCCTCCGTTACGTCGTTACCTATTCGCTGGTGCTTGCGAAAGGTCGTGCGGACGAACGGAGTGCTCGAACGACCTTAATTATGCTTACTTTATGTGTAAATGTTGCTTGTTTAGGGTTCTTTGTGATTGTGGCAGCGTTGTGACGCTGCGGGCAGCAAGGGCATGATCCTTGAGGCCCTGTGGACTGGTTGTCCAACCCCTTCGCCCTTCGCGGAGATTCGGATTTACTTCTGATACGTTTTCCGATGAAATAGTCGGCGAAACGCGTGTTTTTAGTCGTGTGACTCACTTGCTGATTTCGCGAGTGACTTGGCTTCATCATTTAGCCTCGTTGGCTGTTCCTCATCGCTGTCCCGAAGTTCCGAGGACAGCGGATGAGTGACGAAGGGTTCCGGTGCCAAATCGGTATTTTTCGGGAACCCGAAAAGCCGTTTCGGGTGCGTTTGTGTTCGTGGCACCCCGAGCTTGTGCTCGCTGTCCTATCACCTTATTTTGGTGTGTTTGGGGACAGCGGAGGACCTGGTTTGGTTGTTGGTACCCCCTGTGGAGCTTAGTGTGGTTTCGGGATCGTCCCGGTGGGTTTTTCGGACGATCCGTCGGTTTCGGGTTGTGAGCGCTTTGTGTTTAGTGTCGACTTGGTGGACCTTGACCCTATGAGTCTTTCGTAGGTCCTGTCGTGGTTCCCGAGAGCCGTCGGTGTTAGGCTCTATCGTTTCGACAGGTGGGTACTTCGATCCGGAGTCGGTTCAGTGGACTACGGTGATACCTTTCTATCCATTCTCTTGTATTTCGTTATTAGTTCACTTGACTCCTGTTGACTCTACATATGTGTGCTTGCCTTAGTAGAGTAGTTGTTGGTTGCATGATTATTGAGACGACCTCGTTGGTCGGTGTTGATCACCTGTTGTTCCGAGCGATCCTCGTATATTGGCTTATTAGTTGCTTCACGGCTCGTTGCCGTTCTGTGGATTGAGCATACGCATCGATCGTCACAGCTCTTCTAGCACCTCACGTATGCCAGCGGTCTGATCCACCGTCTTGGTCTTTTTTTTCGAAAAAAGGGTCGTGTAGACGACCCGTGAGCCTCGACGCCGTGCGCGTTTTACAGGTTTTGTGCCGAGAGTTGAGCAGGTTGTGACATTATCAGGGATACGTCCCGGTGGCTATGATTGGGTATACTTTGTGGTTATCACTATTGATGCATATGATTTCCTTACTTGCAGTAGCATAGTTGTTCAGTTGTATGTTAGCCTCATACTTGTTGTGCTACTGTTTACCTAACTATCTGTTTGTTGACCCTCGTGCCGGTGTGTACACCTCGCCTTCGTCGGCTTGCGGTACCCACTGGGAGGGGAGACATGTTTACATGTTCTCACCCCGCCCTCGTTGTTGTTTTCAGGTGAGCAGGGTGGTGGGAGTCGGGACGCAGCGAGGCACGCCTAGTTAGTGGTACTAGAGGTCCTGACTTGTGAGGCTCCTCCCTCCAGATTTTGGTTATCACCCTTATCCTATTACTTGCTAGTGGTGGATGTGGTTCAGTTACATTTTGGATGTTCTGTCTTGCATGCTTAGATCTTGTGGATTTGGTTTAGTATTCATGTGTGGATTGCATGCTTAGACTTTTGGATGACCTTGCTGTTAGATCTTTCATTGTGGTTTTGTATCGCATATCTTGGATTTCTACCCCTCGTGGTAGCGTTTTCAAATAAAGGTTTTCGTGTGGGAAACGGTTTTCAAATAGATTTTTGATCGATCGTCTTTTGGGATTTCAAAGAAAGTTCTCGTGTGGAGAACGGTTTTCAAAGGGTTTTAAATGATTGAGATTAGAGTTTCAAATAAAATTTCTGGGTAAGGAGCAGTTTTCTAGAATGATCTGTTGTTTGTACATCGCATCATCCTTCGCCTAAGGATTTGCTTAGATTCATACAGGTTTAAGGACTGTTAGCTGTATGAATCAAGATTTGTGATGTTGTTGGTTGTGTGATGAATGAATGGTGGTTGTGATCCTGTTTGTATGTTGTGTACGCCGTGCAAATATAGGGGAGGCTCTGTCCGTGTGGACAGTGGACCATGTATTTGTGGCGGGTCTGTACGTGGCGCGGGCTAGGCTTTCAAAAAAAAAAAAAATTTACACGTTTTTTCGCTTATAATGCTAGCCCGGGGCGTGACAGATTTACACCATATCTTTCATAATCTTTACATCTACCTGCATGTTTATTAAACTTATGTTAATGCAAAATTTTTATTAACAGAGTATTAACTAAGGTAAGGTAAATAGAAGATGAAAAGATAATTAATAAATATTGATGGTTGGTTGAAAAAATACTCTACCTTTTATTATAAATTTTTGAATTTATGTATTTTATCTTTCTTCTTTTTATTTGTTGCAGGAAATGAATGGCTGGTGAATTATGAGCTAAAGCTTTTTTTCATAGTTCTTAAGGGTTCTCTATTTTTAAAGTTTAGAGAGTCAGGAATGATGTTAAGCTGTATATCAGATATTATTACTTGTTTGCCTTTAAACTGATATTGCTATTATTTTGTTTTTAAGCTACTGTGAATCAGAAGTTAATTAACCTTTTAAATTGTTGTTAAAAGGATAATTTTGTTACTTAAATATATTGTTTATTATTATGCATATCTTAGGTTTATAAAATATAAGATGTGTATTTTTATATTTTGTTTTATTACTTGTTTATTATTGTTGGCAACTTTACTCATTATTGGTGGCCATTTACTCGCACACTTGGTGGCGACAAAAAGTTGCCACTTTATTTTCGACTAAGGTGGCGACTGTGGTGGTTGCCACTTAAAGTATACATTTGGTGGTGAAAATGCATTGTAGTTGGCAACTGATAGGGGCCACTAAAAATCATATTTCGTGGCGACACGTCGCCACGCTATCTTTAATAAGGTGGCGACTTTTTGTGCTTCGCCATAATTTCATTTAGTGATGGTAACTTTTTATACAGACGGTGGCAACACTACTCGCCACCGATGTATAATATTCTTGTAGTGTAGATTCTAGGAAAAAGGCTTCAGCTATAGAGAAAAATTAGAAACTTAGGAGATTTGGGGTGAAATCAAGTAAATTAGAGATTTAAGGCCTAAAAGGTGGCCCAAGTCCTATTTCAACCCAACCGAATCAAATTTAAAATCTCAAAATTAAACTTTAAACTCAAAATTTAAATTAAACTTATATTTTAAAATTAAGAAAGAAATATAGTCTGTACAAGCAAGCTTGCTGGCTTAATTCTAGGCATCCAAGCTGGAGCCTTCAAATCAACTGAAAACTTCATGGATGGAAGACTTGGCCACGATTCTGAAATAAGATTAAGATGATAGTGAAAGCATCAAAATATAATAGGAAGGTGGCCTAGCTAAGTAGAAAAAGGTTGTGGAATATATTGAAGGAAATAAAGAGAGAAGGATGAGAAGTGAAGAAAGGGAGGGGGGGAGGAGAGAGAAAGAAGGAGAAAGAGAATGAAGAAAAAGAAATGAGAGCGAGGCAGAGCTCAAGTAGGGGAAGAGTAGAAAAAAAGAGGAAAAAAAAGAGAAAGAGGGAGAGAATAGTTATATAATGAGAGGCAGAGAGTGGGGAGGGAGAGAGTGGGGCCTTTTCCAGATAAATAAAGGTAGGAAGGAGAGAGAGTTAGTGGAGAGTGGTAGGTAGGTTCGGTGGCTGTGGACGATCGACTGAAGGAGTCACACAGTCAATCATTGGGTCAGCTGGAACTCTATCAATTTAAAATTCTGACTTAAACTTAATATTTAAACTCTAAAAAATTTAAATATTTAAGATATCAAATTAAACTTAAACTCACAATTTATAATTTTTTTAGGTTGGATCATTACATCAAGTCTTTAGAATTTTTTCTTTTCGCAAGCTTGAAGATGACCCTTTATTTCTCTTTCTTTCATGAATCTTAAAAGTATACAATGAGGCACTATTAAAAATTTTGCTAGTAACCTCATAAGATGGGGTATTTATAATCCCAAAACTCAATTTGTTCATTGTAGCAATATCTAGAAAGAATCATGCTAAACGACTAGTTTGCAATCGACCATACTCACCCCTCGATTGACCGATCGACTATTAGACTCCAATGGCTATATAGCGACTAGTTTTTAAGTTCTTGGAGCTTTTGAGCACTTTACGGTCGGTCGAAAATAATTGACCTAGAATCTGAAGCTCTACAATCGACCGTGGGTCAAGTTCGATTAACTGATCTTCATAGTTTGACAAAAAACCACAAAGTTTGAGTTTTTCATCCCACTTTGACTTATTAGTGATTCAACATATTGACTTTCTAGTAATAATTGAAATTCCAATTCAAATTGATCATTTTTTCGATTCTGAAAGCTACTTAACACCTAAAAAGAGAAGTTAGAATTGAATTTAATATTTGTTTATTCATCAGAACATTAATCGAAACCTTAGGGCTAACAGTGCATTAGTATTGATAAATGAATAACTGGCAGGACTAATCCATGAATATTTTGCGAAGTTTCATTCTTGATCCTCAAACTTTTAACTTCAACATTTAAGATTCTAGAAATTCTTATATCTAGAAGGTGTCTCATTTTAATTCTTATAAAAAAATTTGTCACGCTCCGAGTCCCGCTAATTGAGCCCACTTGAGCATGTACAATAGACCCGTCGAACAGGAAAAAATTTCTCTGCCCGCACGAAGCGGAAAATATGCTAACTTGTACAATTATACATGATATAGATACAAAAAGCATTAGAATACTGCTAAAATTAAAACCATTACAACTTTAAAACTTCATTAAAGTTTACAATACTCTAACGTTTGCATTCCAATACTCTCCAAAACCATAAATAGTTTTACTTATACAAAATGGGATACTTTGACCTAGACCGACTAACCACACAGCCTATCTAGCGCCTTTGCCGCAATCTCGCGCTTCGCCGGCGGTAGCAAGATCTAAAAAGGTGTAATCAATAAGGGAGGAGAATTTTAGATAAGTTTTCAGTGGGTGCAACCGCCGAAAGTAGCGCTCTACACACACTCGGTCAAAATGAGGCATCAGTAGATAACAATAATAACTGAAATAGTTATTTTTATAATGGAAATGCAGTAAACTGAAATACAACCATAATGCTTCAACATATATATAATATGCAACAATAGTTAGCTATGTAATTAGCCTATATATTCTTTTCATTCCATTTCTTTACTTTTACCAACTTATTAATTTGGTAACCACATGGAAAGTCAAGGGAGATCGGACTTCTCTTCTACTGGTAGATACACAACTCATGGAGAGTCGAGGGAGATCGATATCTCTCCAAGCGGTAGGCACTTAGTGTCGAGAGAGATCGGCACCACTAAGTACGGTTAGGAGTTGAGAGGATCGGCATCTCCCTTTACAATAATAGGAGTCGAGGGAGATCAGCATCTCCCAAATTGAATACTTTTGGAAGATCACATATGTTTTACCATTTCAACCTAAGTTTATGACTTCTAGGATTATTCACATTATTCATTTATTATTCTCTTGTTCTCTAGCTCAAGTTTAGCCTAGAGTTCACATGTCACTATGTTCCATATCCTAGGTTCTATCCTAGATTCAATACCACCATTTTCATTCCTTAGGTTTCAACCTAGATTAAATGCCACACTTGTTGCCTATGTTCCAAAGTTCTCATAGTACCCTATCATGCATATATATATATATATATATATATATATATATATATATATATATATATATATATATATATATATATATATATATATATATATATATATATATATATATATATATATATATTATATTCATTTACACATTCATATCATATAATGCCTATACGCACATGACAAGCATTTTACTTTTGACACCATAAAGGTTAAAACCCTATTTTCTTCTAGGCCAAATATTCATATATCACCTTAACCTACTAGATCTCCTAACATGCAACTAAAATACATTTACTTTACTTAATATCCATAATACATGCTATTAGTCAAAAAAAATTTTAGACAAAGGAGAGATTAAACCCATTTCGGTAATATTCCTACTTTCATCTGGATCTCTTCTCAGAGGGTGATCCTTGATGTCCTTAGAACCTCAAGAAAACCTAAAAAATAAAATCTAACAAAGTTAGAACCCTCAAATCTCACATTTGAGAAAACTCCAAAAGAAATCATGAAAACACCAACTCACCTCTTCCCTTCATAGTAAGAGAAATATGGGTAAAGTGGACTTCTTCTTCGTCCTAGAGCTTCCTCTTGAAGCCCTTGATCTTCTCCAAGTCTCCAACCAAAGTATCTCCAAGATCTAACAATGGAAATTAGGGCACCGTTGCATGAGGGAGAGAAGAGGAAGAGAGAGAGTGAAAGAGGGAATGGGGAAGAGATTAGAGTTTGGTTGTGAAAATTTTGTTTTATAGAATTACTATAATAGCACATAAAACCCTAATCTTTTCTATTTAGAAAGAACTATACCACTATTTGTACGCTAGGTTTCGGGTGGCCGCCCAAACTTTCGGGCGCTCGAATTGCACCTAATGCATCTTTATTTAATTTATCACAAAGTTATTGACCTTTGATCCCACATATTATATTTCAATTATGCCGTCCATTGAGTTATAATTTATTTTATATTGAAAATGAGCAATGCTAACCGACCGTCCCTAGCGCAAGTGGCAAAGAGCTTGGTGGTTGGTACCCGAGGTCCCAAGCTCGAAGCCTATTTTCTTTATATTTTCAGCTAAGTTTATTTCTAAAAGAAATAAATGAAGCAGGTAACATGCTACCTTTCTCTCAAAAAAAACTTTCTCTCAAAAAAAAAGAAACTAATTTAGATATCATTTATCTAGTTATCGAAAGTGCTTAAAATCAAAGGCTAAAAATTTTTTTTCGCAAAAAATGACGATCTAACATCAAGATTTTAAATCAGAAATACTGATCTTACTTTAGATAGTATAGAAAAATTTTTAATCAAAATCTCACCTGATTTAGATATTTTTACATTGTTGAATATGTAAACGGCTCAAATCAACTATTAAATAGGTAATTTTGACCCCTTTCGATCACTAGATAAATAATGTTGAAAAATCACAAATTTTATTTTCTAGATACTTCAAAAACTTAAGATTAAGTCTAACAAAGCTCATCGGTTCAGAAGCCCTATTATCGAAAACAACTTGGGAGTAAGTAGATCTCTGTATTTCTAAAAGCATTGCAACGAGGCTTCGAAATAAAAAGAAAAAAAATAATTTCGAAAGTTCGTATTTGAAATAACATAAAATTTAAGAACAATACTAGGATTACAACCCAAAATTTAAAAGAATTGTAATCCTACAACTTGGCCATCTACTAAAGCCAAGTTGCACTTATTCTTTTATAATATTAAAATTCAAAAAGAGTTGGAATATGAGGGCCGTATGATTCCAACATCATTTTGAGTTGTAGATTGAGCGTTTCTCAAAATTTAAGGACCAAAATGAAGTTTTGACTAAAGTTTAGGGGCTAATATGGTGCATTTTCCCGAAAATGAGAAGATAAAGCACCAAAACAAAACATTGAAAGCAAACATCAAACTAACCCCCGATCTACGACGAGGAAGAGGAAGGGCGAAGGGAGGCGAGCGAGAACGACGACAGAGTGGAATAAATCCCTCCAAAGATTTCGTTTTGAGCCCCTCTCTCCCTCTCTCTCTCTCGGTCGAATCCCCTCTCTCTCTCTCTCTCTTCGCTCTCCTCTCTTCTTTGAGGGAACTAGGGTTTCTTGTTGTCTTCTTCCTCCGCCTCTTCTTCGTCGTCTTCTCCGATGGATTTGGATCTGTGGATCTCGAAGGTGAAGGAGGGGCAACACCTCGCCGAGGACGAGCTCCAGCTCCTTTGCGAATACGTACGCTCTCTTCCTCTCCCGCTCCCTCCCTTTCTAGGGTTTCATTTCTCTTCGTGTTCATTAGGGATTCGTACGGATCAGCGTTTCGTGATCTGGGTCCATTTCTGTGTTTCTGTATTTTGTTGTTTGATTTTGATATCTGAAGAGATTGTGCCTTCGATTTGAGAAAAAAATTGAGCCGCTCTTGAGAAATCTAATAGGGCTACGAAAAATTGGGGCCGCGATACTTTAGCTATTGAGGACGCTGTGAAATTTGTACATGTTACTTTTTTTGTGGTGAAAGTGGATTGTATGAATTTTCTGGTTAAGAGGGATTGTGGAATAGTTGATAGGCTCTTTTACATATTGTAACATTTCTGGTAAATGGGAATTCGTTTTTTGTGATTATGTTCGTGTTTGTTTGCTCGACTGCGAATAAAGAGATCATAAGTGCTTTGATACTGTATCAATGACAGTGTATGCTCTACTGTTATACTTTTTTAATTTTCTCTTCTCTTCTCTCTGTCTCCCGGAGTATACTATTGAGATAGCAAATGAGCAATAATGATTATATCAGACACAAGTTTGGTAAAGTACCTTAGAATTCAGGTTGGAATTGATCGGAACGAATTTGATACTTCTAGTAGAGGTCACAGTATTTGCCAGCAAGCAGTGACTTTATCAAGTAGAAACACGAAAGCGTCTTAAGAGGGTGAGAAAATCAAAGCTGATGTAAGAAAGCAGTGAACAATGATATGATTGGTTTGGTAATAATTTTGCTGATAACAATGTTGAGTGGGGGAATAGAATTATATAATCAAGACCACATAGTTGGTATGTGACATTTCAATAGTCCCACATCGGATAATGTCGGAGAGTGTGAGGGGCTTATATGTGACGTGCATACTAGAAGTAATAACTGGGCTTAAGCATTTTTGGGCCGGTGGTTTGGACCCAAAGAGTTATTAGTCCTAGTGGGCCGGGCTGTTACATGGTACGACTGCTTTGTTCTTGCTGTCGGGTAGGGATTCTGTTCTCAAATTTTAAGCATGACTTATGAGTGGTTAGGGCGTAAAAATTGCATTAATCTCTAAAATTCAGGACGGATGATCGGATAGAAAAGTGATGAGGTCTGGTTACAGGGTTAACCTAAAAGTCAATTCAGTCATATTTTATTCTTTTCAGCTTTGATTTGCGTGATCTTAAGTATTAGATAGTTGTTTTTAGTTGATTTACATAAATATCAGGATAGCTACTTGAAATAAAGTTATTTTGAGTTTAGATGATATGAAAACCCTAGAACATTAAGTTTGCCGATGGTTAGGTTTTCATCTGTCTCTATATATAGGTCTTCTACGCCTCTTTTGTATAGTAAGTGAGAATCTGAGTTTTAGTTTTACCGTATAATCCTTCTTTTCCCTCTTTTCTTGTACAATTGAGTATTGTTCCCTTCCTTCTCAATCTGTGGTTAACCCCTTTTCATATCTCTTACTCTTTTTCTTCTTTTCTTAATTTTATTCTCCTTTATTCATGTGTCTTTCTCTCTGTTGTTAAGACCAATTGAAGCTAATGAAAGCCCCCCCAAACACTTTTTGCCCCAGCTAAGTGTGCCCCGCGTCCCCATTCTCTGCACAGATGAGTCATGCCTGCACTTGCAAGCCCCATGTGTGCAAACTCGAGTTGGAATTAACTCTCCACAGTCAACCTGCATGACTTTTATGGAAGGTCTTTTAGGAGAGTGGATCTAAACATAAACCTTCTTTGTAGCCGTGTTTTGTCTAATTTGGACCATGAGTAGATAAGCCGATGTTTACATCTCTGTACTCTACAGTTTACCATAATTGGGATATGACAAGTTTGATATGCCTACTTGTGTTAGTGTCACGGGATTCATTTCTACTATAACGCCATAGTCAATGTACATGGTCTTCGAATTTCGTAGGCATTGAGGTGAGGTAAGGAAAAAAAGGATTCACAGTTGTTTCTCAGATTTGGAGGCAATTTATGTTCAACCAATGCTGTGGTAAAGAGGACATCTTAATAGCTCGTTGATAGATCTACAGAAGAGGAGAAAATAAGTATACAAGTGATGGTAGTCGAATGAGTGCTGTTTTATTTTCGCTGATTTGGCTTGTCAACATTAAAGGGTCTGTACTTCTAAACTTATGTTCAACCTCTAGTCATCCGTTCAGTTGCACAAAGGCTTGGGTAATTACAATTCTGCAATCCACAATACATGATTGTTGGTGGATAGGTGAAGATGGATGGCATTGCTTTGTCGTCAAAGTCAATAAAACACTAAGCGGACGTGGAAAGTTAGCCTTTGAAGGCCTAGAGGAAGTGAAGCGGGGATACCTCAATATCATCTTTTTATATCTGTATGCTGATATTATGAGGTATGATATCTGGACATAGTTGTTCTACCATAGAGCATATTACACAACAAGAGATGTAGTGAATGTACGGTTGACAAAATTAGAATAGTGTAATTATGAATTTCTGTCCGAATCAAGAATCTTTAGTTAACCCTACACAAGATCCTCAGGAAAATTAGTAGTAGTTTAAAAATTAGTAACTTTAGATCTAAAAGGCACTTGTTATGATATACAACCATCTTTTCTCCTCTTTTGATTTGTATTGATTATATGTCAAGTGACAGATCACATGCTTTTCCAATAAAGGCATTATGTGTATTGAAATTACCTTAATATTCTATAAATATGTTAAGATCATTGGAGCATTATGATATATAAAATCAGTAGGATAAATTCCTTTTACATAAAATATTTTAAGTAGCATTTATATAAATTCCTTTTACATAAAATATGCGGCATAATATGGTTAAGCCTGAATTGCATGCGAGGAGTAAGTGGTCTGAGGTAAGAGATAGATGGCTTGGAAGTGACAGTGCCAAAGCGCCTATGCAGCCTCCCATGACAACATTTTGTAGTGCATGGAATTAGGAATCGCTGTCTCTGCCATCAATAGGGATCTTATATTGAAGTGCAAAAACTTCAAATAGCAAAAATATAATGCTAAAATTCTTTGGATACAATGAAAAGAGAATAAATCTTTCTCATAGGAATTTTAGAAGTGGGAGACTTGAAAATCACTTTAAGAGGATTAGATTTCATGGAAAATGATAGGCGAAAGGGTAAGTTAGGCTAAGCAAACCTTAGGATAACGAAGGCTTAAGGGAAAAACCCTAGCTGTTAAAACCCTTTTGTATAAAGTCAAGGATTAGTGGACTTCTACAGCTAGCTATGAACATGATGTAATTGACGATTGATCTGATTTTGAGGTAAAGTCAAGGGCTGATCTTATGTTTAGCACTTATTGTTCATCAATGAGCCGGATTAAAACTATAATGTAGTTAGTTTTGTGGTCATTATCATTTTCTACTGTTATTTTCTTCGTGATATTTTTTACCCTTTCTAAATTGATGCTTCGTTTCACTTTGTTTTTACATAGCATTTAACATAAGGAGGATTCATTGTGTACTTGACTAAGGTTATAGTTTATGTCATGTTTATGTCATGCTTTAACTCATTACATCTTAAACCCGTTCAGGTAAAGGAGATTCTTATTGAGGAGTCAAATGTTCAGCCTGTCAATAGTCCTGTGACTGTCTGTGGGGACATTCATGGCCAGTTTCATGATCTAATGAAACTTTTCCAGACTGGTGGCCATGTTCCAGAAACAAATTATATTTTCATGGTGAGCTTGCAAGTATTATGAATTAGTTATATTTATTTTATTGAAATTGACTGTAATGCCTTGTTTCCGTGTAATGTAATTCTATTCCAGGGTGATTTTGTAGATCGTGGCTATAACAGTTTGGAGGTTTTTTCAATTCTTTTGCTTCTGAAAGCCAGGTACTCGTTGAAATATGAGATCTAAGAAAGTGCTGTCTAGCTTGTTTAACAATATTCATCCCTTTGCTTTGGTAATATATAGCAGTACTGCTGTTCCTGAGGTTGTCTAAGAAACTTTATATGAGAGAACTGAGAATGATGGGAGGAAAAATTGAAATATTTCTAATTTTCTATACATTTATCGTGTATATGGTACATCTAATATTCTAATGTATTGCAGTCCTAGAGTTTTGGGTCTCTCATCTTACTTATGAATCAAATTTACATTGTATATTTTGTTGATGTGTTGGCAGTATTTGGGTAGGGTTTTGCCACTAGAACCTGTTTAGTCTTGCAAGAGCTTCTGCAGAAATGTTTGAGTAGGCCTTTTCGACAAGCTAGTTTTTACTCAACAGCTCTCAGGGAAAGCCAGATTTAGAAGTTCCAAATGGAGTTTCCACTTTCTGAGTCAAGAAGCCAACTTCAGTTCCATGCTTCAACTAGCAACTATAGATTTTTCTTTGCCTAACTACCGGCTTCTGCTTTCCAAGTACAGGAATTGTTCTAGAATATAGGCCAAACGGATGCAAATATCTTACCTATATGAAATTAGAATATTATGTGTCTTGTTGAGCTATATTATTTTTGTATTTGCATAGTTATAACTGACTAGCTGGTTCATCTAGTTCTTCCCAGAGAGTATTATCTTTCTGAAGATAGTTAGATTGGTGGTTTTAAAATGCCTGAAATCTCCTCTCTTTTTTTTATGTGATAAGCACCTTTTCCTTGAAAAGCAGTAAAATCTTTGTTCAAGCGCACCCAATTCATTTTCACAGCTTTTCTTAAACTGTTTGTATCAATTAAATCTTGAATGTTTTTGTTTCTTCATGTGTGCTGTGATTCTGTGGACCTTCTTGGCGAAGTGTTTGGTTGCACTTTAAATTTTTATTACTTTAATTTTTTATTTAAGTTTGGTTTCTATACCAGGTATCCTGCAAATATTACCCTTTTGCGTGGAAATCATGAAAGCAGGCAGTTGACACAGGTGTGCTCTTGTTATAAATTCAAAGCTATTATGTGTTGAGTATCTAATAATGAATTCAGTTATTTCCATCCTCATTATCAATTATCAGGGGCGCGCTCTACCACTGAGCTAATAGCCTGTCGTGTGGGCCTCCCAATGGGAGGCCTGCTATGCCAAAAGCCAAAAAAACCCCATCCCTCTCTTTCCTTTTTACGCCCCCATGTCCCTCCCATGTGGTGTGGCGACATGGGGATGTCTAATGAGAAAGCGTCTGTTCACGGAGGCCCACTTCCATCTATAGCATTCATTCTAATACTATAAGATCAAAATTCAGTATATTATTACAGATGATGTGTTGTTAAACATTTTGTTAGGTACCTTTCTGTGGTTTTCATGATGATGGATACTGTGTTTGTCTAACTACATCTAATGCAGTAATTGGTTGATGAGCTTTTTTTTTTTATATAGTTTCCTGTAGGTTGGGTTGAAATTATTTTTTGCTATTGGTCCATAAATACTTATTTTTGGTAATATTATTCTATGTTTTCTACTGGTTACCTGTAAGCAAACATTTTAATCTTGTAATTTTTCGTTGCAAGAAAACAGCATGATTCTGTGAGGTCTCGTTTGGTCCCTTACTATCCTTTTGTATGATGCTTTAGGTATCTTGTCTGTTGGTTATTCTTGTGCATATGCTCAATGATTTACACTTTTTTCTGTAAAGGTAGATAAAATATCTGCTTATGATATTACTACTATTTATGGTATATATTCTAAAGAATGTTTACACGATATTCACTTTGCTTGCCAAAGTGCTTGGTACATTTTCATTCAGTCGATCTTAACATTGTGAGCTTCACCATATGAATCTAAACAATTATGTTTTGGGCAATATTCTTCGTTGTACTTATGATTGTCATGACTTTAATCAGTACTTCCTCTATAGTCAATTTTGGCCTTCTTACTTTCATATCACCTTGACTTGAAAGAATTAATTCTCTTTACTAGTGCACTATGTGGCCTCTGTTATACACTCCAAATCATTTTGATAATTTTTGAAGCAACTTATTCTGATGACACGAAGATTAGGAATCAAACTTTTGGCACTCAAGGGCATAAAGCATGAGCCAACAATGCCCATTACTAATATTGGGGCACCTTTTAGTTGATTAGAAATTAATTTTAGTTTTATTTAGGTTTATTTTGAGTATTTTTTTTTTGGTGTATTGGGTTTTAGGATGATCTAGGATTGTTCTGGCTTATTTATAGTCTAATTAGAATTTAGAGGATTTCCCGAAATTTGTGAGAGTTTTGTTAGTAAAGTCCTATTCTGTCTGGATTATGGCTTTAGAGGCTATAGATAAGCCCTAAGGTCTCAGGCTGTTTGCAAATGGGAAAGATTGGTTTAGGGACAATTTCCTAGTTCCCTTGTCTATTTTCCCACTTTTCTCTTCCTATCTATCTCTTTTAGCCAGTGCAGGCTGTTCACTTTCTCCCATAAGCATGAACTCCTAGGCACTGCCGCAACCTTCTATGCCGAACATAAGGACTGCTTCCTGCCTGCCCCCTTTTCTTCGATGTTCAAAATTAGGGAAGGTCCTCTAGTGCAAATCCCAATTTAGCACCACAACACACTGTGCGGCAGCGATCCTGAGGCGTGAATCCACGTAACCTATTGCCCTCCATCTTACTTCCTGCAGCGGACCCAGATTGAGTCTCTCACATCATAATCTAGGTATTACTTGTAAAAAGAAATTGTTACTTTCATCCTATCAGACTTTGGGTACAGAAATTTGTTTTGCGTCTCATAGACTGCATTTCCATCCAACAAGAGAAGGCTTCTCCCTTCTTCCCTACCGAAGAACTTTAGTTATCTGTTTCTTCGTTAGACCATCTGAGGCCTACCAAAAACGCTCTTGTGCAAGGCCAAGTTGGAATCCGAATTTTGTCCTGCGTCATATTCTCTATAGGGTTTACATTTCAATGTTTCGGATATTCTTTTCTTATTCTATCGCTATTGACTTTCGTGTCACCGTAGCATTCACAGTTTCACACCTCAATGATACTTAATTTTTGCATCTATTGTTTCTTGTTTCCGGGTATTTTGATCTGTTAAGTCTTGTTAATCTCCACCCTTTTGTAGAATTCCTTTTTGTCTTAATTCTTTTTTCCACCTTATTATTAAGAGTTCTTATACATGCTCACAATACTACAAAGGTTTCACACCTTTATGTCCATTGAATGGAAAAGGATAAAGTGGATGACGGGTATACTAGTTATTTGGGCTTGGGCTTTAGCATTTTGGAATTCATGTTTAGGCTTGCCAAGTTATGAAGGGCCAGTTTTGCTCCACTTCTCATGCTGCCTTTGCACAAAGCAAGGAAAAATGCCTTATTTGCTGTACCATGGATGTTTGCTTCTGTGATATGCAGAAGCAGAAATACTGTTTTGAAGCTGGGCAACCCTTCAGCAAACAGTGCTACCAAGGGCTGTGCTTCACATGAAGTGCTGGCTGCATGATTGGGACCAATCCCTAATACTGGTGAGCTTTGGCTCTACATATGTTATCAGATCCATTATTGGGGTTGCTATCATTTGGGGATTGTTGATTCTGCATGAGAGGTCTTAACTCGTTCACAGGTGGGAAGTGGAGGAAAACTTAGGATGGTGACAGCAACATGTTGGGCTGCCATGCCAGGAAATCTCCACATGGATGTGTAGCTGGAAGAGTCCAAGTACATGTGTAGAAATGCCTGAAGGATGTTTTAATGTGATTAAGATTGCTGTATTATATCTGTAGTCTTGGCTGCTTAATTGAATTCTCCTGATTCTATGACTTTTCTAACTCCTCCCTGTTGTTGCCATTTGAATTTTTTTTCTTTTGATTTTGTTGTTTTCATAATATTTGATCCATTTTGGTTTGTAATCATCTCACATCTGCAAACGACCATTCACAATATAAGTAGATATGTTAGGTTCTCTTTGTTGTAATTTGATTATTTTGCCTCTTTCAGGTGTATGGCTTTTATGATGAGTGCCAGAGGAAGTATGGAAATGCCAATGCTTGGCGGTATTGCACTGATGTGTTTGACTACCTAACTCTGTCAGCAATTATAGATGGAACTGTAAGGCACTACGTAGCACTAAATAATTGTACTTGTATCTATACCTTTTGTTTCTGTCTAACTAACATAATTTGGCATTTTAGGTGCTTTGTGTGCATGGTGGCTTGTCCCCTGATGTACGCACTATCGATCAGGTACGCATTTGGTGAAAAGTCATTTCTGAAATAGGTTTCTTTGTGACCATTATTTCCTAGCATTGTTTCTTCTGGTGTTTGAACCATGGATTGTCCTCGCAGTTTGTGCTGTTCAGCACAGGGTGGCCTGTACTGTGCTGATTGGTTTTGGCATGGTGCTATATATAAGTACCCCTTGTGCCGCTAGGAACCAGTCCGTTACCATTTTTGTTTTTTATGTTAAATGAACTTGAGATGCTTCTCCCGTAGTTTATTTTCGTTGTTCTTTCTTGAAGAAAAATATTCTCATACTTAGCACCCTGCTGTTGGACGCAGAGCATGCTGAAGCACATGCCATGACCAGCATGCCCCATGCCATAGCAGAGAAAAACTTGTTCAAGAATTGCGAAATTTTAGTTAACTATCTGTGGTTTCACAACCCAACAACAATAACAATGGATTTCACTGTTAGTTTCAGTTGATTTGTATTGACAAGCATAATTCTCTTATTACTCTTCCTGAAAGAAAGATATAAAAGGTGGAGAAATGATCTTCTTTCTGTCGGTTTGAACAGATTCTTCTGTATCTTCTAAAAATTTGTACAACGCTTTGAAAATTTCTTTGACCACAAGAATGGCAGCTAGAACAGAATGAGTCTCCCCTTTTATCCTCTTTTTATCTACCCCTTACTTGCAAAAGGTAAGATTGGGCTTCAAGGTTTTTAGTGCCCATCGGCATGGGCCGTGCCATATCGTGCCGACGAGATATCGGCATGATAGGACCCCCGTACCGATGGCATGATTTAACATCATCTTTTCTTTGAAATTGATGAGTAGTTATCTCAATAAGGAGCAAAAGATTTATAAAGATATATAATAAGCAATAAGAATATAGCGGTGCCAAAGAAAATAAATATTTCATTTCATACTATGTCGGTATACAAGTATTTTTGTGAGCGGCACACATCGGCACGGCACGGCACGGCACGGCATGGAACTCACCGTGCGGTGCTAGCAAATTCTCGGCACGGCCCTTTGCTATGGCACTTAAATCCTTGTTAGGCTTTCATGTTTAGAACCAATGCTTCCAAATTGGAAGAGAACTTGCAAAATGACCCCGAACCAAAAAAGCCGAACAGTAGGGAAGTTACAAGTAAGTAAGACGAAATGCTTAACAATGTGAGTGAGTGGGGACCATTGACAACTACAAGCGGGTTTCAAGTGGATTGAAAGCTTAAGGCATACAATCTTAGTCACCCTCTCAAGTTGGATGACTAATATTTCCGTTTTTGTGCACCTTGTTTATTTGGTAATTGTGAAACATGTTTCTCATATTTTGTCTAGAAAAAACATTATTTTCACTGGGTTTTCAACAAATATTGGAAAACTGGCTGAATTATTCTGTGACTTATCGACCTATAATACCTCAGCTATTCTGCTGGCATTCATGGGACTGTTAGTTGATCTGTTTGTTATCTCGCAGCTCACTGCTGGCTGAATTATTCTGTGCTAACATCAAGGAGTAATTAATGATTGTTTTGAGCTTTGGCACTGCTGGCACATATAGTTAGTGTTAAAGTATACAATTTTAGTTCTTCTGAGCACACAGTGTTTTCCCTTAGTCTTTGATACATCATTCAAAATTGTCTCTCTACTCTCCTGTGAGCAGATCCGGATTATTGACCGCAACTGTGAAATTCCGCATGAGGGCCCCTTTTGCGATCTCATGTGGAGTGACCCTGAAGAGATTGAAACATGGGCTGTTAGTCCTCGTGGAGCAGGTTGGCTTTTTGGGTCAAGGGTGACAGCGGAGGTATGGTAATAGAAACCAAGTTTGCTAATATATTCATGTTATTTACTATTATCTGCTGCTTACTATACTAAATAATGTTTTGTGCAGTTCAATCATATAAACAATCTCGATCTAGTTTGTCGGGCTCACCAGCTTGTCCAGGAAGGTCTAAAATACATGTTTCAAGACAAAGGGCTTGTCACTGTGAGTTCCTTTATTTCTCTTTCTCAGATTGAAGACAATTGTATTGTAGATGTATGGATTAGATTTTGATAACTCTCTCTCAGTATAGATGTGTTTTTCTCTTCTGAGCCATTAAAGGCCTACCAAATCCAATTTTGCTGAAACTAGACTTTGTATACTGTCAGGTGTGGTCTGCACCTAATTACTGTTACAGGTGTGGGAACGTCGCTTCAATATTGAGCTTCAATGAGAATATGGTATGATAACACAGACATGATGTACATCTTTTCCCATTATTAAGTATTTGATATAAAACAGGACTTGTAACTTACTAGGTACTAGTTAGGTAGAGAATCAAAGTTGTTTTTATCATTTTTTTGTATTTCATGTTGTAATATAAAATAAGTGGTCTAATGAGAATTTCATCAATCGACAGGAGAGAGAAGTGAAGTTCTTCACAGAAACAGAGGAGAACAATCAGATGAGGGGGCCGAGGACCGGAGTCCCTTACTTTCTATGACAATTCTTATCGACTCTCTTATTATTTCTGGGCCATTTTTGTCCCCCTCATCCCTTGTAGTTTTTATACTATTGTATATTAGGATGTTTGGTCATGTTATTGCTGTTTCATGTCATTGCTTTATATTAACTTGTGCTCTGTAGCCTGTTTCTGATCTTCAAAGGTTGGATGTAGGTTAGATCTTATTTTGCTTTATTGCAATTTATTTTCCCTTTCTTTATGCTGATCTTTTCTCTTTTCTTTTCTAGTTTTGCTGCCTTCTGGTTGATTGAGCTTAGGTATGAATATCTTTTGCGAGAATATGGTTTGTATTCTATTGTTGTATCAGCCAAGGAATGTGCATTGATGTGATGGTTATTTTTGTGTGTTTCTACTTAAGATCTTGGCCTTTAATGAGCTTATTTGTTGCAAAATACTATTAACTATGAGTGGAAGCTGCTTTTCTACTTGGTCCATATATGTAGCTCTAATGAACTTTGTTGAGATAATTTATTCCTAGATTTCATCAGAGAGATCGCCATTGTTGTGGTGTCAAAGCCAGCAGAGGGATTTATTATTGTTATGGTGCTAATTAGAATTTGGAACTCAAATCTGTTATTAGCACCTAAAGTAACAAAAGAGAGGAGCTTTTATAGAACTGCCCTTTTGATGAATTTATTTATTACTTGGTTGATTTGCTGAACAATTGGTGTTGCTTGTACATTCTACCATGGTGGTTTATTTCTATGTTGACTTATCTTTTGTTTTTTCGTTCTTTTAATTGTGATTGACACGCACAAAGGTGTGAACCTAAGCTGTTATCTAACATGAGTTTGAAGTCGCTTCTTCCTTTCTCCTTTTCTATTTTATATTATTCAGAGGTTAGGTAAGTATTTTGTTTAGGGTTCAGGATTTTATATTTTGGATATCTGAGTGCACAAAAGACACATCGAATCCAACATAGAAGTATTTTCCTTTACTGCATGTTGCATATATTTATTGTAGGTCTTTTGGATAATTCATCTGAAGCGCCACAAATCTATGAACTATCTACTCTAACAAATATTACAACTCATCATTCCAGTTTTCAGCTTCTGTAAATATCAGTACTTGCATCTCTCAGTTGATGGTACTTCCGTACAAAGTTTGCTCAGATTGAAATTAAATATGCTTAAAGGACAATATTGCTTTATATATTGTTTGTGCAAAGTCCTTTAATTATCTGGAAGATAGATTTGAATCCTCTCAAATTTGCTTATATAAAGGTCGAATTCGGAACCCTAATTTGAGTTTCTAAATGGTGTTGAGTTAAATGGTTGTCACGAATCGATTCAGATTTGGATTTTTTTTTTTTGAAATTAAAATTTGAATTTGCAAACCAATAAATGTGAACATACTTCAGGTTGTTGGACTAACCCTCCTGCAGGGTCTTTGCTTGCCATAATTCTTCAACACTTTTTCAAGGCAAGATGGAGACTGAATTAAACCAAGTTGGAATGAGAAGCTCTCTGAATAAGCACATAATTGGTAGATTGTTTCTGCCGTCAAATAAAGTTTCAATCATGATGGCTACACTTTTGGACTTGTTTTGTTTGGACTTGTTTTATTTTTTGAGATTTATTTCGGTGAAATTTCCACCCCATTAAGGCTTAATAACGCCTCTGATTGCGGTGATTCCATACCAAAGATCTTCGTCCACACCCCTTTTCTCGATAAATCCACCTACCCTTTCAACCCAACCGAATCAGATTGGCATTATAGTTAGATTCAACTTTCAAATCATTCACGACCAAACTTAACGACCTCTCCTTCAACTGTGATGCTCCACTTTCTAAGGGGTCATCCAAAATGCTATAGTCGGATTTGGAGATTTAGTCATATTATATCTTATATATATAACTATTTCAAATTTTAGGGGTATCACATTCCTCTCTGCTTTAAGCCATGATATTCTCGTCGGGCTCTCACAAGTACCAGACGATGTGAGACTCGTCTCGCTAGCCTTAGACGATCTTGTGGGAAGCCATGCTCTACCCACAATGGTCGTCAGCCAGGAGCTTCACTCTACCCGCTGTATGATCCTAGCTCAGCCAAGACTCATTTCACACTTCCAGCTGGTGATTGGTAAGTACATGGTACCCTAGGTAACACAAACATAGAACACGATATGACATAATATAGACACACGACTTGCCAACTTGAAAAAAAAGGGGATACAGACAGTGCAGGAATATGACTGATAAATATCATAATTATTAGAAAAAATATTTCTTAAGATATTCTTATTAATCTTGGAAAATAAAAATATTGTCATTATTGCTTCCTCACTTGCAAAAAGTAATTGAATTTCCTTAAGTGGCAGGTATATAAATCTATACTATTGAATCTATTATGTAGAACATAAAATATAGCTTTATCTTAAAGAATCAACAATAAAACATAAAGATGTACACTATTTATGTCAATAATCACTCAAAATAATATAGACTGAAAAAAGAAAATTTTATTCTCTGAGATTTTCACATATTGGAAGTGCAGTTTACACAATTCGTATTTGCATGGACTTGCATGATTATAAGGGATATGAAATAGACACATAATAGACACATGAAGAGTGAGTATGAGATAAAGGATATGGTGTGGACACCTGCCTATGAAGTATGAAGTATTTACCTAGAAAACATGTTTGACATGGACAAGACATGGACACAGCAACATTTTAGAAGTGTCTCTGGTACTAAGGTGGTACCAACTTCTAGGCCTAATGACCCAACGGTTGTCGTTTATTATTATTCTTGAATTTCGACTTTGTCGATGGAATTTGTTTTCTGTGAAGACTATTTTTGAGTCATTTTGTATCACATTGATCTTGCAGATAACAATTTATCAGAGCAAAACCAAAGCCCACTCCATGAGGTTCTTACCTCAATTTCTATTGATTTTCATTATGTGCGTCAGTGGAAGTGTGGGATTATTTTCAAGCAGAAAATAGGTTACTATATCAATCCACATAGATTACTCCATAAAATAACAAACATATAGATAGAGTCTCCTTTCTTTGGCACATTTCTCCAACTTAAATACATAAATGATTTGTAATGAAGTGTGATAACTATATTGAAGTGTGATAACTATATTTGAACAATGAAATTGACCAGCAGAAATGAATGAGTAAATTGCACCATTGTTCAGTGAACTTCTCAAGTAGTTTCAGTTTGATCATTAAACTTCAGTTTGTTGAAATAGATCAATCAAACTCAAATCTCTATTTCATTAAGTCATTCCATTGAACTTGGTCTAATCTTTTATAGGAGAATGATATGCTAAATGCATGATTTAGTGGCACATCGTTATACTGTAATGTGACGTCATCTCTAAGAAATGACATGACAGGTGAATTATACTAGTCTTGAAACGATAAATATTGCTCAATACATGGGACGCCCGAGAAACAAAAAATTGAAGGCTTTTGAGCCCATCATCACTATTAAGTCATTCCACTAAACTCGATCTAATCTTTTGTTGGAGAATGATATACTAAATGATTTATTGCCATATTATATTTTCGAAATGGTGTAGCTGTTAATGTGACATCATCTTTAAGAGATGACATGACAGTTGAATTATACTAGTTTTGAAACGACAACTATCGCTTAGCATGTGGGGCGCCCAAAAAATAGAAAATTACTGAAAGCTTTTGAGTGTTTCATCACTTTCTAAATCAAAAGAGACTTACACTACTATTTGCTTTGGAGCAGATTTGATGCAAACAAAATAAGAAATTAACAGTTCAGGTTGAACCAACAACATTCCGTTACCATTTGACTCGGATTTCAAAATTTCTTTGCATTTAGGTCCCTCAAAACTTTTTTTTATAAATGGTCATAATAAATTTATATTTGCATAAATAGTCCTCTTCTTGTCACGTGAGCGCCTAGGTCACGTTTTTAAGTTGAACACGGTGATTAGATCACTGTGTTCCTTTTTGTATTTTTTATCGCCCCTAAATTAAAAAAGAGGGATTAGAGTGTGGATATAAACACTGTGATTGAATTACCGTTTTTAACTTAAAAATGTTAACATAGCGCTCACATGGCAAGAAGATGGCTATTTATGCAAATATAAATTTGCTATAGCTATGTGTACAAAAAAAAGTTTTGAGGGAGCTAAATGCAAAAAAAAGCCCTAATTACATTTGAATTAATTGTCATGCCACCCTTTGTTCCCAAAGTCAGATAGAGTTTGGCGTATTAACAGTTGAACATAAACTAAAGTTTAGTGACCTAATACCCGCTTTTTAACTTTTGTTCTCTGACTTTCAAAAATTTATATTTTACCTTCTTAAAATTTTAAAAATATTTTTAGGGGATTACGGCGCTAATAAAGAGGACGAAATGATCAAATTGCCTTTACTTATTCTATAAGAAAAAAAAAATTTAACATATTTTTTTTATTTTTAAGGGTACTTTTGGTATAAATTATAAGAAATAAATAGAATAGTGACGAAACCCAAAAGAAGGGGGCCAAAATGCATCAACTTAAAATTTTAAGAAAGTAAAACGTAAGCTCTTAAAAGTGAGGAAATAAAAGTAAAAAAACGAATATTTAAAGAAGATTTGCTGTATTTTAGCCTAATTAAAACCTCGCATTTGCTTCACCAACCAGTGCTATATTTTTCCCAATTTCTGAGTGATTGATTGTGTTCTTAAGAGAGGGAGAGAGAGAGAGAGAGAGGGGTAATGAGTCCAATAAGTTGAGTCCTTCAAGGTAGGGGTGGTCAAAATACGTACAAGACTCAAGTGGGGGATACTCCTTTGTAGAAGATGAAGAACCATCCTGTATAAATGTGCGGTGCTACTTTGTCTTTATATAGGCATGGTCAACACTTGATTTCCATGCCACAAAACATCTCTGGGAAAACTCCCCCCAGGCTGAGCCTCCGACAATCACATGCCCCTGCCTTTTTAAAATGCAGAGAATTGTACACCTCCCCACTTGACTGTAGGTCCTTTCGACATGCTTGGATGCGTAAATAGTTTTTTTTTTAAAAAGAAAGATAGCATGTGTCACGCCCCGGCACCGCCACTTTGGTCGGTTCGGGCACGCGCACAGACCGCCGAACGGACAGAGTTTTCTCTGTCCGCCCAAGGCGTAAACAAAACAGGTACAATGAATTTCACCTAGGAAATACGAGATAGTACAGTTTTGCACGAGGGCATATCACAAGAGCATTAATGTAAACTAACTATTACAACATTCCATTCATCCACATTTTACATACATTTTTTTTAATTTACATCTTTCGCTCTCGAATACATTATATTCAATAACAACTTTACATTCTTTTCTTTTACTTGTCATAACAAGGGTAATCTACACAGGGTAACCTTGCTATCTAGGGCGCGACGCCCACGCCTCGGTCCGGTGCTGCTCCGCTAATGGATGGCTCTGCAAAATAGTGGGATGAGAACTAAAAGAAGTTCCCAGTGGGTTCGGCCGCCGACCTCGCCGACTTTCCCACTAGGTCTAAACAAGGCATAAGTAGATACAATAGCTAAGCAGTAGTAAACAACTACACTATGCATAAGTAGAAATGAATACAACACTACTATGCCTTTATAATAAGGAATGAATGTCATGGTCTAATATGTTCAACGGTGTCCCTCACACACTCTTGACCCAATTCATTCTTGACCCAATCAGGGCTTCTCACAAGACCAAGCCCAACTCGCAAGAATATCATGATCGACCCCACACACAACATGTAATCTCACTATGCTCACTCTCTACATAAGATGCAACACATGCATAGGGTACAAAACACAATATGATCAATCAACTTGTCTATTTCATCTTGGACCCAATCGCACCGGCTCATCCGTAGGTCAAGCCACAACTCACCACACCGAGTCACGTGGGGGAGAGGTCTTTCACTCCTAGCCAGCCACCATGACCGTCTGCCGGGGAGGGCTCCCGGGGCCCTTCACACCCGTGTTCGCGTGACACTCCGGAGCTCACGGCTTGGGAGTCGCGACCTCCACAAGCCAACAACAGACTATGCGAGTATGATCTGCCCTCCAAACTCGAGGACCTTCCACCTACCGGTGGGGAATAACCAATGTAATGTCATGCAATGCTCAACAATGGCAAGACACAATGTGCCATACTACAAATGCAATGACCCAATATCTCTTTGGCGCTCAAGGTTCAAACAACACATGCCAGTAGATTCATGCCACTAACCACGGTGACAACCACAACATCACGGGATCTCTTTCAATCCCTAGCATGGTCCAGAGGATATCTTTCAATCCCTCGCATGATCTATAATATCAAAGCACTAGTTGTCACGCTACACATGCACCGACCCAATTTTCTCCACTCATACTAGAGATTCTACTCAAATATGTCGCGTGCATCAATCGAATGTACAAACATCACAACATGTGGACATAAGCAAATATGCAATGCTCATAATACATGGAACTATAACAAATAACACATTAGGCTTATGCAATGACCTAATCCACGTTCCATCACTAGGTTCACATTCACTATCACAATGACACTAGTGTCTCGCTTTATTTCAATGTCCACACTTTGTTTTCTATGTTCAATCCACTAGTTTCTCTACTAGTTTAATACTTCACTAGGGTTCACATAGCACTAGGTTTATGCGTCCTAAATTCCAAATTTTTAATCATGATTATTCACAACTAATTTAGGAGGCATGCAAGTTTCTAAAATAAGAAATAATTGAACCATATTACATGCAATTTCATACATATATACATATATGCTCAAAAAGTAGGATTTAGACATAGGAAGAAATTCAACTATTTCGGATAGCACCCCCCACCTCGTATCGACGTCTAGGGCCGGGAAACCAAGTTTCGCGATTTATCTCCGCCGAAAAGCCTCGACCCAAGCCTAACGAATCATATTCCGCAAAATCTCTCAGTCGGACGCCAAACCTCGTCGTAGTCCAAAACGAAGTTGTCCACCGCGTCGAATTAACCTTCAATTAAGGTTTTACAAGATCAATTTAGATCAAAAGCTCTTAGAGACAAAATTTCATTTTCTAAGTCTAGGGTTCAAGTTCTACATGAATACTCCAAATTTCATGATTAATCTTTCGATTAATTGGTTTAGAATACTACCTCTCTTAACATCCATCCAATATTAAAAATCCACCAAAAAATTCTATTCGAAATTATAATAATAAAATACTACCTCGCAATCGAAGCGCCGGAAAAATCCAACACGCGCGGGGGTTCAATCGGCTCGTCAAACGACCCAAAAAATCTTTCTATTTTCTTCTTCTTCTCTTTCTCTTCTTTTCCCTTCCTTCTCCTCTCTCCCTCTCTCTCTACGTACATGTTGGAGTGGATAAGAGAATGGAGGAGTCCCTGGCAAGGCTAAGCAATGTAACAATTGCTAAAAAGTCCACTAGCTTTAAGTATTATGACATTAGTCCAATTCAAAATCTGATACTTTTCGTTTTAGACCTTCTGAATATCCGTTTGCGCCCAAATTTGACAGTCATGCTCGGTTTAAGTTAATAAGAAGAACTGATCATCACTATCCAGTTTCGGACCATTTTTTGGTCATCGAAAGCTCACCGACTAAAACCTCTAGCAGATTGCTGTTATATTTTATTTTCACTTTTTGGGTGTCGGAACGACACGAAACTTTTAATCTAGCCTCAGAAAAATAATTCTGATATATCCTGAAATTTTCATAATTTTCTGACACTATGAATTTTCTGCTAAAAAATCAGCCCCCTTCCTTACAGAAAATTTCAAATCTTCTGTTTTCATTCCAATTTCAGCACAATTCATTTCCAACTTATTTTTACTTCTCTAAGTCCAATAAAAATAGTATCTCACACTATTTTTCTTTTCACTTACTTTTATATTAAAAAAAATCCGGTACACTATATTCCTCCCTCCTTAAAAGGAGTTTCGTCCGCGAAACTAAGATCACACCTCAATCTATTTAGCAAATAGATGAGAGTATCATTTCATCATTGCGTCCTCCCAATCCGGGCAGCTTCACTAAGCTTATCACATAGAGACACGCGAGTCCACGACTTCTCTGCCCAAGCCGAGATGCGAACAGTGATTTTTCGCACGTCATATGTTCTCAAACGGCTTATCACGAACCACAATCCACGCGAAAGGACCAAAATGCCCTATTTCAGGCATTCTGCACAGCTCAGGTCTGGATCCCACTACCAGGTCCGAACTCTTGCTTTACCCAGCCTCGCACAGTAACCCGAAAGTCCGGATCCCACTCCCAGGTCCGGAACCCGAGAGCATTTTAGCTCCAGTGCGACTTCTCCAAAAATTCCAAATTTTGGTTTTTGGGTCTTTAATTCGCACCCACACATTTCGAAACTATTGGAACTCAATTCCACACTAGCCATTATCGGCTTCCTCTGAACTTTATCCAATTTGGTAAAGTTCGGTATAGCGCACCGAAGTTCAGCATACTACATTTTTTTTTGTAGTCCATATCCACACTCTTGCACCTAGCAGGCTGGGTATCTTGGCCACTCGAGAGTCTATGCCACTACGAGCAACTCTCCTCCAAGTTCATAGTTCCATTGTGGAACTCATATTGGTCCGTTCACCAGTGTCACTTAAAAGCAATATCATCGATACATCGACCAATCACAAGTGGCCTTATCACTTGTGAATTCTTCGCCACAAATCAAGATGGCACATTTGGCACATCCTCAACTCCAGCTCACTTAGGAGCATAATCCTCAAATCCCCGCGTGGCTTCTACTTTTCCAACGCCTCATAAGAAGCATGTCGCTTCGCTTTCTTCTGCCACGGGTTGACATCACATCGTCCTCATGACGAGCTCACACGAACACTTCGTTCGTGAACTAGACTCCCTCTCACCGATACTGCTAAACCGGCAGTTGGTGACATAGCATCAAGACGAATGGTATGACCGAGCCTTCGCACCTTAAGTTACTACCCTCGATGCTCTAAGCACAAGTGATGCTCTCCTACTACTAGAGCTATCAACTAAACCGCTTATCTCGGTTTGTCACAGATGGTCCACAGACCAAAATTCTCATATAGGCCTATCGCCTAAATTCACATCTTAACGTCGCGTAACGTCTCTCGCTCGCCAACGCATACTCAATCGTCACTCGGCGGAGTCCTCACTTAGGAACTCGTACAAATACTCCAACCAGGAGTAACCAAGATGCCAAACTACTGCAAGTCCTCGGGTTGGGTCATATCTACACCCTCGGTGTACTATCGATCACACAACCTCACACGTGGCCTTCCACATTTTCGGGTCATGCTCGGACTACCGCCCCGACCATAAGTCTCTGCCCCACCCGTAGGTCTCGGGCCGCTGTCAACACAGCTGACTGCGCCTGACCATATGGCTCCAAGCTCTACAGTCCACACATGGTCTAGGCACGGATCGTCCCCAAGCAACACCCGGCACCGTCGCCTCACACGACACGCTCTACCGAGCAATCGGCTCCTAAGCACCTAGTGCGAGCCACCAGCCCTGCGAGCGGTCCATGGCCCGCTTCACACTTACCAACGCTCAAGTGCTACTGCCAACGAACCCTCTCGGCTGAACGAACCTGTACTCTACTAATACGATAACCAGAGCGTTCTACGCTTCTATACGTTTTCGTGCTAACTACAAGTACTAAGCTACCTTGTTTATGCTTACTCACTACGTGAGTACCACTACCCACCTTAGTTTGAGGTACTACAAGGCCTACTCGTCAGAATTTAGCGACAGTCTTACCAATTCTACGACAGTGATTTTAACTCAACTGTCGATCCGCCAGAGCAATGTTCAAACTCTCAGACTACAAAGATGTCTTTGAGCGTCATGACTCGGCTCTCGCAATTAATTATTCACATTGCCTTGAGAGTCGGTCCACCATTTCCATCCCTACCTCGAGCCCTATCCTCGGCTCATCACGAGCAACTCATTGGCACTATACCACCATCTACCCGCTTTGGCAGGCGATACATTTTCATGACACAAGCATGCCCCGGGTACTAAAAGCTACCCATACGTTTGGTCCCTATTATTTTTATCCTTGAATAGTAGCAAACGACCAGATGATAAATGCATGCTATGCTCTAGTGTCAAATCAACCTCTACATACGATTTCTTCAACTAAACCATACCTGCCTCGACCAGGGTCGCATACCATTGGCCACTTGGCGCTCGTCGCAAACCCCACGGCTACCCATAAGGCCTAGTCCATCACCTCAGCAAAAGCTTGCAACTTGAGTGAGTGAATTTCCTTGAAGCTTTCTAGCTGAAATCCTCACTTGAAGCAATTGGCCTCGTTCTTGTCATTCCGAACCATATACGGAATACAATTGACCATATAAGAGCATTCCCTCTCAAACTCTCTCACGGTGCGGTCTCCCTGCCGCAGCTCCCCGATGATACACGACGTGTTACTACAAGCACCCTTGCCGCAGCCACTCCACTCAGTCACATTAAGTGCACTGACTGGAGACACAAATGGCTCTTAACCAATTCAGGACACAGCCACTTGCCGCGCCAATATCTTATAGAGCTCTTTACTCCGCTTCCCCTGCCGCTGCACTACTCCTATGAGCACAGCGAATAATCCACGAAGTTCTACATCTCCGCTCGCCCCGGATTGCTCGGGGTCACCGCCTACCTTTCCAGTCCAGGCCTCATTAGAGGTCAACCAAGCGATACCATGACCTAGGTCAAATCATCGACCTTGAGGGTCAAATACAAAACAGGGTTCCATACAATAGACCCAATTAGGCGAAAGTTACACAAATGCGCCTATTCTCATCACTAGGTTTCATGTTGTGTGCACCCAACATGAACACACTCGGTTGAGAATAAACTATACTTTGAATCTACCTCTACATCCGTTTGGAGGCATCTAGAATACACGACCCAATCAATTCATCTTTCGCCACGTAACATAAGTCCTCGTCTCTTACGAGCCTAAATCCTTAAGGCCATCAATCCTAAGGTCTCCTAGGTCATCCTAGACTCATTCTTGCTCTGATACCACCTCAATCTGTCACGCCCCGGCACCGCCACTTTGGTCGGTTCGGGCACGCGCACAGACCGCCGAACGGACAGAGTTTCCCCTGCCCGCCCAAGGCGTAAACAAAACAGGTACAATGAATTTCACCTAGGAAATACGATATAGTACAGTTTTGCACGAGGGCATATCACAAGAGCATTAATGTAAACTAACTATTACAACATTTCATTCATCCACATTTTACATATATTTTTCTCAATTTACATCTTTCGCTCTCGAATACATTACATTCAATAACAACTTTACATTCTTTTCTTTTACTTGTCATAACAAGGGTAATCTACACAGGGTAACCTTGCTATCTAGGGCGCGACGCCCACGCCTCGGTCCGGTGCTGCTCCGCTAATGGATAGCTCTGCAAAATAGTGGGATGAGAACTAAAAGAAGTTCCCAGTGGGTTCGGCCGCCGACCTCGCCGACTTTCTCACTAGGTCTAAACAAGGCATAAGTAGATACAATAGCTAAGCAGTAGTAAACAACTACACTATGCATAAGTAGAAATGAATACAACACTACTATGCCTTTATAATAAGGAATGAATGTCATGGTCTAATATGTTCAACGGTGTCCCTCACACACTCTTGACCCAATTCATTCTTGACCCAATCAGGGCTTCTCACAAGACCAAGCCCAACTCGCAAGAATATCATGATCGACCCCACACACAACATGTAATCTCACTATGCTCACTCTCTACATAAGATGCAACACATGCATAGGGTACAAAACACAATATGATCAATCAACTTGTCTATTTCATCTTGGACCCAATCGCACCGGCTCATCCGTAGGTCAAGCCACAACTCACCACACCAAGTCACGTGGGGGAGAGGTCTTTCACTCCTAGCCAGCCACCATGACCGTCTGCCGGGGAGGGCTCCCGGGGCCCTTCACACCCGTGTTCGCGTGACACTCCGGAGCTCACGGCTTGGGAGTCGCGACCTCCACAAGCCAACAACAGACTATGCGAGTATGATCTGCCCTCCAAACTCGAGGACCTTCCACCTACCGATGGGGAATAACCAATGTAATGTCATGCAATGCTCAACAATGGCAAGACACAATGTGCCATACTACAAATGCAATGACCCAATATCTCTTTGGCGCTCAAGGTTCAAACAACACATGCCAGTAGATTCATGCCACTAACCACGGTGACAACCACAACATCACGGGATCTCTTTCAATCCCTAGCATGGTCCAGAGGATATCTTTCAATCCCTCGCATGATCTATAATATCAAAGCACTAGTTGTCACGCTACACATGCACCGACCCAATTTTCTCCACTCATACTAGAGATTCTACTCAAATATGTCGCGTGCATCAATCGAATGTACAAACATCACAACATGTGGACATAAGCAAATATGCAATGCTCATAATACATGGAACTATAACAAATAACACATTAGGCTTATGCAATGACCTAATCCACGTTCCATCACTAGGTTCACATTCACTATCACAATGACACTAGTGTTTCGCTTTATTTCAATGTCCACACTTTGTTTTCTATGTTCAATCCACTAGTTTCTCTACTAGTTTAATACTTCACTAGGGTTCACATAGCACTAGATTTATGCGTCCTAAATTCCAAATTTTCAATCATGATTATTCACAACTAATTTAGGAGGCATGCAAGTTTCTGAAATAAGAAATAATTGAACCATATTACATGCAATTTCATACATATATACATATATGCTCAAAAAGTAGGATTTAGACATAGGAAGAAATTCAACCATTTCGGATAGCACCCCCCACCTCCTATCGACGTCTAGGGCCAGGAAACCAAGTTTCGCGATTTATCTCCGCCGAAAAGCCTCGACCCAAGCCTAACGAATCATATTCCGCAAAATCTCTCAATCAGACGCCAAACCTCGTCGTAGTCCAAAACGAAGTTGTCCACCGCGTCGAATTAACCTTCAATTAAAGTTTTACAAGATCAATTTAGATCAAAAGCTCTTAGAGACAAAATTCCATTTTCTAAGCCTAGGGTTCAAGTTCTACATGAATACTCCAAATTTCATGATTAATCTTTCGATTAATTGGTTTAGAATACTACCTCTCTTAACATCCATCCAATATTAAAAATCCACCAAAAAATTCTATTCGAAATTATAATAATAAAATACTACCTCGCAATCGAAGCGCCGGAAAAATCCAACACGCGCGGGGGTTCAATCGGCTCGTCAAACGACCCAAAAAATCTTTCTATTTTCTTCTTCTTCTCTTTCTCTTCTTTTCCCTTCCTTCTCCTCTCTCCCTCTCTCTCTACGTACATGTTGGAGTGGATAAGAGAATGGAGGAGTCCCTGGCAACTTAGGGCTAAGCAATGTAACAATTGCTAAAAAGTCCACTAGCTTTAAGTATTATGACATTAGTCCAATTCAGAATCTGATACTTTTTGTTTCAGACATTCTGAATATCCGTTTGCGCCCAAATTTGACAGTCATGCTCGGTTTAAGTTAATAAGAAGAACTGATCATCACTATCCAGTTTCAGACCATTTTTTGGTCACCGAAAGCTCTACCGACTAAAACCTCTAGCAGATTGCTGTTATATTTTATTTTCACTTTCCGGGTGTCGGAACAACACGAAACTTTTAATCTAGCCTCAGAAAAATAATTCTGATATATCCTGAAATTTTCATAATTTTCTGACACTGTGAATTTTCTGCTAAAAAATCAGCCCCCTTCCTTACAGAAAATTTCAAATCTACTGTCTTCATTCCAATTTCAGCACAATTCATTTCCAACTTATTTTTACTTCTCTAAGTCCAATAAAAATAGTATCTCACACTATTTTTCTTTTCACTTACTTTTATATTAAAAAAATCCGGTACACTACAGCATGTTATCTGTTTCTTTTTTTTTTAGAAATAAACTTAGTTGAAAATATGAAATAACTAGATTTGAAAGTTATAACCACAGGTACCAACCGTCAAGCCTTTTACCACTTTCGCTAAGAACGGTTGGTGATGCTTGAACATTTTATTTAGTATTTTTTTTTTTGATTTACTCAAGAACTTTATATATTTTCTAACATGAGGAGTGTGATCAAATGTTTAAACTAAGAATATCATACCCTACCTTTCAGTTGCTCTTTTTTCAGAATAAGATAAATTAGTTTTTAGATATTGGTGGTGAGCTCGCGTGATGACACGTGGCGCGATCTGGTCCATCCACCGTCCGATGTCCCTCAATATGCAGGCCAAAATCTAACTTTGTCTCCGGCACAGATCGTGAAAGGAACAACCCGATCGGGTTCAATCCTCGAGAGATGGTCTTAAGGCCTTTAGATGGTAGTCGAAGCTTGGAGGCTTCGACTTCTCGAGTTCGGCCACTGGTCTGGTCCGAAGTTGGGCCAAGTTGAATCGCTGCATAGTGGCAGTTCGCAAATGGAGTCTCGCATAGGCGGAGGCATGCAGTATGGAGGGGCATTTGCCGATGAAAAATGATGTGGTCTGGCGAGGTTCAAAGTGGTCGATGTGGGCGAGTTCGTCATCGAGTGAGGCAGTGGACTTAAGGGTCGCGAGTTCTATGTTATGGCCACTCCTAGTTTAGATTACGCCTACTCCTAATGCAGGAAAGATAAAGGTAAAAGTTTTGATGTGTTGATGTTCGGATACTCTTCTCTATAGATGTCTTTCTACTTTATAATCTCGCAGTCGCTATGATCAGAGAAATTCCCCATGATTCACCACATTTCTTTCCACAACTGCTTCCGAACTTCTTGCTCAACCCCGATCTCTTCGGTGCGCCACTATTCGAACTTCAAATTCCTCATGTCGAATAGTTTTCGGGCCCGTCTATTCGTTGGCGAAGCGGGAACACCAAAACTTCCTTTTTGGCGATGCCGACACCAAATCTTTTTGTTGAACCCCCTTCACTTGAAGAAACTTTGGCAAAATTGTCCATCAAAGCTCGAGCCTTACACTGAAGTCCCTTTTAGCGTCACGTGTCTCTTTCAGATTTGTTCTTGCCTTGGTGTTTGATTTCGGTGACAATAGTAGTTAAAATATACTATTTTATCAAATCAACAGATACTTTTATAATACGAATATCTTCGTACTCATAAGTAAAATTTTTCGATATTAGAACTTCCAAATAGAAGCTCCATAACGTTAAATATGATTTATAATATTTGAAGTACTTAAAAATTGAATTTTGTAATATTTTAAAATTATAATGAAGTTCATCAAATAGGTATTAAAAAAATTTACAATCTAGACCAAAGTTAATAACTTTAGCCTTGAATTGAAGAATCCGATCTTCTATTTTTTAGAAGATCGTTTGATTTGACCATTTATTTTATTGGTTGAAGTTCATCAAGTAGGTGTAAATTTTTTTTTTCATGAAAAATTATAAGAGTTGCCAATGAGACTTCCTCATCACATTTAAGGTTGCAATGTTGGTTACCTTTCTTTGAATTTGTATCTATAGTTCCATTTCAAGTGTTACTAGTAATAACAGTGACGGTCACATTTGATAGCTACCAAATACTATAATATTTAATAGAAAACAACATTTTTACGATGAAAAAGTGCAATACGTAAAAATAACATTTTTTCTTGTTGGGAGAAAGATACGAAAAAATAAAGTTAGTTGTTATTGGCGGAGAAAAACCGCTACCAACATGTGGCGCAATTTGGTTCATCTGCCAACTGGTGTTCTGTCCCTCCATGGAAGGCTAGATCTTACTCTGATTTAGGTGCGAACTAGAGAGGGAACAATCCAATTAGGTTTGGGCTTGAGGAAAGGCCTCGAGATCTTCCCATACGCGAGCCGAAAGCTGGATGCTTCAGCTTTCGAGCTTCGGCCGTTGTCCGGGCTGAAGGTATGATGCAGGGCTACTGTATAGTGGCAATCCTCGAGAGTGGATAGGTTTAGGGGTGGAAACGAGCCGAGCTTGAGCGAGCTTGCCTCAGCTCAAGCTCGGTTTGAAATTAATTTCGAGCCTAAAATGAGGCTCAAGCTCGGCTTGAAATTAATTCGAGCCGAGCTCGAGCGACCCTAATTTCGAGTCGAGCGAGCTCGAGTCCTAAACAAGCTGCTTAAAATTCTTAACATCATGCAATCTATAGTTTAATTTTTATAAAATATTATCTAAAATTTGATACAAAAAGTCTAATGATTCAACATACAAAATAAATGCATGAAATATGATATTACAATATAAAAAAAATTAGAAAAAGCGACTCTGCGAGCAAGTGAAAGAGAGAGAGTAATTAGAGTGCGGTTTTGCTGGTTTGGTTTTGTGGGCCAGCATATATCCCCAATAATCTAAACACTATAAACATATAATTAAAATATATAATATATATTATTATATATAATTAAAATATATTATATATATATATATTGTTCATAATTATATATATATATATTTATAAATATTTTTAATATATATATATATATATATATATATATATATATATATATATATATATATATATATATATATATATATATATATATATATATATATATATATATATATATATATATATATATATATATATATATATATATATATATATATATATATATATATATATATATATATATATATATATATATATATATATATATATATATATATATATATATATATATATATATAATCCAACTATGATGCTTCCGGAAGCATAAAGGAATTGGTGCTTCTAAGATTTTAACTATTGGATCAACCCCCTCGATCATTTCTAATCCTTGGATTAATATTATTTTCCTAGGGGGAACCACTATCATTATAACCGTACAATTCTTGATCCAAAGGCTAAAAAGTTGTAAAGCATCAAGTCATTTATACTTTCGAAAGTATAGTAGTTGTACTACATATATATTTTTGAGCTTTTCGAGCCTAATTCGAGCGAGCCCAGTAATACTCAAGCTCAGCTTGAAATAAATTTCGAGATTTTTTTTTCTGTTCAAGCTCGGCTCATTTAATTTCGAGTCGAGCTCGAGCGAGCCGAATTTCGAGCCGAACGCGAGCCGAACACGAGCCGGCTCGCTCATTTGCCAGCCCTAGATAGGTTCGAGTGGGTGGAGGCTTGTGGTGTAAGAGAGCACGTTCGCTGATGAGGACGAGATGGTCTGCGATGATCGAAATGGGAATGGTACGATCGTCGAGGGTGATGTCATCGAAGACTGAGTGGTGGTGGAGATTACATTACGGTTACTCCTAGATTAGATTACAGCTGTACCTAAATTACGTTACAGCTACTCCTAGTCCTCAGAAGCAAGGTATAGACTCATGTCTGGCTTGATGTTCAGATCCCCTGCACAATAGCTGCCTTTGATTTTTTTATAGGTGCATTATCGTGATCATAGGAATAACTCCTGCGGTTTGCCACTTTTCTTTCCTCAATTGCCTCCCTAGCTCCTTGCTCTTGATCACGCCTATCAAAATTTTGAATTACTTAATTCAAATGGACGCGCCTCCTGACAACGAAGTTGGTACTTTCACTGAGGACCAAATTGAGTATTCTTTAGCAAACTTTCCTATCGAAGTCCTCATTGATGCTTTGTCTTGATGCAGCTTATTTTCTTTTCTTTTCTTTTTTTTGAGAGAAGGTAGCGTGCTACCGCTTCATTCATTTAGGGGATGAACTCGGCTACAAGGTGAGGCAGCCAGGGCCTCCAAGAAGCGAACAAAAAAAAAAAAAAATAAAAAAAGCGCTCAACACGGAGAAATACTAAGGCAAAACTAAAGCAATAAGTCCTTGAGATCTTATCTCGGCCAACAAGCACCCCGACGAGCGTTTAGCTTTCACGAAGATTCTTCTATTCCTCTCCAACTAGAGAACCCACCAAGTGGCAGCGATCGTCACTAACTCTCTACGCCCCTGTGCTCCTCCTTTGCTTGTAGCTCACCTCCTAGATTCCCTTAGAAGATGAACAGGTACGAATAAAACGTTTATTTGGTAGAATTCTTCCCAGCAAATCTGTAGCACAAGCGCACCCTGAAAGAGATGATCCACCGTCTCCATCTCTTCCAAACAGAATACGCACCTGTCTTCTCCAGTCCAACCTTTTTTTAAGATATTATCCACTATTAGCACCTTATTTTTTAGGACTAGCCACACGAAAATCTTGACTTTAAGAGGGGATCGAATCGACCACAAACGGTTGAAGCTTCTAACAATAACACCACAGTCATGTAGAAAAGTGTAGGCCGATTTGACCAAAAAAATTTCAGAACTAGCCCATCTCTATCTTATGTCATCCTGTCTATTACCAAGAGACAACACTGAAATCAGCACCTTAAACTCCACGATTTGGGCATAATCGAGTTGGGAGATAGGGGTGAACCCTGACAGGATCTTACGCCACTTCCACCCATTCCCACCCCAACACTCTTTGACTCTGAGGTTTTTACATGAAACTCTATCAAAGATGTGCGGATAAATTGTGTGCAGGGAAGCTTGGTCACACCAGATATCCGTCCAGAAACTTACCTTTTGCCCATCCCCAATTGAGAAGGATACCCCACACTTAAAAATATCCCTTGTCGCTAGTACGCTCCACCACCAGAAGGAATAAGGTCTGAACGACAATCCTTCCATAAGCGATTTCCTACGCTGATAATAAATATCAATAATGAGTGCGCCCCACAGATGATTCCTATCAGTAAAGAACCTCCATCACCATTTAATCAGTAAAGCAGTGTTCATGGTTTCTAAATCCTTAACTCCTAAACCGCCTTTCGTTTTGCTTCGACACACCACTTTCCACTGTACAAGACAATGGCCCCCTGCAACAGTTGTACCCCCTCGCCAGAAGAAAGCTCTCCACAATGCTTCTAATCGACGTAGAACCCACTTTGGTGCTTTGAAAACTGAGAAATAATATAAAGGCAGATTCGAAAGAACTGAGTTTACGAGAACAAGTCTACCTCCTTGGGAGAGAAGTTTAGCTTGCCACCCTTCAATCCGTCTCTCCATTTTACCAATAACAGTTCACCAGTCCTCTTTTCTCAATTGTCCGATCTTTAAAGGTAATCCCAAATAACGCAAAGGCAGGGATCCAAGTTTACAATCCAGTTCCTTCGCGAGTCTACTACCAAGTTGAGCGTTCTCTCCCATATAAAATAACTCTGATTTACTACGGTTGATCTTTAAGCCAGACGCGCACTCGAATAATTGCCACATGAAGAGGAGGCTTCTCACTTGTTTTCTTTTAGCTTCACAAAAAAAGATAGTATCGTCTGCGTACTGTAAAATAGCTATCTTGGTAATGTCGTTTGTCCCAACACCTCTTAACAATCCGTTAGCAACGGCATGTTCGGTCAATCTGGCTAAACCCTCTGCCACCAACAAGAAAAGATAAGGCGACAATGGGTCACCTTGCCGCAAGCCCCTTGTGGTTTTAATCCACTTAGTTGGAACTCCGTTAACCAAAACTGCAATTTTGACATTGGAAATGCAATGATCAATCCAATCGCACCATTTTTTTATTCGCCCCCAGCCATACCAGTACCTTTCTTAAAAAATTCCATCTCACTCTGTCGTACGCCTTCTCAAAGTCAACTTTAATGCCAACACTTTCTACACCTGTTTTCGAACACCAGCTAGCAATTTCATTGGCGGTAACGAAGGAGTCCAAAATATATCGGCCTTTAAGGAAAGCAGACTATGTAGGGGATATGATATCGTTCATTACCACTTCTAGCAGGTTAGCGAGTACCTTAGAGATAATTTTTTGGACACTGTTCAAGAGACTAATAGGTCTAAAATCATTCGCGGACTTCGCTCCTTCCTTCTTGGGAATAAGCTGATATAAGAATAATCCAAAGGCCCTGTGTTTAAAGTTTCGTCGAATAGGTCACCGAAAATGTTGAAAAGATCATCCTTAACCACCTCCCAGAATCTCTGAAAGAACCTCAAGTTGAACCCATCCGGTCCCGGGGCTTTGTCACCTCGAAGCTGGAAAGTAGCTTTCTTAATCTCTTCCAGTGAGAAAGGTAGAGTAAGGTGATCCGGGTTAGGAATAGATCTATTTCGGAATAAGCTACTCCAGTCTCCCGTAGATACGCTGTCAACGATAGCCGGGCCGAACACATCTTTAAATTTATTGAAAAAATACTCCATTTTTCCTCTTCTCTATAAATCATCCTTCCTGCTTCCTCAACAGCAAATATGGCATTTTCGCATCTACTACCATTTGCAGTTGTATGAAAAAATTTTGTGTTACCGTCACCTTCCTTCAACCAATGTTGTCTAGCTCGGGTTTTCTATAAAAGCTCCTCATCTGCGATTACATGTAGAAGTTGCATCTTAAGCGATTTTCATTTCTCTCGCTGATTAAGAGTGAGAGTTTGACGTTCCTCCAAGATATCTAACTATTGAATCTCTTCCGAAATGGCTGTCTTAGTCCTTAAGATACCATAGAAACTCGAAGAACACCACTTTTTAATTCTCTTACGGCAATGTCTAAGTTTAGCGACAATGGTGAGCACATTGGAGTCCTTGTTCCGCACCTCCGTCCACAAATCGGTATAGAGTTGCAAAAATCTTCTCTAGATAACCACACCTCTTCAAACCTGAACGAATGCCTAACCAGTTTGTCGCTAGTGGAAAAAAGGATAGGAGAATGGTCGGACGTAATCTTTGGAACAGCCACCACTTTGGATAACGGGAAAGCTTGATCCCATTCTGTCGAGATAAGGAATTGATCAAGTTTGGCAAAGGTAGGACTACTTTGCATGTTAGACCACGTAAAATTTTGATTTCCCATTGGTAAGTCAATCATTCCCAGATCATTTAGCAAGTCAGTGAACATGGTCATAAGGCGTCCACACCAAGATCTACCTCTTCGCTCTTGCAAATTTTTAGTTAAATTAAAGTCTCCGCACATCACCCACATACCGCCACACACCCCTTTAAGAGCCGCCAATTCTGTGCAAAACTCTTCTTTACCTTCCCAAGATGGTGGCCCGTACATGTTCGTAACATAAAAAATTATACTACTAGTCAAATGTTTCATCCAAGTAGTTAGCGAATATTTACGCACAAGAACCTCACTACAAGAGAAGACCTTAGAGTTCCAACAGGTAATAATACCCCCTGCAGTTCTAACCGAAGGGATGAAATGGCATTTGTCAAAAAAAGAACCAACAAGCTATCGAAGAAAAGAGCGAGGTACATCATCCACCTTGGATTCTTGAAAGCAAAGAACAACCCTCCTAAACTTAGACACGACAAATTTTACTAGACTCCTTTTACCCGAGTCGTTCAGCCCCCGAACATTCCAACTACATAACTGAAACATTAAAGCAGAAAAAGACCAACTCCACGCGACGGACCTAGTTAAACTAGGCGGCCTATGGGGAGGCGCTCAGGAACGCCTGGAAACTACGCACGTTCTCGTCATCTAGAACAATCCCTCACTTAGCGCCTTTCTTCTTAATCTTATTAAACGACGCGGCACTGGGGCCGGAGAGCTTAGCAGAGTTAGTTGACCCCGGAGTATTCAGATGCAATGGAGTTGGGGTATCCACTAGTACTCCCTCTCTCAGTTGTGCTTTGCGTAGTTTCGCCCGATCCATCATAACAACCTTACTGTAGCGAGCCAATCTAGCACTCTTCCTTGGCGCAGAAAAGTAGTAATTGCTGCATAGTCTCCCGGGTCCGAGGCCGTCACAACATTAACAATGTGCGCTGCGCACTTTGCAACGTTGCATTGCGGTGAGCCACTGCACTCAACAGAGCTCCTAACATTGAAAAGTTGAGCCACCCAATGCTAGCCCACTCTGTCCGTGCTCAGTATAGCTACTAAAATCATCGAGATGGGCCAAATAAAAAGGGGGAAATCCATCACCAAGGGACATAGCAGATGAAGGCACATCCGTCCCTACCGGAATAGGTCTGAGGGGTAGGCTCTCAGGTAGGAGAATCCTAAGCATCCGGGCCCCTTTGTAAGAAGCAATCGTAAGGTCCATAAAGTCCAAGAGGGCAATATGGGCCCGACCCGGTCTCAAAAACTCCGGAGGCTCGGGAAGTCCAAGAGCCTGGTGAGTCCAACTCCAAACCGACAAGGGAGGGTGGGCCCAATGGTCAAAACCAACCCAGCAAGTTGGATCGGACCCACTAAGAAACCCGACAATCTTCTTCGTAGCCCTCGAGACGACGAAGTCTTCCCCACCTGTGCGCCTCGGAGATGGAGCACGCAAAGAGGGGCTCTCCGCTCGAGATCCGCCAGTTACCAACTCCTCGCAAGCATTGGGGAGGTCGTCCGCAGCCGCGCCAAAGGGTAACCTTTTCTCCTCAGATCTCTCCTTCTCCAAAGTATCAAGGCTAGCATTCCCTTTAAACTCCATCCTCGGAACCACCAATCCTGGCAAGAAATTTGAAACTTTACCGATTCGGTCATTCGAACTACTTTCGAGGTTTCCTACCGACCGCTGTGTAAAGTCCTTTATGGCCGGAGTAAGGCAGCAATCCAATTCATGAAGGATCGGTGTTTTGACCAGTGGGTTAGAGGATGTCACCCGCCCTGTGGTCGCCCCGGGCCGCGCCAAGTTGTCGCCGGCTATCATTGCACCAAGGTGAGCTACTACGCCACCTGTCATGCAGTTTCGACGAATTCCAAGTATCACTATCGCCGGTGGCGTCGCCCTCAGTGAAATTATTATTCCTCAAGTCCCCACCTTGAAGATTCACCCGCCTTGCCAGTCGCCGGCCGAGGTGGTCCATTTGGTCGCCACCTTCGTTCGAATCACCTCCAGCGAAGGGAATGCCGCGATCGTCTCCTCCGAAGGGAGCAGTCCTCTCCAAGTGGACAGAAACAGTGACAGTAATGTCCCCAAGGGTAATAGCGAGGTATTTCGGGATATTCGCAAGATCATCAACAACAATCGCGCAGCAAAAACCTATAAGGTTCATCATATTCAGACTATCATCGTCGCCGCGAAGATATCTCCCAAATTCATTAACAATTGCGGCGACTCTGTATTCGGACCAGCACTCAAACGGTAAGTTGACCAGTTTCACCCAGGCTTTGTAAATAAGTTGGGATCGTCTCGCGTTGCTATGAGGGTTCCATTCATAACACCTGAGCTGATAGTGTCGAAATCTCGCGACCTCCCTACTAGTGAGCACCTCCGGGCGGACCCATTGAGGTAAAAAGATTACGAAATACCTCTCGCGATAGCGAGCTACGTGAAAATCGTCGAAGAGCCCACCAAACCTAAATGCGAAATCATTCGCGATTGTTTCCTATGGACAGTGACCCAAGTTGGCCGGCCCAACAACGTTTGCGAGTACGGCGTTTCGACAAATTTGCTGACGGTAATGAAACCCCTCTGTCAGCGGCACAAAGACTTTCATCGAAGTGGGGCGAAATCTCATAGCCCTCTGCATCTTCGCCCAACCTGAGGCTCGCCGGACACGATAGTGACGAGCAGGGTGGCCCAACCGGAAGCAGAGGGTGCACCTCAAGGGTTCTCGACACTCTCGTATCCTGTGGTCCCTGGCGAGACACCGGAAACACCGACCTGTAAAGGGAGAGATAGAGAAGTGAGTGGCCCCGGAGGGTGAAGCTTTCCGTGTGTGCTCTCTGGGCGTTGGTCTAGAATGAACAGGGTAAGCAGGCTGACTGAGAAAGGCCTCTTTATAAGTTGGCTTTGAGTGTGTTCCATTCCCTATTGAGGTCACCTTCTTTCTCCACAGCTTATTTTCATTATCAACAACTGTTCTCCTTAGCAGTTACTTGTGAATGGAACAAGTGACCGTCGAAAGTCTCGCTGCCACCATTTAGGGTTTCAAAGCGACGCGTGACGACCCATTACTATGGGATTTCGGGCATGCATTTAACTCATTCTATCATTAAAATGATGAAAAGAGGTGAGCCATCACATCGTAGGACACTTGGTCATATGTCATTGGTTGGTATACCGACATATATATGGCTTGCGTCGCACACTTCCTTTCGATTAAAATCCTTGTTCTGTCTACTGAGATAGCTTTTCTTCTTCATTTTCTTCTTAAGTCTCGTCGCTCTCCTCATTTCTCATTTTTTCCTCATTTGATGGCTTTGTCTTCCACATCTATCCCTGCGGATGACTCTTTCCTTGAGGACCCTATCGTCAGACTTGAAGTTCTTCATCTGTTTTCCGGTCAGATTTGCAATCATCCACATGCCCTCCATTACCTCTTCGTCATTCTCGTACGTTCTCCAACTATTTCATAATTTAGATCCCGTCATCGCTTTCATGAATGGTCGTTGACGTTTCTCCTAGAGGTCCCCACAACCATTCTCCCTAATCATGGTCGTTCCCTTATAAGGAATTCCTTCAACGGACGGCTTGAGTGGAAGAAGCTCGGGGCGATTTCTTGAAGGACAGTGATATCTTTGATACTGTCCAACTATCGAAGGTGGTCCTGAAACCTGATTAGTATCTCCTTAATTTTCTCTCTCTCTGGTCCACCTCCACCAATTTCTTCATTTTCTGGCCAGATGTCCTTACTCCAATGTTCGTCGATCTCACAACCATTATTGGCCTCCGGACCCATGTGTAATACTTGGCATTTCGAGGGGTTTCTGGACTTGGAGGATTTCGGGCGCCCAGAACTTGGGAAGTGGACGCCCGAATGTTTCGGAGCCAGTGGACATTTTGGATGGTCCGAAAAGTGGCTGACGAGATTTGGATCTGGATGCAGGAATCGGACACCCGGATTGTGGATCCGGATTGGGCTTGTGACGTGGAGAGCCACGTGTCGTGTTGCTGGACACGTGTCGACCGTTGGAGACACGCCGCCCCACCGCCTGCCGACCACCGCCGACCGCTTGGCTGCCAGCTGACACCTGGCGTTTTGGATTTTCGGACGCCCGGAAGTGGAATTCGGGCGCCCGAAAGTGGAATTTTTGGGAGCCTATAAATAGGTGAGCCCCTGATTGCTTGAGCTCATTTCCCACTTCGTGTTTCCCATTTCCTAGAGAGAGAAAGCTAGAGTAGGGCCATGTGTTGGCATTAGTTGTGATCTAGCTTGTTCTCCTCTATTGTGTTGTGCTGATCTGGTTCTTAGCTGTTGTTCTGTTGGAGTTAGCAGTACCTTGGAGATATATTCAGATTGGAGTACTGCTCGAGCTTGGTGTATATCTTGGAGGGTTGGATCTGAGGATATTGTTGTTTCCCCACCGTGGTTGGATTAGCTCTTGAGGTGGGTTGATGTTTGTCAGATTCAGTGGATTTTCTCCTATGTGCTTACTCTCATGTTAGCCTGATATGATAGTGCTTGGATTATTATAGCATGATATGATATGGTTTGGATTATGTTAGCATGATATGATATGATTGGGATTATGTTAGTAATGACATGCTTTAGTTGAGATTGATGCATATGTATGATATGATCATAGATGAGGTTGTGAAAACTAATTTGCATGCATAATTCCCTTATATCCTTGATGCATGATTTAACCTACACCTATCCTTTTGATATCCCTTGTACCAGTTGTTGTACATACTAGTGTAGGTGATCTATTGTGGCTCGTGCTATGTTGTTTTACCTCCTCTTTGTGGTAGAGTTGAGTTGATTGAGAGCACTGGAGCATTGATTGGGTCATACTTATTGTTGATTATCCTTTGAGGTGCCGAGGGCACGTGATTCCTTGTATGAGATCAGTTGATTGGGTCATACTTGTTGATGATACCTTTGAGGTGCCGAGGGCACGTGAGATTCTTTTGACAGTTCAGATTTGACCCATCGTGTCGATCATATACCTGTGGGTGCTTGGCGCTGATATGTATTACTATACTCGGTTGGGTCGCTCCCACGAGTACCACTCCGGAGTTGGGTTTTCCGTACAGAGGGTTGTACGAGTACTAGTGCAGAGGGTGTTGCCTGTACTAGTTGGCTCCCTACGGGTAGAGCATGATCAAGCCGCAGGTATTGTATTGTATTATGGATTCATGATAGTCCTCATTTGATATAATCAGATCATTGATATTCATATTGACAGTTGAGCATTGTGCATAGTAGTGGTAGTTTATCTCCTACTTTCTTTATTGCTCTATATATATCTCTTGAGATTGAGGACTTAGTGGGCAGACCGCTGAGGCTGGTGGCGGTACCCACTGATGACTACTTGTTTGATAGTAGTTCTCACACCCGTTGTTGACACCTTTTTGCAGAGTCTTCTTCTCCAGCTGTGCATTCTGAGCGTGGAAAGGAGACCGTCGGGTAGAGCTATTCCTCGGACTTGTGGCTAGAAGTTGATAGATGATCTTATGAGTCTGTACATACAGTGAGATAGAGATTATCAGTGATGTATATATTGTTATGGATGATGTATGTATGTACAGTGATCTTTTGATATATATATATAGCAGCTATGTTGATACCTTTAGCTCTTTGAAGTTGTTGTTGTTTTCGCTTCGTATGCTCAGTTTTATTACTGGGTATACGGCGGGTCTGTTGATATGCCCGGGAATTGGTAACCCGGGGCGTGACAGATTAAGTTGGTATCAGAGTTTAGGAATAGGTCAAGAGGGCCTAGGGAAACCTAAGATAACAGACCTTAGAATGACGAGAGAGACGTGATTAAATGCGAAAGTCAAAGATTGGGTTTTGAATCCTTCCTTGAGTAGGAAGAGTGATTGAGGGATTACGCCTTCTCTTATCAGATGAATTATGTTGGCTGCAGACGACATAATAATCTGAGAAGAAAAGATGTGTCCTTCTAGACTTTCGCTAGATTGGGTCGTGAGAATGTTTGTGGTCCTAATCGGGTATTCTGTTGCAGGTTATTACTATGCCTCCTCGACGACCGTCGACGCGAGCGCATCCGACACCTTCGGAGATGCCTGAGCAGACGGGACCTAGTGCACGGCCCGATCTGCAGGAGCAGCTAGCAGACATAGCTGCAGTGGGAAGACAGCAGAGTGCTTTATTGCAGAAGATGTGCGACGCTTTCTCCCAGCAGCAGAATACTACGTCTCGAGCTATGGAACCTCAGACGGCGACCACTCCAGCTACATCTCAACCCAGGGAAGGAAGTACTCAGCCGAGTCAAGTGCTTTCTGAAGAAGAGCAGGAGCGGATGGCGGATAGATTGGCTCGCTTCTGTAGGTTTGATCCACCTCGATTTAATGGTAGTAGCATAGAACCATGGGTGGTGGAAGCTTGGATTTGCGAGATGGAGAAGTTGTTTGAGGATCTCTTTGTGCCAGCACGGGAGCAGGTGCATATGGCAGTTCATTGTCTTTCTGGTGATGCTCATGTCTGGTGGAGGAGGACCCGTGATAATAGGTCCTTGAATCCTCTACAGATGACTTGGAGCGAGTTTCGGGGGATTATGTATGGAGCATATTTTCCCTGTAGTGTGAAGATGAAGATAGAAGAAGATTTGAAGAATCTGAAGCAAGGGATGTCCTGTGCAAGTAGGGCCTTGGATCATGCCTGCCGATTTATTAGTATTGAGACAGTTGCAGGATTTTGATATAATCCTTGGTATGAATTGGTTATCTCGATACTTTACTACGATTGATTGTGGAACCAAGACGGTGATCTTTCGTGAGCCTGAACATGAGGAGTTTATTTTTGAAGGATGTAGAAGTTCACTGTTCGCTATGACGATATCATCATCTAAGGCCAGACAGATGTTGAGTAGAGGATGTATGGCCTATTTTGCAACAGTGACTGAGGTGCCCACTGTTGTGCTAGGACTCGAGGATATTCCTATTGTCCGTGAGTTTCTAGATGTCTTTCCTTCTGAGTTATCCTCGATGCCTCCTGATAGGGAGATTGAATTCGTGATTGATGTGGTACCAGAAACCGCGCCAATCTCAAAGACACCCTATAGAATGGCACCAGCTGAATTGAGAGAGTTGAAGGCGCAACTGCAGGATCTTATGGATAAAGAATTTATTCGACTAGTGTGTCGCCTTGGGGAGCGCCTGTGCTGTTTGTAAAGAAGAAGGATGGTTCACTTAGGCTGTGTGTGGATTATCGGAAATTGAATAAAGTGACCATCAAGAATAGATATCCCCTCACACGTATCGATGATTTATTTGATCAATTACAGGGTGCGTGTGTCTTTTTAAGATTGATCTTCAGTCCGGTTACCACCAGTTGAAGGTGAAGGCCGAGGATATTTTTAAGACAGCTTTTAGGACTCGGTATGGGCATTATGAGTTTACTGTCATGCCTTTCGGTTTGACGAATGTCCCTGCTGCATTTATGGATATGATGAACCGAGTCTTTAAATCTTTCTTGGACAAGTTTGTGGTAGTCTTCATTGATGATATTCTGATTTACTCCTGTGATGATGCAGAGCATGAGGAGCATCTGAGATTAGTGCTGCAACTCTTGCGAGAAAAGAAGTTGTATGCAAAGCTTAAGAAGTGTGAATTCTGGTTGAGAGAGGTAGTCTTTTTAGGCCATGTGATTTCTGCTTCAGGAGTAGCTGTTGACCCTAAGAAGGTTGAGGCGATTCGTGATTGGCCTAGACCGACGACCATTTCTGAGGTGCGGAGTTTTCTTGGCTTAGCTGGGTATTATCGACGATTTGTGGAGAGTTTTGCGAAACTCTCTACACCTCTTACTCGGTTAACCAGGAAAGGGGTTAAGTATATTTGGAGTGTTGAGTGCCAAGTATGTTTTGATGAGCTTAAGCAGAGGTTGATGACAGCCCCTATTCTTGCACTACTAGTGATGGGTGAAGGATTTGTCATCTATAGTGATGCTTCACATAGTGGCTTGGGTTGCGTGCTGATGCAACACGGTAGAGTGATTGCTTATGCTTCAAGACAACTAAAGGAGTATGAGAAGAACTACCCCACTCATGATTTGGAGTTAGCGGCGGTAGTCTTTGCTCTGAAATTATGGCGCCACTATCTCTATGGCGAGCATTGTGAAGTTTATACTGATCACAAGAGCCTCAAGTATCTGTTTACATAGAAGGAGTTGAATCTACGGCAACGGAGATGGTTAGAGCTATTGAAGGATTATGACATCTCTATTCTGTATCATTCCGGCAAGGCTAATGTTGTTGCCGATGCTTTGAGTAGGAAGGCTGTGGCGACTTTGAGTATGAGTATCACTCAACAGCCTGTCCTAGTGGAGGAGATGCGGAGTTTGTCTCTTGAAATAGTTACTTATGGGATGACAGCGAGACTGATGACTTTGGTCATACAGCCCACTCTGTTGGATAGGATTCGAGAGAAACAAAGTGTAGATCCTTATCTGATGAAAATTCGAGATCAACTGAGGAGTGGTGATTTTGAAGGTTTTTCTTGTGATGAAACTGAAGTTCTTCGTTATAGAGGACGTCTATGTGTACCAGCAGATCTGGAGATTCGAGAGGAGATATTGAAGGAAGCACATTATTCTCCTTATTCTGTACATCCTGGTGGGACTAAGATATACCAGGATCTGAAGACTCGCTTCTGGTGGAATGGCATGAAGAGAGATATTGGAAGAGCTGTAGCTCAATGTTTGACATGTCAGCAGGTGAAGGCTGAACATCGAGTACCAGCTGGTAAGCTACAGAGCCTTCCTATACCTGAGTAGAAGTGGGATCACATTATGATGGATTTCGTCGTAGGATTGCCGAGGACTTCGAGCGGCTGTGATGCGATTTGGGTGATTGTCGATAGGCTGACAAAGTCTGCTCATTTTCTACCTATACAGGTTACTTGGTCACGTGAGCGACTTGCGCAGCTGTATATGGATGAGATATTGAGATTGCATGGTGTGCCAATCTCAATAGTATCTGATAGAGACCCGAGGTTTGTCTCTTATTTTTTGAGGAGTCTACAGACAGCTTTGGGGACCCAGCTTCATTTTAGCACTGCTTTTCATCCTCAGACTGATGGTCAGTCTGAGCGTACTATTCAGACACTCGAGAATATGTTGAAAGCTTGTGTCTTGGATTTTGGTGGAGGATGGGATCGACATCTGAGATTGGTAGAGTTTGCGTACAACAATAGCTATCAAGCGAACATTAAGATGGCTCCGTTTGAAGTATTGTATGGACGTAAATGTCGATCACCTTTGTGTTGGGACGATGTAGGTGAAAGGAAGACTTTGGGTCCATACCTATTGCTTGAAGCTGAAGAAAAAGTTAAAGTGATACGGCGACATATTGAGACGGCCCAGAGCAGGCAAAAGAGTTACTCTGATACTCGAAGGCGGGATCTGGAATTTCAAGTTGGTGATCATGTCTTCTTGAAGGTTTCGCCATCAAAGGGCATACGGAGATTTGGGATTCGCGGAAAGCTTAGTCCGCGATTTATTGATCCTTTTGAGATCCTAGAGAGAGTAGGACCCGTGGCTTATCGGATAGCCCTTCCGCCTCGGTTAGCAGGTGTGCATGATGTCTTTCATGTATCTGTTCTGAGGAGATACATGCATGATCCTTCCCATGTGATAGATTTTACTCTACTGGAGCTGACAGAGGATTTGCATTACGAGGAGCGACCGATACGAATTCTTGCTCGTGAGACGAAGGAATTGCGTAATCGGGTCATACCTTATGTCAAGATACAGTGGGATTTTCATAATGAACGAGAAGCGACTTGGGAGTTGGAGACTGTGATGCAGAAGTCTTATCCCCACTTGTTTGCATCTTGAGGTGAGTACTTTACTTTAGTTTCGAGGACGAAACTATTTAAAGGAGGGAAGAGTGTAATACTTGGCATTTCGAGGGGTTTCTGGACTTGGAGGATTTCGGGCGCCCAGAACATGGGAAGTGGACGCCCGAATGTTTCGGAGCCAGTGGACATTTTGGATGGTCCGGAAAGTGGCTGACGAAATTTGGATCTGGATGCAGGAATCGGACGCCCAGATTGTGGATCCGGATTAGGCTTGTGACGTGGAGAGCCACGTGTCGTGTTGCTGGACACGTGTCGACCGTTGGAGACACGCCGCCCCACCGCCTGCCGACCACCGCCGACCGCTTGGCTGCCAGCTGACACCTGGCGTTTTGGATTTTCGGACGCCCGGAAGTGGAATTCGGGCGCCCGAAAGTGGAATTTTTGGGAGCCTATAAATAGGTGAGCCCCTGATTGCTTGAGCTCATTTCCCACTTCGTGTTTCCCATTTCCTAGAGAGAGAAAGCTAGAGTAGGGCCATGTGTTGGCATTAGTTGTGATCTAGCTTGTTCTCCTCTATTGTGTTGTGCTGATCTGGTTCTTAGCTGTTGTTCTGTTGGAGTTAGCAGTACCTTGGAGATATATTCAGATTGGAGTACTGCTCGAGCTTGGTGTATATCTTGGAGGGTTGGATCTGAGGATATTGTTGTTTCCCCACCGTGGTTGGATTAGCTCTTGAGGTGGGTTGATGTTTGCCAGATTCAGTGGATTTCCTCCTATGTGCTTACTCTCATGTTAGCCTGATATGATAGTGCTTGGATTATTATAGCATGATATGATATGGTTTGGATTATGTTAGCATGATATGATATAATTGGGATTATGTTAGTAATGACATGCTTTAGTTGAGATTGATGCATATGTATGATATGATCATAGATGAGGTTGTGATACCTGATTTGCATGCATAATTCCCTTATATTCTTGATGCATGATTTAACCTACACCTATCCTTTTGATATTCATTGTACCAGTTGTTGTACATACTAGTGTTGGTGATCTATTGTGGCTCGTGCTATGTTGTTGTACCTCCTCTTTGTGGTAGAGTTGAATTGATTGAGAGCACTGGAGCATTGATTGGGTCATACTTATTGTTGATTATCCTTTGAGGTGCCGAGGGCACTTGATTCCTTGTATGAGATCAGTTGATTGGGTCATACTTGTTGATGATACCTTTGAGGTGCCGAGGGCACGTGAGATTCTTTTGACAGTTTAGATTTGACCCATCGTGTCGATCATATACCTGTGGGTGCTTGGCGCTGATATGTGTTACTATACTCGGTTGGGTCGCTCCCACGAGTACCACTCCGGAGTTGGGTTTTTCGTACAGAGGGTTGTACGAGTACTAGTGCAGAGGGTGTTGCCTGTACTAGTTGGCTCCCTACGGGTAGAGCATGATCAGGCCGCAGGTATTGTATTGTATTATGGATTCATAATAGTCCTTATTTGATATGATCAGGTCATTGATATTCATATTGACAGTTGAGCATTGTGCATAGTAGTGGTAGTTTATCTCCTACTTTCTTTATTGCTCTATATATATATATCTTGAGATTGAGGACTTAGTGGGCAGACCGCTGAGGCTGGTGGCGGTACCCACTGAGGACTACTTGTTTGATAGTAGTTCTCACACCCGTTGTTGACACTTTTTTGCAGAGTCTTCTTCTCCAGCTGTGCATTCTGAGCGTGGAAAGGAGACCGTCGGGTAGAGCTATTCCCCGGACTTGTGGCTAGAGGTATACCCTGTTGATAGATGATCTTATGAGTCTGTACATACAGTGAGATAGAGATTATCAGTGATGTATATATTGGTTATGGATGATGTATGTATGTACAGTGATCTTTTGATATATATATATAGCAGCTCTTTGATACCTTTAGCTCTTTGAAGTTGTTGTTGTTTTCGCTTCGTATGCTCAATTTTATTACTGGGTATACGGCGGGTCTGTTGATGTGCCCGGGAATTGGTAACCCGGGGCGTGACACCATGTGGTTCAAAAAAAGAACCATCCTTACTCTCTTCGGCCTCCTTGTACTTGAGGTATAAGATATTGCCCTTTTAGACCGTTCGAGGTCTGGTGTACCTCAACTTCTCTACTCGGTGGTTGCAGAACTGCTCATATTGAGCAACCCATATATCGAGCTAGAACAAGTTTGGGAATTTCATTCCTTCAAAATAATCTCACAGTCGAAATTGTAGTCTATTGAAGGCTAGCTTTGTGTATTTGGCATCAGAGATTCCCAAATAGCATCGATTTTCGGGCTACCTTGAACCGTGCCAAATAGGATTCGACGGCTCGTTCTGCTGCTACTTGATATTTGCGCGATCAACTATGGAGACCTCGAGTTCCACACTATAGAAGCTGGATTCTTTGGCTTCTGAGCTTCAGCCGCTATCTGGGTCAAAGGCATTATGCAGGATCGTTGTCCGGTAGCGGTCCTCGAGAGTGGATAGGTTCACGCGGGTGGAGGCACACATTGTGGGAGAGCAGGTTCATTGGTGAGGACTAGGTGGTCCAGCGATGGTAAGAATGAGAATTGTGCATCGTTGAGGGCAATGTCGTCGGAGACTGAGTGGTGGTAGAGATTACGTTATGTCTACTTCTAGATTAGATCACGGTTATTCCTAGATTTTATTACAACTACTCCTAGGCCTCAAATGCGAGGTATAGACTGGTGTCTAGATTGATGTTCGAATTCCCTGCACAAAAGCTGCCTTTGCCTTTTATAGGTGCATCATCGTGATCATAGGAGTAACTCTAGCAGTTCACCAACTTTTTTTTCTCAATTGCCCCCTAACTCCATGCCCTTGATCGCACCTATTCGAGTTTTGAATTACTTAATTCTAATAGGCCTGAAGTTGGTACTTTCATCGAGGGCAAAAATTGACTTTTTGGCCAAACTTACCTATCGAAGTCCTCTTCGACGCTCTGTCTCGAGACGACTTATTTTCAGTGTCAATAGTTGTAAAGCATCAAGTTAAGTTCAAGATAAAATGGACATGAGATGGTACGGTATACAAGATGACAGAGTGAACACGATCCCCACACTCCCTACACAATAGCTGCCTTCGCCTTTTATAGGTGCATTGTTGCAATTGTAGGGGCAACTCCCGGGGTTCGCCAACTTTCTTTTCTTAAATGCCCCCTAACTCCTAGCCTTTGATCACACCTATTCGAATTTTGAATTACTTAATTCAAATAGGCATGCCTCATGATCATGGAAGTCTGTACTTTCGTCGAGGGCCAAATTGACTATTTTTCAGCAAACTTTTCAACCTAAGTCCTCTTCGACGTTTCGTTTGACACGACTTATTTTCAGTATCAATAGTTGTAAAGCGTCAAATTAAGTTCAAAATAAAATGGACAATGAGATGGTACGGTATACAAAATGACATGGTGCACACGACCCCCACACTCCCTTTCCCTTTTACCCTCCTCCCACTACTCTTTATTTATACATTTGTTCTGTATAGGGGCAAAGTAAGAATTTTTCCGTAGGGTTGAGCTATCAAATATATTTATTCGATAAAGATGCATAATCTTTTAAATAAAATAAACGGCTTCCAACCGTTAGGCCAACACCAAATTTTTATTCTGATATGCCCATTTTAATCTACCTAAAATACATGTTTGGCCCATAAATAGTAGTACCCTGGCACTATTAGGGACTAAAATGTAATTTTGAAAAACTTAAGGAGAGAGGGCCATGTCCATCTCTCTCCCCGCATGCCTATGATTCGCCTCGGCTATAGGGTCATTTGATTGTATGTAAATAGAAATGCAATTATAGTTGAAGATGCATATAGTTAAAAATGCAACAGTTATAGCTAGTACATGCCTCTTGGTTGGTTGGATATAGTAGAAAGTATTACAATTATAAATAAGGGTTAATTGCATATAGCTCCATGTAAACATATCGAATAGCAGATATATTCCTACAAAATTTAACTTTTCATATTTTCCCTGCAAAAGTCCTAACATTTTTAAATATACCCCTGTTGTTAGGATCCGTTAGAAAAATGTAGTTAACCATAGGTAAAATACTTAACCCTGGTTAGTGAATAAGGTAAATTGATCTTTTTACCTCTCTTATATTATTTGTGATGGCAGAAAGAAAGAAAATGACCATTGGAGATTTTTGGGAGGCCATTTCTGAATAATTATAATAGTTGGGGCTTTTGGAGGGACATATTTGTGATGACAAAATGTCATTTCACTTATCCTCTGTTAAAAAATAAACAGTGCTCCAACGGTAACAAACCAGAGGGGCAAATATGAATATTACTACACTTTTGCAAGAATAAATATGAAAACTTGAACTTTGCAGGGATATATTTGTTATTCGATATGTTTACAGGGAGCTGTATGAAATTAAACCAATAAATAATTTGTTTGATTACATGCAGTTGAGAAATGACATTTTTAAAATTTTATCACTTTATATATAGGATGGTGAGATTATTTTTAATGTAAAAAAAAGTTATTTAAAAAGTGATTAGGGAGTTGTACTTACCTTTTGTTTAAAGTAACTCTCTCCAACTACTGTAGCTGTAATTGCGGTCAATTTGAGCATAATTCCAACTGTTGCAGTTGGTCATCCTCATACAGTTCCAACTATGACAGTTGAATTCAAATATGCCAAACCGAACAACGAATTTAAATCTACATGCAGTTACAACTGCAGCACATTAATTAACAATTATGTGTAACCAAACAATCTCTATTATATTCATTATTTTTAACGGAGACTGTTTATTTACACTCTAATACGCTGTACTTTAGTTTTATTTTCATTTGCTACATTGTACGATTTATCTTTTCAAAGACACTATTGTATTATTATAATTTATCAATCTCTACACTATATTTTGGATATATTTTTATTTTCTATCTTGTACTATTTTTTTCTCATAGATTTGACTAAACTACTTTTTTTCTCACCAATTTCTACATTATTGTTGACAAATATTGTTGAATCTAGACAAATCTAACAACTTTATTAAGAGACAATAGTTAAATAGTAAAAAATAATATAGAATAAATCTCAATAATAGACTTATTAAAAAATTTATTTAATTATTTAATTATTTAATTATTTTTATATATTTTATTCTTTTTTATGTCAAATTAATGATTTGAATATATGCTATGTTATTTTTAACCAGTAATTTTTAACAGCTTTTATGTAAAACTAAACGTTTATTGATTATAGTATAGGAATTGAAAAAAGAAAGAATAGTTGAGTGGTTCTTTTGAAAAAAAAAATAGTACAGTATAGAAAAGAAAAAAAAAACTGTAAAGTACAGTGTAGTATAGTGTAATTAAGCTGATTACAATATACAGAGAAAATATTAGGGCATGTTTGGTTCACCTATTTTAGACTATGGAATCAGAATGGGATTCATTGATTCCAATGATTGTTGTTTGTTTTAAAGGAATCGGATAAAGTGGAATGGGAATGACTAAATCTATTGATGGTCCAATCCGGCCTTGAATACCGGATTGGCCCATTCCAAAGTAAACTACTAAAAATTTTCTTCCACCAACACCTCCCCTCCTCTCCCTTCATCACTTTCCTCTCTCTTAATCAAAACACCCTCTAAAAAATTCTAGATTTTCATTCCGATACCCATTCCATTAATGAACCAAACGTCTTGGGATGATTCGTCATTCCATTTTTCATTCCAAAGCAATCCAATTTCATTTCTCATTCCTATTCCAATCGCGAACCAAACATGCCCTTAGTGTTTGTAGCTGTACACTGCAATGCATGCTTAGGGCATGTTTGTTTGGGTAGAAGTGGGTTGGAAGTGGAGAGGGGGGAAGTCGTTTTCGTAAAAAACGATCACTTCTGTCGTTTGGTTCGCCGTAAAAAAGTCGAAACTCGAGTTAACCCGAAACGGCATAATTGACTTCGGCCCTCCGTGGGCCGAAGTCAATTATGGTGAAGAGAGGTGAAGAAAAAGTATTATTTTTAATTATATAAAAATATAATTATATAATTATATTATTTTTAATTATATATTTAAAATATTATATAATTAAATAATATTATATAATTAAATTTTAATTATATAAGAAATATTATATAATTAAATTATTTATTATATAATTAAATTTTAATTATATAAAAAAATATTATATAATTATTTATTATATAAAAAATATTATATAATTAAATTTTAATTATATAAACATATAATTATATTATTTTTATTTATTAAATAATTTATTATTTATACATAAATTATAATTTACATCTTACACTTCCTACTAAACAAACAGCAGAACTAATGAAACTTCACTTCCATAACTACGAAACAAACAGCGAAAAAGAAATAGTTTTCACTGAAACTAATCCACGAGAGATGGGTAACTAGAGATAGCTCCCTGTGTAAAAATAATCCTGGGCAGTGATATATAGGTTAAAAAATAAATAAATAAATAAATAAGAAGAATAATTTCTTTTGAAATGATAGAGTTATACACTGCAGGCCTGCAGCTAAAAGCCTGAAACAGCCGAAGACAAAAGCACTTCTCGAAAAAGCTAACCTATAAAAGTAACTTTTGACTGCTATGGCCCATCATTTTTTTTTTTTTTTTTTTTTTTTTTTATAACTACATGAGATTGCTGGATCCATGATAACAGAGCCGGATTAAAATAATTAAAAAGCTGATTATTAGTAAGAAATATTTAAAAAAAGAGCTAAAAAAAAACAACAAAATTACAAGCTAAAATAGAGAGAACCCCCTATAAATACTTTTTTTTTTTTACTTTTTTCTTCTGACTTTCAAAAATTTATATTTTAGGAGGATACAACGTTAATAAAGAGGACAAAATGACCAGATTATCCTTACTTATTTTGTAAAAAAATAAAATTTTAATATATTTCTATTATTTTTACAGTTATTTTTGGTATAAATTATTAGAAATGGACGGAATTATGATGGAACCCTGATGAAGGGGGGCTAAATGCATTAACTTAAAATTTTGAGGGTGTAAAATATAAATTTTTAAAAGTCAGAAAGAAAATGTAAAAAGATGGGTATTTACACGAAAATTTTCTTTATTTTAGCCAAATTATAATAGATAAGAGATAAAATCTCTCTCAAAAATATAAGAAAAAAAAAGAGAGAAAGGTAATATGAAATCGTGTCATTTATTTTTAAAAAAAATAAATTTAACTAAAAATATAAAGCAAGTAGGCTTCGAAATTAAAACTTCGGGTATCAATCATTAAGTCCTTTGTCATTTACATTAGGGACGGTCGGTTATTAACTTAGTGGCTTTATTCCTGCTTTTGTAGACTTAATACTATATTCCTATTGAAACAAATTCTACCACTATAATAAAAGAGTGATCCCATGAACTTCTGTTTGAAGCCATGTATATAGAAAGCTTAAGCATAAGGCAAACCTGCATTTTGACCAATTAGTAAGGCTAAAATACAGAAAACTTCATATAAATACTTATTTTTAAAAAAAAATTCTTCTAACTTTAATAAACTTATATTTTACCCCCTCAAAATTTGAAGTTGATGCATTTAGCCCCCTCCGTCGTGGTTCCATTACTATTCCGTCCATTTCTTATAATTTATACCGAAAATATCCTTAAAAAATACATTACAAAATTATTTTTTCTTTATAAAATAAGTAAGGACAATTTGGTCATTTTGCCTTCTCTATTAATATCGTAACTTTCTGAAAATAGTTCTAAAATTTTATGAGAACAAAATATAGAGAAAAAATAAAAAAGTAAGTATTTACATAAAGATTTTCTGTATTTTAGCCAATTAGTAATGTATAATTGAGGTCTGAACCATAATAAATTACAAAGCTCCAAGAATAAGAATGAATGTATAGCCTAGCCTATTAGAGAGAAAATTTTCCTACCAAGTTGTGGTTAAACAAAGCCTAAATCCTTCCTTAGGTAAGAACCTAAACAGACCTAATTAACTTAACCAAATAGATGAATCATTTTAGGGCTTAATTGTGAGAAAAAAAAAATAGGAAAAAATTGTGAAAGTACCCCCTAAGCTTTAGCAGTTTCGCGAACAGATATCTGAACCTTTAATTTTTGGCAACTAGACATCAAATGGTTCAATAGTTCTTCGACAATCAAAATTACTAATTACACAATCCAAGATTTGCCGTCAGAAGAAGGGAGATCAAAACACTACGGATCGGGTATAATCTTTTAAAGCTTTAAACCACAAAGAAATCTATTCCTTTTATTCTAACACATAAAAAAAAGCAATAAAAATTAAAAATAGATCCACTTTATTCTTCAATCGTGATGCTTAATTATCACAACTGGAAGAGACAAACAGTTTTTTTTATTTATTTTGAGGTCGGACAAAATTATGTGCGAGACATGCGATGAAAATGACAGTTCAATTAGCAACTTCACTCAAGATAAGAGGCATACTAAACTATTTGATAAAATTTAGGAGGTCCAAAAGCGAAAAGTACCAATCTAGGCATCTGTTTCTCTATTTCCGAAAGTGCTAAGGGTCTGTTTGGTTTTTAGAAAAATTATGAAAAAAAAAAATTCTGAAAAAAAAAAGTATTTTCTATGAAAACTTTTTTTTAGTTTTTTTTTTGCCTGTTTGGTTCCAAGAAAATCTAACATTTTTAAAAATATTTTTTAGATTTTATGGAAAACTATTGTTTTTATTTTCTGATTTTTTTTTCGAAAAAAATACTAATTTTTCATAAAATCTGAAAAAAAAAATTTCCCCTAAAAAAGCTAGTTTTTTTTTTAATTAAACGGGTGAAAAACTAAAAAGAGGGTCTTTTATGAAAACAATTTTTAGAAAACTTTTTTCCTTGTTTTTTCTAGAAACCAAACAGCTACTAAAGATGTTCAAAGAATTTTTGTACAATTTTCCCAGGAAAAAAAAAAAAGAAAAATAACCAGCTTTGATCAAATTTGGGCTCAGATCAACCCAAACCTAACACGCAGAACACGACAACGTTGACTTAATCGACATGCAAAAATTCAACGCACAAAGTCATATGATGATAGAAATTTTGGTAGGTGAAATTGACACATCATCTATCTTGTCCTCTAATTCTAATTTCAAAATTTGGCATGGAAAATTATTGTTGTGCCCGTGGGAAATGAACACTAATTTCAACCAACATTAATTAAAATCCACTGAGCTATAAAAAGAGGCGCACATCTGAATTCCATCTAATAATTGGATGGTGTGTTGTCTTGAATTAGTTGGAATGCTTGAAAAAGGTATTGACAAGAAAGTTCGATCGGTTAGCCAGTGCTGTTGGCTATTTATTATTGTGCTAAAATAGATATAACTTTTCGCTCCATGACAATAAGTTTAAGAGACTAATAAGTTGAGTTGGGTGAATCTAATAAGTTGAGTTTGACTGTGGTCCATAAGAGACTTAACAGCAAGAGGCCCAACAATAGACCTAACGTCCAGATTGGTTGAATCAGGTCGAAATCCGTAAGCGCTGTGGTTGAGCCCTTGAGTGCGATGGGTGCGTCCTTCATATCAGCACGTGCTTTTGGAATAGTTGGTTAGCGCTTACGATCCACAAGTGCATTCGACTGGAGTCGACCCGACTAGATGGTGGGTAGTCTTGGATCAGTTAATGCACTTGGAAGATGGAGAGAAGAAAGTTCGGTCGGTTAGCCAGTGCATCAGACTGGTCGGCATCAGTTTATGAACAAAGCAATCAAATCAATCTTAGTTCTCTACCAGTTTAATTTTTTGGAGAACAAGAGCTATTTCATATAATCTTGCACGGTATCAAAGCAAAATGTTCAAAGTTCGAATCACACCAAGCTCCTCTATCAGTTTAAGCTTTTAGATACCCTTTTTGGTGCTATGTATTTTTTTAGGATTCATTTTCGTCCCCGTATCAAAATTTATGTCAATAATAATAATTCTATGAAAATATTGTTTGAATTTTGCCACTTCTATAGCGCTAGGAAGCTTAAATTAGATTGATGATCCCCAAATATAGAAGCTCCATTTTTGGATCTTCTTTGTTCTACTATTTATTAAAAAATAGTTAAGAAGACATTAATAGAGCAATGCTGCCTGTAAACCCTAAAAAGAATGTAAATCTTCTACTCTCTAATCCAGGGGCCCATATTAAGCTCTTGGCTTGTCCTTTTTTTTTTTTTACATACTAAAATTTTAAGAGATCTCTAAATTCTAGAATAAAGAGTGTAAAATTTATACGTCTTTTCTAGCGGTACAGATAGTATCGTTCTTATAAATATAGCGCATGTATCAATAGAAAGTATTTAAATAATAATATAGTCTAAATCATGACAATATATACCCATTACTTAGACCACTTGAGCACAATCTGACACACAGCATAGTAACATATAATCTATTTTATTAAACTCAAAGACAAGGACACAAGTTCATATTAAGCCCGTGAGAGGTTTGAACCCCTAACATCTTGGTTAGCTTTTGGCTAACCTAGCTAATACGGATGCAAAATGATCCAGATCGGTGGAGCTCTCTTTCGTTCTGATCCGTCTCCACTAGGGCGGTAAACTAGAGGACATAAACGGGTTCGGGAACGTAAACAAAATCATTTTGATAACCGAGACGGATTCGAGGCAGAAGACAGTGAACAAATTGATCAGCTATGAATCTACCCTGCTAAGCTCTATCTTGAATCCGCCCCGAATAAATATTTTAATTATAGAATGATTTTTAATTTTTTAAAATATTATTAGAGTTTTAAGTATTATTTATAACACCCAACTCGTAGACCAGAAGATGTGTGCAATGTGGGGCCGCCTTTTGGGACAATAAAAAAAAAATTATAGATAGTTACTTTAAAAATAATTAATTATTTTAAAATATTATTTTAATTAAAATAGTAAACATTTAATTATTTGTGGTGTAGGGGCCATGGGCCGCCCTACGGGATAATAATAAAAAAATAAAGATAGTTACTTTAATAATAATTTATTATTTTAAAGTTCTATTTTAATTAAAATAGTAAAATTTAATTACATCTAACTTAAATTAAATAAAAATTAGAAATAATATTTGCGGGTGGATTATGGGCGCTGAAAGGAGACGAATTTTTAGGCTAGACGGATTATAAGAAAACTATTTTTTCTCGTTATGAAAGTCGGGCATGTCTCTCGCCCCCATATCTGTCTCATTTGCGTTCCTACAAATTAAGAAACATTCATAATTTATTTAGAATAAATTATACTTTTGGTTCTCAAATTTTAATTCATTATAATTTCTGACTTAATTTTTTAGAATTATTACAATCAAATTCCACAATCCAATTTTATTGGCTGAATGTTGATAAATTATTGATGTAAAAGTAATGTAGCATCTTAATTATACTTCTGCATCACTTATATATCATCAATTTGTTAATATTTAGTTAAGTAAATTGATCATAATGTTTCATTGCAACAATTCAGAATGTGCGAACAAATTGCAAGGAATTAAAGTTTGAGGATCAAAGTGTTACAAACTCATAGTCCGAGGACCCAAAGGGTAATTTACTCATTTATTTCTTTCTTTCTAGCTGTTGAAGTTCCCAATCTAGTACTCGTCAAAATAATGATTTGTGGGACAGGTTCGTATATAGCAAACCGTTATTATGGGACTAATTAACAAGCACATGGGAACACTATAAATTATTATGAAGAGCCCTTATTTCACGCAAAAGAGGGATGGCTCTTTTATGTGTTCCTTTTCTTTCTCAACGGCCCTTTGCTTCTCTTTTCACGAGTTCTTTTTATTATTTTTTTTATTGTTGATCACAAAAGCAAATGATCAAGCCCTTTCTATACCTTTTTTTTTTTTTTTTTCTTCTTATATTTTTTTAAATAAATATTTTGGTGACTTTATTTTTTGGTGGAAAGACTTTATTTTTTAAAATTTTAGTATTAAAAAAAAGCTAAATTACAGAAACCCCCAATCAAAATTCAATTTTTTATTTTTTCTCTGTCATTTAAAAATTTATATTTTGCCCTCCTAAAAATGAAAAATATTCACAAGCGGTACAGTGTTAACTGTGATGACAAAATAACCAAATTTTTCCTCATCTTCTTTTTCTCCTTCCCAATCCTGCTCATCTGCAGCCTCTCCTCCTCCGTCCTTCGCGCCTCCCTCGACCCCGGTTCTGACTCCATTTCCTCAGCCTACTTCCCCGCTCCTCTTGCACCCTCGCCGTCCCTCCATTTTGGCAACGATAGGGAGGAGATCGGGGCGGGCGTGGACCGAGAGATGGGCGAGGGCAAGGTATAGCGGAGGGGGGCGAGGGCGTGTGTGTGGGCGCGGACGGAGGGGTGGGCGATGGCGAGGCGGCGCGGTCGAGGACGTCGGTGAGGAAGGAGGAGGCGCATCTGAGATGAGGGTTGCAAGAGTATTTTGGGTATAAAAAATAAGGTTAATTGTATACAGGTCCCTGCAAACATAGTGAATTACAGATTTATCCCTACAAAGTTTAATTTTCATAAATTATCCCTACAAAAGTCCTAATGTATGCAAAAATATTCCTCTGGTTTGTTACCGTTAGAGAACTGTTTATTTTTTAACATCAGGCTCGTGAAATGATATTTTTACCCTCACAAATATGTCCCTGCAAAAGCTGGATACGAAGAAGAAGAAGGAGAAGGCGGCGGAGGCGATCGCCCGCCGCGATCTCCTCCCTCGCCGGCGGCGGCGACGACGACCACTCCGACCTCCGCTCCACTCTCCCCGGTGGCCGAGTTCCACCTCTCCGGCGAGATGGGGCCACATCGACAAGCAAAAGAGGAAGAGATAGATGAAGAGGAAGAGGAAGAAGGGCAAAATTATCAATTCACCTTATTAAGTAACCATGGTTAGGTATTTTAACTGTGGTTAACTAAATTTCTCTAACGAATCCTAACGGCAGGGACATTTCTGCATACATTAGGACTTTTGCAGGGATAACTAATGAAAATTGAACTTTGCAGGGATATATCTGTAATTCGCTATGTTTGCGGGGACCTGTATGCAATTAACCCTAAAAAATATATAATAATAGGATATAAATGGAAATCTAACGAAACACTGGCGACAGGAACCGAAGTGTACATTTTTTATTTTTTAAGGGGGCAAAGTGTATGTTTTTAAATGATAGGAAGGAAAAGTGAAAAGACGGGTATTGACAGGGAGGTTTTCTGTAATTTAGCCAAAATAACAAGACGGGAAATTAATATTAGCTCTTGTACAGGGGGTCAAGGGGTAAGATTTGCAGTCTCATTTTGGGTGTATAACTAGCATAGCTCTCAACTATTAATTGCAAAGCGCTTGAAATTTTTTTTGTTAAAAATAATCAAACAATTAAATTTGACTAAATTCCTAATTTATTTTGCTAAAATCATTCAATTTTTCTGAGAAAAGTTTAGAGAATTATCAAAGAAAGGTAAAAATGTATAGAGACCCCCCTCAACTACAGCACATTCTGAAATAGGTCAGTCCACTTTTTTTTTCATTTGATGGAGATTCTAGTTAAAAATAAGTGATTTTAGTCACAAAAAAAAAAAAACAGAGAGAGATTTTAATCAAATTTTTTAGTAATTTTACTAAATTTGATGTTTTAATCACTTTTAGCATATAAATTTAGATCAATTGATTATTAATGACTAATAGAGTTATTAACTTTGATAAATTTTTTAAACTTATTAGTTAAGTATAAAAACTCAAAAGAAAATAGAATTTGAGAAGGTCTCAAACCAAAAAAATAGTAGAGCGCTATTTTAGAATAGCCTATAGTTGAGGGGGTCTCCATATATTTTTAACACAAAAGTAAAGGAGTGCTACGTCTACAACTCACTTTGGATTATAATCCAACAACTTTTTTTATCGAAAATCACCCTTTTTTTCTGCTTGTCTTATCAATTATAGAAAAAAAAGCTACAAACAAAGAAACGATTGGTAAACTCTACAACCTCTTGAATGAGTTATATAAATTACAATTCTTTTTTGTTGTAGAGTGGGTTATAATCCTGCAACTTTTCTTATCCAAAAGCTCCCTTTTTCTATTGGAAAAGTCTACCTGTACAACCCCTTTTAGGATGTACATCCTACAACCCGTTGATCCAACGGGTGGGATTAAATGAGCATTAATGAGGGTTCTAACCTCACACACTCTTTCATTCCCTCTCTCTTTCTTTCTCTGTCTGTCTCTCTTTCTTTCTCTGTTTCTTCTCGCACTTGACTCTCTCGCACTCAACTCCATACGCGATTCCGTCTCTTTTTCCCTGAAGCGCTCTCGGCTCTCTCTCCCTGTCGCCTCTCTCTCGTTGTCTTCTCTCTCTCTGTCGCCTCTCTCCTCTCTTTTTTCTCTCGTTCTTTTTTTTCTCTCTCTAAATAAAGCAGCGGCGAGCTCGTCTCCGACGACGTCGCGGTGGTTACGATAGAGAGCAAGCTGGGAGAGGTGGTGACAAAAAAATAAAAAAACTATAGAGAGAAAAATAAGAATAATAAGAAATAAAAATAAAAAATATTTTTTCCTACAAAAAAGATCAAAAATCATAAAAGAAGGAAGAAGATGATGAAATTATATTGTTAAAATAAAGTTACACTGCTTTAAAAAAAAATTGCTTTGTTTTAATAAAATTTGCACTATTTGAGATATAAATTACATTCTTTTGGGGTGAGATTTACACTCTTTAGGTCAAAGTTGCACTTTTTAGCCAAATTTACACTATTTCTCCTACTCTTCTTCTTCCTCCTTCTCCTTCCCCTCATCCTCATCCACACATGCACACACCTACAACGTCGGCCTCCGCCTCCGCGGTCGCGGGCCGATGCCGGCACCGGCGCCGGCGTGGCGGCCGTAGTAGCGGCGGTGCTGGCGGCGCACACGGCGCGGCGGGAGCGGGCCACGGCGCGGGAGTGTGCATGTGAGATAATTAATTATCTCACACTCCCGCTCGGGCAGGGTGTGAGATAATCAATTATCTCACACGGGCGGGAGTGTGAGATAATTAATTATCTCACACGCACAGGCCGGATCCGGACGGTGCCACCGCGAGCTCCGGCGCGGCGGCGGCGGCGGGGAGAGCCGGAGGAGCTAGGGATAGGTAGGGGAAAGAGAGAGAGAGAGAGAGAGAGAGAGAGAGAGAGAGAGAGAGAGAGAGAGAGAGAGAGGAGGGTGAAGATGGAGAGTGGAGGAAGAAGGAAGAAGGAAGAAGGAAGAAGGAAGAAGGAAGAAGAAGAGGAAGAGAAAGAAATGGTGCAAATTTTTTTTAAATAGTGCAACTTTGCCTAAAAAGTGTAAATTCCATTCTAAAAGAGTGTAATTTTTCTCGTAAACAGTGCAACATTCATTAAAACAATACAAATTTTTTTTAAAATAGTGTAAATTTATTTTAACAGTGTAATTTCATCATCTTCTTCATTCTTTTATAATTTTTTGTATTTTCTGTAGAAAAAAATATTATTTTTATTTTTATTTTTTATTATTCTTATTTTTTTTTCTCTCTATAATTTTTTTTGCCCTCGCCGGAGTGTAACTATATTTTTTCCCCTCCCTCGCCGGCGTGCTTCTCAGCCGCAAGAAGCACTTTTTCTTCGTCGCCGGCGGTGGCGGCGGGGACGGCGGGTGGAGGAGGGTCGGAGAGGAAAAAAAAAAAGGGGGGGAGAGGAAGCCAATGACGAGGTCGGAGCCGAAGTCGGAATCGGCGAGGATGGCGGAGGGCGGCGACAGGAGCAGCCCGAGGAAGTGCGGCGAGCGCGTCGTTCGGGGCGCCTCCCCTGCAGGAAAAGAGGGAAAGAGGGAAAGAGAAAAGTGTAGGATGAAAAAATTAGGGAGTGAAATTATCATCAATTTTTTATTTTTCTAAATCCTATTAATTTCAGCCGTTGGATCTAATAGTTATAGGATATACACCCTTATAGGGGTTGTACGTGTAGCACTACTCTTCTCTATTTGTCTTATCACTTTTTTTTTTAACTAAAAATTTAAAAAGGGTTGGTAAACCTTACAACCCTTTGGATGAGAGTTTGTAGAAGTTACAATCCTTTTCAATGGTAGATTTAGCATTCCTCCCAAAAAAAAAAAAAAAAAAAGTGAGATGGCCCTTTCAAAACTCACAATAGTCTAGGAGTCTCGATACATTTTTACCTAATTAGTAATGGAAAATATTTCTTGTACACCCAAAAAAAGGGTATAAATTTACATCTCCCATCCTATGATTGATAAAAGCCCGAATGTATTTTAGTAATAAAAAAAAAAAATTGATGCGACAAGTAGAGTATTAATGGTCTTGGAATGAAGTTGGTATAAGATGTACATCGCACTTTAGGGTATACCTTTAGCATTGCTCATTATTAATTAAGGCATGAGCGATGCGGTGAGGTTAGTTATTACTTTAATAAATGGTTACTTCTCCACTGAGAATCATTTGGTTGCACATAAATATAAATACGGTATAGTTAAAGAAATGTACTGTTAAAAAATATAGCAGTTATAAATATATATATTTTGTATTGGAGAATATAAATGAAGAACAAGTCAATTATAATCTTGAGGCGTATAGGTTCACTTTCTTTAAGGTGATATTTTTTTCCACTCAAATGTATATTGCCGGGTTACTAGCAAATCACCTTCGAGATACAACAAGACCGCCGAAAGACTGCAAACAATACTTTCGAAGACTTTTTCTCAAGAACTTCTCTTTTAAAAATTAGTGTGAAAAATTAAGAAGGAGAAAGAATTAGTTGTGTTGCCCTTGAAGCTTTCAAACGTCTCATATTTATAGGATATGAATGGTTACGATAAAATGATACAACCTTTAATGTTATATCTTTTCACAAAATGACATATCCTTTCACAAATAGTGAAAAGACATATCTCTTCATATATAAATAAAAGGCTAAATTACAGAAAACCCCCTGTCAATACCCGATTTTTCACTTTCCCCCCCTATCATTTAAAAACCTATATTTTGCCCCCTTGTAAAATAAAAAATGTACACAGGGGGGTACGGTGTTAACTTTGATGGCAAAATGATCAAAATGCCCCTCCGCCCTTCATGCCTCACCCTCTCCCTCCCGCGCTCCCCCGACCCCTCCTCCGCCACCACCACCTCGCCTCCCTCCTCCTCGCCGCGGCCCTTTTCCTCCACCTCCTCTCCTTCTCCGTCGTCCTCCTCCTCCGCCGCCGCCGCCGCCGCCCGCCTCCGCCGCACCTCCTCCACCGCGAGCGGTGGAGCCGCCTCCGCTACGGCGGAGGAGGAGGGGAGGGGGGGGACGGGGGACGGGGACGGGGACGGGGAAGCGGTGCCGGCGGAGGACGCCGACGGCGAGGCGGGGGACGGCGAGGGGGGGACGGGGAAGCGGTGCCGGCGGAGGACGCCGACGGCGAGGCGAGGGGGGGAGGGGGGACGGCGAGGCGGGGGACGGTGAGGTCGGCGGCGATGTGGAGGAAGAAGGGACTCGAGGGTATTTTGGGTATAAAAATATATATAATAATATTTATTAACGGAACCCTAACGGAACACTGACGGCAAGGGGCAAAGTGTACATTTTTCATTTTACAAGGGGGCAAAATGTAGGTTTTTAAATGATAGGGGGGGAAAGTGAAAAAGCGGGTATTGACAGGGGGTTTTCTGTAATTTAGCCTAAATAAAAAGATATATTCTTTCATAAAGGGTTCATCTCTTTATGAAGAAGTATACCTCTTTGTAAAGAGACATATCTCTTTGTATCAAATGAAAAGATATATTTTCATAAGAATACACCAAAAAGACATAACCATTCATTTAATTCTAATTTTAATTTTTAAAATTATTTTCTCACTTCCACTATTACAATCTACACTAACATTTTGTTTGGTTGAACATAGTAAAAGACGATAAAATTATAAATAATTTATTTGGATGCATGCAGTTGAGAAATCTACAAAATTTTGTCACTTTATATGGAATATAGAGTTGAGCTGGAATGTTATCGGTAGCAAACGGGCTCCGTTGTCATCCATTAATTTTCGATGATGGAGCCTCCAAATTGACGATCGGCACCGTTGAACATGATCTAGACCAGTTGAAGTATCTAGAAACTAAATTTCATGCTATTCCGATATTGTTTTCTTGTCCATCAAGTAGACACAAAAATGAACGGTTGAAAATGAATATCTTTTAAAAAATGATGATAGGAGTTTCGTAATCAAGATCAAGAGTATAGATCTTGTTTGAAATGATTTAAAAAAATTTCTAACAAAAATTCAATTGATTTGGATATCTTTACACCGTTAAACGAGAAAACGTCTCATATCGATCATTAAAATTATAAAATTTGAAACCCTTTGATCATTAGGTCAATGATGTCGAAAAGATTTAAAATTTTATTTCTAGATGCTTTAAGTGGTCTAGATCATGTTCAACGGTACCGATCGTCGATTTGGAGGCTCCATCATAAAAAACAAACGGGTGGCAACGAAGCCTGTTTGCTACCGAGAGCATTCCAGCCCAACTCATGGAATATATATGTTTAAAAGGTGATTAAAGGGGCAAGTTTCCCTTTTGTTTAAAATTACTCTCTCTAGCTGCTACAGTTGAAACTGCAGCTAATTTGGGCATAGTTCTAACCACTGTAGTTGAGCCTCCTATACAGTTCCATTTATAATAATCAGATTTAACTGCATAAAACCAAACACCTTGAATTTGTATATAGTTAACTGTAGTGCAGTTACAACTGCATGAACCAAACAACCCCTAAGATGATGAATGCTTCTAATGTTGGAAGGTCAAATATTTTCATTGTAATATTTTATGGAGTAAATATTACTATAGTAAAAGAAAAAAAATTGTGTAGAGGTTTGATTGTGTAGTGAATAAAAGTAAAGATAGATAAGAGAGAAAATAAGTAGAGTAAAAAGGATGAGAGAGAAAGGAATGAGAAAAGTGAAGAGAAAAAAAAAGAAAAGAAAAATGAAAAAAGAGAAACGGATGAGGAGAGAGGCAATGAAGAAAAATAAAGCAAGAAGAGAGGGATGAGAAAGAGAGTGAAGAGAGAGAGGAGGGAGAAAATGAGGAAGGAGAAATGCATGAAGAGAGAGAAAAATAAAAGAAGAGAAAGCAAGGAGAGAGGGATGAGAGGAAGTGATGAGAAGAAAGAGAAAGTGAAAAAAGATGAGGGAATGAGGAGAGAGAAAAGAATGAAGAAAGAGAAAATGAAGAGATAGAAATAAGGGAGAAGAAAATTAAAGAAAGAGAAAGCAAGAGAAAGGAATGGCGAGAGAGAAAGTGTCGAGTGAAGGAAAATAAAATTAAAAAAAGGAATGAGAGAGAAAATAAGGAAAGAGAAAGTGAAGAAAAAACATAAGGAGAGAGAGAGAAAAAAAGATGAGAGAGAAAATATAGAGAAAGAAGTGAAAATAGAAAATAAAAAGTGCAAAATCCGGAGAAATAAAATGAAATTTTTTTGCACTTTATAATATATTATCTTTTCACATCCTTTCATCTTATTTTAATAGTCCCTTCTAAGCTAAAAAATTATATTTCATAGATTAAAAATATTTAAAAAAATCTTTATGCGCGCCAAATATGTTATTAGAGATAAAAATTTATAGAAATAACATTTTACCTCTTTAATCAAGTTACAAATGCATCCTAGAGTTTACCATGAGGCTACTTGAATCCTATGTACCTTTATTCACAGATAAATAAATGCAATAGCTGTTAAACATACTCCCACCTTATTTACAAACACCCGGTCCCCACGCATCACTCTCTTTTGCTCTTGTTAACGAAAGGACAGGTGAGGCGTGAAATTTCTCAAAATGGGCCTAAAATTTAAAATTTAATGGGTGGGTACAATTATTAGTTTATTACTAATTTAAAATGTATCCAGACCCCCTCAACTATTACCCATTTCAAACGAGGCCCCTTAGTTTTACTTTTTTGGTAAATTCTACCTGTACATCACTAAAAAGAGGTATAGCTCTTACGTCTTCATCTTAGGATTCACCAAAATTTAAATAAATTTTAGTAAAATAAAATAAAAATTGATATGACAAATAAATAATAATGATTCTTAGATGAAGCGGATGCAGAATGTACAATAACATTGCACTATTTTTTTTGTTATTGGTTAACTTTAAATTATTTTAGTTAATTAAGTTAAATTTTTTATTAAATTTAATATCTCTATTAGCTATTAGTCATCAAGAGTTTCAATATTATTTGTTAAAAATAGTCAAACTATGAAATTTGACTAAATTCCTATTTATTCGACTAAAACCATTCAATTTTTTTAAAAAAAGTTAGAGAATTATCAATAAAAAAAGAAAATTAATGTGGCAAAGAAAGAGATACTAGTCCTTGGATGGCTAGTTGTAAAAAGAAAGACTTTTTTAGAAACAAGTGATTTTAGTCAAAAATTTTGGAGATTTTATCAAATTTATTGGTAACTTCAGCAAATTTGATGTCTTTAATCACTTGTTTAGCATGCAAAATTAGATCAATTAATTACTAATGACTAGTAGAGTTATTAAATTAGATAAATAATTTTAACTTGTTTTAGTATAAAAACTTAAATAAAAAGAAAATTAGAAGTTGTGAAGGTCTCAAACGAAAAAAAAAAAAGTTGAGGGGGCTGTTTCAGAAAAGCCGATAGTTGAGGGGTTCTCCATATATTTTAACCCAAAAAATGAGAAATAGAAGTGGGTCTTTCAAAAGTGCCAATAGTTCAGGGGTCTCCGTACATTTTTTCCTAATTACTAATCAAGGCATGAGCGATGTGGTGGGGTTTAGCTATTACTGTGATAAACGGCTACTACTTCCTCGTTCAATGCTTCTAACGTTTAATTATTGTGCTGGTCCACCACTTGGTCGGTTCTCGTACAACTGGTCCAAATTAAAACCAAACCGAAGCGAACCGAACCGGACCGGATTTTACTCACTTGGTTTGGACCAATGCTAACCTAACTTGACATGTCGCAGTTGAAACTGACGGTTTATTTGGCATAACTAGAGTTTCTGTAAATACTGATTAAAATATGAAGTTTTTTACAATTTTTGATTAAAGTTTTGCTATAGCTTTACAATGTCGGGTTTGCGATCAACATCAGAATCAGAAAAACGAGATTAGAATGAGATCACCAACGCAAACGGTGAGTTTGCAAACCAAATGTGTTTCTCTTCTCCGTGCGACCAACAGTACAAATGCGATTTTTAAGTCTCAAAAGCATATTTTAATACAAGATTTCTGAATTAAAAAGCATGGTTTATAACTTTCTATTTGGTTCTTGTGATACTTAGAATCTATTTTCTATTTCTATTGCAGCTAAAGTTTCAAAAATAAAAATAAAAATTTGGCGAATTGCTCTACTAGAGTCCACTATTTTACGAAGAAAGTAGAAGTAGGGCCAATGAGCAAGGTACTTATCTTGGTACCAACTGGGTCTCATCCGCCGGATTTTTTTTTTCTGTAAATAATAGATTGATTTAAGCCAGTCGATTCACGCAACTAAACTAGAAAGAAAATTATACACACACAACTTATCGCCATCCTTAGGGATGCAAACGGATCCATGCTAGTGGAGCTCCCGTCCCGATTCGCCCCTAATGGGGCGGTAAACGAGTGGGTATGAACGGATACGGGGTTGTAATATCCCAATAGTTCCACACGGATGGAAAAATAATTCTGATTGAATTATATGAGGCTTTGTATGCTAGTAATAATAATTGGACTTAAGTATTTTAAGCGGGCCGGTGGTTTAGGCCCAACGAGTTATTATTGCTAGCGGATCGGATCGTTACAATTGGTATCAGAGTCAAGTACCAGCCAGAAGTGTGAGAGCTAAGTACTATGCAGGGCAAAGTGCTACACTATGGATTCATGAATCTCACATCGCATGATAATTCTGATATATATGTCTGTAATCTGGGTTTGAATCTGATGAGGACGTCAGGGTTTAAACGGGGGAGTCTGTAACATCTCAATAGTCCCACATCGAATAAAAAAATTATTCTGATTGGATTATATGCGGCCTTGCACGCTAGTAATAATAACTGAGCTTAAACATTTTGGGCCGGTGGTTTAGGCCCAACGAGTTATCATTGCTAACGGGTCGGATCGTTACAAAGTAGTAAACAGACCAATTTTATAATTCAAGACAGATTAAAGACAGGAGTGGTGATAAATTTGATCCGCCCCGCCATAGAATATTGTTGCATTCTAAATATGATTTATTCAATTATTCTTAATATAAATACAAATTAAAATATAGTTACTTCAATGATAATTTTATTATTTTAAAATCTCATTTTAATTCAAATAGTAAAAATATAATTAAATTTAAATAAAAATATAATTTAAAAAATTGACAAGAAAGATTTAACGAGCCTACCAAGTTTATTTTTTAGACAGAGCAAATAGGGAGAGAGATGAGACAAATATGATAATTTGCGACCCCCACTCTTCAGATCCGCTTCGTTTGCATCCCTACTACCCATTCCTATCCTTATACTCTCCTTATTGAGAACAACTCATCATTAAGAATATAAGGGTTTTGTGTGCAGACACTTATATCTATATGGTATGTTTTTTTTTTTTTTTGTTTAATCCCCTCAGTGGAGTTCTCTCCAACTTTTCTCTGTTCCTTTTTTACTCTTCCCCATACTCTCTCTCTCTCTCTCTCTCTCTCTCCAACCCTCCCCATTTCCTCACAAATCACTCCAGCAGAGGTAAGCCTCCTGAAAGATTCCATCTTTTCTCACACTTCTTCTTTGTTTCTGCTACATTTTTAAGCTTACTAGTGTTGTTCTCCCTCTCCCAACGGTCAAATACTGTTCTTTTCTTGCTTTCTTAGCTCTGCAAAACCCCCCACCCCCATTAATGGCCTCTTCACCTCCCCTGTTGCTCCTCTTCCTCTTCCTCTGCAGCCCATTTCTTCTTCTTCTTCTTCTTCTTCTTCTTCCTCTGATTCCACCTTCCTATGCTTTGAATGGTGAAGGATTTGCTCTTCTCACCTTCAAAACCTCCATTAGAGAGGACCCAGGGAACTCCCTCTTGAACTGGAACTCCTCTGACCCAAACCCATGCTCATGGAATGGGGTGACCTGCATTAATGGCCTAGTTGTCTCCTTGGGCTTGCCCAAGAAGAGGCTTGTGGGTTCCCTCCCCTCCTCTCTTGGCTCCCTCACTTCACTCAGGCACCTCAATCTAAGGACCAATGGGCTCTTCGGCCGCGTTCCCTCGGGCTTATTCGCCGCCGTGGGGCTCCAAAGCTTGGTCCTTTATGGCAATTCCCTCTATGGGCCCCTCCCGCCGGAGATCGGCAACCTCTCTTACCTCCAAATCCTTGACCTTTCACATAATCTCCTCAATGGCTCTTTGCCCTACTCATTGCTCCAATGCAAGAGGCTCAAAACCCTAGTTTTGAGCCACAACAACTTCACCAACTCATTGCCCAATGGGTTCGGGAGCTCGTTGCTTGCATTGGAAAAACTCGATCTTTCTTACAATCGGCTCACCGGCCCGATCCCCAGCGATATCGGTAACCTCTCGAGCCTCCAGGGCACGGTCGATCTCTCGCACAATCTCTTCTCCGGTTCGATCCCCCCAAGCCTCGGGAATTTGCCGGAGAAGGTCTACATAGACCTTACTTATAACAATCTTAGCGGACCGATACCGCAAAATGGGGCTCTGGAGAATAGAGGTCCGACCGCCTTTATTGGGAATCCGGGCCTTTGCGGCCCTCCCTTGAAGAACCCTTGTTCTTCTGATGTCCCGTCGTCCAATCCGTTTCTACCTAGCAATTACTCGCCTTCGGGGGTCGAAGTCAATGCCAATTTAAGCGGAAGTGGTCGTACTAAAGGGTTGAGTAGAAATTCGGTGGTTGCGATTGTAGTGAGTGATGTGATCGGAATCGGTCTTATAGCATTGCTATTCTTTTACTGTTATTGGCGGGCGATTTCTTCTAGAGAGAACGAAGAGGGTGGGAACTCCGATAAGGGAACGAAGTGTAGAAAGGATTGTAATTGCTTCAGGAAGGAAGAATCCGAGACCCCGTCGGAGGATATCGAGCAATACGATTTAGTGCCGCTGGATCGGCACGTGAGGTTCGATTTAGATGAGCTTCTGAAGGCTTCGGCTTTCGTGTTGGGGAAAAGCGGGATAGGAATCGTGTACAAGGTGGTGATGGAGGATGGGGTGACGTTAGCGGTGAGGAGGCTTGGTGAAGGAGGGTTGCAGAGGTTCAAGGAGTTCCAGACGGAAGTTGAAGCCATTGGGAAAGTGCGGCATCCTAATATCGTTACTTTGAGAGCTTATTATTGGTCGGTCGAAGAGAAGTTGCTAATTTATGATTACATTCCTAATGGAAATCTCACTGCAGCAATTCATGGTAAGTGCTTTAACTGCCAATTTTGTTAAGATGATTAAATGTTACTTGTCTCTTTCCTGGGAGAAAATAATGCAAAAAAAAAAGCTTTATTGTAATATCAATTATGCTCAATCAGATAGTATAGAGGAAAATTTGTGCATGTCTGTAGCAAGCAACTTCTTGTCGAGATTCCGTTGGCTGTTTATCTAATTTCTTGAGTAATTCGATAGAGTGATAATACATCATAAAATTATGTTATTTTGGGAAAAATGCATAAAATTGTTTATTTCAGAGGAGATTGTGGATATCTATCTTATCATGGAAATGTGCGTGCATGTAGAGGAAACTGTGATGAATTTATGTTAGCTTAACATTATTTTATTTGTTTGTGATTACGTACTTTATCTTCAGGGAAAGCCGGAGTTATGGCACTTACACCGCTATTGTGGGACGTTCGACTAAAAATCATGAAAGGAATAGCCAAGGGCTTAGCATTTCTACATGAATTTAGCCCGAAGAAGTACGTTCATGGCGATCTCCGACCCAACAATGTACTTCTCGGAATGAACATGGAGCCATATATTTCCGATTTCGGCCTCGGCCGTCTCGCCAACATAGCAGGAGGATCGCCGTTCTTGCAATCAGATAGAATGGCTGCGGAAAAGACTCCGACCCAACAATCCGATATCTCAGTTAGTCCTCTTGTGAGTAAAGGATCATTTTATCAAGCGCCGGAAGCATTGAAAACGTTAAAACCTTCCCAAAAGTGGGACGTATATTCCTACGGGGTGATTTTACTTGAGATGATCTCCGGTAGGTCGCCGGTTGTTCTGTTGGAAACCCTAGAAATAGATTTAGTTCGATGGGTACAATCTTGTATCGAGGAGAAGAAACCGCTTGCTGATGTCTTAGATCCGTTCCTTAGTCGAGAAGTCGATAGGGAAGACGAGATGATTGCGGTGCTTAAAATTGCTTTGGCTTGCGTTCAAGCTAATCCAGAAAGAAGACCTACTATGAGGCATGTTGTCGATACATTGGACAGGCTTATGACTTCACGCTAAAACTACTTTGCGGACAAAGGATCGTGGTTCTTGGTTGTTCGGGAGTTGCATCATTTTCTAATCGATATGCCGAAGAAAAATGTTCATAAAAGGACATTCTCCAACCCAAAGAAATGCATCATCGAACGAAAGCAAGCCAAAAGAGGAGAACGGTAATGAAGCTTGATGAGCTCGAAGAATATCAAGCCCTTTTCTTCCTTAGCTCAATAAAGAGAGGAAGATCTAATGTTTTATATTAACAGTGTTAGTTTTGTATTTGTTTGGGATGTTTTATATATAATGTATCTAATGTTTCCACTGTTTGTATGTTCAATTGAACATGGTAAATGTGAAATATTGATGGTTTTGCTGCTTAACTTATGCCTTGTTTCTCTTCTGTGTTCAATGTTATAGTAACTGATGTTTTGGTCTGTTCATTGTTGTATTCTGAAACAAAACCAGTTTCAGTGAAAGAAATTATAATCTACTGATGTTGGATTACTTAGTATGGATGAAACATATGAAACATGGCTATATCTCTTCGCTAATTGTGGTTGTATCTTGTTTCATTTAGTTTCTATTTTTGAAGGCTAATCAGTGAGCAAAAATATCATCTACTGCTGCTGAATTTTGCTTTGTATAAACAGAAGCACATGGTACATTACTCTATGCATGAATAGGAGAATTTCTGTGTCCTTTTGCTTTTCTTTTCCTATTTTATCTGAGAACAAATGCTACTGATAATTATGGATAGGCCATGGCTCATGATGTGAGCATCTTGAATTTGCATACCATAGTAGTGCTTTTGAGTTGGATGGTGGGGAACAGAACTTTATGGTGATTATATCATGCAGCAAAAGGCTGTTGAAGTATGACTTGTCTTGCCTTTCTAGGGCATCTGTTGTTAGCCATTCAATTATAGGCCATAGAAATCTAGTTTAGCTTTGGTAGCTGGCTGCTCTGTCACCAATTTTAGCCTTTACTATTAGACTAAATTATAAAAATCTCTCATGCACTTTAGGCAATATCTTAATTACTTTCCTACATTAAAAATTATACTAATTTTTGCCTTGTACTTTGCTAATGTGTTGAATCGGAAAAAGTCTAGAATGCAGCAGTCACATTACTGATGTAGTATTCTCCAACTAATTAAATTGCTTTCCTAGGGTTCATCCATTCCATCATAATTTTTTTAAAAAAATATTTTTATTATACTTTTTTTTCTTCAAAATGAGAGATACGATTGGCTGGTTATAGATGATATGATGCTACTACATAGTAGACTTCTCCTCGTTGAATAGACCAAAAAATATAGAATAGTTATTAAATTTAGTTGTCAAGTTTTAGTATTTAACTATATAAAATGAATTAACAAAGGCCAATTTTACTTAAATGAGTTAACTAACCATCTGCAAATTTATGTTTACAAAAGTTTATTGACGGATACAATAATTATCTCAAATTTAGATTTATTTGAATTGGAGACAAAATGTAGCATGTAAATTGACATAATTTCTAATACAAGGGGGTAATTGATTTTTAATGCAAAGGAGTAATTAAGACTGTTAAATTATATGAAATAACCGTTGTTATCTAAAAGTTTAAGCTATTAAAGAATAGTGTTTATATATTTTATATTCAACACTATTTCTTATATCTGGGTTTGAGATATTTTAATACATCCAATATGTAGGCTTAATTAAATGAGAAGAAATTAAATAACATTACGAGCCTGACGGGACTCGAATTCAGAATCTCTTCTTCTGATAACATGTTAAAGTATATGAAACAATCGATGTTCAACTTAAGTTACTAAAGAACGGTATTTATATATTTTATATTCAATAAAAAAACATGAGTTTAAAGGAATAGGTAATTTTTGTAATTTAGCGGATGATTACTTCTTTTGTTCAACACTTTACAGTGGAGTCGTGGACTTATTTTTCATTTATCCTGCAACTAAACTGATTGATTTTTATCCTATTTTTTTCTCTTACTTACCGCTCTATTCGGTGTAGGTTGGGGTGAAAGTAGATTATTAATGGATTCTCGGTGAATCAGAATGAAGTCAAAGAAGAAATTTTTTTCTGCATCTGCTCTATTTTCTTTGCGGATTGGAACAGATTCAAGACGGGAGCTCCATCAACTCAGATCCATTTGCATCGCTAGTTCTATGCATGTATGAGACAATTCACAAAGTGATGAATCCAGCCTAACCTGCTGGACCACCCATGATAATACTCCACCAAACTAGTTGTGGGCTCCACTTCCGTGGCACCATTGTAGCCGTTGGATCCTAAGGGAGTAACTGTATGGTTAGTCCTTGTACAAGACCAATATTCCACTTGGGCCCTGTAACTTAAAACATTTTTGGATTTGCTCTTTCACATATGTTATACTTCAGTTTCTAATTTTACAAATAATATTTTTGTTTTCTTAATCTGTAGAATGACTTATTTATTTTAGTTGAGATTTCTTTTTTTTTAACACAACTTCATTTGATTTTATACATATTTTCTTATTTTTTTCTAAAATTTGACCAAATATCAGATCCAATGGGTCCGAATCCAGACACCTTATCAGAAACCGGGTCTGTATCCGAACACAATATATCGTCTGAAATCCGGATTCGAATCAGATCCACTTTTGGCACCCCTAAATTTTTTTTTTTTAAGAGAAAGGTAGCACGCTACCCGCTTCGTTTATTTTTTTTAGAAATAAACTTAGCTTGAAATGTGAATCAACTAGGATTCGAATTCGGAACCTCGAATACCAACCACCAAGCCCTTTGCCACTTGCGCTAGGGACAGTCGGTCCCCCCTAAAATTTTACCTATATGAAGGGGGGACCTCAGCTGTAATTTCTTTGAGTAAGTTCACACATGGTGAACACCCCCCCACCACAAAAAAAAGAAAGTACTGGAGGTCCTCTCCTATTAACTGTGGCATTGTTTCCTGTTCTGTGTGACCAATAGAGTTAATTAGTTGTGCTAATTTATGGTGCAGCAGTTCTTCATTTTGTCTGGTTTTTGCTGCTGCTGTTTGTTGGTTTGTTTTTTTTCTATTCCTTTCCACAACTTCACAGGGTCTCACTGACACCTCTGTCCTATGCCCAGGAGCACTTTCTCCCAGATGTTTGCTGTCTTTTTTTCTTTTGTTTAGAGCTGGAGGTATTGTTGATAAATATATGTATCAGTTTTGAACAATACTACTAGTATACTTCAAAATAAAATATATATTTTACATTCTTTTTATTCAAGAATCATTATTTTTTATTTGTCATATCAATTTTTTTTTTAGCAATACTAGTAGTACACCCCTTTGAGGGTGTAGGATATACACCCCACCCATCCAAGGGTGGGGTGTTGTCCATTGGTCCCTTGGATGGGTGGGGTGTATCTTCACCCCGACTGGGGTGTACAAGAAGTATTTTTCTTTTTCTTTTTTAACTGAAATCTAATTGGGTTTTTGTGAATTTTGGGATGAAGGGTGTAAAACCTACACTCCCTTTTGAAGTAGATTCCCATCTCTTTTTGGTAATACTGTTGATAATTAATATAGATATCCACTCTAGCACTACACTACATCGGAGCAGAGCGATGCTACTTGTATATTTTGTCGTAGGATATAAATCTTATATTCTACTTGTCCAAAGGCCAATGTAGTTTTACTAGTATTATCAATCTTTTTTTAATACTAAGATCTAATTTGGAAATAAAGTGGCATAAAGCATCATTTTTATACTATTAAAAATTTAAAAAATTCAAAAGCACTTACAATCTTTGTATTGTACAGAATTGTGGCTAAATTAACAAAATTAAGATTAAATCATGCTAGATATGATTAAAATAAGTTTTGAGGGATTTAGACCAAGTTTGGATAGAATTAAAATGAATTCAAATCGAAACAGATTTCAAACTTTCAAATCAGAGTTTCTAGACCACTTTCGAACGCTCGAAACATGAATTGGGCACTGGGAAAGGGTTTCGGAGGCTCCCTCAGAGTGTCTGGATCAATCAGACGCTTTTCCAGAGAGCTGAAAATTTGGGAACAAGAGTTCCAAACACCCGAATTGTCTATAGGATCCTAGATCTAGATTTGGACCATACCTACGGACGCCGAGACAGATTTTCGAACTACCGACCCGAGAGCTCAGGTTGCACATGGGATTAAACATTTCGACGCTCGAAATCCCCTACGAGGCAATCCACTGTGAAACGCCTAATATTCGGATGTCAACCCGAGAGCACCTGTTGGACCAGAAGAGGACCATCGAGACACCCAAAACATTCTGCAAACGTCTGAATTGAGAATCGGGTGGAGCCATTGGGCGCCCGGAACAACTTTTGGACCCAACTACGTGTTTTGGGCACTGTACACCTTCTATCGAGCGTCGAAAAGTCGGACGGGCATCCGGAACTCGGCGTAGACAATGTGTTTTGTCTGCTTGCAAATATTGGTGTTTGAGGGGTTTAGTTGCTATCGTAGAAATCTATAAAAGGCGGGAAACCACTGTTTGTCCTAATCCACAGTAGCCATCTCTCCTTCTCTTACTTTGTTCTCTTTCTTTCTCTAGAGAAAAACATGTTCCGCCATTGTTGGAGGGTTCCGAGCTCGAATTGATCTTGTTCACGGCTAGAAAACGGTGGGAAACTGTGAGGGAAGCTCCAGGAGGAAGAAGGTATAGCAAGGGTAAGCCTCTAAATCTGTCTATAGTATTTTGGGCAATGGTTAGTGCTAGATGTATGCCCTAGAAGCCAACCATGCCGACACATATATTTTTTCTAAGATATAAATTTGTATTTAATTTTATACATTATTAATGAATTTTTGAATTTTATTTTCATTCATGTTGTATATGTGCCCATGAATCGTCCAAGAAATTAATAAGATAATGATATATATTCTCAAGAGTTGAGAATTTGAGATATGTGTCATTGGTGATAAATTTCTAAATGCTCCCGATCAATGATCATTACGGGAACGGTGATTGATCCGGTGAGATTAGTGTACAGGTCGCTTCTTTTTTAGGACAGACGAGTCTCGAGTGGGGATACTAGAGCGAATGTGTAGGTGGTTGCTAGAGAACAAGGGTACTGAGCGTGACCAATATGAGAAGTCACTTGGATGTCTACTCACCTATCAGTGACTTACTCAATGTTGCAGTAATGTGACTGGTACTTTGACCTAAGGTGCCTCGCCTATTCATAATAAGGTTACTGTAGTTTGACTGTACATACACTTGGTCCCTAACCATTTGGGTCTTTACGGTGCATGTTGGCTGCAGTAGGTTCGTCGTAGGAATAGGGTGTGCACCTATATAAAATCTATCTCCCTTGATAAATAAGAGTGTTAGTCTTATGTGATTTATAAGACCGGTTTAGAAGACCTTGGTCAGAACAGAGTAAATAATGAAAAGAGTTTCGAATATTAGGAGCTCGAGTCAAATAATTTTGGCATATGATAGACGATGTGATTTGACGAGCTATTTTATTATCTCCGTTTAGTCGGGACTCATGATAAAAGAACTGTATCACCTGTTAACTGCACCTAAAGGTTCAGTATTCCATTCTACTGGAATGCCACTACATGCTGCTAAGCGTCACTGGTGATTGTGAGACCCACAGAGTCACCTACATGATCGATAATTTCTATTGGGCTGAGTTGGAATTGTTCCGACCCACTGAAAGGAGTTTCAGTGATATTGTTGATGGTGATCACAATATATCTCACTACCAGACATATTAGAACCTATGGAGTCACACATATAAAAGGTTGTGACTAATTGGATAGCTAGATAGCGATTTTTGAATCGCCGAAGGATCTAATTGTCAATATGTTGATAATTAGACTAATTTGTAATTATTATGAATTAATGATATTAAAGTAAAAATATTGCAAGAGAGGACTTGCTAATAGTTAGTAAGTTGTGAGAGGACTTATGTACAAATATTGCATTATTAATTTGATTTGTTGAAATTAATATTGAGTTCAAGTCGAATTAAATTAGGATATTGATCGAACCGATTAAGGATAAGATAAACTTAAAGATTTGCCAAGCTGAAGAAATGCGATTTTTGGCTTCGAGAGATTGTATTTTTGGGCCACGTGATTTTAGCGACTGGTGTCGCAGTGGACCCGAAAAAAATTGATGTTATTCGGGATTGTCCCAGACCGACGATTGTCACAGATGTGCGGAGTTTTCTTGGACTAGCAGGATACAATCGTTGATTTGTGGAAGGCTTTGTGAAGCTTTCTACTTCCCACACTCGACTAACTCGTAAAGGAATTAAGTATATTTGGAGTGAGGATTATCAAAGAAGTTTTGAGGAACTGAAGACCAAATTGATGACAGCTCCAATCCTTACCTTTCCAGTTATAGAGGAAGGATTTGTGATCTACAGTGAGGCATGACATAGTGGCTTAAAATGTGTGGTGATGCAGCATGATAGAGTAATTACATATGCTTCAGGGCAATTAAAGAAATATGCAAAAAAAATTTCCTACGCATGATTTGGAACTCGCCGCTGTAGTGTTTGCACTGAAATTTTGGCATCACTATTTATATGGAGAGCATTGCGAGATTTACACCGATCATAAGAGTTTCAAGTACCATTTCACGTAGAAGGAGCTAAATTTGAGACAACACCGGTGATTAGAGCTGCTGAAGGATTATGATGTGACAATTCTGTAACATCCTGGCAAGGCTAACGTGGTGGCAGATGCATTGAGCCGCAAATTGTTAGAAAATCATAGTTTGATGATTATAAGGCAGACGCCACTGCTAGAGGAGATGAGGCAATTTGTCCTTGAGGTCATATTCCATGGAGTCTCTATAAGACTCATATCTTTGGTCTTGCAGCCTACTTTGTTGAACAGGATTAGAGAGAAACAGAGTGAGGATTCGCACCTGATGAGGATTCGAGCAGGTATTAAGAGCAGATAGGTAGAGGAGTACAGCATTGATGCCTCAAGAGTTCTTCATTTTAGAGTCCGGTTGTGCGTGCCAGTGGATTAAGAGCTCCACAAGGAGATATTGAGAGAGGCTTACAGTTCTCCTTATACTGTTCATCCTGGAGGTTTTAAGATGTATAAAGACTTAAAGACACACTACTGGTAGACTGAGATGAAGATGGATATTGAAAGATTTGTGGCTCAGTATTTGATTTGTAAGCAAGTAAAAGCAGAGCATCGAATTCCTACTAGCAAACTTCAAAATCTTCCAATCCCAATCTGGAAATGGAATATCATCACTATGGATTTCGTTGGTGAACTACCGCAATCTCAGGGCGGACATGATGCAGTATGGGTTATAGCGGATAGACTGATGAAGTTTACACATTTTAAACCGATTCTGACTACATGATTCAGGGAGAGGCTTGCTTAGGCGTATATTGACAAGGTAGTGAGGCTACATTGAGTGTCTATCTCGATTGTATTTGATAAAGATCCAAGATTTGTATCATATTTTTGGAGGAGCTTATAGACAGCATTGGGGATTCAGCTGCATTTTAGCACCGCTTTTCATCTATAGACCGATGGACAGTTGGAGAGTACGATACATATATTAGAGGATGCGCTGAGAGCTTGTGTCCTTGATTTAGGGGGAGAGTGGTATCGACACTTAGCATTGGTGGAGTTCGCATACAACAATATTACCAAGCGAGCATCACGATGGCTCCATTTGAGGCACTGTATGGATGAAAATGTCGATTACCCTTGTATTGGAGTGAAGTGGATGAAAGAAAGACTTTGAGCCCCGACATTTTGTCAGAAACTGAGAAAAAGGTCAAGATTGCCCGACGACATCTTGTAACCGCGAGTCTCTATTGTAATGGATGCTTTGGATGAATGAAAAACGAGTTATTTGAATTCCTCGTGAATTTTTTTTTCGTTGCGAAAGCGTCTACCGGAGCGAGTCTGGCTCGGAAGCGAGTCCCGTGAATTATCTCTTTCCCTTTTCCTTCCCTTCCTTCTTCTATTTTTATTTTATTTTAGCCGTTGGATCGATTCCAATTAAAGAGGACCGTTGAGATCGACTTATCCACGCGGGACCCACCTGCAGGATCCCTCCACAAACCGTACGTGGGATTTCTCCTCTCATCCGTATGCCTCCTCCCTTCCTCCTCCCGTCCGTACGGGTGGAACCGGGGCGAACTTGATCAAAAGGACAAAAAAAAAAAAAAAACAACAGCAACAACAATCCGACGATCCGCCATGGCCGCGACAACCATCCATTTGAGATTGCCATCAAGTCTACTTCGTGGAAGCAAACCGTCGTCGAATCGATTGATTTTTCTTTCTTTGCGACTATTCCTAAACCCTAATTTCTATTATCATCATCCTAGCATTTCGAAACCCCTAACCCTAATTTCTTTTCCACTATTTTAGAAATTCTAGCGAAACGGCTAAGATCCGACGATCGAAAGGAATTAAAACTAACTCATCCGCGTGCGCGCAATGGATCCGATCCTACGAAAACCCTAAGGTGTGATCTTTCCTAATCGATCTCTTATCTAAATCTGTGAATTCCGGATTTGTCATTTATTTCTTTTAGTTTGATTTCTAAGAATCGTTCAATCCGTACTTTAAGTAACTCCCGAGAATCCTAAATCATCCTGCATCATTCACCAATCAAAAAGGAGGGTCCTTGCAGTAATTTCCTTGAGTGGAATAATGTCACACATGGTAAACCCAGGAAAGATGCACTAAAATCTAGAGATCCTCTACTATTTACTAGGGCAAACCTTTTCTATGTAACCAGTAGAGTTAGTTGTGCTAATTTATGGTGCAGCTGTTAATTGTTTTGCCTGGGTTCTGCTGCTGTTTGTTTCTTTTTATTTTCCACAACTTCACAGGGTCTCACTGACACCTTTGTCCTATGCTCAAGAGCATTTCTCCCAGGTGTCCTTTTCCTTTTGTTTAGAGCCAAAGGTACTGCTGATAAATATATTTTTGTTTAGTTGGTCCTCAAACTATGGGTCACATATACATTTTAATTCTCAAATTTTAATTTACTGTAATTTTTTTCTCAAACTGTATAGATTGTTGCAATTAAGTTTCATACTACAATTTAGTTTACTAAATTGTGATGTGCCGCTAATAAAGCAGTAATATAACAGTATTATGGTTGACGATATAAGAATAATAAATATCATCATTCAGCCAACAAAATATCATGATAAGATTCGATTTACAAATGTATAGAAAGTTCGAGCCAAAAATTACAACAAATTAAAATCCGAGGATCAAAGTATCACGCGCCTCATAGTTTGAGGACTAAAAGTTCAACTAAGCAAGTGGCAAAGGGCCCAATGGTTGATAGCCCGAGGCCCTAATTACTTCATATTTTCAACTACGTTCGTGTCTGAAAAAATAAAAGAATGACGCAAACAGCATGCTACCTTTCTCTTAAAAAAAGAAAAAACTATTGATAATTAATAACAGGTATCCACTTTAGCATTTCACTGTATTAGTTGAACTAAAATAGGCCCACTTATTCTCGGGGATGTGCAAACTTTACAACCATCTAAACTTTGATGTTAGGATTTTCATAAATGTGGCCCAATATTAATCATATTCAAATCTGAATTTACTATAGATAAGGTCAATCATAGAAGATATAGAACTTCTTGATATGGTATATTTTATTTCTTTTTCATCTATTTAAATTAAATAGAATCCTAATCAGACTTTGATGGAAAGTCGATCTGGACTCTATATAAAGGGGTATTGGTCCTGCCACCTTCTCATATGCATTCTGGTGAAGAATTATTATCGGTTTCGCACCATACGGGAGAGTGACTGAGATAGAAGGAGAAATCAAATCACCTAAGTTCGGTTGGTGACTTCCAGATCATAGCCGGACTTCTCGCTTCCGCAGATTGATAAAGAATTTATTCTCTATGGTGCTTTGTGAGTTATTTTATTTTATTTATGATCCTAAATTTTGATATGTATTTAATTTGACTTGTTGTTTTACATACCGATAAAGATCTATCAATTGGTATCAAAGACAAAACGATAAATTAAATATTATATGCATAATTTTTTCTGGTCAAATCGTTTTGAACTTTCGGAATTATGTATTTGACACGGGTTACAATATCTATGCTATCTTTAAAACCTTTATTTTAATTATGCATACGTCTTCATCGCATATGCATGTACAAAGGTCTTAATTGAGGCGACGCCGCAACGATAGTCCGACAAAGCATGCATGAGAGCTTGAATTAAAGGTGGTGCTATTGTGGCTGTTGAACATTATATATAAAGTTGAAGGTAGAAGACGATGAACAGTAAAATAAATTAAAAAGAAGGGATTCAACTTTAGCTTATTAATTGAATGTCGGATATGATTGCCTATTTTGTACGGGCTTGAGTTGGTCCCTTGAATTTGAACCCGTCGGTCATGATTTTAATTGGACTCATAATATATGAATTTTATGCAATCATATATCAATATGTGCTTGACAAATACTGTGAACATATAGAATTCGTTCGCATAAAGATTTAATCTTGCATACAATATTAATTTATCATAAATTTATTTATCTTATTTTTGGTCAAATAAGAATATATAAAGTTTGAATTTTGATTGCGATATTATGTTTTAAATTATCGCATTTATATTCTTATTTTGACTAGATAGAAACATGAAAATTAAATAATCATAATTGTTGTTAGATTATTTAAAGCTCGCGCTGAGTTAAACTAGTTCATTATTTCGATTAGTTAGGTGCAAACCAAAGCGGCCCTAACTATAAGAAATAATGATTTAGTTTACTTTAAAGTAGTGTTTTCGGATAATTTTCATGTTAATCATGCAGCACTAAGTCAGATTAATTTATTACTTCAACTATTCGGGTGCAAGCCAAAGCGACCCCGACCAGAAGAAAAGATAAATTAATTGCTTTAAAAAAGTGCATGCAAAAATTGCACCCTAATATTATGTTTAGTCTCCTCTCAAAGGAGGTCTAGACATGAAGGTACATGGGTGGTGTAGGATGGTAATTTTTTTGTAACTCGTTTGGAAAATTTTGCCTGGCTAAAGCTGACAATTTCTTCATATGGGAAGCTTGAAATTGCCACGACCTGCAGAAAGTTTAAATAAATCTCTGATAAAGAGATCGCATATTTATGCTCGTAACTCTGCTCCCAAAGGAGGGATTACGATGTCATATAAAGTATATGCATACAGAAAGAAAAAAATACTTATGGTCATAACTCTGCTCCCAAAGGAGGTGTTGTGATGTCATATAAAGTGTATTTTTCTAATTTTTGTTGTGGAAGTTTTTGGATGTGGTATTTTATTGATAAAACATGCATTTTAATTTTCAGCTATGACTTCCTCCTTTGTTGCAATTGGTGATTATGTTCCTATGCTTAATGGTTCTAATTACTCGGAGTGGAAAGAACAGATCATGCTGACATTAGGGTGTATGGATCTAGATTTGGCTTTAAGAGAGGATAAATCTGCTCCTCCTACAGATAAAAGTACGCCAACTCAAACAACATTTTCAGAAAAGTGAGAGCGTTCTAATCGGCTTAGTTTAATGCTGATGAAAGCGCGTGTCGGTAAAAACATTCAGAATTCAATTCCAGAATGTAAGACAGCCCGCGATTTCTTGAATGTTGTGGAGCAACAGTTTGTAAGCTCCAATAAAGCTTTGGCAAGCACCCTAATGAATAAACTGTCTTCCATGAAGTACTCCGGAAATGGCTCGATTCGCGAGCATATTATGGAAATGCGAGATATTGCAGCGCAACTCACTGCACTTGAAGTAACCATCTCTGATTCATTCTTGGTGCACTTTATTTTAAACTCCTTGTCATCTGAAGATGGACCATTTCAAATCTCTTATAACACCACATAAAGATAAATGGTCAATTAATAAACTGCTGACCATGTGTGTGCAAGAGGAAGGCAGATTAATACAAGAGAAATAAAATGCAGTTAACTTTGTTTCTCAAGGGAAACAAATAAAGCGTGCTAAGAATGGTAAGGGCGAGACTGACTCAAAAAGGAAGAACAAGGAAATTCCATCTGGTTCACAAGGCCAATCAAGTAATTGTACTCCCAAATGCTTTTTTTGTAAGAAAAAAAGTCATATGAAGAAGGACTGTCAAAAGTATTAGAAATGGCTCCAAAAGAAGGGTAAGTTTCTGGTTTTGATACATGAGTTGCATTTAGTTACTGTTCCATCTAATACTTGGTGGATTGACTCTGATGCCACATGCCACGTGGCGAATTCCGTGCAGGGATTTCAGAACCGCAGAAAATCCAGTAAAGATGAAGCCACTATCTATACAGCTGAAGAAAATCCAACTAAAATAGAATTTGTAAGAATATTTGGATTAGTTCTTTCTACTGGTCATATTTTGGATTTAGAAGATACATTTTATGTTCCAAATTTTTCTAAGAATTTAATTTCTATTTCGAAACTTGTTGGATTGGGATATAGTTTCAGTTTTGATAATAAAGCCTTTTCATTATCCTACAAATCTGAGATAGTTGGTTCTGGTGTTTTGAAAATAATCTATATAAAGTATCGTTAGATCGTTCATATAGTGAAATCCTTCTTACCATGCACAAAAATGTTGGATCAAAACATGGCATTAATAATGAAAGGTCATCCATATTATGGCATAAGAGGTTGGGACACATCTCGAAACAGAGAATCCAAAGGTTAATTAGAGAAGGCATTTTAGATGATCTGGTGTGTGGACTGCATAAAGGGAAAGCAGACCAAGACCTCCTCTAAAGGTGCTAAAAGATGTGATGGAACATTACAATTTATTCATACTGATATATGCGGACCTCTTCCTCTCTCAATTACTGGCCATAAATATTTTATCACATTTACTGATGACTACTCTCGATACAGCTATCTCTATTTGCTTAAAGATAAATCTGAAGCTTTAGATATCTTTAAGGCATATAAGGCTGAAGTAGAGAATCAACTCGAGAAAAGAATAAAAGTAGTCAGATCAGATAGGGGTGGTGAATATTTTGGTAGACAAACAGATAAGGGCCAAATTCCTGGGCCTTTTGCTAAGTTTCTGGAGCAGTGCAGAATTATTTCACAGTACACTATGCCAGGCACACCTGATCAGAATGGTGTTGCTAAAAGAAAGAACCGCACATTAATTGATATGCTCGGAGGATGATCAGTAATTCTACCCTTCCGATATCATTGTGGGGTGAGGCACTCAAAAGTGCCCTATATATTCGAATCCTAGTTGATTCACATTTCCAGCTAAGTTTATTTTCAAAAGAAATAAACGAAGCGGGTAGGATGCTACCTCTCTCTCAAAAAAAAAAAAGAATCCTTTTTGAGCTTTGGACGGGTAGAAAACCCAGTTTAAGACATTTTCATACAGGGGTTTGTCAAGCTAAGGCCAAATTGTATGACCCACAAATAAAGAAATTGGACCCTCGAACCATATCAGGATATTTTATTGGTTATTCAGAAAGGTCCAAAGGGTATAATTTTACTGTCCATCGCTTCCTATAAAGATTGCAGAAACTAAAACAGCACAGTTTATTAAGGATGGTACAATCAGTGGGAGCTCTGAATCTCGATTCATTGAATTTGAGGAAATTCAAGAGCATTCAGATTCGGTACAGGACAGATCCACTATTGTCCCTCACGATTTGATGGTTCCTGTTCCAGTGGAATAATAAGTTATTTTGGAACCACAAAGTGATCGTGAACCTATCATTGATAATTCACATCAAGATGTACAAGTGGATAATTCACATCAAGATGTGCAAGTGGATAATCCGCATCAAGATGTACAGGTGGATAATCAGATAGATTTAAGAAGATCCTTAAGACAGAGAAGACCGGTTGTATCTAGTGATTATATTGTCTATCTTTATGAGAATGGTCAGAGCCTAGATGATCCTCTTAGTTTTTTCGAAGCCATAAATAGTAGTAATTCTATGGAATGGTACAATGCCATGAAGGATGAGATTGAATCCATGAACCACAATAAGGTATGGGATCTTATTGAGTTACCTATAGGAGTTAAACCCGTAGCCCCCGTTTGGTTTGGGGTTAAGGGGGGGATAAGGGGGTTATCCCCCCCTTTATCCCCAAACAAGAAAAAAAGAGGGGTAGGTTTACTAACCCACCCCTTAACGAGTTATCCCGGAATAACCCGTTAAGGGGTGGGTTAGTAAACCCACCCCTTCCCCTAGAATAAGGGGTGGGGTTAGCTAACCCCATGCTTTTTTAATTTTTAAATTCAACTTTAAAATTTAAATTTATTTTTTATAAATTTATAATTTTAAATTTTAAATTTTAAATTTTAATTTTAAATATATATTTTAAATTTTTTAAATTTAAAAATTAATATTTCATATTTTTTAATTTTAATTTGTGTTTTTAAATTTGAAATTAAAATTTAAAATTTAGAACTTTTAATTTTCAAATTTGAGATTTAAAAATTTAAATTTAAATTTTTTATTTTTAAAATTTAAGAATTATATATTGAAATTTAATATTTTGTATATAAAAATTACAAATTTAAATTTAAATATAATAAAGGGGCAATATTATTATTTTCTATTTATAACTACCCATTATTCTTCTTATTCCACCTTAACAAACCAAACGCTATTTTTCTTATCCCCGGGAGTAACCCAATTTTTATCCAAACGTAAAATTCGTCTAACCCCGGCTTATCCCTGTACTTAACTCTATCCCTGGAATAGATAATTCTTACTTATCCCCGAACCAAACGAAGCCGTAGGGTGCAAGTGGGTTTATAAAATCAAATGGAACTCCAAAGGTAATATAGAGAGATACAATACCCGTCTTGTGGCAAAAGAGTTTACTCAGAAAGAAGGCATTGACTATAAAGAGACTTTCTCTCCAGTATCCAGAAAGGAATATTTCTGTATTATTATGGCTCTGGTTGCTCATTTCGATCTCGAGCTACACCATATGGATGTTAAAACTGCTTTTTTAAATGGGATCTCCATGAAGAGGTGTATATGAATCAGCTGAAGGATTCTCGCAAAAGGAAAAGAGCACTTGGTATGCAAACTAAAGAAATCAATATATGGACTAAAGCAGGCCTCCCGACAATGGTATTTAAAGTTTAAACAAACCATTTTAACCTTTGGTTTTAAGAAAAATATTGTTGATTAATGTATTTATCTGAAGGTTACTGGGAGTAAAGTAATTTTCTTAGTCCTTTATGTTGATGATATTTTGCTTGCCAGTAATGATCTAAGACTATTGCATAACATTAAAGAATTTCTTTTCCAAAATTTTGAAATGAAAGATTTATGTGAGGCCTCATATATTCTTGATATTGAAATTAAAAAAGATAGGCATAAAGATTTACTCGGTCTATCTCAAAAGGTCTACATAAAGAAAGTTTTGAAAATTTTTGAAATGCATAATTGTAAGCCCAGTATTGCTCCTGTCCAGAAAAGGGATAAGCTCAATGCTTTTCAGTGCCCCAAGAACCAATTAGAAACTGAACAGATAAAAAATATACCTTATGCCTCTGCAGTGGTAGCCTTATGTATGCACAGACGTGCACACGTCCGGATATTGCTTTTGCCATTGGATTACTTGGCAGGTATCAAAGTAATCCAGGTATGGAGCATTGGAAGGCTGCTAAGAAGGTTATGAGGTACTTAAAGGGAACTTTGGATCATATGCTGATATACAGGAGATCAGATCACTTGGAGTTGATCGGGTACTCGGACTCTGATTTTGCTGGATGCCCAGATACCAAAAGTCTACGACTGGGTATATTTTTCTGCTTGCTGGTGGAGCAATTTCATGGAAGAGCAGCAAACAAAGTGTTACTGCTCCTTCGACCATGGCTGCAGAGTACATTGCATGTTACGAGACCACATCACAGGCTATTTGGCTTAGGAACTTTATCACAGACTTAAAGATTGTGGACTCCATTGCTCGTCCAATAAAAAGTTTCTGTGATAGTTCAGCTGCAGTTTTCTTTACCAATAACAACAAGATTACAGCGGGGTGTAAACACGTGGACACCAAATATCTTGTTGTGAGAGAGAAGATAGATGAAGGTTATGTTACAATTGAATACATCAGTACCAAGTGTATGATTGCAGACCCAATGACCAAGGGGCTGGCACCTGGGTCATATACAGATCATGTTAGAAGTATGGATTTGATTAGTTCTTTTGATGTATAAGATTATAACATTTTATCTTCTTTCAATAAAGTTAAAGATTTAATGCAGTTGTGTTGGACCGTTTAATAGACATAAAGTTTTGTCTGTTAACGAATGGACATATAGTTTAAGTTTATTCACAAAGTTGTGCCATATAAGATACTCGGCTAGGAGATGAAGATGATACGGTAATTATGGAAGAAAAATTTTAATATGAAGAGGTGGACCGCCATAGTTCCTATCATTGTGGTCTTTTAGTTTGAGCTAAAGATCAAGTGAGTTCTAAGGTATTTGACCATAAAGTTTCTAATAATGCGCAATAAAATTTGGAATATAGAAAATTTGATCATGGAGTATGATTAATATGAGCCAAGTGGGAGATTGTTAGGATTTCCATAAATGTGGCCCAATATTAATCATATTCAAATCTGAATTTACTATAGATAAGGTCAATCCTAAAAGATATAGAACTACTTGATATGGTATATTTTATCCATTTTTCATCTATTTAAATTAAATAGAATACTAATAAGACTTTGATGGAAAGTCGATCTGGACTCTATATAAAGGGGTATTGGTCCTGCCACCTTCTCATACGCATTCTGGTGAAGAATTACCATCGGTTCCACACCATACAGGAGAGTGCCTGAGATAGGAGGAGAAACGAAATCACCCAAGTTCGGTTGGTGACTTCCGGATCATAGCTGGACTTCTCGCTTCCGCAGATTGATAAAGAATTTATTCTCTATGACACTCTCTGAGTTATTTTATTTTATTTATTATTCTGAATTTTGGTATATATTTAATTTGAATTGTTATTTTACATACCGAAAAAGATCTAACAGTTAAATTATCCAAATTTTAAAAAAATTAAATTTATCTTACCAATATATAATAATTAATAAATTTTAGAATAAACTTCAATGTGCCCCCTCCAGCAGAGCGCATTTTTACTTTGCTGCCTTATGATTTATAAAATTAAATTTGATTATTCGGTTGTTTCAGGATAAATTTGTCTATTCAGTCGTGTGATCTCCCTCGATGCGCAGGTCAAATCCAACCTTGGGCTCCAGGTATCAAACCCACCAAGAGACCAGCACATGTTTTCGTAAACTGTTTGTTTCGAAGTGAATTTTTCCTTGCCCAATTTGGCCCTATTTGAAAGTCGGAAGTCGGAGAGCGAGAAACTAGCGAGTTTCGCAAAGTCGACTTCGCCCCCACCCAACCAAAGTCGAAAGGCCGATCTTTGTATAGTTGTGAGTGGAAGTTCAGATAAACTCGTGACTACGCTGCCACCGATGTTGATGACTTTCTCGAAGCCGCGAGTTCAATCTCCAAGATCTCAAAAAACAAATAGGCTATTCCTTCAACATTCACATAATCTCCAAGATACCAGAATTGTTGAATTTAATCAAATCCAGTCATTGAATAGTAACCAAGTTTAAATGATTTCTCTGGACATACTAAATTTCCTTCATTGAGTAAAAGATGAATCCTAAATAGTAACAATGTATTCGAGGAGTTTGAAGTATGTTTCACCCACAAGGAGATTAGTCACATGCCAAGAACAAGGGTCTAAATATTGCATATACACTGCAGATGTAGACATGATCTTTTCATACTTTCCATCAACCAACGACGACATACACTCCTCCGTAAACCAACAGGAGATGCTGAACACAACCATTCAAATAGGCCCCAAGTGCAATTTCACAGCTATTTTGACGTCGAAACGGCCAAAAAGGGCTTCTTTGATTGCATGCAGATAAGAGCTGTGTCCTACGAGCATCGTCATTAAACACACACATGCGCACATGAGCGTGTACACACGCTACACACAATTACTTCTCAGGGGTGCAACAGAGAGAAGCAAAGGAGAATGATGTGGAGATAAGAACACACATTTTACACACAAACACACATTTTACACACACACACAAGCACTTGCAGTGTATCGATGCTTTTTTGTAGCTTCTGTAATTTTGATTAGGGACGCAAAAGAGAGACTAAAACGAGAATGATGTGGGAGATACGAAGACGCGCACGCATGCACAACACACACAAGCACTTCAGTGCATTGGTGCTTTTTTGTAGCCACTGTAATTTTGATCAGGGATGCAAAGAAGAATGATATGGAGATACCGAGAAATTACTTCTCAACCAGGTCCACCATGCTACCCATAGGCCGCACTAGTTAAAATGCAAAGATTATCAGACACCGAATTAACATGTATTTATCATCCAAAAACAACTATATACTCTAGTGAAGGAAAAAAAATACAAATTATTAAAAAAACATTGCAATCACCCTCATAATCTGCAACATATTATGAGTCCATTATTCTGATTTTGATCACTCAGACATTTAAAGCCCCAACTTATATATATAGTTGTATCATCTAAAACTACTGTAACATCTGCAACAAATTGTGTAATGCTTTGTCTTAGAATATCACATGCAAGCAACATTTTCTCTAATTACCAGTACAAATCCACCTCTGAAATATATTTAACATGTATTAAAGCTTAGACTGTAGAGGTCTAATGAACTGAATTAAATACATGCAGAATCATGTGTTTCGTATACGAATAATAGGGTGAAACATGTGTTCTTTTCCCTTCTCTTTGTTGTAACATTTGCTTGTGGTGTTGGAGGAGATCATTTTGGCACAAGGAATTATAAGCACTTCAAATAACTTCATAGACATATTCATCCTAACTAGTTGTTTGGACGAATAAGGAAGAACCCAACAGTCGAAAAACAATGAATTATAGATTGTGGCAGAATCTTACCTCTTAACTGTTGTTTCTAACAGTAAAGAACAAGCCGTGTTAACGGTGCTTCCGATTTCACTTCTTTCTCTTGTTTCTACTTGCATCAGTTTCCACAAATGGTAAACATTCAGCAATAGGACTTCAATGAATTGCTACATTCTGGAATTTAATGAAATATCTGATTCTCAAAAAGACATTTTCTCACTAACAATAGATACAACTTACATGTGTTATCCAACATGCATAGTTGTCCAGCACATCTAACAGAGACCAAAATCACAAAAGCTAGATCCTTTAACAGCTTACCATAAATTATTCTAGTTCCTACCCTACTTCCCGCGCTCTAGAACCACATGAAAATTTCCTCATATAAAACAACAACAAATGTAATTAAATGAGCAACTATAGCAACGAAGCAATTGGAATGAATTTAACTCTTTTTCAAGAGATTTTTCGGCTCATCACTTTGGAGAGGGCCTGTTGACAAGGGAGAGAATCCATCGAGCAATATCAACAGATGCATTTGGCCGTGCCACACTTAGTGCCTTCTCAGACATCTCTGCCATTAGATTCTTGTCTCCTGTAAAGTTTATAAGATTAGTTTCCACTTGGGAGTTTTCCTTGGAATGACAGAAAGGGTAGCGCAGACACGCCACTAGAAAAAGCAGTCAGTTTGCAAGCTCGTAAACAAATCACATAGTTCGATAGCTAGAATGTTCTACTGCAGTATCCAGTTCTAATTTAGACTTTATTATTTATTTATGACCAATCACTGTTGCATAAACTTGGTAGTAATTGAATTTTAGCATGAGAAGTTTGTAGGTGAAACAATCTCTGAAAATTCTACAACTTTTATAGGAGCTAGTCTTGATTCTAAGACTGAAAATTTGTGACAACCTGATGATGGGATCGCTTAACCAGTTAATCAGAGTAATTAAAAAAAATGAAAGAATAGTTATTTTAATAGGCCAGATGATCTTGAAACTCTATGAAAATTTGATTGAGCTAAGAGGGTAATTTTTCATGTTTCGGAGTTTTTGTAAGTTTACTTGGGTGATTTGAAACGGGTATTAAAGGAGCTAATTCCAATGAAAAACTTTCCTCATTTTTAAGGTTGAGATTAGTGGTAATTATTTAGTTATTTTTGGATTTGATGTTTTCTACAAATTTCATTTTGTTAGAATTGATATTCTACGCTTCAAAGTTTAGATTTAAAGCGTGTTCGTATGAAATTCATGGAAATGACTATTTATTATGCATGAAGGGTTTGTATTTACCTCAAATCATGAAAAATTAATGAATGATAAAATTCTTGTTTTAGCAAGTAGTAAGGAATTAATCTTTAAAGTAATTCTTCAATCTAGAATAATATGAAAAATGAATCCAATTCAACTAGTTAGAATACTTAACTAAGAACATGAATTATGTAGGTTTTGGAGAACTAACAAGACACTGAATTATGTCGACACCTCAAATCACGAATTAGTGAGGACTACTCTAATTGAGGTTGGGTAAGCTAATCCTAATGGTGTTTTGATCTCTCAATATATCTAATAATTTTCTTTTGAGCATAATCCATATCTTAGTTCTTTGTTATAATTCTTTTATAGGTAAATTACACTATTATCCCCTGAACTTTTGGCGGAGTTTCACTTTACCCCCCAAACTCCTAAAATGGACATCTAACACCCTAAACTCTAATATCTCATTCATGTTACCCCTTCCATCAGTTTTCGGTTAACGGAGCTTGACGGAAAATGACGGAAGTAGCTAACTAGGTTAGATTTTGGCGGAAAATCTACCGCCAAAACCTTCTCTTCTTCCTCCAAACTCCTTTTTCTCCAATTCTCTCTCCTCCAAAGTTCTTCTCTTCCAACTCTCTCCTCCAAAACTCTCTCTTCTAAAGCTCATCATCTCTTCCAAAGATCTTCTTCTCCTCCAACTCCTTCAAAGCTCTCATTCTCCTCTAAACTACGCCATGGATGTCTCACAATTTGTGATCCCAAGATGTTTTTGCGGCGAAACTGCACAAATTAGGACACCCTAACTGTTTGGAGGAAAAGTTCAATTTTTCGCCTCTAGTAAACCACATCGTCAACTTCCGTCATTACCCGTCAATTTGTGACGGAAGGGTTTATGTGCAATTATGTAACCCCAATAAATAAAAGGGCTCCTAATCTCTCTTGTTCTCCCCAACCGGCCATTCTCTCTCCTCTCATTCAACCTCATCCGCATGCGCAACTTTCTCACGCGCGCAATCTCTCTCTTTCTCGCACAATCCTCAATCTCGTCTTTCGACACTGCCACCACCGCAACAGTTCTTGATCTTCGTCCTTCGTCGGCATCTTTTGTTCATGGTCGATATCGTTGGATCGTCAAAGGCACCTTGTCCGTCGTCGTTTCCTTCATCGTCATTGAAAGCGTTTTGTTGATTAATTTAATACTCGGCGTTTGACTAAACGATACTCGGATTAATTAGAGGTAAGCGACCTAACAACTTATTAGTTTATTTTGATAAAAATTATAGAAATATGTTATGGTAACGAAAATCTCTTTTTGTATAGTTTTTCAAAATAAGAGTTAAGCGTGCTTATATAAATTAGAAATCGTTGAAAGAAGAAGATAAAAAAAGTTTTGATTTGACTGTTGTACAGTTTTTAGAAAAATATGTGCTTTAGAAATTGTGCTTATTTGATAAAATTTCAGTATTTGATAATTTGTTTTCTTCTTAATTGTTGACTGGGTAAATAATTTTGAAATCATGATGTCTCTTGGTATATTGCTATAATGATGTTGGCCATGTCTACATGAATTTTGTAATAGAAGCTAGCTTCGATTTTGTGATGCATGTCGGAGTGCAATTTTGTGACGCGCCTTCGAGTGCAATTTTGTGATGCGCCTTCCGGTTCAATTTTGTGATGCGCCTTCCGGAGTTCCGGTGCAATTTTCTGACACGCCTTTGGATCCAATTTTATGATACGCCTCTGGGTGCTATTTAGATTCATCTTCTAGTGCTTTCGCTTTGAGATCGTGCCTTCGATGTCCCTAATGTGTGTTTAGGACCTTTGCCAACAGGTCGTTAGTCCGGAGACTTTCGTTTCGAATTCTAACTTTTGAAATAAGAATGCTTTTATTAAAATTGTATTTCTCTTAGTCTTTTGTAAAACATGCATGTTTAAGATTCAAAATTCTGAAACCTGATTTGCAAAAGTTTGTGAAACTCGGTCATCACTATTATATTTTCAGTATAAAAATTTATATCTAATTATTTAGAAAAATTTCTATTTTGTATTCTTAATCCGACTAATGTGGTGTATTGTTGCTTATCCAGGTCTTAAGACGCTTTTGACGGGCGAGGGCCGGACCGAGCGAACGCTAGTCGTAGTTTGTCGTTTGAGTTATCTTCTTTTGTTATTTCGTTTGTGCAGTTAGGTAGATGTTAAGTATTTCTTTGGATTATCTTCTTATTTTATTCATTTTTGTTTTGTTCTTTTCTCTGTACCGTATAACTTTTTGTTCTTTCCTCTGTACCGTATAATTTGGTGAATTTTTGTGACTATCATTTTGTCTCATTTTTGTTAGGTTTTGTAGCCTTGCATATTTGCTGTTCTAGCAGGTATGCGGCATCTGTTACGCCTCGGTTCAGGGCGTGACAGGTTGTCAGGTTCCGGATTCGAAAAATCAGGTCTGGGCAGTATAGAGTCTCTCCATGATAAAGAAGTACTAGATGCCAAGTCATGATTGCTTATTCATAGTGTACATGCACCAACTGTACAAACCCTTGCTCTTAAATTATTCGAACAGCCTAGTTCCTCCTCTTTGTTGTGAGAGGAATTGGAGAATTTATTCCTTTATTCAGTCATTGATGAGAAGAAAATTTAGCACCAGAACATGCAAAAGATCTAGTATTTGTTTATACTTCATACCAACTTGCCTCTTTTGTCAAGAAGAAAGTTACAACATCAAGGAGACACTAATATGTGGGATATCACTAGTAATAGTTTCTACTCTTTTGATGACATTTGTATTTTTGAGTTGGCGAATCTTTCACTCAATGTTTCAGAGTTGGAGAAGTTTATGCTTACCGATGATGGCAACGGCGATGATGATGATGAAGATGTTGAAGCTTCATCATACTAAAATAGATAATAATACACATTTTATTTTGCTCTTTTTTAGCATATAAGACAGAAGGTAGTAAACATTTTGGCTTTTTGGGGACCATATACGAATTCTTTTGGAGGATATAGATTAAATGTGGATGGTGAAAAACTTCTTTCCTTTCACTGAATAGATGAACTATGAATAAGAAATATATATTCCTTCATTTGTATGAGAAATGTAGCAATCTTTTCACTAATTTGATGTTTTATACATGATAAATATGCATTATTATATTAAAATACTATATATTATTAACTGTGTCCTTTCTGTGTCCGTGTCTGCGTCCTATTTCTTTTGGAGTTGCCAAGTCGTTGAGTTCGAGTCATGTCGTGTCTTGTGTCTTTGTCCATGTAGCTAAGTTTACGATAGTCTAACCTCTCAAGACAAGAAAGAAAAGTAATAACTCTACAATTAAGATTCTCGACTTCCTTTGTGACATACCCCTGGTATTTTCCAAACCATTTTAGGAGATCTGGAAAAATGCTCCTAATTCAAGCTCTGCATGAATTCTCAATGACATCTACCTTGCTTGGGGGAACCTATGGAAAATTGGTCTGCTAATATAGGTTATAGATTCCATTAAAAGCTTGCAATTTGAATAGACTGTACTAGTTATTCATCACGGTTACAAATAACAAGTCAAACATTAAAAATATCTAATTTGATAAAAGAGGAATATCTAAATAAATGTGTACTGATGGTAAATTTTAAAAAAGAAACCAATAAATTTTGGCACGAAGTACAAAGTCTGTGATTGATATACCAATATTTAGTTTGATAACATGATCTACTAATTCCTTCTATTCTTATGGAAAGAAGACTGATAGTTTTGTAGCTTGCTAGCCTAAAAGCACACAGATATAAAAAAAAGACGTCTAACTTACCTAAAATTTCATCAATTGCAGTTGCAAGACTACTTGAATCAAGTTCATCTTCTGTTAAGACCTTCGATCCAGCTACTTCTGCCATTATATATGCATTTTTTGTTTGATGATCATCCGCAGCTGTAGGTGAGGGAATCTATAATAAGATAAGAAGTAGTTAAGAACAGAAGATGTAAGAATACAGATGTAAAGGCTTGCTAAATACAATGTGCGTATTAAATTACCTACGAACATACAAGATGAGAGCATGAAGGCTCTAAATGTTAAAAGCACATCTTAGGAATCATGATTTGGACACGTACAAGTATTAAAATTTGAGTACTGTCATCTGATCCAGCAAGTATCTAGGGCTTCCTAAAGCTATGTTTGATACAAACATTGCAGAATTAGTTCAAGGGTTCTTCGTGAAATGTCCAACATTAGTTTTAGAAAAATTTGTTCAAATATAGATATTAATTAGCTAAATATTCCTTCAAAGCACTGCTTTCATTTGTTTTACTTTATATTTATGAGAGTGGTTTTAAATAAAGTAATTGGGTTGCACATTTAATCCAAGTTATAGGGACTCAACATAAGCACAAACATAGTTGATGTTGCAGTGATTATGGGCTACCGCCACTCCCTAAATTTCCCCACAGTTAAAACATCCTTCAGAATGAAGACCTAGTTAAATGACCAAGAAGCTATGACTTAACAATAGCAATACTACATAATTCTCAATGTTGCAAACATAATATTTAAAAATGCTCCAACAAAATATCTAATTGACAGTGCATAATGTTGAATTATGTGAAACAACTATTTTTCTCTAAAAGCTTAAACTGCCAAAGAATAGTGTTTTTAATATTTATATTCAACACTCCCCCTCACGTCTGGGCTCAACACATAAGAATGTATAATGTACAAACTGGATTTTTCCCTTTGTAGAGCAAGGGTACTTCATAAAATTTAGGCCTAGGAAATCGAAGAGAAAAAATCATTTTGATGAAGACTTGGTGTAGTAACATTTACTGACCGGTTAAAATCAACACTCTAAATAAGCAGAGAATTCTGAAATGTACACGGTGCCCACAAAAAATGGACCTCTAAATTTTTCATCTCCAAACCTAACTACATGATTTAGGGCCTATATATTTTTTTCCATCAATGGGGAGGGTTATAAATAGTATCCGCATACAAGAATATCGAAAATTCCACTTATTTTACAAAGAAATTTTAGTGCTATTGCTTTCCATAACAGGAATTCAAACTTAAAGTGGAGAATAAGTATAAAATGCTTGTGCAGTTATGCACTATGTTTCCTTAATAACACAAGAACAGATAGGAAATAAGAATATGATGTCTAAACAATAATATGGGTTAATTTCTTAGATAGGGAACTAAGAATACGATGTCTAAACAATAATATGGGATAGTTTTCTTAGTACCAGAATTGACGGTTTCCCAGTGGCCAATATCTCAGTGCAAGTCATTGCACCAGCTCTTGAAACTACAACGTCAGCAGCAGCATAAGCCATGTCCATTGCATTCAAGAACCTTCACAAATAAGACCAGATCTATGCTGTAAAACACAAGTAATGGAACAAATGCTAGAAAAAGTAGCAGATCAAGATTGGAGTTGAAAAACGTTTTTGGCAAATAGGGTAAGCAGCCACATAAACAAAGTAGTACTCACACTTCATAATAAAACACGCTATCCCTCTCCCCAACACACATACAAATAAATAAATACCCTAGATAGACATACTTAGCATGAAAAACCTTTCAAGGAAAAATAAGATTTGATGAAATAAAAAGGAGGAGCGTGAAACAATAAAATTAATGGTTTAGAGGCTAATGTCCAATCAAAAAACCAGCAATAGAGGTCCCAAACTAGAGACTGGATGGTTGCAATAGGTGAACAGCCAGTGTAGAACTCAATAAGTAAGCATGAAAATGAAAATGAAACATACATATCAAGTTGAAGAATTCCTTACAAGCAAGATGCTGCACCAAACCCCAATCATAGTGGAAAATGTGAAATGAGGAGTAAAAGTAGAAATAGAGTAGGTATTATAGTAGACAAAAGTATTAGAGATGAAATTATAATAGTGGAAAGGTAGGAGGAATAAAAGCAAAAATAGAGTAGGAATTATAGTAGATACAAGTATCAGATATGAGATTATAATAGTGGAAAGGAAGAGAATATAATAGTGAAAAGGAAGTGATAGCATTTTGTGCATAAAATTAGTGATAGGCAAAAAGGCAATCAATATAATAAGTGCATATGTAATACAAATGATACTGTACGATGCCAACAGGAAGTAATTCAAAGGAAACTTGAATGAGGTACTGAAGAGATTCTATGGAGTACAAAGTCTTTATAGGTAGAGTGATGGGGAAACAGCCTTTGAGCTCGAGACCGAGTCGAATCAAAATTGACTATGACAATTTCCTCCCAAATTGGAGCCTGATAGATTATAGAATTTAATAAGGAGTTTGTTTTTATGTTTGGATATTTTGTTTATTTTATCTGATTAGGATTCCATTTGTAATTCAGTTAAAATTATGATTCTAGTTAGATTTGACTTGAGATTTGACTAGGATTTACGAAATTGGGACAGTTTTAATTTGATTTAGTTTCCTTTTCATCTTATCTTATTAAGAAATTTAAGGCTAGGAATTTTTGTAAATATGAACCATCAGCTTCATTGTAATTCGCGGTTTTGAGAATTGCAAAAAATCTTGTTTGGATAAATTTTCTCGCAAACTTTTCCTTCGTGTGAGACAAAGTACAGAGAAAGTCTGACTAGAACAATTCCATGGGGAGTCCTGTTACCTATTCCATCTTCTCTTTTGCTCTTTTTTTTTATTCGTAGATGTCGCATCTATCATTGGAGGACGAAGACCGTTGAGATTGACTTATCCACGAAGAACACACACGCAGGTCCCTTCCTCACAAGATGGCAAAAAACTCATATGTGAGTCACGCCCCTCTTCTCCCCCCTTCCGTCTGTATGAAAGGAGCGGGTCCACTTCATTCTTAAAAAAAAAGAATTATCTATAAAAGATCATGTCATCGAAATCAAGGATTTAAGCGTCATGGCACGGGGTCGTGCCGAAAACTTGCCGGCACGGTGTATGCAATGCTGTACCGATGCGTGCCGGTCATACATGTGTGACTACAGGCAGTGTTACAAAGGTGGAGATTTGCACCTACTTGGCTATTGTGATGTCGATTGAGGAGGTGATCATGATGAGCGCAAATCAACCTCAGGATATGTTTTTTTTGCTGAACAATGGCGCCATATCGTGGAGTAGCAAAATGCAGTCCAATGTTGTATCGTCCAACATGGAGGCCGAATATGTGGCATTATCAGTTGCTGTGCAAGAGGCCATTTGGTTAAGAAGGTTTTTCCTGGATCTTGGGGTTGTTCATGCAACCAATCTAGTAACGACTTACTATGATAGTTTAGTTGCGCTAGCATTTGTAAAGGACCCCAAATACCATGGCAAAACCAAGCATATAGATGTGAGATACCACTTCATAAGAGACATTGCTAAGCAGAAGCAAGTGGTCTTGAAGCATATCACCAACAATCAAATGGTTGTTGATCCGTTTACTAAGCCTATTACTAGGGATTCATTTATGAGGTATGTCAAATCCCAAGGATTGCGTCAAATGTGTTTTTTGTTTTTTGGCTCGACCACCATGTAATTAAAACTTTTCGATATTGATTTGCTTCTAAATGCATTCATTGCTTTACGTTTGTGAATCTTTGTATGAGTTAAAAATAACACAATTAGTAGAGTATGTCAATAGGCTCAGATTGGCTTGCTCACACAAGCAATTACCTCTGGCACTAGTTGAACGAGCAGAGATGGGACAAAAGTTTGAACTTTGGCGTTGTGAATGTGAGCTTAGTTCGAAATATTAAAATATCGCCCTAGTTAAAACAAGGATAAGGTCTTAAGCGAACGTAGTAGACCGACATGGATGTTCTCCCACAATCCAAGTAGCATATGAGAAGTCAGGTGCGACTTTTTTTGGCGCTGTTGAAAGCGAGTCAATAAAGAACTCGAATTAAGTACTAGTGGCGTGCCTAGACTAAGACTCATAAGGTGTTTAGAGAAAGACATACACTCCTTGGTAAGAGTAACTCCACCGTAACATGCATTTCATACTGCATGTGCTTAACGATCTATCAGGAAGTGAGTGAATGGATCCCTGCTTCCTCACTGTGTGAGTACTGGAGTTTAATCTCAATTAGTATGCCCTTTGTGACTTTTGACTATGTCATGAAGTGAAGAACTAATGTCCGCTACTTTAGAGTGTTACCTACGATCATGATTAATTCGACATAAAGAAGGACTACTAGGAAAGCAAATAGTTCAGATCCTAATGGCACTAGGGCGATGGGAAGGCAAATTTGGAATCACATCATTCGCTTGTATTCACTAGTCAGCCAATCATGTCACTTTGAGGAAGCTAGGATATGATTGTGAATACATGTGAGGTTTCTGAGGGGTTGAGCATGCTTTTTTCTTAGAGGGATTAAAAGCTGCTTGATCTGATGTGCCTGAATGATCCTGGGGTATAGACTACACCATTATTTTTAAGGGTTGATGTCTCCAGTCTGACTCGAAAGAGTGCCATCTAGATAGCTATCATATGGGCTATTATTGGGCAAAACGTGGGTTGATTGTGAGGACCAGGAAAAACTTTCCCCTTCATCTAAAAGCCTTCCACGATCGCCTTCTCTGTTTTCATAGGTTCTTGTGTCGTGGAATACTGAACCTACTTCTTGTAAGTAGATTCCCAACCACGAAGGAGATCCGAAGGACTGCATACGATGATCTACGACACGCAGCGACTGAAGGACCTGTGATTCTAACATGGTGAAGATTCTGGGCCGATTAATTCCACGCTTCGAACTGGTATGATCTAATATTATGCGTTTATACTTTAGATCTAACAGCAACCAAGATTTTGCCAAAGTAAGCGAAGCACAAACTACTTAATTGGACTAAGAAAAAGATAAATTCAATTAGGATACAGATATGAAGCAAATTCACTAACAATGTTCATGAGTAAGCCATCCTATCAAGGCATCGGTGGTGTCCTTAAATACCTTCTAATGGTTTGAGTTTGTCACTGTCGCAAGATACAAGATTCACAAAGTTTGAAAATCTAAAGACGGAGAGGACACTCGTTTATTCGTATATTTCTAAAATTAACTAGTAACTCCAAAGTAAGGAAAACATGCTTCTCCCAACTTATAGTTCCCCTCTTGTCATTCTTTTGATGCATTATATCTTGGCACTGAGCACATGCTCAGAGAATGGTTTTAGTTGATCAACTATATAAAGATCATGGCAAACAAAATTAGAGAAGCAGAGAGAATGAGAGAGCTCACGGGGCGAGCAGCAACCGGCGGTTGTTCTTGACGAGGCTCTCCATCTCGCAGTACCCCTCGGCCCCCGTCTGCCATATGATGTACCTGTTCTTATGCTCCATCAGCATCTCATAATACATGTTAAGCATAGCAATGTTGATAGCCGCGGAGCCGATGGAGCCGCCGAGCACGAGCACGACCTCGGCCGCCTTCCCGTCGGCCCCGGCCTTGGGGAAGAAGTGCGACCGCGCCACCGCCTTCGAGGTGAACCGCCGGAGGGCGAGCCGCACCGGATTCCCGTACACCAGGCATTTTTCCTTGGGGAAGTGCTTCACGCAGGCATTGAAAGCGAGGAAGATCTTCGCGGCGAAGGGGGCGAGGAGGCGGTTGGTGAGGCCGGGGAAGCTGTTCTGTTCCTGGATCACGATCGTGATGTTGAGGATGAGGGCGGCGAGGCAGACGGGGAAGGCGACGTAGCCGCCGGTGCCGACGACGACGTCCGGGCGGAAGTCGCGGAGGATGCGGAGGCAGGCGGCGACGGAGCGGAGGAGGCGGAAGGGGAGGAGGAGGTTGGAGGGGCGGAGGAGGAGCGGGCGGGCGAGGCGGCAGGGGGGGACGGGGGCGAAGGCGTAGCCGGCGGCGGGGACGGCGGAGCTCTCGATGCCGGCGGCGGAGCCGAGGAAGAGGAATTTGGCGCTGGCGCTGGCGTTGGCGTTGGCGGCGGCGGAGCGGAGGTCGTCGGCGATGGCGATCGCGGGGTAGATGTGGCCGCCGGTGCCGCCGCCGGCGAGGGCGACGCGGAGCTCCGCAGGCGGCGGTGCCGCCGGCCGGGGGGACGATGCCTCGGCGCCGCCGCGATCGACGGCCAGGCAGCAGAGGAAGCGGTGATGGCTGAGATGTTAATAATAATAAGAAGAAGAATTATAATAACAGAATATTCTGGATGTCAGAATGGTTGTGTAAAAGGGGAAGAGAGACCTGCCTTATTTTTCTTGTATTTCTCCTAACGTAAGTAGTTGGGTTTGTGAATGAGATGATGATGGTGGTGGTGGCGGTAGGTGAGGAAGAGGGGAAGAGGAGGAGAGAAGGGAAGGGGGAGAGGTGAGAAGAAGTTAGGGTGGCCATGATGGAAGGGAGTGACCCAGTGCTGCAGCAGCAGCAGCAGTAGTAGAGGCAAGTTGTGGAACATTCAAGTTTGCAGTTGTGTACACAACAGAAGAAATTATGGGAGGACCGGTTCTACCACGTCAGCTGTTGGATTGTACTACTTAAATGGCCGCCACACAAGAAACCCATATGTCTTAGGCAGTAACATTTTTAAGAGAAATTCTACTATGTAACAGTCATATCATATTTCTCTATTTAAAAATATATATATAATAAAAAAAAAAATTAATAATCATGATAGGACGGATGAATTCAAGAAAAATAATTTGATTGGTTGGTGACGCCATATCGACAATATAACTAATATATTCTAGATTTTTTTTCTTTCTCGAGTGCATGACTGTCTAATGTCATTCAAGGTAAAATGCATTAGATTTATTGAATGACTATCAATGCAAATTGCACCGCTGGTTCTCGAAATTTCAACCAGGTTTTATTTTCGTCATCAAACTTTCAATTTGGACATTAATAATTTCTAATCTCTTCAGAATGTTTACTTTAGTTTTTTATAGATTTAAGTGAATTTTTTTATTAATAGACTTAAGAAATATTATAATTACAAAAATAGTCTTCTAAAAAAATTATTTATAAAATTAGGTATATGCGGTGAATGAATTACCGCTTTCTAAATGCGGTAAATCATTCACCGCTTTCTTTAAAGAATAATAACTATTTTTAGTATCTAATAATATATATCTTTTGAAGTTTGGATAGTGAAAAGATGTAAATTAGGGTAAAGGCGGTGAATGATTCACCGCTTTTAGAGGTCTAGTTTTACAAATAAAAATTTTAGAAATCAATTTTTGTATTTAAAAAATTTTGTAGGCTTAATAGCCTAAAAACTCCGATTTAAGTATTAAAGGATAAATTATTACCTACCCCCACTAGCCACTACATCTCTACATATATGTATTGTATATTAATATAAAACCATATCTACATTCATATTTTCTTCATATGCAAATATGTATCAGATGCTAAATTTTCATTACAATATTCGCTTAAAATGAATTCAGATTTAGATATGAGCCGGATTTGTATGCTAATATTATTCAGATAATAATATATACTAATATGTATATATAAATATAAACTAAATTTAGCATGAGTAAGATACACAATACAAATAAAGGTTTATACTCGTGTTCAAACTTCATATAATTATATTTCTTTTAATAAAATTGAATAGTTTAATAAATATAAATATAATTTTAAAATGAAATATATGGTAAAATAAACAAAGAACATCATAGAAAATCACTTTATTCCCCTAGTATATAGAGTCCGGCTATGGTGCTTCTAATATCACCAAACACTTTATTTACCTATTTAACCAATTTCACCTATTAGATCATACTATTCCACTAACCATCTACTAAATTTTAAATGGATCACTATCATCCTGATACTACAAATCTTCATACAAAGGCCGAAAACCTACGAGTACCAATACTTTATGCTATTAGAAGCATTTTAGTCGAGTTATAATATAGGGTTAATTGCATACAGGTCCCTGCAAACATAGTGAATTACAGATATATCCCTGTAAAGTTTAATTTTCATAAGTTATCCCTACAAAAGTTCTAACGTATGCAGAAATGTTCATCTGATTTGTTACCGTTAGAGAACTGTTTATTTTTTAACATCAGGCTCGTGAAATGATATTTTTACCCTCACAAATATGTCCCTGCAAAAGCTAGATACGAAGAAGAAGAAGGAGGAGGCGGCGAAGGCGATCGCCCGCCGCGATCTCCTCCCTCGCCGGCGGCGGCGACGACGACCACTCCGACCTCCGCTCCGCTCTCCCCGGTTGCCGAGTTCCACCTCTCCGGCAAGATGGGGCCACGTCGACAAGCAAAAGAGGAAGAGAAAGAGGAAGAAGAAGAGGAAGAATGGCAAAATTGTCAATTCACATTATTAAGTAATCATGGTTAGACATTTTAACTGTGGTTAACTAAATTTTTTTAACGGATCCTAACGGCAGGAATATTTCTGCATATATTAGGACTTTTGCAGGAATAACTAATGAAAGTTGAACTTTACAGGAATATATCTGTAATTCGCTATGTTTGCGAGGACCTGTATGCAATTAATCCAATAATATATATATATATATTAATATCTCTTTTATGAGATAAAAAACGGTCTAATTTTTTAAGAACCACATTCCCATCCATTTTTTTTTTTTTCAAATCTAATTTTGGATACGAATATATATTGAATGTTCAACCCCGCATTTCGTGGTCCGAGTCCACGATCAGGTCCAAAACAAGAGTCGCATGGAGAACTGTGTGGGGTATGGTATGCATAACGGGGATGGAGAGAGAGAGAGAGGTGTGGGTTTGGTAGGTTTTTAAAACGTGCGGGGATGCCACGGATCGACGATCGAAGAAGAATAAAGATCTGCGTTTTTACTTACCTAGAGATGCGATATTTGTCAGGTCCGGTCGGATGGGGTCTTCGTCCCATTCTGGTGCAACGGATTCGGGCGGTTCCTAAGCGGATCCTAAGCGTACATCAACAATTTTTCCTTGAACTCTAAATTAGAAGAATGTCTACTGTGTCACGTTTGCACCACGTCATCAATAACAAGTCAACCGACCGTGCCTAGCGCAAGTGGCAAAGGGCTTGGTGGTTGGTACCCGAGGTCCCGAGTTCGAATCCTAGTTGATTCACATTTCCAGCTAAGTTTATTTCTAAATGAAATAAACGAAGCGGGTAGCATGCTACATTTCTCTCAAAAAAATAACAAGTCAGTCACATCTCTCCTTTTCAACAAAAAGTATAATAAAAATATTTTTTTATAATTATGATGGGACATATATTTCGAAAAGGAAGTATTTGATTGGTTTGGGACGCCACGTCATCAAATGTATCCGGTGCATTCTAGAAATTTTTTCTAAATTAGGGCCCGTTTGGTTCAACGTAAAACCGTAAAAAATAATTTTTCATGAGAAAAAATTTTTGAAAGAAATTTTTATTTATTTATGTATTGTAGTGTTTGATTTGTGGGGAAAAAAAATAGTTTTCTATCAACATTTATTTTGTTGGAAAGGAAAAAAAATCACATTTATTTAGTTTGGTGAAAAAATGAATGAAAAAAATTTTACGCAGTTTTAGTTTTCATTTTCCGCCGAGAAACAACGAAAAACGAAAACTTCAATTTTTTTGCCAAATCCGTAAAAATACTTTTACAGAAAAATATTTTAACATCAAACCAAACAAACGAAAAAGTATTTTTCATACTAAAAATAATTTTTCGGTTCGTTTTACGCTGAACCAAATGCCCCTTTACTGTTTCTAGCACAAGTGAAAAAAAATTTAATAATTTGTATTCAAAATTTTAGGTTTGAAGTCTGATTGTTTAATATTTTTAGCTAAGTTTACTTTTTAAAAAATAAACGAAACGAAAAACAATTTTTCCTTCAGGTTTGAGTTCGATTTTATTATAATTTTTAAACATTAAATTTCCACGATAAAAGTTATGGACTTTTAATAACACTTTTTTTATTTTAGTTAAAATAAAGAAAATTTTTCTGTAAAAATTCATTTTAAATTTTATCCTCCTGTCTTTAAAAAAATATCTATTTTACTGTCTTAAATTTTAAAGTTGTAGCACTTAATATAACACTGATATTATTACTTTACTATTTCATATATAAATTATGTGATACAACGGGATAACTTATCAAGATATTTATTTTATCTTTAAAAATAGGGGGAATATATAAGAATTTTTTACTTTTCCTCGAATGAAATAACTTTATAAAAGTGCTTTTCTTTTTTTCATCATTTTTAAGATTAAATTTGGTGTATTGATAGTTACTCAGTTGTGCCATACAATATATGTATAGAAATGTGAAGAAATATTAACAATGCGAGGTTAAGTGCTATAATTTTAAATTTCGAGAGGATAAAACAGCAAAATGTAAAAGTGAAATTTATAGAGAGGTTATTTGTACTTTAGCCTTTTATTTTTAATCTTAGAATAAAAATTAGGTTTTTTAACGTAAAAAATCTATTAATTTTATGATTTTGTAAGTTTGATCCATCTTTTTTAATTTTAAAAATTTTGTCCACATTTTTAGAAATTCCACCAAATTGCCTCTTTGCCCAACATACGTATACAATATCCATATTAAACCTTTTGTTCTGTGCACTCAAATATCCCGAGGAAAAATCATGTTTAAAAAAAAAAAAAAAAATTTCTACTGCTTCTTCTTCTTTCTTCTTGCTCTTTCTGCTTGAGAGGTCTCACTCGCATTGCGCTGAGACACACATCCCCTTCGTATGCAGCAGTGTAGAATCCCGCACTTATTCCGAATCAGTGTGAACATTGCAGCTAAGGGTGTAAATCCAGCTCGCTGTTCGCGAGCCAGCTCATGTTCGGCTCGAAACGAGCTCGAGATCGAATCGCTCATTTAGTAAACGAGCCGAACACGAGCTGGATTTTTCAGCTCGTTTAATAAACGAGTAGAACACGAGCTAGGGTCAGCTCGCTCGTGTTCGGCTCGATAACAGCTCGAATATATATATTTTCTATTTATATAATTTATAAATTTTATATTTATATATATATGAATAAATAATTATATATATAATACAATTTTTTATTATTTGACTTTTAGCCCAATCCAAATATGAAGCCAAACTCAATTATATGTAAATTTCAACAATTACATCAAAAATCTAATGGGTACAATCTAAAAAAATTATTTTCTATATATATCCTCTCTAATTATTTTGTCTTATTGTTCGACTCGATACCTTAACGAGCCAGCTCGTGTTCGGCTCGTTTATGAAATAAGCCGAACACGAGTCGGCCCCAACTTGCTTGTGTTCGGCTCGTTGACACCCCTAGTTGCAGCAGGGCGAGGCTTGAACATGCGAGCATCGGCCCCTCCTCCGGCGCAGGCTTTGAAGACTAGATCACTGGACATGTGCGAAGAAAAAAGATAAGAGGGAGAAGAAAGAGAGGAAAGGGAGAGATGACATGAGAAAACAATAAGAATAATAGTGGTGGTGATAGTAGGAATAAGAATTAATGTTACACCATTTAAAATTTTTTTTGAGAAATAAAAAAAATTGTACTATTTAAAAATATATTATACTATTTGGAGTTGAGCTAAAATGCTACCGGTAGTAAACGGGCTCTGTTGCCATCAATTTATTTTTGATGATGGAGCCTCCAAATCGACGATCGGCACCGTTAAATATGATCTAGACCAGTTGAAGCATCTAGAAACTAAATTTCATAATTTTTCAATATTATTCTCTTGTCCATCAAGTAGACACAAACATAAACAGCTGAAAATGAATATCTTTAAAAGTGATGATATAAGTCTTGTAATTAAGATCAAGAGTATAGATCTTATTTTAAATAGTTTAAAAAATTTTCTAATAAAAATTCAATTGATTTGGATATCTTTATACTGTTAAACTAGAAAACGTCTCATATCGACTATTAAAATTATAAAATTTGAAACTCTTTGATCATTAGGCCAATAATGTCGAAAAGATTTGAAATTTGATTTTTAGATGCTTTTAGTGGTCTAGATTATATTCAATGGTGCCGATCGTCGATTTGAAGGCTCCATCATCGAAAATAAATGGGTGTCAACAAAGCTTGTTTGCTACCCAGAGCATTCCAGCCCAACTCATACTATTTGATCATATATTGTACTATTTAAAAATATATTATTCTATTTACACTTCTACTGTACTATTTTACTAAACAAATAGCACAACTTAATCTCAAATTTTGTAACATTTGTATCTTTTTTTGTTCTTTGCACTCTTATTTTTCTTCTATATTCTTTCTCCTTCAAGTAGACTACTACGGGGAACTCCCCTGTCGCACTCAGCATTGATTATGTAAGAAATTATCGGCCCAAAAGAAAAAGCAGCGGAAAAATAATTTTGCACTTTGAATTTTTCGAAAGTCAAATGCATATCACGTATGATAATTGAAAATCAAAAATCACTCCAGTACCAGCGGATCGTTCACATATTACTATGCAAAAATTCAATCTAAACAAAACTCTTATATTTAGAGATCTTACTGACCAGTTAAAATTTCTTGATCTACATTATGATTGGTGCCGCATGCTTCAATCATTATTCTGATATTCTGACAAAACTGTGCACATGTCCGGCCTCTATGTGTATCCACACAGAATCATGTCTATCTGATTGATCTTTATCTCACGAAACAGCTAAATTACAGGTCATTTGGACGGTGCTAGCAGTCCCTTCATGATCATAAGTCGATAAAGAGTAGAGATGCTGATTGAAGAAAAACACGTGCACAGGAGAAAAATCGAAAGAGGGATTGATTTATATGTATATACATCAAAAGCCAACATCATCGTAAGCATCTAATTAATTAAAGTGCATAGCACCCCTTAAGGTGCTTAGCACACATTACATAGTGCTCTACTCCATGATTTTATATGTATATATTTATCAAAAGCCAACATCATAATAAGCATCTAATTAATTAATGTGCATAGCACCTTAAGGTGCATAGCACACATTACATAGAGCTCTACTCCATAACTTGACATTTTTTTCTAAAATCACATATGTAGGTATACAAATATAACTCTATACACACACACTGACACACATACACATATATAGTAAAATTATCCAATAAGATTTTCTCCCTCAATAAAATTTTATAAGTAAATATTCATACTTATTCAACTAGATTAGATCTAATTAACATTTTATCGCATAAAATCTTATTGCATAAGCTCATTTAATTATCTTTTATGATTAAATATTATCCACTAATCCAATTATGAATAAATTTAGATTTTGCATATAATATTCAAACTAATTCTAGGATCTTAATCTAGTTAGGACTATAAATTGAATAATTAAATCTAATTTAATTAAACATCTTTCTCTTATACTAAACTCTTTAGTGAACAATACTTATTCATACGATTTGAATGTACATAACTCCTAATGTGTGACCGCATATATAGGCTCATTACTATTTGGCAGTGGAGCTCAACATAAAACCTTTTGATATTGAATTAGAACTCTTCTAATCGACAAATAAGAATTTCGATCCAAATCATTCATAATCTCTCACCATCCGTGAGTGACACCTAGGCGTATATTACGACAATCTAGAATAATGATGAAGAATGAACTCTTCTGCTTACAGTTGCTGTGTGATTAATTTCTTCCGGACAATATCCCCATTGAACTAAGTTCATAATTACTCACCAAATCTTATCATTCGACTATATGACTAGAATATTTGAAATTAACTCAATATGGTAACACAGTTGGAAACTCTTTTCTACATATCTGGCCAGGAATTTTTCGAGTTGAGTCCGATAGACTGTATAGGACATTCTCCTTTATCATTAAGAGTGTTGAATTCTTATTGCGCATTCACATGTCTCTCTGTATAAACCACTACAGTCAATCAGTACTAGACATAGACTCGTGACTAAAATCTATGTATTAGTGCTGCCAGACGATAGTAACTTATACGTGAAGCAACCATGATGTCTCAGGTCTGAGAAATACTTTACACAACTGTAGCAATGAACTGGTAATTGGTGAGTATGAAACTATATGACTATTCAACTAGATGGTCACGCTCAATATACTTGTTCTCAAATAAGGACGTGTATGCTTTCTTTAGTATCTCTATACTAATGACTTGAGATTTGCCACCTTATTTAAAATACAGTATATACTAGGGGTGCAAATGAGCCGAACACGAACGAGCGCGGCCTTGCTCGTTTTCGGCTCGTATTAGATTCGAGCCGAATTCGAGCTGGCTCGAATTAATTTCGAACTAAAATTTGGCCTGTTCGAGTTCGGCTCGAAATAAATTTCGAGCCGAATTCGAGCCGGCTCGAAATAGCTTTTTTTTCTTATTTTTTTCTTTTTCGAGCTAGTTACGAGCCATGTTCGAATTTAGCTCGAAATTGTTTGATTCCGAGCCGGCTCGTTTATAGCTCGAAATTCTTTTTTTTTTCTTCTTTATTTTTATTTTTAATTTCAAAATGTTTATGAATATTTGTTAATATTACACTATATAATTTAACCACAACTATCATTATAACTACAATCCAAATAAAATACCAATCCTTAAAATTACAATCAATATACAAATAAAACTACAATTAACATAATTATAATTTATAAGCAACACACTTGCTCGAAATAACATTCTTAATTTATGTAATAGATTTTTCTTAAAATACTCTCTTCTCTTTGACTTAGTGCTCCACATGCCACATATTTTGTATTTTATATTTTTCATTAACTATATATATATATATATATATATTCGAACTATTTCGAGCCGAACACGAACGAGCGGAGGCTTGCTCGTGTTCGGTTTGAAATTATTTTCAAGCGAAAAAATTTAACTCGTTTTATATTTGAAATTAATTTCGAACGAGCTATTTTCGAGCCTATTTCGAATTGAACACGAGCTGGCTCGCCAGCGGTGAGCCAGACTTGCAGCCCTAGTAATACCGGCCTCTTCGGAATATCACCGTCTTTGTAAAATTGATCTGATTAGGAGCATTTAAAAAGTCTTGTACAAAAAATATATATATTTCAAGCTCCTAACTCTTAGAAAGTATGTCTTCTCAAATAAATATTCTATGGACGATTCACGTCAGTATTGCACTGCTAGACAAGAAACATGAATAGAATATTTGCATTTATTTTGTGAATTATAAATGACTAATATATAAATATTCTTAGAGTCGGCTGGTATACTATCGGTAGCACGGAAGCTTCCGTGCTACCAAGTTGTTTTCAATGATGCGGCTTTCAAATTGACGATCGGCTCCGTTAGACTTGATCTACACTATTGAAAGTATTTGGAAATTAAATTTCATAATTTCGACATTATTTATCTATCAAACGAGTAGTCTAAAAATGAACGGCTGAAAATAAAAATGTCATAAAAAATAATGATAAAAGGCTTAAATTTAAGATCAGATGTACTGATCTTACTCTAAATACTTCAAAGAATTTTTTATAAAAATTTCATCAGATTTGGATTGTTTTACACCGTTAAATTTACAAACGCATCACATCGATCATTAAAATTGTCAATTTTGAGACCTTTTAATCACTAGCCAAATAATGTCAAAAAATTATGAAATTTAGTTTCCAAATATTTTTAATAATGTAGATCAAGTTTAACGGAGCCGATCGCTGATTTGGAAGCCGCATCATTGAAAATAATTTGGTAGCACGGACGCCTCCGTGCTACCAATAGTATACCAGCCTAGCTCATATTCTTAAGGTAGTGGCACTAGATTGGCTTTTGGATATATAACTAATAGCTCAAGATGCATCTCATGCACATACTCCATAGGAGGAACTTGCCTTCATCAAGAACAACTAATCGATTGTGAGGCCTGATGCGCAGCTCAAGTGTGGCCCCCACGCCCCCAAGCCACAAGGCACCACTCCCATAGAAGAAGGCATTCTGTCGTAGTCCAAAAACATCATGATTTGCTTCTCCTTTAATGAGGCAACGATTTGCTCGAATCTGGCCAAAGCTGACAAATGTTGGTAGCAAATTTTGAATAGGAGGTCTTGTTGAAACAATTGCCATAGACACGGTGTTGGTGGTCAAATTTTTGATTCTTTCCATGTTTTGTGAGGTGATAGTAGTAGACCTTAATGCGGGTAGGTTAGAAGGCCTGCTTGGCCATATTCATGCCCACCACCATCACCGCTGCCACGATAATTCAATATCAACGGGAGAAGTAAAAAATAGAGGACGACAATTTAGCTGCCAACCACTCCCGGAAGCAAAGGTAGATATAGGGTGATGTGACCGTCTGATGTAACCCAACCCTATTATTTTTTGACCATTTACAGTATAGATTTCACTTTTTACATATTTACTTCACAGAATTTTGAGCCACACTACTCATTCTAATCGTTAGTTATCCTTGATAGTTCTTTAGAACATTTCATTGATTTTGTAAAATTAATTCTATCAAGGAGAGATTGATATATAAGCTTTGAGTTGAGTAAAATATTTTGTTAGACTAGCCTTTTTAAGATACACTTAGTTTTTTAAAATGCATTTTACTTGAATATTACAATAAAATTAGTGATATGAGAACAAATTTAAATGATATGTAAACTTAACTGTATTCGCCTACAGTTGGATTTATGTTTTATATGAATAAATCAAAATACTACTCTTAATTATATATAAGAGGTATATAATTATAACCATCCTTCCAATAATGTCTCAAAAAAAAATTCCCAAAAAAGTTTTCTTTCAATACAATACAAAGAGAAGAAACAAAGTAGCTTCTTAATGCTAAGATAAAGAAAGAACTTGAAGTTTTGGCACAACTTTATCTGGGTTGTATCCTTTTATATCGAACCAAGGCGCTCTTCAATTAATTAGGCATGCTTTACGCATGCAACTTAAGAAGCAAATTTACAAATGGAGCCTTTGACCAATTATCCTACATCCTATATAATAGGCTAAGAAAAACTGGTCATGCAAATTTCATGCTTACATTTTTTGGATTGAGGGCCAGATGCCTCATACTTGTAGCTAAGTTTATTTTACCTAATGAATAAAACGGGTAGCATGTTATTTTTTTCTCAAAAAAAAAGAAGGTCATGCAAGTTTCATGCTTCACTTGGCCAAGTTTCAAAGCAAATTTATTCTAATGTTTTTAGTAGACCCAATGCATTGTAGATCAATCAAGATATTCATAGTGCTCTTGCATTTGAGTATTTTATGGGTCAAATAAAAACTATTATTCCTAAGAATCTATCTGTTTGAGTGAAAGTGGAGAGAGGTGAAGTCATTTTTGGTCGTAAATGACCACTTTTGTTGTTTGGATCCTGTAATAACGATACATCCAAAACTCGAATTATCCAAAACACCATAATTGAATTTGTCGAGGTGAGCTGTAGGGAAAATATAAAATAATATAATAGGTAATGCTAGCTATATTTAAATATAATTGATTGTGCTATTAATTACTCTTTTATTTAGTTTATATGTTTAAAATATGAAGGAAATTGATTAGTTTAGTTTTAGTATCTCTTTCATTTAGTTTGCACATTTAAAATATGATAAAAATTAATTTCTTGAGTATTAATATTTCTTTTACTTTGTGATTTTGTTTGTTGTATTATTATAATTTATGTATACAAAAACTAATTTAGTTATTTTAGATCGGTAAACTATATGAAAATTACCTGAACTATGGACCATTTGGATTTTACTACATAATCTTTCAATTTGTTCGATTTGAATCAGTCAAGAACACTTTGATTTCAAAATTTGAATGCGTCATTTATCTTTACAAATTTAATTAGTATATTTCATACAATTCTCATAACTATAAGTTCAATAAAATAAATAATTAGCTTAAATTTTAGAGTTAAAATATCGTTAATTGACTCAAATCAAACAAATTGAAATGTTGGGTAGCCATAATCCAAATGATTCATAGTTCAGATAAGTTTCATACATTTGTACCTTTTAGATTACATTTTTAAATTATATAGAGATACAATTATATTATTTTTACTTATTATAATTATTATATTTATTGTTTATGTATAAATTATACGGCATTGATTTTATGCCAAACAAACAACAGAACTGGAGAAATGTCACTTCCATAACTATGGAAACAAACAATAGGAAAAAAGTAATATTTACCTAAATTCTATTTCAATCCCAACTCCACTTTAACCAAAAGTCTACTTTCAGAAAAAACAAACTCCAAGGACTTGTTTGGATGCACCGTTATAAAATTTTATGGACCTTTTATTCTGTGATTTTGGTCTGAATGAAATAGAGAATTCCGTAATTCAAAAGAAATTCTACAGTTTCATTTTTAAACTGTTTGTACACACACTATATAATTCTATAGGTCTAGCAATTGAAACTTTAAAATTTAAAAATTTAAAAATTAAAATTTAAGATTTAAAATTTAAGATTTAAAATTTTAAAAATCAACTTTAAAATTTAAAATTTAAGATATGAAATTAAGAATCTAATTTTAAAATTTAAAAATCTAAATTTAAAATTTAAAAATTAAAAGTTTATAAATTCTAATGCAGTCGGTCAAGTAGTAGATGACAACTTGTTTGAAAATAATTTGAAAGCAAAAAACAATTATTTTCAAGCTTTTATTTTTTATTGCTAAGTAAATACTAAATTAAAGGTTTGCAAATAATTTACTGTCCATTCGTAAACTTTTAGTGTCCATTTGCAAATAATTTACTAAAATTTTACTAAATTAAACTTTTAGTGTACAATTTGTCAATTTCTACTTGAAAAAGATAAAAGATAAATATTATTCCAAACAAAACCCAAGTTTCCTCATTTTAATTTGACATTATTATCTTACGGCAATATTAACTATACTTTGGGTTTGGATCTTTTTGGATTCTGCATACAAATCCAAATCGCAAGTTTCTAGTATGTCCCATCTTGGCACCGAAACTAAATTAAAATCCATCACTTTGAAAGAGTAATAAATGATATGAACATTTGTTTTACTGCAAATTGATGTGATGTATACTAGTTCGGCAATAAATGATATGTACTTCTGAATCAATGATTTATATATCAAATATTACCTAAAGAATTCAACGCAGTTAAAAACTAATTTTATAATATTTTAAAATTGTGATAAAGTCCGTCGGGTGAATATAAAATGAATAATTAAAATAAAACAACTTTCTAAGAACAGAGAATCGAATTCTTTAATTCAAGATTTGAGTTCTTAATCTTGATTTAGATAGTGAATAGAATCTTTTATCAGAAATTCAATCGATTTCAATTCTTCTACACTGTTAAACAGGAAAATGCCTCGTATCGATCATTAAAATTATCAATTTTAAGACTTTATCATTAGGTATCCACAAATTATTATAGATTGTCCATTCAGAATCTCCTATGCTTTTAAAAAATCAAGTTATATATGTATATTGAGCAGGACTACTGTGCTATTAAGAGCACAGCGGTCCTTATGCTTCTAAGTTTCTAATCACCCATCAAGTTTGATGGGTGGTTAGAATGAGAGAGAGAAGAGACATTGGAGAGAAATTTAAGAAGAGAAATTGAAACACCCAATTTCTCCTTAATTTCTCTTCTCTCTCTTCCTAATCATCCATCAAACTTGATGGGTGGTTAGGAACTTAGGAGCACAGGCGCTGCTGTGCTCTTAATAGCACAGTAGCTCTGCTATATATATATATAATTGGGTTGGAATACTATTAATAATATTTGGGCTTTTTTGCTATCGAGTTTTTAATCCTTGGATGCAAAATTGTAGGGTAAGGATGATAGTGATCCTCCAGGGTTTAGTGGTGGTCTCTCTAGGGTTAAGTGGGTGGTTGGTTGAATAGTATGATCTAAAGGGTGGAATTGATTAAGGTGTAGATCTAACGGCTAAAAAATCGATAGCAAAAAAATCCAAATGCTATTAATAGTATTCCAGCTCAACTCTCTCTCTCTCTCTCTCTCTCTCTCTCTATATATATATATATATATATATATATATATATATATATATATATATATATATATATATATATATATATATATATATATAGTACGTCTCCTACGCTTTCGCAAGTACGAAGGCCTCCGTGTTTATAAGTTATTTTTTATGATAGAGCTTTCGATTCAACGATCGGCTTCGTTAGACATGATCTACACTATTAGAACTATTTAGAAATCAAATTTCATAATTTTTCGATATCATTTACCAAGTGGTTAAAGGGACTCAAAAATGACTATTTTAATGGCCGATGTGACACGTTTGCAAGTTCAACGGCGTAGAACAATTCAAATTATATAAAACTTTAATAAAAAAATTCTACTTAACATCAAAAGCAAAATTAAGACTTCCAATTCGAAACTTGAGTCTTATCACTATTTTTTGTGAGATTTTTATTTTCAGCCGTTCATATTGAGACTATTCGTTCACTAGGCAAACGAAGTCAAAAAATTATGAAATTTAATTTCTAAATAGTTATAATAGCATTGAACATGTTTAACGAACCGATCGTCGAATTAGATATCCCATCATCGAAAACAACTTATAAGCATAGAGGCCTCCGTACTTTCGAAAGTATAGGAGTCTAGCTCTCTCTCTCTATATATATATATATATATATATATATATATATATATATATATATATATATATATATATATATATATATATATATATATATATGTGTATATAGTAGAGATATTATACTATCGAAAGCATACGGGAGTTGGTGTTTCTAACTTTTTAGCCCTTGGATTAACTGTTTTGACTATTTCTGACCTTTGGATTAATATTATTACCTAAGGGGGATCACTATCGAAAGCATAGTAATATATATGTATATATAATTGACTTGGTTTATACTCTCTCACTCGTTCTCGGCTCCTTCGACTCGCCCTCTCTCATCCGCAATTGCTTAACGGGTTTGGGACAATTTTTTAGGCTACATTATAAAATCTCCCTTACATTTGCTCGTCTTAATTAACTTACATAAAAGGTTAAATCAATTATCTTTCCATATTTTTTTTTTCATTATCTCAAATAAATCAAGCTATTTAGAATAATTGTTGAATTCATCTATAAACTTTTATGAAAATAAATTTGCAAATAAAATTAACTATAATTAGTTCAATGTAAATTGAATAAATTGCTCAATAAACTATCAATTTTGATAGCATTAGTAAAATAAGAGATCTCCTTAATTAATAATTTTTATATATTTTTTGAGTTGCAAATTGGATATATGTTAAGATGTGGAACAATTTCATATGCTAACTCATTTTAGTAAAATTTTGTTGCCTACTTTATCAATTTCTTAAAAGTTCTGAATCAATTTGGCCTGATGATAAAGTGTAGAATGATAATTAATATAATTTTTAATGCAAGAGTAATTGAGATTAGGGATAAAATGCAAGAGGCTTTTTATAATTTAGCTACTGCATACGTAAACTACAGACCATTTTGAATTTACTACTTGACCTTTTAAAAAATTGAATTTTACCATTGAACCTCTTAATTTGTTTGATTTGAATCCGTCAATGGCACTTTGACTTTAAAATTTAAACTAATATTTTACTTTAATGAACTTAATAATTGTGAGAATTGTATGAAGTAAACTAATTAAACCTAAAGATAAATGACATATTTAAATTTTGAAGTCAAATCGCCGTTGACCTACTTAAATCAAATAAATTAAAAGCTTGGATAGTAATATCAAAATTTTAAAAAAATTAGATAGTCATCAAAATGATCAATAGTTTAAATAAATTCGATACATTTTTACCATTTTCTATAACCGATAAAGTTAACCGGACCGGTTTTACTCTCAAAGTTCCATCTTCCGATCGAATAAGTCTATTATGCAGCAACTACATTGTATCATCTATATTCAGCCAATCATATTTAAAAAAATAAATATATTTTTTAAAATATTATTATAAAATGGGAGCAGGGCTACTGTGCTATTAGAAGCACAGAAGTTCTTGTGCTCCTAACTTCCTAACCATCCATTAATTTTGATGAGTGGTTAGGGTGAAAGAGAAGAAAAGTTGGGGAGAAATTATGTGTCGCAATTTTTATTTTCTTTAAATTTCTTCTCAATTTCTCTTCTCTCTTTCATCCTAATCACGCATCAAAATTAATAAATTTTTTAAAAATTAGGAGTACAAAAATTACTGTGCTTATGATCGACTAAAGATAACCATATTGTTTATGTGATTGCGTCATTCTAGACCGCGCCGTCCATTTCCCGCGCAAAACATCTCCCCTTCTTCCCTCTTCTCTGTTCTCGATCCTTCTCCGCCCACACGCATCTCCGAGCTCTTTCCCAACGTACTCTCCACAGCAATGCCGACTCTCATAAGCTCAGAAGCGCTTCTCCCGTCGCCGCCCATCGCTTCCCCGGCGAAGGGAAAAACGGACGGGAAAGGAAGCTCCACCCCGAACAAGAAGAAGCGATCGAGATCTCACGGCACCGACGACGCCACTCCGATCAAAACCCAATCCCCCGCAAACGTGATCTACCTCCCCTTCCCCAGCATACCAAATCTAGGGTTTCTCTTTTTCTATATCCATGGAGCGCATTTGGATTTTGGCAGGGCAATGACAAAGTTTCCAATGACAAGCTCTTGCGTTCCCCAAAGTCTCCGAGGAAAAGATTATTATTGAACCAATTCTCGGAGAAGCCCGAGTGGAATCCCTCAGGCAAGTTCCTGCTTCTGCGTCGTCATTTGATTCTGATTTATTAACCTCCGTCGAGTCTTTTAATCCATCTCTTTCATGTTTGTTAAATCGATAGAGAAAGATTGATACCTTTAAGAGCTCTGATCTAACCTTGAATCTATTAAATTCTGGAGTTTGATCCCGTTACATGCCAGATCCGGCGCAGATGCAAGCGGTTAAGGAAGCATTGCACGTGGCTACGGCCCCCGGCAATGTCGTATGCCGTGAGGAGGAGCAGAAAAGGATATTTGAGTTCTGTAAGACTTGCGTTGAACAGGAAAGAGCCGGCAGTTTATACGTGTGCGGAAGTCCCGGAACTGGAAAAACTTTGTCTATCGACAGAGTAACTGAAAATGTAATGCTTTGGTCGAAGGAGGTATATCATCCCCTTACTTTTAAATAGCTTGTAAGTTGTAAGTTTTATGATGAGACAAGAAATACATAACTATTGTCGGATCATTGGTGCTAACCATTAATCCCAAAAGCTCGAGCTGTTAGAAATACACAACAAATTCACTTAAAGCGTACAGACACAGCGCCTACGGGTTTCGATTGTGACTCGGCTCATCCAGCCTCACGCCACTTCGAACTAGGCCCAAGCTGACCTCCCGCCATTTCGAACGTGATTCGGCCCAACCTGGCCTCCCACCACAGGGCAGGATGCTGGCCCCTTTAAGCTAACTATAGCATGTAGTACATAACTAATTTCAGAAATATAAAAGGATTTTGAGTTGATACTCTTTGTATTGATTTTATGCTTCCTATTTCTTCTAAGTGTTTATTTAATATTCTCATTCTATTTTGTGCTGTTCCAACCCTACACGCAGGCGGGGTTCAAACGACCAGATGCGTTAGCTATTAATTGTACTTCTTTAACCAGCACAGCTGAAATTTTAGCATGGTAATTATTTAATGTATGGAAATGCTTTGAGCTGTATTCAGCATAAACCTTCTCATTGCCAATAATAAGTTTTCATTGCAGATTCTTGCAAAGTTCCATCCTCTAAAGAAGACAAATAGTAGCTTCTCGCCCCTTCAACATCTTCAAAACTTATTTTCTCAGAGCCATTCATCTTCCAGAAGGATGATGTGAGAACTTTTCTTACACTTTGTGCTGTCCTGTTCTATTTACAAGTGGCCTGCTACGCAAGCTTCTGATACGAAGTTTGCAACTGTATGCATTTGTGTGTGTGTGTGTGTGTGTGTGTTTGACAGAGTGATTGTCGTGGATGAGATGGATTACTTGATAACTAAAGATAGAGCCGTACTTCATGATCTTTTCATGCTTACAACTTTCCCATTTTCCCGATGTATATTAATAGGTAAAGTTTCAAGTATGTCTGTGTTATTGTTTCTTAGTCATGGAGTCGCTAATTTAGTTTTCATAGGATTCTTTTCATAGCAATTTTCAGATGCTTGCGTCATTCTTACCACTATTGATTTATATGTGAAGGAATTGCAAATGCTATAGACCTAGCAGATCGATTTCTTCCAAAGCTTGAATCACTGAACTGTGAGTACTCGACCTTTTCTTCGTCTTCTTTAGATTTCCGCTAAGATGCTGGGAAGATATTAGTCTTCCTTTTCTATTTTCCTCTTTCTACGTGACTTGTTATGGTCTGGCTATTGTTGAAGGCTAATCCATGTACTTTTACAATCAGTTGCCTCAAATTACTTTGAACTATAGTCTTTATAGCCTCGTACAAAGGGCAAGAAAGCAAGATCTTAACATTCTTATTTTGCCTCTGGCAGGTAAACCCCTGGTTATTACTTTCCGTGCTTACTCGAAAGATCAGATACTCAAAATTATTCAGCAGAGGCTTATGGTAATTCTCATGCTTACAATTTCTCTCCTTATAGCTGAAAAGCTCTTACAACTTTTGTTTGATAGTTTATTCAACGGACTGAACATTTTACTATTTTTTGAACTTCTCAACCTGCTAAAATTACAAGGTTTGGAGGCAGAATTTTCTTACAGTAATTGTACCTTTGTTTGCAGGTACTTGGATATAATGTTTTCCAGCCTTTAGCTCTTGAATTTTGTGCTAGAGTAAGTTCATCTCCATTTTCTCGATTTTAGTTAATTCTCATTTTACTTTTACTGCTCCAATTTTTGTGATCCCGCTAAAATTCTGATGACTCTTAAGTGGGATTCAGTTTAAGACTTGTTTATTTGGAATATGCTCACTAAATTGATAGGTCCTTGCAAAAAATAGGATTTTCCTGCTGTTTTCTGTCTCTTTGCATAGGAAATCCAAAAAATTGGCAATTTCCTACAACTAGGTTTTCACAACCTACATCTTGTTAGCTGCTAACATTTTAAGACTGCTTGCTGTTTTGATAAAGTGAATTAGGGTTTTCCAAAACCAAGATTGCTAGATACTAAACATTTTTTAGTTCCTCAGTTACTTTTTAAAAATTTTATTCCTTCAGCTGATTATTATTATTATTAATTTTTTTTTTAAGGAACGGGAAAGCCCAATTCTTGTCGGTTGATTTTATTCATTGCAGTACCAAGCTCACTTTAACTTATCTATCATCTATTATGGCTTGCGTTTATGATGTGTATTCATAAACATGTTAGTTTAGCCCTCAGGCATGCTTTGATATTTTTCATGATTACTACAGAAAGTTGCGGCTGCCTCAGGAGATATGAGAAGATCTATTGGTGTTTGCAGGTAATAGTGTTAACGTAGATAACAATTTATTTCAAATGTTGCTTCAGCTCTTATTGATTTGAGAGTCTTCCTTCTGTACAGAAAACTACTGTCTGTTAAGTATTCACAATGGACTTCATTAATAATTATAAATTACAAACTATCGCCTAAGCTTTCTGTTGAATTTGGACGGGAACATCTTTGAGCTTATACTTGTTATTTTGGAGACAAATTGCAAGCAATCTGACTAATTATCCACATTGGAGACACTATTCTAATCATCTTTACCTTGATGACGTCAGAAAAGTGGCGAAACTGATATCTTACAGTTTCACATTGATGGCGTATTGACTAACCGACCAAGCAACTACTCAGTCCCAAAATTCATCCAACTGATCGGATCTAAAAACTTAATGGAAAAATAAGGTGTAATTTTCTGCGAAATGACATCCTCCAAATAGGAATAGACTATTTGGTGAAAGCCTTTTCTGATTTCTTTTCACTGGTAAGAACGCTAAAGTACTGTCCTCTGTATCAATATGATTTTGGTGATATGTTCATTTTCTTGATCTCGAGGCCTTATGCTGTTGAGAACACATTTAGAATTGTAATTTTCGTGTTTAAGCCATCCTGATGGCTTGTTCTGTAAGCTCTTTGATTTCAGAATTGCAACTTTCGTGTTTAAGCCATTCTGATAGCTTGTTCTGTAAGCTCTTTGATTTCAAACTTAATTTCCTTCCCTGTCAAGAAGCAGTGTTGGAAGAGTGTATTAGCTTTGCCATTCACCCATTAAGAAAGAATATACTTGCGTACGTACATATGTGCTGCTAGTTCATACTGTTCTAATAATGTGTTCTAGCAGTAATCATCATATACTAAACAGTCTAAACTATCTATTGATCAAATTACTGATCCCCATGTTAAAGATAGGAAAAGAACTATGGAGTTGTCATTTCAGGAAGCATCAACCTAGTCAAAATACTCCTTATATTCTGTAAATAAGTTGTTGATCTTTTCAAGAAGCAGATGTTGGGTTCAATTTTTACATTACCGGCCTTTGGTTCGTACATGTATCCTGTGTTTCTTGAAGAGATAAAAACTGCATAATCATATAATAGTAGTTAGTATGTTAAATATGTCTCAAATTCTTAGACCCAAATGATTTTGGACCCAAAATTAAATTAGAATTATTTATCCTAAATCCTATTGGAAATAGATTAGGATTTTTGAGTTGGTCTAGACCAAGTTGGTAGACCAGATCTATAGTCCTTTATAGAGAGCACCTTGATAGCATAGGATTGGCCATGATGGTTTTGTCCTATTCGGCTAGCAGCTTCTCCAAGTCTTAGTTCAATTTAATTATGCTGGAAGTGTGCATAGTTATATACACATACGTATGTAGTATTAAGCGAGAGAGCAGACGGAGAGAATTAAGCCAAGCCAAGAGTGTGTGCTCGTCGTTGATGTGCTCGTGGTTGCCGTACATTGGTGTGAGAGAGCTGAGCCATGGAAGCCGTGTGTGAGTCCATTGTATGGAGGTAGCTTCGCAATTATCAGTCATATGACATAAGGTGTGTCGAGCATATTTTGGGTTTGGGTCTTTTGAGAGAGATATATATATTTTTGTACTTCGTCTTCGACAGTAATAAAGTTTTTGGTCCGTCTTCGCCCATGGACATAGGCTAGTGGCCAAACCACATAAATATTTGTGCTTTATTTTTCTTCTCTCTTCCTCGATTCTCTTTTGGTTTTTCGCGCCCGACGAACTAGATCTTTTCTGCTTTTGTTATAACAAACTAGTATCAGAGCCGGATTGTTCGTTTTGGTGTTCATAATGTCTACAAAATTTAAAATCAAGAAGTTTGATCGCTCCAATAGTTTCGTACCGTGGCAAGTTAAGATGTGCGCAGTTTTGACGCAATAGGGGTTGCAAGAGGCATTATTGGAGAAAGAGAAGATATCTGGCATATCGACGGAGGAGCAGGAGGTTATAGATGCCAAAGCTCTTATGGCGATTCAATTATGCCTCTTTAATGACGTTTTACGTGAAGTTCTAAATGAGAAGACCACCGCGGCTCTATGGTTGAAGCTCGAATCTCTTTATATGACAAAGTCTCTCACAAATAAGCTAACACACCGGTTAGTTATGTTATGCATGTTGGAAGGTACGTCTATAAAATCTTATCTTAATGAATTTAATTCTATTATTACAGATATATGGTCTATAGATGTAAAGATCAAGGAAGAAGATAAAGCTCATTTTATTGCTACGTTCTTTACCTCCCTCATATAAGCACTTCAAAGAAACCTTCCTCTTCGATAGAGATATCCTATCTATTGATGATGCCAAGTCGTCTCTGCTTTGTAAGGAACAGATTGATATGCAGATTAACGGTAATCTGGATTGATATGCAGATTGTTGTGAGAGGAAGGCCCAAAGAAAAGGGTTCTGGCACCAGCAAACAGAGATCAAGATCAAAGTCATGATATAGGAATTTGATTTGTAATTATTGAAAGAAGAAAGGCCGTATCAAATCTGAATACTTCAAGCTAAAGAAAAAGAATGAAGAACAACATGATCAGAAAAAGGAAAAACCAGTAGAGGCTAGTGTCACTGATGGTAGTTTTGAAAGTACGGGTCTGTTCTCTGTGTTCCATGAAAATAAACTTGGGAATAATTGGATTATGGATTCGGCTTGTTTTTATCAGATATGTCCTAGTAGGGATTGGTTTTTCACGTATGAATCTATTGGAGGTGGAGTGATTTTGATGGGTAATGATTCTACATGCAAAACTATTGGGATAGGAAGGATAGGACTTTATAATATTCGACATGTTTCAGATTTGAAGAAAAATCTTATCTCTTTAGGTTTTCTTGATGCAAATGGATACAAGTACACCGCTGGGTAGGGTTATGACGGTCAGGGCCTGTTTGCTTCAACATAAGTTGACTTTGGGTTGAAGTGGAGTTTGGGTTGAACTAGAGTTCAGATGAAAATTACTTCACCTCCGCTGTTTGCTTCTATAGCTATGGAAGTGAAGTTCTGTCAGTTCTGCTGTTTGTTTGGCAGGAAGTGAATGACGTAAAAAGTGCAGTTCTCCATTTCCTCTGTTTGTTTCACCGAAAATTATTCAATCCTCACACCTCTGGTAAACTTACCTCCTACATGACATTATTGACTCTTTTGTAACTTAATAAATAATAAATTATTTAAAATAATATAATTATATTTCTATACAATTATAAAATAAAATTTAAAATAATTATATTAATTTTTTTGCATATAAATTATAATAATGCAAGAAATAAAATTCTAAAGTTAAAGAATTATTAACATTTAACAAATTAATTTTCATCGTATTCTAAATGTGCAAATTAAATAAAAGATATATTGGAACTTAACTAATCAAACTTCATCATATTTTAAACATGCAATCTAAATAAAAAATTAATTACTACCACAATTAAATATATTTGGATGAGAGGGGAAAGGAGAGAGAGAGAGATAGAGAGTAACCCTAAACAAGTCACCGTAATTAAGTTTTTCACTAATATTTTATGGTTTTTTTCTCCCTCTCTTCACTTCACCGGAATTGACTTCGCCCCATGGGAGCGCGAAGTCAATTTCGGTGTTTTGGGTGAACTAGACTTTCGACTGTACTAATATTACGGTGAACCAAACAGCGGAAGTGATCAATTTTCGCCGAAAATTACTTCCCCCCTCCCCACTTACGGTAAAACAAACAGGCCCTTAGCGGAGGTGCTCTTGTTCTAATGAAAGTGAAGATGTATATATATATATATATATATATTGCAAGGGTCTACTGTCACTAGTTTTGCGACTACTTTGTTTTCTGATTTGGATTCTGAGATTACAAAACTATGGCACATGCGTTTGGGACACATGAGCGAGCACGGGATGACTGAATTAAACAAGAGAGGTTTCTTATATGGCCAGAGATCAAGAAAATTGGATGTTTGTGAACATTGTGTGTTCGGCAAGCAGAAACTTGTAAAGTTTAGTACTGCAATTCACAAAACAAAAGGCAGTCTAGATTATATTCATTTGATCTTTGGGGACCCTCACATGTACCGTCTAAGGATGGCACTCGATGTACACTTTCTTTTATCCGACGATTATTTCAAACAAGTTTGGGTATTTATGTTGGAGCATAAAGACGAGGTGTTCAATATTTTAAGCAATGGAAGGCTATGACTGAAAATCAGACTGGGAAGAAAATTAAGCGACTCAGAACAAATAATGGTTTGAAATTCTGCTAATCTGGGTTGGATGAATTTTGTTAAAATGAGGGTATCATTCGTCATAGAACAGTCAGACATACTCCGTAGCAGAATGGAGCGGCGGAGCGTATGAATAGAACCCTCTTGGAGAAAGCACTTGTATGCTCTTGAATGCCGGTTTATCTAGACTTCTAGGTAGAGGACATTTCTGCCGTTTCTTATTTGGTGAATAGTTCTCCACATACAGTTATTGAGTGTAAGACTCTAGAGGAGGTATAGACTGGTAAAGTTGCTGATTATTCTACTTTAAGAGTGTTGAGAATTTGGTACTTTCTCTGATACCAGATATTGAGAATCCGCAACCCGCTCTGATACTGACTGTTGTAAATTCGGTACTCACTCCGGTACAGGTGTTAGAATTCTGCAACGAAAGCCTCAAATCGAATTTTTACCATAAACCTGTCTACTCAGTAAAAGCTGACACATCCACAAAAGAGAAAACCAAACAGAAAATATAGGTGAAATAAGTTCACTAATCAAGAGAAGAATTACACCCAACTCCTCTTCTACAATAGAGTAGCTTCAATCAGAGCCCTCATTTTGAATCTCTCTCACCCTTCTCTCGTCTTCTACAAACCTAGAAGACTACACTCGCTTGACGCACCCGTGCACTAGGTGCATGCACCTATGGCCAAGGCTCTTTCTCCCGTACTGACCACTACAAACATCCTCACATTGGCCGTCCCATCCAAAAGCAATAGCACCTACGCTACACATATAGCTTACATCAAAAGCTATCCTAATCATAATCTTTTCAGATTTATACTCTAATTTATATTTAAATCCTAATTAATTTATCCCCAATGGATTTAAATATTTCCTCTAATCTAACTATAATTTAACTGCAAATCTAACCAAGTCCTAACAACGAGTATTTGGTTGTCCTACATATGCTCATGTTGATAATGATAAGTTAGAACCTAAAGTTTTAAAATGTATTTTTTCTAGGCTATGCATCTAGGGTGAAGGGCTATCGATTATGATACCCTGATCCAAAGGCATCTAAATTTCTTATCAGTAGGGATGTTATCTTTGATGAATTTGCCATGCTTCACCCGAAAAAGGAGTTTTTGTTGACACTACTTCAGAGAAGGTGGAGGATGTTAAGAAGCAGGTGAGAGTTCAAAACTGATAACTCAATATCTCTGTAGAAAGGTCCTCTTCTCTTTCTGATCCTGTGCAGGTACATGATAGCTAAGATGCAGAAGAGACTTCGATGCAAGACCAATTAGTATTGCTACAGGTTGAGAGCGATGGCAGATAAAGCCATCACAACGATATACTGAAATGGTGGTCTATGCTTTATCGGTAATTGAGGAGACAATTGATGTCGATGAGCCTTCCACCTACATAGAAGCTACTTCTAGTGTTGACTTTTACAGGTGGTTGGTGGTGATAATGAAGAGATGGAGTCTCTTCACAAGAACCACCCATGGGAGTTGGTGAAACCACTCGAAGGAAAGAAAATCATTGGTTGTAAATGAATCTCCAAAAAGATAAAAAGTACCCAAGAGTTGAAGATGCTTGATATAAGGCAAGGTTGGTTGCAAAGGACTATAGTCTGCTTTCTTGCATAGCAAGCTTGAAGAACAAATTTACATGCGTCAACCTGAGGGTTTTATTGTTCAGGGTAAGGAAGATCATATCTGTCTATTACATAAATCATTATATGGCTTTAAATAGTCTCCATGGCAGTGGTATAAATGATTTGACTCGTCCATGGTTAGCTGCGGCTACTCAAAGAGTATGTTTATTTCAGGAAGCTTGATGATGGCAATTTTATTTATTTGTTACTTTATGTTGATGACATACTTGTTGCTTCCAAAGACGTGCCTGAAATTAATAGGTTGAAGCACAGTTAAGTCAGGAATTTGAGACGTAGGACTTGGGAGCAACTAAGAAAATTCTCGGTATGGAGATTCTTAGAGATTGAAAGCCCGACAGATTGTATTTGACTAAGAAGAAATATGTTGAGAAAGTTTTGGAGTGTTTTGGAATGAAACACGCTAAGCTCATAAGTACTCCGCTTGCTGCTCATTTTAGGTTTTTAGCTGCTTTGTCGCCGCAGTCAGCTGAGGATGGGAGGTACATGTCGCTTGTTCCCTACTCTAGTACAGTAGAAATTCTTATGTATGTGATGGCCTGCACCCGTCTATATATTTCATATGGTATCAGTGTTGTGAGTTGATATATGGCTAATTCCGGCAAGACACATTGACAGACAGTGAAGTGGATTCTCAGATACTTAAGAAGAACTTCTAATATATGTCTGGAGTTTGGAAAATTTGGTGATTTTTTATTTGGTTTTGTTGATTCAGATTTTGCAGGCAATTTGGACAAACGGAGGTCACTTAAAGGATATGTTTTTTTTCACTTGGTGGTTGTTCGATCAATTGGAAAGCTACTTTGTAGTGTATTGTTGCTTTACCCACCACCGAGGCAGAGTATATTGCTACGATGGAGGCTGTAAAAGAAGCTAGTTGGTTGAGAGGCTTATACGAAGAGGTTACTTCTAGTCAGGAGCCGACTGTCATCCAATAGGACAAGCAGAGTGCTATACATCTTTATAAAGATAAATGTTTTATAAGAGAATGAAACATATTGATGTCCGTTATCATTTTGTTCGTGATTGGATAGCACAGAGTTGTGTTGTCGCGAAGAAGATTGGTACAATGAATAATTCAGCAGATATGTTGGTTTAGTCTCTTCCGGTGACTAAGTTCAAGCATTGCATGAATTTGGTTAGTGCGTGCAACAGTACTTAAGGAGCCCCTTTGGAGTTTTGGTGGAGAAGATCGAGAATTCGAGCCAAGATGGAGATTTATTAAATATGTCTCAAATTTTTGGATGGACCCAATATTAAATTAGAATTACTTATCCTAAATCCTATTGGAAATAGATTAGGATTTTTGAGTTGGTCTAGACCAAGTTGGTAGACCAGGAGTCCTTTATAGAGAGCACCTTGGTAGCATAGGATTGGCCATGATGTTTTCGTCCTATTCGGCTAGCAACTTCTCCAACTCTGAGGCCAATTTAACTACGCCGGAGGTGTGCATGCTTATATACACTTACTTATGTGGCATTGAGCAAGAGAGCAGATAGAGAGAATTAAGCCAAGCCAAGAGTGAGTGCTTGTGGTTGCTGTGCTCGTGGTTGCTGTACATTGGTGTGAGAGAGCCAGAGCCGTGGAAGGTGCGTGTGAGTCCTTTGTATGGACATGGCTTCGTAATTAGTGGTGTACGATGTAAGGTGTGTCTAGCATATTTTGGGTTTGGGTCTTTATTGTACTTCGTCTTTGATAGTAATAAAGTTTTTGGTCCGGTTTCGCCCATGGACATAGGCTAGTGGCCGAACCACGTAAATATTTGTGCTTTATTTTTCTTCTCTCTTTCTCGATTCTCTTTTGGTATTTTTGCGCCCGACGAACTAGATTTTTCGGCTTTTGTCATAACATAGTAACTTTTTTTTACTGTAAAAATAGTTTACATTTTTAACTTCATTACAGGAGTGCAATAGAGGTGCTTGAAGAAGAGCTAAGAGATCCTTTAAAACAAGGACAATGTAATATTGTAAGTTGGATGATTTCTGGTTCTCCACTGCCTCTGAAGGATTTATGCATCAAACATATTAATAACAATTACTAAAGTTGGGCAGAAGAGCTACACACTGAATCTCATGCATTTCGTGTACGTGTATCAGAAAATCATATTACTATGCGATTTTCTTCTTTTTTAACTCCAACAAATAGCACCTCATTCTTAATTTCGATACACTTAATTGTCAGACCTCCTAATTTCAGTACCGGAAACTGAAACAAAGGTTTGCATATAGTACTGCAGATCTTCTAACATTATCTTTTACTTCATTACAAAATAATGGTTGCGACCTACACTAAAAGATCAAATCATTTTGCTACACCATGCTCATATTTGAAATTTATATATTGTTTTTCAAATAGTAACATGTTCGAAATTTTGTTTTCTAAACTAATTTGAGTTTTATTGCAGGTCACATTTGATCATATGGAGATTGCTTTATCAAAGGCATTCAAGTCAGCTGTTGTAGATACCATACACTCTCTTCCACAACACCAACAGGTAAATTTGAGAACTAAACATCATAGAATTTTTATGTCTGTACTTGACTGGGCCAAGATGGTCTATAAGAGTTGTCTGACATCAATACCGTAACCTGCTATTACTGTAGTAGAATTATTTACTGCTAAAAACCAATTAATCGCATAGCTAGATTAAATAATGATTTTCTAAGGAGAGAAAAAAAAAAAAATCATGCAACATGGAATTGCATAGCAGGACCATATAAGAATCTTGAATAGTCTACTTATTAGGTCCACTGACCATAGTCGATTGCTACTCCTTTTGATTATGTCGCTTCCAGCATTCCGTTGAATGATTACATGAACGCTATGCAGAATCCTATTACAGCATTTTCCTGTGAGCTTACTGCGGGACACCTGATGGAATGGTGTCGTTAATATTTTTGTGATTTTCTAGGTCTGTAGGACTAAGTGTCTAGCCTTGTCGAGTGGGTATTACTTGACATCTTTTTCTGTTTTCCTTGCATATTGAAAATAACTTATTATATTTTGTCATCTGCAGATAATATTATGTGCCGTAGTGAATCTTTTTCGCCAGTTCAAGAAGAACGCTACAACTATTGGAGAGGTAAGTTTGCTTCCCTTTGGTATCTTGCCTCTGCAATCTTAAAAGAGATGAAACAATGAAAACGAATATATTTCAGCGCACAAGTACTTTGTGTTCCGTGATATTTTCCCTTAGCACAAGTATTTTTCTGTTCTTTCAAATTCTGCCACAGTTTTCTTAAAACTGAATTACTGCATGGAACACAGCTCAACAGATCATATTTACAAATATGCAAATCTGCTCACGTCCCTGCTGCGGGAACACAGGAATTCACTAACATGTGCACAGTGCTGAACGACCAGGTCGAAATACATGCTTGACTGCAGTTTTTTTCTGTTTATTCTAATATTTTTGCAGTAGTTTGTGACACTATGAATTCCAATGCAGGGACTTCTCAAACTGGGGAAGTCTAAGGAAGATAAATTGAAGAGAGTAACATTACAAATCGACAGTTCAGACATCACTTTTTCTTTCAAGGTGCAGACATAACTGCCTCATACTTTTAAACAAGCAAATTTAGTTTGCATCCAAGTGAACTTACTGAGATTTTTGGGTACAGGATAACCGATTCTTTCAGAATTGCTTGGATCAGCGATGAACCTCAGGAAATTTATACCGCATTCTTTCATATCTTAGGTTTGGAAGGATTTCTTTTGATTTTTTGGTTTGGTAAATTTCCTTCCAAATGTTGCAAATCTTTCATTTGGAAGGATTTCTTTTGGTAAGTTGCCCCTCAGTTCTGCAATTGCTTTACAGATACCACCATCTGCTGTCAGGCTTCTCGTGTTAATATTTTGTAAGGTTACCTGAATAAAGGTATCTTTTTTGCTTTACTTATTCATGGTTATAGCAATTCATTTTCCATCACAAATTAAGGATCTAAATCAGAAAAATTGATCTAGATATTCTATTAACTCACGAAAACTCGCTTCAGGTATTTTACACTGAAACAATTTGAATAGTTAAAGCTTGTCTAAAGTTATACTTCTGAAGAAACTTTTACTGGAATTACATGCTTTGGCAGAGGTTTTTTTTTTTTTCCTAAAGTTTTTCATCCTTGCTTTCTAACAGTTGCATCATTTGAAAATGTGACAGGTCACTCTACTAAATGTGGCGAAATCATCAATTTTAGTCGAAGAAAAAAAGAAAACAAATAAGCAGTTGGATACAAATAGTAGCTGCCATATTCATTGCTGTAATCGTTTCTTTTTCATTTTTGCATCCAAAAATATAAGCCTTTAACTGAGCCAAGAGTACATGCCTCCAATTAAGTGCAGGTAATGGTTTTTTTTGCCTTTCTTTTTTTGGTGTACATTAGTCGTTTATCTGATATAGTGCGTAATATTGTGTTGATTTCACTGTCCAAGGTTAGTTTGATTCAAGTATGTTCTTTTTAGTATTTAACAACATCTTCAACTTTTTTAACCGCCACATTTTGCAATCTAACAGAATATTCTTTTTCTTGATAAAATATTCTCTAATTTTTTTTTATTTTTTGAGGAAAAGATAGCATGCTCTACCGCTTCATTCATTTGGAAGTTGAATTAAGCTACATATTGAGACAATCGGGCCTCAAAAAAAAAAAAAAAAAACACAGTAAAGGTTCCACAGGTTTCTAAGGGAGTGGATCTCCGCCATCATTTGACTTGTGGTGTGATTTTTTTTTTCCTAAAAAATTCTTCTATTCTGCTTCAGCCAAATAACCCATCAGGAAGAGGCAATTCTTGCTAACTTTCTAACCCTAAGGTGCCACCTTGAGTCTGCTCACCTCCTTAAACCTATCCACTAAAACGCAGTTAAGTAGAGACATTTCATTAGTCAATTGGCCCAAAGCCCACCCACTGAAATGCAGTTAAGTAGAGACATTTTATTAGCCAATTTCCGACAGCAGTCTTGTAATTTTATAACCCACGAAAAGATGGTTGGCGGTCTCAGGCTCATCCATACATAGGACATAGCCCTCCTCACCACGCTAACCTCTTTTAAGAAGATTATCTACTATTAGCACATTTCGTTTCAGAACTAGCCATACAAAATTTTTAACTTTTAGCGGGATTCTTATTTTCCACAGCTGAACAAAACTTCTATCATTGACCCTTTCGTCTTGCAGAAAGTTATAAAGCGAGTTAACCAAAAACAATTCGGACTGTGTCCATCTCCATCTGACTTCACCCCTTCTATTATACAACAAAATCATTGACAACGACTCTTTTAGCTTCAAGATCAGTTCTCTATCATGCTGCGAGTTTGGGCAAAACCTAACAAAATCTTATGCCACTTCCACCCGTTACCTCCGAAACAGTCCCTCACCCTGCAAGCTTTGCTCTCTACTTCACTAAAGATGCTAGGGTAGCTGGTCCGTAGGGAGGAATGCCCGTTCCAGATGTCCGACCAGAAGCTCACTCTACATTTACTCCACACTTAAAAAGAGCCCTAGTCGCTAAAACACTCTGCCACCATTGTGAGTAAGGTCTGAAAGAGGCAACTTCTCCAAGCGGTCTCCGCCGGGAGTAGTAAACACCTTCAATAAAGGAGCCCCACTGATGAGTTTTTTTCGAGAGGAACCTCCACCACCATTTCACCAACCATTTCACCAGCAGGGTTACATTTAAGTTTTCTATATCCAAAACCCATAGTCCTCCTTCCTTTCTACTTCTACAAACCGACTTTCAATGCACCAGATAATGTCCCTCTACAGCATAAGTCCCTCTTTTCCAAAAAAAGACCCTCCGAAGGGCATTTATGCAATATATAACCCATTTGGGTGCTGTAAATACTGAGAAAAAAATATACAGGTAGATTTGATAAAACAGAGTTAACTAGGACAAGCCTGTCACCTTGTGAAAGTAGTTTAGCTTGCCACCCGTTGATCCCTCTCTCGATTATATCTATAATGGGCCACCAGTCCTTCTTTCAAAGTCGTCTATTCGTAAGGGGTAGTCTGAGGTAGCGAATCGGGAAAGACCTTAGTTTGCACCCTATGATCTCAATGGGCCTCTCACCCTGATGGTCACCTGTACCCAAATAGAATAACTTGCACTTACTCCTATTAATCTTCAGACCAAATGCTCACTCAAATAATTGCCACACCTAAAAAAAGGTTTCTCACTTGCCTTTTTCGAGCCTCGCAGAAGAAGATTGTGTCATCAGCGTACTGAATAATAGCAACCTTGGATTTCACGGTAGGCCCAACCCCTCTCAACAAGTTATTGCCAACCGCTTTTTTTGTCATTCTCGCCAGACCTTCCGCCACGAGAAGAAATAGGTATAGGGAGAGAGATCACCTGGCGTAGACCTCTTTTAGCTTTAATCCATTTAGATGGGACTGTTAACTAGAATTGAAACTTTGGCATTAGATATACAATGGTCAATCCAACCATACCATTTGTTGCTCGCCCCAAGCCACGACAATACCTTTCTTAGGAAGCCCTAGCTCACTCTATCATAAGTGTTAGGAATCCGGTACTCGCCCCGGTACCGGATCTCGAGAATCCGCAACCCGCTCCGATACCGACCGCCGTTGATCCGGTACTGATTGTTGGGATTCCGCAATGGAAGCGTCGAATCGGATTTTTACCAAAAACCTGTCTCCTCAGCAAAAGCTGATACAATCATAAAAGAGAAAAACCAAACAGAAAATATGCGGATAAAATAAGATTCATTAAATAAGAGAAGATTACACCTGACTCCTCTTCTACACAGAGTAGCTTCAACCCAAGCTCTCTTTCTGAATCTTTCCTATCCTTCTCTCGTCTTCTATAAGCCCACAAGAAGACAACTCTCCGTGCATGCACCCATGCACTAGGAGCATACAATCATGGCCTATGCTCTCTTATGGTACGGACCTCCAAGCTTCAGCCGCACACCACCTCGGGAGCAACTCAAATTAATTAAGCTTGGCCGTACATCCCCTCTCAGCCAAGGCTCTTAATTAACTTGGCCGTACACCTCTCTGCCTAGACCGTACTCCCAGAGGCTTACCCCAATATGCATACACGGCCCCTGTATATAGAGCTCACCCAAAACGTACCCAAATTCTAAAATAAGTAGGATTCCTACTCTAATAAATATTTAAATCTATATTTAATTTATCTCTAATAGACTTAAATATTTATCCTAATCTAGTTAGATTTCTACTCTAATTAATATTTAAATCTTAATATATCTCCAATAGATTTAAATATTAATTCTTATCCAACTAGGAAATAATTACAAATCTAACCAAATCCTAACAATAAGTCTTCTCGAAATCGGCTTTAATACCGACGCTTTCTACTCCTACTCTCGAGCACCAACTAACAATCTCACTGGCTGTAACAAAGGAGTCTAGGGTAATCCGACCTTTTAGAAAAGTAGCTTGGGAGGGGGAGATGATCTCTTCCACTTCGCCTTCAAGTCTATTTGCGAGTACCTTGGATATAATCTTTTGAACACCGTTGATGAGACTGATAGGCCTAAAATCGCTAGCAGATTTAGCCCCCCTTTATTGGGGACTAGGCAAATGCAAGAATAGTACATAGGCCCAGAATTCATTGTACCGTCAAACAAGTCCCAAAAAATAATGTATAGGTCATCTTTGACCACCTCCCAGAACCGCTGGTAAAACCTCAAGTTGAATCCATCTAGCCCCGGGGCTTTGCCCCCGCCTAACTGAAAAGTGGCCTTTTGATTTATTCCATAGAAAAGGGAGAGGTGAGTTGCTCAGTGCAAAAAATTGGCTCAGTGCAAAGAATTGATCTACCGCTAAAGATACTGCTTCAATCACCTATTGTCAAGCAATCTGAGACTCCTGGGGCAAAGACTTTCTTGAATTTATTATAAAAATATTCCTTTTTAGCATCCTCCCTGTAAATTGTCCTACCTTCATCGACCGTTGCTATGGCATTAGCTTGTCTTTTTCCATTTGCCACTCCGTGAAAATATTTCGTGTTTCCATCCCCGTCCTGTAAATATTGTTCTCTTGCTCGAGTCTTCTATATTAACTCCTCGTTCGCAACAACAGCCGACAGTTGTATCTTGAGCTACTATCGGTACTTTAACTGTTGTGGAGTCAGGCATTGACATTCTTCTAAAATATCTAACTTTTGTATATATTTTGTAAATACCTTATTGGTTTTCAAAATAATGTAAAATCGCGAAGAACACTATTCTTTGATCCTCTTACGACTGTGTTTGAGTTTAGCCACAAAAGTGAAAACATGGTACTTTTTTGCGGCGTTTCATTCCACCATAAGGCATCAATTTACAAGTCTTTTCGAGATAACCGGACCTCTTTTAATCTAAACATTCGACTAATCATTTTATCACTAGTCGAGAGCATATTGATGTATGGTCGGATGTAATTCTCGGCATTGCCAACACCATAGTTAAAGGAAAGGCTTGATCCCACTCGGCAGATATCAGGAAGCGGTCTAGCTTGGACAAGGTAGGATTGCTCTACATGTTATACCACGTATAATTTTGGTTACCTATCGGCAAGTCAATCAACTCTAGTTCATTTAGTAGGTCAATGAACATAGCAATTAATCTTCCACTCTAATTCCTTGCCCTTCTCTCCCGCTAGTTTCTAGTTAGGTTGAAATCTCCGCACATCACCCACAAACCTCTACAAACACTTTTAAGAGCAGCAAGTTCACTATAGAATTTCTTCTTTCCTTCCCATGTTGGCGGACTGTAGACATTTGAAAGAAAATATTGAGTGCCGCTGGAGTTGTGTTTCAAATGGATAGTGAGAGAGAAGTTTCGGACTAATACTTCACTGCATGTAAAGTCCCTAGAACTCCAACAAGTGATAAGGCCACCCAACGTCCCTACTGATTTAATAAAGTGGCATTTATCTACAAAAGGTCCATCAAATGACTATAGAAGAGGATGAGAAACTATATCCACTTTAGTTTCTTGAAAACAAAGAACATATATCTTGAATTTAGAGACAGCTAACTTCACTAGCCTCTTTTTTCTCGGGCCATTTAGGCCCCTGATATTCCAACTACAAATTTGAAATATAGATAAACAGGAGAATGACTACACCATAAAAAGCCCTACAAACTCAAAAACCTAAGGAGAAACATGCAGAAAGTCTGTGAAGCTGCGCACATCGTCATCGTTCATAATTATTCCACACTTCGCACTTTTATTCTTAATCTTTCTATAGGCTGGCACACGTGACCCGTTAAATAGATCTTCTTTGTTCTTTCCCTGTGAGGTCGAAGGGAGCTTTTTCAAAGAGTCCAATTCCACGCCTTCCTTAGTAGGACTTTACACGCTTTAGCCCTGTCCAGCATTAGTTTGTTCATGCGATAGGCCAGACGGTTGCTCTTCCCGGGTGGTGTAGTAAATTCAATCAGCAGAGCGTCTCCCTAAGTTAGGTTAGACCTCAGATCATTCCCGCCCATATAATCATCAATCTGCACTGTTCCAGACTGCACTATATTGATACCCTGGTCAAAAGACAGGTGTAAACCAACTTGGGTTCCATTCAAATTTGAGCAGTGCTAGTGATAATCATTGGGCTTGCTAAAGGACCTGATACCCATTAAGCTCTTGTGGATTAGATTATTAATCCCTAGAAAGAGGGAGAAGGGGGTAAACAGACTCATAAGTCCGCTCCTCATGTCAGGATATGCGGCTCGAAAAATTCGCTGCAAGGTCTTGACCAAAGAGATAGATCGAATCTCTGCTGCCGCAAAGTAAAACTTCGGAAGGAAGGGGGCTCCGGATTGAGAACCAGGGAAAACGGGCCCACCCTGATGGATTTGGACTAGAGAGTCAGTGGGTTCACAGTATTAGAGTAAACCCATGTTGGCAAAACATAAATTTGAGCCCCATTAGGGTCGGGCCACCGAGGGTCGAGGCCTATAAGACATCTAGAGACGCTACCGCATAAAGCTTGGGTGGAACTTCTCTCGAGATTTCCTCCTTGCGTGGAATCGGAACAGAGCCTCTCTGACCCCGAGGCGAGGATACGACTACTACACCCAAATGCCGAGACACCGAAGCCCTAGAAGCAGGGCTCTTTGTTCGAGGGTTACCAGATCTGCTGCCTAGGTCCGAAATATTAAAAATCTCAAAAGTCGTGCCATCCATTATCTCAGGCAGATCGCCCCTATCCTCCCTTCTTTTATCCTTCCTCGTAAAACCCGTTCCACTATTTACTTTTGAATCTTTACTAGTTGTATCCAACAAACGGCTCCCGATAGGCACAGAGGTATGTTGGATGATCACGTCTTGGGATCTGGTTGCTCTAGTGCCCAAGCGTCAAGGAGGACATGCGAAAACCAGTGAGTAATAGGGAGGCTCCGACTCCCCTCAGGTCGCTGGTAGAGCCGAAACTTCGACGGAGCTCGAGGACGGTCGCCGGCACACCTATTTCTCAGGTATGATTAAACGCCTTCTATCTCTAATCTCCAATGAATTCTAAGTATCACCTTACCCTGAGGCATCGCCATTTCTAGATTCACTGTCATTCGCAACCCCACCAAGGTTACTGACCTTCCTTGCCATCTGACAACCTAGTAGATCCATTTGGTTTCCCCCTGCAAAGAGAATGCCACGGTCCTCCCCACCAAAGGGGGCAATCCTCTCCAGCTGTATAATCATGTGGACAATAAGATCCCCTATTGTGATCGAAAGTTAACCAACTTAATCCAAGCTTTAAACGTAATCCGAGAGCATGTAGCATCTTGTAGGGATTCCATGCATAACATCGAAGTTGGCAATGCAGTAAGGTAAACACCTCCCTGCTAATAAGGTCGTTCGGTCGCACCCACTGGGGTAGAAATATAACATAGTCCCTTTCGTGTTAGCGTGCTATATGAAAGTCGTTGGAGAACTCGCTGTAGTCATTGGCAAAAATCATTTCCTAAGGTAAATGACCAAGGTTGTCTGGCCCGATGACATTGGCGAGCACGACATTCCGACATTGTTGTTTTCGAATGTGGAGGCCTTCCAAGTAGTGGACAAAGACCTTCATCGTTTGGGGGGGGGGGGGGGGGGGGGGGGGGGGGGGGGGGGGGGGGGGGGGACTAATGGCCTTTTGCATCTTCGGTAAAACCCGAGTTCTACAGATTACGAGCTAAATGCTTGGATCTATAGCACAAGGAGCACTAAAGCGGGTCTCTACAGTTACGGGGGGCTTAGAAAGAGTGGAAACTTGGCAACGGTGAGGGAGGTGCCTGAGGAGGGCCTCTTTATAAGTCTGCTTTGGAAAAATCTCCGTCACTGTTGGGACCTTCTTCTTTCTCTATCGAGCAGAAGGGGCTTTCTTGTAGCATCTCTCCTTAGAGAGAGAAAGGTAGGGGGAGTGTGCTATACCCGATGGTCGAAGGGGCGAGGTCGCCTTCGAAGGGACAATATAAAGCTAAGGAATCTCCTTTGTGATCTGCCCAAGTAATCTTGAGGTTTGCCTTCTTGCTGTTGTATTCTCTAGCTTTTTTACCATCCTTGGATTCCTTGGATACCTTATGTTGAGGGAGGGATTCTGAGAGAACCTCATCATGGCTCTTATCTTTCAGTTGTAGGAAACGTCTTTCTAGCTCCAGGTCAAGAACATAGGAGAGGCTGGACTTGGGACTGTTCTTTATAATTGAGCTAATTTCTCCTTGGATGGACTTATTGTTAATATGAGACGAATAATTTTTTAAAGGTAATTTCAGCATAGATATGTAATATGTGTTGGAAAAATCTTTCAAGACTTTTAGTAAATTTATCTTTCAAACAATTTAAAACCAGCAAATTAAATTTGTAAAAATCCGAACAGGATCTAAATAATAAATGCTGTAAACGAAAAGGTTTAGAGAAGGCCTGTGGATCGAGGCGTGCAGAGCACTGTCCTAGAAGCGAGATTGCCCCTCTACGTGCGAGGCTTCCCGGCAATCACTTCCAGCGATACAACGTCCACGTTCCACCCCGTCGGCACGATTTCAAGGTGGCGCAAGGTGAACCCGGCAAGCTTTCAGAGATCCAGCAAATTGAAAATAACGAGGAAGGTAAGGGACGATCTGGAATATGGGATTAGGGTATGGCGCAGCAAGAGAGAGCAAGGAAAACGATCGGGTTAACCTCTTCTTAAACACCCGATGCGAGAGATCGTGCTCCAACGGCACGATTCCCAACTCCGCGAGGTAAGGGAAGAGATCGTGCTCCAACGGCACGATTTCTTGCTCCGCAAAGTAAGGATAAATAAAAATAAATAAAAATAAAATAAAAGAAATAAAAAGAACCGGGAGAAAGGACCACGCGCGCCGCCCGGCCCGGCTCTGCTCGTGCTCGTGCCGTGCGTGCGTGTGTTTAATCGAGAGTATAACTCTCACTTTCTCTCAAGCAAATAACAAGAGAATGAAAGAGTATATAAAAAGCATCAACAAGTCATTGGTTTCCAATGTGGGACTAAACCTCACATGTGGAAACCAAAGCATGGGCTCCCAAGTGAGGCCCATTATGGATTGGGCTCCTCAAGAGATAAATAAGTTTTAAATCACCAATAAAGCCCAATAAAATCCAACAATCCCCTACATGATTTAAAACTTCAAATAAAGACAGTAAACAAAACTGAAATTCAAAACAACTCAAAAGAACGCTGGATCTCTTATACCACGTATTCGGCGAAGGTACCTTTCGGGTTTGAACCTTCACTTAGTGCTTGTCTATGTACATCCGAGGGCACAATGGTGGACTACGCCTTGAACCAAGGCCGGTGAATCGGATTTCCACAAACCGCACACATGGTACAGCCGTTTGGGTTCAAAGCGGGTGAGCGCTATAAAGGCCATGCGCTGGTATCGATTCATGCGTGTTTTAGGGAACCGCCCTCTTCCCACAGTCGCGGCCTCATGACTCCACACATATAGTAGGTCCTCAAAGGGTATCTGCAAGGTCGTACCCTGCCTCATGGGTCTTGGAACCATTCAGGGCCAAAAGCCCTTCCTATCCACTTGCAGATATGAGCACTGTCGCCATAGGGATGAGGATACAAAAACAGTGCTCCTCAAGCTACCTGTTCGACTTGTTACTACCCATTGAACCTGCAACAGGTTGGGTTGCCATCGCCGGTAACTTCTATTGTGGGCTAAGCCCCATCCCCCTCGACGATTCTAGGATCACGGTCCTAGACAAACCCTTGGTGAGCTGATCAGCCAAGTTTCTTGCAGATCTCACAAATTCCAATGCAATCACATTTTCTTTCAAATTCTGTCGAACGAACTTCTGTCTCATTTTCATAAATCTGTTCATCTTAGTCTCCACATTCTCTTGGGCACATTTGTTAATTGCAGCTCTACAATCACAATGAATAGACACAGGTGCTAAAGGTTGCTCCATCAGTGGTAGATCATAAAGAAATTCTCTCATCCACTTAGCCTCTGTTACAGTAGTGTCTAAAGCTATCAGTTCAGATTCCATAGTACTTCTAGAAATCAAAGACTGTTTAGTTGACTTCCAAGAGACAGCTGCTCCTCCTAGGAGAAATACAAATCCTGTAGTCGACTTTACATCAGCTGTATCACTAATCCAATTCGCATCACTATATCCTTCTAATACTGCAGGAAAACCACAATAGTGCAATCCAAAGGATACAGTCCCTTTCAAATATCTCAACACTCTTTCTAAAGCATTCCAATGCTCTCTGTTTGGATTATGGGTATATCTTCTCAATCGATTTACAGCATAAGCCAAGTCAGGTCTAGTGTAATCAACTAGATATCCTAAGGATCCGATAATCTGTGAATATCTATTCTGGCCTATTGGATCTCCTCTATTCTTTTTAAGATGCACGCTAGAATCATAAGGTGTCACTACAGGTTTAATATCAGAATATCCAAACTTCTTCAATAATTGTTCACTGTAGTGAGATTGGCTCATAATAATTTCTTTCGACTTTCTAATGATCTTCATATTGAGAATCACATCTGCTTGTCCAAGATCTTTCATATCAAAGTTCTTATTCAGTAATTTCTTCACATCATTTATCACATTCATATTAGTACCAAAGATCAAAATATCATCAACATACAAACATAATATCACAATCTGTCCATCATACTCTTTCGAATATACACATTCATCAGACATGTTCACATGAAAACCATTTGATACAACCAAAGAATCAAATTTCAAATGCCACTGCTTAGGAGCTTGCTTTAATCCATATAAAGATCTAGTCAATTTGCACACTTTGTTCTCATACCCAGAAACCACAAATCCTTCAGGTTGCTTCATATAGATCTCTTCATCTAAATCACCATTTAGAAAGGCTGTCTTAACATCCATTTGATGAACAATCAAATCATGAACAGAAGCTAAAGCAATCAACACTCTAATAGAGGTAATCCTGGCAACAGGAGCATATACATCAAAATAATCTACCCCAGGCTTCTGTGCAAAACCCTGTGCCACTAATCTAGCCTTATACTTATCTACAGATCCATCAGGTTTCAACTTCTTCTTAAAAATCCATCTACAGCCTACAGGCTTACATCCTAGAGGTAAATCAGATAACTCCCAAGTATGATTCTGTAGAATAGACTGCATCTCAAGATTAATAGCCTCTTTCCAAAACGATGCATCTACAGACTTCATAGCTTGGTCATAGGTAGATGGGGTGTTTTCTACAAGTAGGACACAGAAATCATCTCCAAAAGTTTTCTCTACTCTAGGACGCTTACTTTTTCTAGGCTCAATCTCTGCTATAGGTTCACTGACTCTAGGTCTGCTAGAGCTACCTACGAGTTCAGCAGGAATAGATCTATCTACTCTAGTCTTAAAAGGAAAAATATCCTCAAAGTACACAGCATCTCTAGCCTCAATGATTGTATTGTTAGAAATCTCACTAATTTCAGAATTCACCACTAAAAATCTGCTAGTATTACTATCCTGTGCATAACCCACAAAAATCGTATCGACTGTCTTAGGTCCAATCTTCCTTTTCTTATTCTCAGGTATTTTTACTTTAGCTAGGCACCCCCACACTTTAAAATAATTTAAATTAGGCTTCCTACCTTTCCAAAGCTCATAGGGAGATACATCAGAATTCTTGTGAGGAATCCTATTTAAAATCATACATGCAGAAATCAAAGCTTCCCCCCACAAGTTCTCAGGTGCGCCTGAACTAATAATCATCGAGTTTATCATATCCATCAAAGTCTTATTCTTACGTTCAGCAACTCCATTAGATTGAGGTGTATAAGGAGCAGTCACTTGATGTACAATTCCAAATTCTTGACGGAAACTAGTCATCTCATTTGAAGTATATTCACCACCTCGATCAGATCTCAAAATTTTGATTTTCTTATCCAACTGATTTTCTACTTCAGCTTTATAAATTTTGAATCTGCTAAGAACCTCATCTTTTGATTTAATCAAGTAGACATAGCAAAATTTCGAATGATCATCTATAAAAGTCACAAAGTACTTATTTCCACCTCTACTAGGTCTACTTCCATCACAAACATCACTGTGCACAAGTTCTAGAAGATCACAATCTCTATCGACAGATTTAAAAGGTTTTCTAGGTTCCTTAGCTTGCACACATATTTCACATCTATGATCAGGTAAATCAGATTTGGGAATCAAATCAAGATGCATCAATCTTTTGACAGTATTAAAATTCACATGTCCTAATCTTCCATGCCAAATATTAGTAGAAATAACATTCAAAACAACAGCATTATTATTCATCGGAAATGAAGATACAGAAAGTTTAAACAAACCATCACTCAAAAAACCTTTCCCTACAAAGTTCACACCCTTTGTTATTACTACCCTATTACATTCAAAAACTAACTTAAAACCCTGCTGAACTAAAAGAGAACCACTAATCAAATTCTTCCTAATATCGGGAACATGGTGGACTCCGTGCAAGGTTAAGGTCTTCCCAGAGGTCAACCTCAAATCCACTCGACCTGTCCCAAGCACGCGAGAAGAGGCTGCATTCCCCATGTTCACCGATCCTCCACATGCGTCCTGATAAGTGGAAAACCACGAACGATCAGAACAAGCATGGACATTAGCTCCAGTATCTATCCACCAATCAGAAGAACTAAGGGCAAGGTTAACCTCAGGTAAACTAGATCCTAACCTGATAGTGGAGTCAGAAGGGTCAGAACCGGCAGTCAGCATATTCGTCTGGCGCTCAGGTGGAGCTCCCTTCTTCTTCATTGGCGCGGAAGGCCGAGTCTTGCGAAAGTAGCAATCCTTCGCAAAGTGGTTCGTCTTCCCGCACACAAAGCAACCAGAGTTGCCTCCACTTCCCTCAGGTTTAGGCTTCTTAAAGTTTGGGTTAAACTTTCTATGATGGAACGGCTTCTTCTTAAAGTTTCTATAAGGCTGAAAGTTTCTACCCTTATTTTTAGGATGCTCTACTAGGTTGGCTTGGGTAGTAGGCTCATTAGGCTTCTTATCCCTAGCTCGGTTCGACTCTTCTATCCTAATGGATCTTAGGACAAAATTCAGGGATAGCTCTCTCTGATTGTGGTTAAGATCGTTTGCATGGTTCGTCCAAGAGGGTGGCAACTTATCTATAAGGGCAGCAACTAAGAAACTCTCATCAAGATCTACACCACTAGATCTAAGTTGCTCAACTATGTGCTCAAAATCATGAAGCTGGTCAGACATAGACTTATTATCTACCAGTTTAAACTTAATCAAATCTGAAGCCTGATATCTCTTCTGGGTAGGATCAACCTGACCGTACTTATTTTCTAAAGATGTCCAAAGCTCCCTAGCAGTTTTCATACTACAGTAGATGTCATAAAGTTTATCTGATAGGGTGCTAAGAATCCGGTTCAAACAGTGATAATTAATCATATCAGGATTAATAGGAGGTACAGATCTAGGTGCAGAAGTAGTAGCAGTATCAGCATCAGCAGAGGGAGGAGTGGATCCAGCTTGGGCTTGACTCCTAGGTAGTGTTTGGTTCGGGGTTAAAGGGAGGGTTAAGGGGGTTAACCCCCCTTTATCCCCAAACAAGAAAACGTTGGGGTGGGGTTTGTTAACCCCACCCCTTGGGGTTATCCCAGGATAGGGTGGGGTTAACAAACCCCACCCCCCCTAGAATTGGGGTGGGATTAAAGTTAATCCCACCCCAATTTAATTTTTAATATAAATTTAAAATTTTAATTTTAATTTTTAAATTTTTAAAATTTATAATTTGTAAGTTAAAATTAATATTTTAAAATTAAAATTTTACATTTAATATTTTAAATTTTATACTTGAATTTTTTAATTTTATAAAAGTTATCTATTTAAATTTGAAATTTGAAATATAAAATAAAAAATTTAATTTCAAATATAATAATTAGGGTCAAATCATTATTTTTTATTTATAATTACCCACTATTCTTCTTATTCCATCTAATATATCCAAACGCTATTTTTCTTAATCCCGGGAACAACTCAATTTTCATCCAAACGCAAAATTGGTCTATTCCAGGCTTAACCCTGAACTTAACCCTATCCCTGGAATAATTAATTCTTACTTAACCCCGAACCAAACGAAGCCCTAGTAAACGGTCTAGTGACCGCAGTCTGAATTGCACCTTCAGGTGCAGATCCATTACTATTTTCGGTAGAATCCGAAATAGCAGAAACCAGCCCAAGCGTGGTGAGCCAGAACCTCATTTGGTTCTGCCACCTTCTAAAATTACGACCATCAAACGTGAAAGGTTTCGCCGAATTGTCCATAATGGAAAATCTGTTTACAAACAATCCTACCGTAATGTCACAATATTGTTCTAAAGTTCAGGAAGATTATTAAATTTATATAGTATGCTACGAATTATCAGAACAGTAAGAACATAAATATATTAATTTGCAGGAACAAGAATAATATATAAATGATAGCAATATCAATCGCAAGATATATATTTAAACTACAGCAATAGCAAAACAATACTGTACTAAAAGAAACTGAAAGATTAAAATACTCTCGCTTCTAGATTGTTGGAAAAATCTTTCAAGACTTTTAGTAAATTTATCTTTCAAACAATTTAAAACCAGCAAATTAAATTTGTAAAAATCCGAACAGGATCTAAATAATAAATGCTGTAAACGAAAAGGTTTAGAGAAGGCATGTGGATCGAGGCGTGCAGAGCACTGTCCTAGAAGCGAGATTGCCCCTCTACGTGCGAGGCTTCCCGGCAATCACTTCCAGCGATACAACGTCCACGTTCCACCCCGTCGGCACGATTTCAAGGTGGCGCAAGGTGAACCCGGCAAGCTTTCAGAGATCCAGCAAATCGAAAATAACGAGGAAGGTAAGGGACGATCTGGAATATGGGATTAGGATATGGCGCAGCAAGAGAGAGCAAGGAAAACGATCGGGTTAACCTCCTCTTAAACACCCGATGCGAGAGATCGTGCTCCAACGGCACGATTCCCAACTCCGCGAGGTAAGGGAAGAGATCGTGCTCCAACGGCACGATTTCTTGCGCCGCAAGGTAAGGATAAATAAGGATAAATAAAAATAAAAAGAACCGGGAGAAAGGACCACGCGCGCCGCCCGGCCCGGCTCGTGCCGTGCGTGCGTGTGTTTAATCGAGAGTATAACTCTCACTTTCTCTCAAGCAAATAACAAGAGAATGAAAGAGTATATAAAAAGCATCAACAAGTCATTGGTTTCCAATGTGGGACTAAACCTCACATGTGGAAACCAAAGCATGGGCTCCCAAGTGAGGCCCATTATGGATTGGGCTCCTCAAGAGATAAATAAGTTTTAAATCACCAATAAAGCCCAATAAAATCCAACAATATGTAATTAGAAAGAGAGAGAGAGAGAGAGAGAGAGAGAGAGAGAGAGAGAGAGTCATATGAGGCAGTTTTGGTGATGGAGATATTAGGTGGAGTTCGATAGAGACATGTGGGATGGGATGGCAAAAAAGGGGCGCCCGCGCCATTGGACTCACATGCGATGTTAGGTTGGGCCAAATCACAATTGAGACCTGTGGACGTTGTGTCTATACTCTTTTAGTGAATTGGTTATATTTTTTCTAACAGCTCAAGCTTTTAAAATTAATAGTTAGCGCAAGCGATCCTTGGGTTGCCATCTTCTTTGGCGTTGCCCTCTTCTTCTCCCATATTATCTACCACCGCAAACCAGCCTGCTCCTATTACTTCGACACATTCTGTTGAGCTAAGTACATTGGGCCTTGTTCTTTTGGCTATATAATTTTGGTGAAGTCAAATTTCTTATTTTTATGTTTTCTTACTATGTATGTAGGCGTCCTATTTGTAAGCCTTTGGATTATGATTCTTTTGATTCAAAGGGCCATATTTGATAGCTTCTTTCTTAGGGGCTAAAATGAGGTGATTAGAGAATTAGAGAAAACAAGAGAGAAATGGAGAGTGAGAAAAGAAGTGGAAAAAAAGAGAGAAAACCCTAGAGCTTTGTCTAATCTTAATTCTATCAAGAAGGAGGTAGGATCTTCCTTTTGAGGTGTGGTTTATACCATTTGAGCAGAGTTAGAGATTATTGGAACTCCTTTATACCTTGGAGTGAAGGTGATATATCTCTTATTTATTTCTCTCTTGTAATCTCCAAGTTTTATAGTAAAAGTTTCTTTTGTATTGTTCTCTCGTGGATGTAGGTATAGTTGAACCACATAAATGTTTGTGTTCCTGTGATTTTCTTTATTTTGTTATTTCTTTTGTGTTTGGCTCTCTATCGGATGCTTATAGGGTGCGGGTTCTGAAATTGCCTACCAAAGCACTGAATATTGATTATACATTATTTTTTAATAATAAATATACACATGTACTAAAGTAAAACTCTTTGAAATATTTAAAATATTTACCGTGAGATTCCAAATAGTGAGGACAAAATTAATACATGGCCAAAAAGTTTTGGAACTAGTGCACTCGAGCCAAAGCAGTCGTCATCACTAGGGGTGAAAATGGTCAAATGCGGTCGAATATTTGACAAAATATATTCATATTCATAGTTTTTCGGATGCGAATATATATCAGATGCTAAATTTTTGTTATCATATCCACTAGAAAAATTCGGACTCATATATGAGTAGAATTTTCGTTATCATATCCATTAAAAACCCTAATATCCTTGATCCAAGGACCAAAAAGTCGGAAGTACCAACTCCTTTATGCTTTCGAGAGTATAGTAGCTTTACACATAATATATATTAATATGCATATATAAATATGAACTATTTATATAAACTAAAATTAGAGCGAGTAAGACACATAATGCAATTAAAAGTGTCTTACTCGTTCATAATAAAATAAAAGGTCGATCGGATCTAATTATCTATTTTTAAAAATTTTAATTTTGCAACGTAGTTTTTTAGTTTATTTGATTTTAGTCTGACATAAGTAGAGTCAACGGGAGTCAAGTGAACTAATAACCGAAATGCAAGAGAAGGGATAGTAGAGTAGTTGTGGTTTGCATGATTATTGAGACGACCTAGTTGGTCGGTGGTGATCGCCTGTCGTTCCGAGCGATCCTAGTACATTGGTTTACCAGTTGCTTCACGGCTCGTTGCCGTTCTGTGGATTGAGCATTCGCATCGATCGTCATAGCTCCCCTAGCACCTCACGTTTGCCAACGGTCTGATCCACCGTTCAGGGCATCTTTTCCGGAAAAAGGGTCGTTGAGTTGTTCCAACCCGTGAGCCTCGACGCCGCGTGCATTTTGCAGGTGTTGTGCCAGCGCTGAGCAGAGTGTGACATTATCAGGGATACGTCCCGGTGGCTATGATTGGGTATACTTTGTGGTTATCTCCATTGATGCATATACTATTTGCTTACAATAGCATAGTTGATCAGTTGTATGTCAGCCTCATACTTACTTGTGCTATTGTTTACCTTATCTATCTTTTGTTGACCCTCGTGCCGGTGTGTACACCTCGCCTTCGTCGGCTTGCGGTATCCACTGGGAGGGAAGACATGTTTACATGTTCTCACCCCCCGCCCTCGTTGTTGTTTTCAGGTGAGCAGGGTGGTGAGAGTCGGGACGCAGCGAGGCACGCCTAGTTAGTGGTACTAGAGGTCCCGACCTGTGAGGCTTCCCTCTGCAGATTTGGTTACCACCCTTATCCTCTATTAGTTAGTTATGGATATGGTTCAGTTACACTGTGGTTGTTTTGTCTAGCATGCTATGGTTTTGGTACAGTTATATTTTGGATGTGCTTTCTTGAATGCTTAGATATTGTGGATTTGGTTTAGTATTGATGTGTGGATGCTGATGCTTTAGATCTATCATTGTTGCTTTATATCGCACATCTTGGATTTCTACCTGTAGTATACTGAATTTCAGTGCATCGTACCGAACTTCTGCAAATTGTAGAGTTCCGGTGGAAAAATGGCATGAGAGGCTATATGTGAGGCTTCGGCCAAGTTTGGGACTTGTGTGAAGAGTTTTCGGCGCAAGCGAGGCGCGAAAACGGACTTCGAAAAGTTAAAACTGCTAAACTTGTGAAGTCTGCACTGGATTCCGGTATGTGGATCTCCATACCGGTACTGAAGTGAATAGTACCGGTATGTGCATAAGGAATACCGGAATGTCGTGGTCGAAAATCCAGCTCTCGGGTTTTGCGGAATTCTCCGGGAAATACTGGAATGTCGCTGTATACTGGTATGTGAAAGAGGATACCGGTACGCGATGGTCGAAACAGTAAAACCAGCTCTCGGGTTCTGCGGAATTCTCCGAGGTATACCGGAACCAGCACACCCGTATACCGGTATGCATATGCGCATACCGGTATACAATGCCCAGTTTTGGCTGGTTGAGAGTGTTAAGTGTGGAGAAGGGCAATTTGGTCTTTTCACACTCAAAGGAGGGTTTGAAAGGCAGGGAACACCCCCCTTTCTCAGTCACCTTCTTCTCCACTTCTCCTTTTCATCTTCTCCACTTTCTCTCTCTAGAAATTTCTCCAAAACTTGGAGAAAATGGTGGATTGATCTTGGAAAAAGCTTCCAAAGGAGAAAGAAAGCTTCTTGGTGCAAGAAGGAGCTTGGGGATTTCGTGATTAAGGTTAGTACCTCACGTTTTGGGTTCAAACCTTGGATTTAATCCTTTGAAATGAGGTTTTTGGGAACCCTTGGCAATCTAAAGCACAAAATGTGGGAGATTGGCCATGGAACCTAGGGTTTGGCTTGCATGCATGCAAATCTTAGGTAGAATGAGGGTTTTTACAATGAGAGGTTCTAAAAATATTTGGACCTTCGAAAATTACAATTGAGGCATAGGAAATCATGTTAGAACACTTGATTTCACATGTTGAGTTGAATTTAGGGTTCGTAACGAGTAACGAACCGTTTTCTTGTAGAAGCTTGGGTTGAAGCAAGAACTCAAAGCTTGGACACTTAGGAGCTTGAAGAATACAAGAATTTGGAAGCTCTTGAGGTGGGTTTGTGTTTACCGAAGTGATTAGGTCACTTCCATGTCTAGGGTAAATATCCATTTAAAGATAAAATGGTATGTGTTGTGAACCCTAGAATTTGCATGTTGGCAAAGGTAAAAATCATGATAGGTTGAACAATGAGATCCTATTGCATGATGTATATTTCAAGTATAATTCAAATATTAATACTTGTTGCATGGTTGCATGTATGGTTAAACCTAGTGTTATTGAACATAGGTTGGACATGAGGATTAAACCTAGTGTTATTGAACATAGATTGGACATGAGGATTAAACCTAGTGTTATTGAACATAGGTTGGAACATGTGAGATTGAAACCTAGTGTCATTGAACATAGGTTTGACATGAGATTGGAACCTAGAGTCATGGAACCTAGGTTGATAATGAGAAAGTAAGCCTAGTGTTATTGAACATAGGCGAGACTTAATGACTTGAACCTAAGGTCATGAGACTTAGGTTGGCAAGTGAAAAATGTGAACAACGGGATGTGCGACGATTTTGCTATCCCGGGTAGGCGACGATTTCGCTACCACGCCATGAGTTGGCGGTGTTGAGCGGGATGTGCGACGATTTTGCTATCCCGGGTAGGCGACGATTTTGCTACCATGCCACGAGTTGGCGGTATCGACACGGGATGTGCGACGAGTTTGCTATCCCGGGTAGGCGACGATTTCGCTACCACGCCTTGAGTTGGCGGTGTCGAGAGGGGATGTGCGACGAGGTTGCTATCCCGGATATGCGACGAGTTCGCTATCCATGCCATGTAATGGCGGTGTTGAGACGGGGTAGGCGACGATTTTGCTATCCCGAGTATGCGACGAGTTCGCTATTCGAACTAGGAGGTGACGAGTTCACTCCTTGGATGTTGGAACAATTATGGTGAGACGGCGATTCCGAAACCATAATAAATGACAAGTAAATGAACTTTAGTCAATGTGAGACATAGGATGAACCTAGGAGAGAATGATAATTTATATTTTATTTGGTTGCATCCTTTATGTTTATTTACAAGCATGTAAATAATTGTTGCATAGTTATATGTGATCTAACTTATGCATATGGTGTTTCTTTGGACCTGGTGGGTCGAGCTTCTCTCTTGGGTGGCCTTACCCACTGGGAACTATGTTTATAGTTCTCACCCCACATTTTTCAGGTCCTTCCGCGAGTGAGGCGGCGTAGCGAGGCAAGGGTTTAGCTCTCTAGATAGCGGCCCTTCCATTTTGGTGATATTTAGAGTGTACCCCTAGTTTTGGATTATGATAACATAGGAGATTTTCATTCTCGTATGAATGTTGTATATTTCATAGTTTTGGAACATGATGTATGGAATGAAAAGAAAAATTTGGGCATGTATAAATGTGCAATGTGATGTAATAGAAGTAGAACTTCTTTATGTTGATGCTTTTCTTGTGCAACTCTTGTACTCCGTTCCTAGTTGGAACCTCGTGGATAAGCTTGTGTTGTGACGCCTTGGGCGGGTAGAAGAGGTTCTATCTGTTCGGCGGGTCTGGGGCATGCGCCCGTGCGGTTATCCTTTCCACCTAGTCGGTGTAAAAGGGCCGGCAGGGCGTGACATACTGAGGTGGTATCAGAGCGTAGAAACGGTCTAGGTTGACCTAAGAAACCCTAGGATGGAAATGACCCTAGGAGTGTAGGCTCGTGAGTGACGAGATCTTCGATGTGGCGAAAGATAAGAGATTGGGTTATGTCCTTATGCCTCTAGTTGGAAATAGAGGTAGATTCGAGGTGTGTCTTATTCTTCACAAAGAGTGTTCATGTTGGCGGCCGACAACATGAAAACCAAGTGAGGGGAATAAGGACCCTTGTGTGACTTTCGCCTAGATTGGGTTCACATTTATTTTCGTGAAGTATAGTGTTGCGAATGACCTTGAATGTCATGAAATGACCAAAGTCATTGTGTTTTCAGGATAATGGTACGTGGACGGCCTCCTACGAGGGCTGAGCTCGGGAGAGCGAGCGCGGCTCCCGAACAGTTCGGGGAGGGCGAGAACTCGGGTCTTCGTAATGAGTTGACCGAGTTGATGGGCGTGGTTCGGCGACAGGCCGAAGCCATGCAGCGACAGGAGGAGCAAATTAAAAAGCTCCAAGATGAGATGACGCAGCAAGCGGCTGCGATTCGGGAGGAGAGAACGGGAGTACCTCCGGCCTCTGCTTCGGCACCGGCCGAGGAGGTGACACCGGCGCCGGCTGTGGCGCCACCGGCATCACCGATTGTAGCCGGTAGGTCGGGTACTCCTATGCCCGACTCCGAGATGGAGGATGCAGAGCGAGAGCGCGCACTTTCGGCTCTCATGAGGTTCAAGAAGTTCAACCCGCCTATCTTCAACGGAGAGAACGTGGATCCATGGGATGTAGAGACATGGATTGATGCCATGGAGACACTCTTCGAGGATCTATACACCTTGGAGAGGGACAAAGTGCATCTCGCCGTTCATTGCTTGGAACGATCGGCGAAGGTGTGGTGGAAGGGAGTCCGACGTGATCGACTCCCTAGCCTTCCGCCACCGACATGGGAGGAGTTTCGGGGTATGGTATTTGCCGCCTACTTCCCCGATAGCGAGAAGAGGAAACTTCAAGAAAGGTTCCGCAAGTTGAAGCAAGGGAACCGCACCGTGCGTGAGTACGAGAGGGAGTTCTCGTACATTATAAACTGTGTACCGCACGTTGTCCGCGGAGAATTGGACAAGGTCGACTGTTTCGTGCGCGGACTTCGACCGGAAATCTTTAAGGCGGTGCACGCCCTCAAACTTCGGACCTTTGCGGAGGTCTTGGACCGTGCTCTTTGGGTGGAGCACGAAAATGCATGTGCGCGCGAGGAGCGCGAGTCTTGGGAGAAGGAAAAAGATAAGGAAAAAGGGAAGAAGCGACCGGCGGGTGGCTCGGGTGGGTAGTCTAGCTCTAAGCGGCCCCCGAAGCACTCGCAGTCGCAGAATCAGTCCCGAGGGTCCCGACGGAATCGATCCTCGACCCAGTGCCCGATTTGTAGCGGCCCCCACCACCCTCAGCAATGTGACTATCGTGAGGGCCGGTGCTACAAGTGCGGACAGCAAGGGCATATGCGGTACAACTGCCCGATGGATGATGGCCGAGCTCCGTCGTCGGCATCGGCATTTGCACCACCGAGACAGCTTGCGGGCATTCCACCCGCGGCGATGTCGGCGGGCCGTACCCAGCCGCCGAGACCAGTGGAGGGCCAGCGGCCAGCACCCAGTGGACGGGTATTCGCCTCTCAGGTGGAGGAACCTTCTGCCCAGGAGGACGTCGTGGCAGGTATTGTGTTAATTAAAAGCATTCGATGTAGAGCTTTGTTTGATACTGGTGCATCGCATTCATTCATTGCTCGATCATTTGCTACTGCACATGGAATAGAAATTATAGATGCCACACATGCAAGAACTGTGCAAGTACCTGAACACACCTTTTGCGTACATCACGCGTGTGTAAATTGCCCCGTGAGGGTTGAAAACTGGATCATGCCAGCTAATTTGCTGGTATTAAATCGAATGAATGAATATGATTTGATCCTAGGAATGGATTGGCTCTCGAGGTATCATGCTACTATCGATTGTAAGAGCCGGATAGTAAAGTTCAAAGAACCCGGGCACAAAGAGTTTGTGTACCATGGGTGTAAGAGTTCGCTCTTTGCTTCAATGGTGTCCACGTCGCAAGCAAGGAAGCTTATTGCTAGTGGATGCATTGCCTACTTGGCGACGGTAGTGGATGACCGAAAGGAAGTGTTGGGACTTGAGGACGTTCCTATAGTCCAAGAGTTCTCGGATGTATTTCCGACGGAGTTGCCCGGAATGCCACCGGACCGGAAAATAGAATTTGTGATCGATTTGCTCCCGGGTACGGCACCGATCTCTAAGGCCCCGTACAGGATGGCACCCGCGGAACTGAAGGAATTGAAAGCACAATTGCAAGATTTAATGGACAATGGCTTCGTAAAGCCAAGTGTGTCACCTTGGGGAGCCCCTGTTCTATTTGTGCGAAAAAAAGACGGTTCGCTGCGGTTATGTGTAGATTACCGCGAGTTGAATAAAGTGACCGTCAAGAATAAGTACCCGTTACCCCGAATTGATGACTTATTCGATCAATTGCAAGGGTCTCAGGTGTATTCAAAGATTGACTTGCAATCCGGTTATCACCAATTGAAGATCAAACCGGAGGATGTGCATAAGACCGCGTTTAGGACGCGGTATGGACATTATGAATTCACGGTTATGCCTTTCGGGCTTACCAATGCCCCGGCAGCGTTCATGGATTTAATGAACCGTGTGTTCAAACCACTATTGGATCAATTTGTGGTTGTGTTCATAGATGATATTCTTGTCTACTCTCGGAGTGAAGAGGAACATAAAGAGCACCTAAGGATTGTGCTTCAAGTTCTTCGAGAGAACAAGTTATTCGCCAAATTGAAAAAGTGCGAATTTTGGATTCGTGAGGTCGCTTTCTTGGGTCATGTGATCTCCGCGGAAGGAGTATCAGTAGACTCTATGAAAGTTGAGGCAATCAAGGATTGGCCTCGCCCGACCAATGTCACGGAAATACGAAGCTTTTTGGGTCTTGCGGGGTACTATCGGCGGTTCGTGGAGGGATTTTCAAAAATCTCCGGTCCACTAACGCGTCTTACCCGCAAGGGAGCCAAATATGTTTGGAGCGAGGAATGCGACCAAAGCTTTAAGGAGCTAAAGGAAAAGTTGACTTCGGCTCCGGTTCTCGCCTTGCCGATTGCGGGGGAGGGTTTTGTGGTGTATAGTGATGCATCACGACGTGGTCTTGGGTGTGTGCTTATGCAAAAAGGACAAGTAATAGCATATGCCTCTCGACAGTTGAAAAGCTATGAGCAAAATTACCCCACCCACGACCTAGAGCTTGCGGCGGTGGTTTTCGCACTCAAGTTGTGGAGACACTACTTGTACGGGGAGCATTGTGAGGTTTACAGGGATCACAAAAGTTTAAAGTACTTATTCACTCAAAAGGAGTTGAACTTGAGGCAGCGGAGGTGGTTGGAGTTAATAAAAGATTACGACTTGACCATCTTGTACCACCCCGGTAGAGCCAATGTGGTGGCCGATGCGCTCAGTAGAAAATCCGTGGAGAACTTCGCAATTGAGATGACGGGACAAATACCGTTGATCAAAGAAATAGGCCGATTTGACCTGAAAGTCGTGGCCCCGGGCGTCCTCGCTAGACTTATGAATCTCGAGATTTGGCCAACTTTGTTGGAGCAAATAAAAGAAAAGCAATCCGGTGATCCGGAACTCCAAAAGGTGCGGAGTGCTATCGAGAGCGGGCGCGCCGGTGATTTTCATGTAGACTCGAAGGGCGCAATTCGATTCCAAAATCGATTGTGCGTGCCAAAAGTCGAGGATATTCGTGGGGAGATCTTGAAAGAAGCTCACACTTCTCCCTATGCGATTCACCCGGGCGGCACCAAAATGTACAAGGACCTCAAACTACATTATTGGTGGCCGGGAATGAAACTTGATGTTGGACGCTTCGTAGCACGGTGCTTAGTATGCCAACAAGTGAAGGCCGAGTGTCGCTTTCCGGCGGGAAAATTACTTGGTTTGCCCATTCCGGTTTGGAAGTGGGAGAATATCGCAATAGACTTTGTTGTGGGCTTACCTCGATCGCTAGGTGGCCACGACGCGATATGGGTGGTGGTGGATCGTTTGACAAAATCGGCACACTTTTTGCCAATCCACACCACTTGGTCGGGAGACAAGTTAGCGCAAGTCTACCTGGACGAGATTGTGCGGTTGCACGGGGTCCCGACCTCGATAGTTTCAGATCGAGATCCCCGTTTCACATCGCATTTTTGGAAAAGCTTGCAAGAAGCTTTGGGTACACTGCTCGATTTCAGTTCAGCATTTCATTCTCAAACTGACGGTCAATCGGAAAGAACAATTCAGATTTTGGAGGATATGCTGCGAGCGTGTGTGTTGGACTTCAAGGGTGCGTGGCCTACTCACTTACCGATGGTTGAATTTGCTTACAATAATAGCTATCAAGCTAGCATCGGTATGGCACCTTTTGAGGCCTTGTATGGAAGGAAATGCCGCTCTCCTATTCACTGGAGCGAAGTCGGCGAGAGAAGGGTCTTAGGACCGGACGTGTTGCGTGAAGCGAAGGAAAAGGTCCGCTTGGCACGCGAACGCTTATCGACGGCGCAATCTAGACAAAAGAGTTATGCGGATCGACGTCGACGAGATTTGGAATTCGCGGTAGGAGACCGCGTCTTCTTGAAAGTATCACCCATGAGAGGGGTGAAGCGATTTGGTGTTCGGGGTAAGTTGAGTCCCCGTTACATTGGACCCTATGAGGTTTTGGAGCGTGTGGGATCCGTGGCATATCGGCTAGCTTTGCCGCCAAAACTTGCGGGGATACACAATGTGTTTCATGTATCGACCCTCCGCAAGTATATGTATGATCCGGCGCACGTCCTCGAGTATGTGCCTATGGAACTTCATGAGGATATGACTTATGAGGAGTTTCCCTTGTGTATCATGGATCGCGAGGTGAAAGGTTTGAGGAACCGTGAAATTCCTTATGTAAAGGTACAATGGACGAATCACGGTGAGCGCGAAGCTACGTGGGAATTGGAAAGCTCGATGAAGGAGCGGTTTCCTTACCTCTTCGCTGAGTCCAGCTGAGGTATGATTTTAGTTTCGCGGCCGAAACTCTCTTTAAGGGGGGTGGAATGTAGTACACTGAATTTCAGTGCATCGTACCGAACTTCTGCAAATTGTAGAGTTCCGGTGGAAAAATGGCATGAGAGGCTATATGTGAGGCTTCGGCCAAGTTTGGGACTTGTGTGAAGAGTTTTCGGCGCAAGCGAGGCGCGAAAACGGACTTCGAAAAGTTAAAACTGCTAAACTTGTGAAGTCTGCACTGGATTCCGGTATGTGGATCTCCATACCGGTACTGAAGTGAATAGTACCGGTATGTGCATAAGGAATACCGGAATGTCGTGGTCGAAAATCCAGCTCTCGGGTTTTGCGGAATTCTCCGGGAAATACTGGAATGTCGCTGTATACTGGTATGTGAAAGAGGATACCGGTACGCGATGGTCGAAACAGTAAAACCAGCTCTCGGGTTCTGCGGAATTCCCCGAGGTATACCGGAACCAGCACACCCGTATACCGGTATGCATATGCGCATACCGGTATACAATGCCCAGTTTTGGCTGGTTGAGAGTGTTAAGTGTGGAGAAGGGCAATTTGGTCTTTTCACACTCAAAGGAGGGTTTGAAAGGCAGGGAACACCCCCCTTTCTCAGTCACCTTCTTCTCCACTTCTCCTTTTCATCTTCTCCACTTTCTCTCTCTAGAAATTTCTCCAAAACTTGGAGAAAATGGTGGATTGATCTTGGAAAAAGCTTCCAAAGGAGAAAGAAAGCTTCTTGGTGCAAGAAGGAGCTTGGGGATTTCGTGATTAAGGTTAGTACCTCACGTTTGGGTTCAAACCTTGGATTTAATCCTTTGAAATGAGGTTTTTGGGAACCCTTGGCAATCTAAAGCACAAAATGTGGGAGATTGGCCATGGAACCTAGGGTTTGGCTTGCATGCATGCAAATCTTAGGTAGAATGAGGTTTTTTACAATGAGAGGTTCTAAAAATATTTGGACCTTCGAAAATTACAATTGAGGCATAGGAAATCATGTTAGAACACTTGATTTCACATGTTGAGTTGAATTTAGGGTTCGTAACGAGTAACGAACCGTTTTCTTGTAGAAGCTTGGGTTGAAGCAAGAACTCAAAGCTTGGACACTTAGGAGCTTGAAGAATACAAGAATTTGGAAGCTCTTGAGGTGGGTTTGTGTTTACCGAAGTGATTAGGTCACTTCCATGTCTAGGGTAAATATCCATTTAAAGATAAAATGGTATGTGTTGTGAACCCTAGAATTTGCATGTTGGCAAAGGTAAAAATCATGATAGGTTGGACAATGAGATCCTATTGCATGATGTATATTTCAAGTATAATTCAAATATTAATACTTGTTGCATGGTTGCATGTATGGTTAAACCTAGTGTTATTGAACATAGGTTGGACATGAGGATTAAACCTAGTGTTATTGAACATAGGTTGGACATGAGGATTAAACCTAGTGTTATTGAACATAGGTTGGAACATGTGAGATTGAAACCTAGTGTCATTGAACATAGGTTTGACATGAGATTGGAACCTAGAGTCATGGAACCTAGGTTGATAATGAGAAAGTAAGCCTAGTGTTATTGAACATAGGCGAGACTTAATGACTTGAACCTAAGGTCATGAGACTTAGGTTGGCAAGTGAAAAATGTGAACAACGGGATGTGCGACGATTTTGCTATCCCGGGTAGGCGACGATTTCGCTACCACGCCATGAGTTGGCGGTGTTGAGCGGGATGTGCGACGATTTTGCTATCCCGGGTAGGCGACGATTTCGCTACCATGCCACGAGTTGGCGGTATCGACACGGGATGTGCGACGAGTTTGCTATCCCGGGTAGGCGACGATTTCGCTACCACGCCTTGAGTTGGCGGTGTCGAGAGGGGATGTGCGACGAGGTTGCTATCCCGGATATGCGACGAGTTCGCTATCCATGCCATGTAATGGTGGTGTTGAGACGGGGTAGGCGACGATTTTGCTATCCCGAGTATGCGACGAGTCCGCTACTCGAACTAGGAGGTGACGAGTTCACTCCTTGGATGTTGGAACAATTATGGTGAGACGGCGATTCCGAAACCATAAGTAAATGACAAGTAAATGAACTTAGTCAATGTGAGACATAGGATGAACCTAGGAGAGAATGATAATTTATATTTCATTTGGTTGCATCCTTTATGTTTATTTACAAGCATGTAAATAATTGTTGCATAGTTATATGTGATCTAACTTATGCATATGGTGTTTCTTTGGACCTGGTGGGTCGAGCTTCTCTCTTGGGTGGCCTTACCCACTGGGAACTATGTTTATAGTTCTCACCCCACGTTTTTCAGGTCCTTCCGCGAGTGAGGCGGCGGAGCGAGGCAAGGGTTTAGCTCTCTAGATAGCGGCCCTTCCATTTTGGTGATATTTAGAGTGTACCCCTAGTTTTGGATTATGATAACATAGGGGATTTTCATTCTCGTATGAATGTTGTATATTTCATAGTTTTGGAACATGATGTATGGAATGAAAAGAAAAATTTGGGCATGTATAAATGTGCAATGTGATGTAATAGAAGTAGAACTTCTTTATGTTGATGCTTTTCTTGTGCAACTCTTGTACTCCGTTCCTAGTTGGAACCTCGTGGATAAGCTTGTGTTGTGACGCCTTGGGCGGGTAGAAGAGGTTCTATCCGTTCGGCGGGTCTGGGGCATGCGCCCGTGCGGTTATCCTTTCCACCTAGTCGGTGTAAAAGGGCCGGCGGGGCGTGACACTACCCCTAGTGGTAGCGTTTTCAAATAAAGGTTTCCGTGTGGGAAACAGTTTTTAAATAGATTTCCGATCGATCGACTTTTGAGATTTCAAAAGAGAGTTCTCGTGTGGAGAACCGTTTTCAAATGATTCTTAAATGTTTGAGATTAGTGTTTCAAAATAAAGCTTCTGGGTAAGGAGTAATTTTCTAGAATGATCTGTTGTTTGTGCATCGCATCATCCTTCGCCTAAGGACTTGCTTAGATTCATACAGGTTTAAGGACTGTTAGCTGTATGAATCTTATTGAGCTGTTGTGTTGTTGTGATGAATGAATGGTGGTTGTGATCCTGTTGTATGTTGTGTACGCCGTGCAAATACAGGGGAGGTTCTGTCCGTGTGTACAGTGGACCCTGTATTTGTGGCGGCTCTGTACGTGGCGCGGGCTAGGCTTTTTTTTTAAAAAAATTGGCACGTATTTTCGCTTCTAAAACTAGCCCGGGGCGTGACAGTTAATGACTTTTTAAATTCAAAATTTGAATGCGTTGCTTATCTTTATAGATACATATTTTATGTAATTTATATAACTATAAATTCACTAACATTAACAATTAGTTTAAATTTATATTGAAATAGCTATCAATGACTTAAATTAAATAAATTTTAAAACAGATAATAAAATTAAAATTTTGAAAGAATAGATAGTCAAATCAAAATAGCTTATAGTTCGAATAACTTTTATACATTTCTATTTAAAAAAAAGAAAAAAAGCGTATAGAACTTACCTGAATTATGAACCATTTTGGGTCAGCTACCTCTTTTTTAAAAAAATTTGATTTCACTATACAATCTTTGAATTTGTTTGATTTCAGTCGGTTAATAATATTTCAACTTCAAAATTTAAGATAATTTCTCACTTTAAGGAATTTATATTTGCAAGAATTGTATGAATTATCTATATCTATTTCTATACTACTTATAAACTATGTTAGTTAATTCGCGAATAATTCGCGAATTATTCGCGAATTTTTGAAGAAACGAATAAAACGGTCCGTATACGTATTTTTTCCAAAAAATCGAAAAAATCAGGTTTTTTTGGTCAAAAATTAGTATTCGCGAATAATTCGCGAGGCAGAATTATTCGCGCCAAAAAAAACGGGTCGCTCAAAACAGAAAAAAGAAAAAAAAATTAATTTTCTAGGTCGCTATGATCCGAGGGGGCCTCGGGGTGCTGCGGTCGGCGGCGGTGGCGGCGGCGCCGGCCGAGGAAAAACCGTCGGAGATGGCCAATCGGTGGCAGCGGCAGCCGGAGCACTATCCGAGAGAGTGGGGGAGAGAGAGAGACAATCAACGAGAGAGGGAGAGGGAGAGGGAGATGGGGTGGGAAAGAGAGAGATGGAGGCGGCGGGTTAGGTAAGGGGGAGATAGGGTTAGGGTTGTTTAAGAATAATGTAAGTATTTATATAACTTGGGAAAAAAGCACTCTAGTCCCTCAAACTATTGTATTTTCTTCACTGCCCCTTTCCAGCCTGCGACAATTGCGTATACATCCCTTTTCATGCCATTTTTATAGCTCTTTATTTTTATTTTCTTAAAAATTATGAGTATTATGCTAATAGTATAAATTTTGAGAGAAAAAAAATTTAATTTAATAGCCGAATTTTTGATCCCAAATTTTTAATTGGTGAACGTATAATACCCGTATAAATCACATATCCGAATAATTGACGAATCCGTTTTTTAGTCGTATTTTTCAACGAATTTAAAAATTAAGATACGAATTTTATTCGTATAATATCCGTACCGAATTTTTTCCGAATTCGAATTAACTAACTATGCTTATAAAAGCGTGAGTTTTGAATTTTTTTCTCTTTCCAAAAATGCCTCTATCTTTTTTACTAATATTTTCATGTCCAGTAATTTTCAACCATTCATTTCAAATAATTATTCAAATAATAATTTATTCTCAAATACAGATCTTAAAAGTATCTGTCACTTTTGTTGACAAAAATACCCTCAATATTCTACGCGTTTCTCAAATATTTCTTTTCTACCCACTAATCACGTAATACGTAAAATTAAATTTATCTCATATCTAACGTAATACTGCCAATTACGTAATACGTAAAATTAAATATATCTCCTATTTACGCGTTTTCTCTCCTATCTACGCGTTTTCTCAAATATTTTTTTCTATCTTTTTTACTAATATTTTCATGTCCAGTAATTTTCAACCATTCATTTCAAATAATTCTTCAAATAATAATTTATTCTCAAAACTAAATCGTTAATTAAATATAATTTAAAAAAAATATTCTATACGTCAAATATAAAGTATATCTTAATACCTTCGCATATAATATCTACAATATCCAATCTTATCTCATCATAATACTTATCCACACATATAGCATATCGTTTTTTAGTATTTCCTCATTTTTACCTATACTTTTCTCAAATATTTTTTTAGTAATATCCTTTTTTTATTTTCACCTATATTTTTTCTCAAATATTTTTTTTAGTAATATCTTTTTCTCATTTATCCCCTTCGCCGGCACCGGCACATCGTAATCGTCCTCCTCATCATCATCGTCATCGCCGGCGCCGACGCATTGTCGCCTTCGCCACTTTCGCCACAGTTGGAGAGGTATTTTGATCCCACCTAAAAATTTCTCTTTTTTTTAATGTGCCTTTATACTATTTTAGCATATATTTTTTTAAATATTTCCTCATTTTCACCTATATGTTTCGCCTTCGCCATCTTCACCACAGTTGGAGAGGTATTTTGATCCCACCTAATTTTTTTTTAATGTGCCTTTATACTATTTTAGCATATATTTTTTTAGTATTTCCTCATTTTCACCTATACGTTTCGCCTTCGCCACCTTCGCCACAGTTGAAGAGGTATTTTGATCCCACCTAATAATTTTTCTTTTTTTTAATGTGCATTTATACTATTTTAGCATATCTTTTTTTAATATTTTCTCATTTTCACCTATACGTTTCGCCTTCGCCACAGTTGGAGAGGTATTTTGATCCCATCTAATTTTTTTTTTTTTTTAATATGCCTTTATACTGTTTTAGCATATCATTTTTTAGTATTTCCTCATTTTCACTTATGGGTTTCTCAAATATAAAGCATATATATTTTTAATAATATCCTTTTTTATTTTCACCTATATTTTTCTCAAATACTTTTTTTAGTAATATCCTTTCTCATTTGTCCCCGTCGCCGGCACCGGCACATTTTCATTGACTTTTGTTCAGTATGTAACGCAATTTTCTTAAATATAATATTATTTTCATTCAATAATAAAATTAAATATTCATATTTTTTCTTAGATGTTGTAGGAATGGTTGTCCAAGTCAATCACCCTCTATTTGTATGAAGTCATGGTGTTAATCGTCCTAAATGTGAAGTTATCATAATGAATAAATAGTAAAGTGTTTCCACTTTTATCATTTCATATGAAAAATAAAATTATTGATAACTAATTTTTTGAATGGATTTGAAGTATGAATCGGATTAGATTGATCCTCTGGGACAAGATGGTGCTAACACACATTGATATGTAAAGTGACCTTTTGCAAATAATTCAGTTGTTGTATTAACAGCAGTGCACGTGAATATCGATAATCAAGATAAATATACTTTTTAATATTTTATTCTTTCTATAGTATTTTGTTCTTTTTTTAATATTTTAAATTTATTTATCAGGATCAATTTATTTAGCAACGAGTTTTGCGAGTAAAATTGTGCTTAATCCACCTATTCGAGAAACTGAAGAAATAAAACTAAGGTAATTTTTTTTTATTTATGTGAATTTTTATTAAATTTCTATTTTTTTACTAACTTTATATATCCTGATGATTTAATTTTTACTTTATTATTTTTCTTACTTTCACTGTACTTGGATATAAGCAATGATTGGAAGGGAGATGGAATTTTTTTTGAGTAATAGTTAAAAATTTACATTTTATTTTAACTTTTTCATATGTTAACAGTTAGTTTAGTTATGAATTTTGTTTTTTTTTTTTTTTATGATACTGTGATAGATTTTGTGTTCTTTTTTTTATGATATTGTGATTCTATTTCTTATTTCTGTCTTTTTATTTTGATAATGATTAAATACTATATATTAAATTCATAATATTTATTCAAATTTTGAAATCAAAGTATAGATGACTGAGTCAAATCAAACGAATTAAAAGATTGGATAGTAAAATCAAAGTTTTGAAAGATTGAATAACAAACTCAAAATAATCCATAGTTCGATAAAGTCTTTATGTTTTTACCCCCCAAAAAAAAATCTTAGGTTAGACCTGTGAATCTCAATCCGTACCCGCGGATACTCACGGATTACCCACAAATTTACGGGTATATATATTAATTTTTCTTACCCGAAAAAACTATGGATAAAATAGGTTAAATTTATAGATATTTTGGGCGACCCGCGGGTACCCACGAATACCCGCATCTATATTTTTTAAAAAAATTCAAAAAATAAAAAAGTTATTTTTTTTTTATTTTATCCATTCCTAAAAATCCTAATACTAATTTCTTCTAGTGTTATTTTTTTTCTTTATTATCTGTTATATCATGTATGTTGTGACATTTTAAACAATAAGTTATATTTGATTTTTTAAAAATAATATATATGTTATCTGTATTAGAAAAATAAAAGAAAATAAAAAAAAATATTTTGTGGATAATCGGTATATTTGTCCATCCACCCGTGGGCGGATATAGTTAAGGATAATAGCTACTAAAAAATTTATAGATAAATTTTATTCACTTTTGCATATAATTTATAGATATAATCAATCTATAATCATCTGTATGCGGATTGTCCAATCCGCCCATTCGTCAGTTCTATCTTAGTCACAACTCATGAGACTATAAAAACTGGGTCGGCCTGAAGCCGTAAAGAGTGTCCGGCTTTTTTATAAAATAACTTTGTAAAATTTTATAATTTACGAAATAACCGTGTCAAATTTTTATTTGGCAAACTAATTCTTTAAACGCGGTGAATCATTCACCGCATTCAAAAAAATATTTAAGCCTTCTAAAGACGGTGAACGATTCACCGCCTTTAGAAGGAGGTCATAGATGAGGGGAGGGAAATGAAAAGTGGTTGTTGAATGAATATGTATAGATAAGACGGTGAATAATTTATTCACCGTCGATATTCTGAATGCGGTGAATGATTCACCGGCTCCCTGCAGCCCCGGGCCGCATTTCATCATTTCTTGGACTCTTTGACGGTCTCACCTTCCCAAATTCGAAGCTTCCGCCGTCCATTAGACTTTCAGCTCCTGCCGTCACCACATCCGACCGGTCCGATATTTCCTCCAACTCCAACCAACAAAACTCATCGATATTTCCTCCAACAACTCGTCCAAATATCCAATCCAATCCAGCAGCGGAACCGACGCGGCACAACATCTTTTCCCCATTCATTACGCGCTTCTCACCCCTCCTCTCTTCCTCTTCCACTTTTCTCTCTCTCTCTCTTTTTTTTTTTTTTTTTTCTTTCCAGTTTTTAAATTAATGTTTCCTTAAATCTCTTCTTCTTCTTGAATAGTTCGAAGATACCCCACACACATTCCATTCCAATAATAGCAATAATTGCAGCAGTTGTTGGATTCAAAGGTAAATCACTTTACCAACAAGTAAACCAAAAAAAAAAAAAAATTGTATAATAGCAACCTCTCTCTCTCTCTTTCTCTCTCTTTCTTTTTCAATATCCAATAGGAATAAAGGAGAATCTATCTCTATCTCTTTTTGTCCCTCCCTTTTTTTATTTTATTTTATTTTTTGTTGTTGATTGCTTTTCACTTTTGTGTGATTCTCTTGGTGAGAGGATATAGGTGGAAGAAGAAGAGGAGGAGGCATTTGAAGAATCCATTGCTTGTATGTTCTCAATTAATTTCTTTGTTAAATTTATTCATCTTTCTTTTTGTTTTGAGATTGATATTTCTTTTTTTTCTTTTTTTTTTTAGTTGCTTTGCTTGCTGTTTTAGGATTGAATATTGTCCTTTTAAGTATGGTGGTTTTTGTGGGTTTAATGCTAGTTTAATAGCTTTAATAGCCATAATAGCCTGGTTTACTATATTTAAATATTATTGGCCATAGTTGTCACCTGATAAATATCTGTATTCTTTGTTTCTTCTTTTGTGATGGTTCTTTTTTCCCCTCTTTAAGGAAAAGGAAAAAAGAAAAAAAAGAATCCATGGAGAACATATCGCAAATGTTTTAAAACCCGGGCCCGGTGCTCAAAATGGTTTAGTTCAACCCATAAAACTGGATTGTCTTAAAACTCGCTTCGATCCATTCAGACCGGTGGTTCAATCAGTGAATTAGTGAAGCGGCCCGATTTGACAAGAACTGGCCAAGTTTCTTTTTATTTTATATTTCAATAATTAATTAGAAATATACATTGGTTCTTGAATAGTCTACATTTTGAGTACATTTTTAATTATATATAATATAATAATATTTAAAAATAATATAGAACATGTACTTAGGATATATTTGTTTATTATATATAGAATGAAAAAATAGTAATTAAGTATCTATGATGTCATGCTGACTTCATCCAATTATACCAGACCTGACAATATTTTTAGGTCGTAAACGGTTTCGGGTTTTAAAACAATATGCATATCGCATGCGTACATAATTTATGGACATCATTTAATCCATTACCTAAATAGATGAAGATACTTCCGAAGGGTTATTTCAAAGATTCACAATTTGAAGATTGTTGTACAACAAATCACTGAAATTCGAGTCGGGACCGGAAACTGGAAATGGAAAAGATTTTTCAAATTTTATTCTGAAAATTGCCACCACTTGAACCTATGTTTGAATGTACAATATTTTATTTAAAATCTTTGCAAATATTAAGATATACTTTTGATACTTTAGAATAGAATGCAAGCTTTGCCCACACTTTTCCTCTCATGAGATGATTACTCTGATAAGATTCTATTTCATAGTCAAAAATTACATTAGAGTCGACTTTTTGCTCTTTATCTCGATCGACTATGTGTAACTCTTCTTGTTGATTATGTTGCTCAGTTTCAGTGGCATTTTACTAGGAGAAAATGACGGATATTCTACTCGGTTCTCACACTATAAAATCGCATGGCGCCAAAGTAGCACGGTTCCACATGTATGATTGGATTATACTTGTACTTCTCGCAGTAATCGATGGACTATTAAACATAATAGAACCATTCCATCGCTTTGTCGGAAAGGACATGATGGCAGATCTGAGATACCCGATGAAAGGCAACACGGTGCCATTCTGGGCTGTTCCGGTACATTTTTGCTCCTCTTTCATGTATTGGAACTTCAAAGAAAGGAATTCTTTTTTTAGTATATTCATGCGTATTTTGTATATTTCAACTAGACATTTACATGACACCTTTGCAAAATCATCTATTGAAGTATATTTGAATTATACTCTTGTCGTTACGAAAGTGATCTCATTCGAGCAACTTTAAACCTAAAATAATGTATTTTTTTCTATTTAGAAGGAAAATGCACTTTTTATGGTTAAATATGAGAACCTCGAGATTTTACAGGGGCATATATAAATATATGGTTTTTTAGAACGTATGTAAAAGCCTCTTCTACCGCTTATATTTGATTTTTTTGCAGATCTTTGGTATCATATTGCCTTTCCTTATCTTCAGCGGAATTTACTTTAAAAAGAGAAATGTGTATGATTTGCATAACGCTGTCCTAGGTACTTTTCATGTTCTTTCTCGAGGTTGTACTACATTTTGCATTAGGTGATTTGGCGGCTGTTGAACTCTTTATTTTTTCTGACAGGCCTTCTTTTTTCTGTGCTTATAACTGCGGTAATCACGGATGCAATTAAGGATGGTGTTGGTCGCCCGCGACCAGATTTCTTTTGGCGCTGTTTCCCGGATGGCAAAGATGTGAGCCCTTAATTAATTGACACTTTTCTTCTAATGCTTGCTTTAAGTTTTTTTTTTCCTTCTATAATTTGCAGTTGTACGATAATTTTACAACAAGTGTTGTATGCCATGGAGAGAAGAGTGTCATCAAGGAAGGTCACAAGAGCTTTCCAAGCGGCCATTCTTCATGTACGCTACATATAACTGTCTGCTATATTGAACTGGCGATTCTTGTATTTGTCTGCTAGAACAGTTTCTCAATTTGTTAAATCAATTTGCTTTTGCATTTATAATCAACATTCAGTGTGAGTGTTAATGTGGCTCATTTGGACTAATTTTTTAACAAACAGAATTTGATGCAATTGGATTCTCGGTTTTTGATAAATTGGAGGGCTAATTCAGGGGAAAGTCGATTTCTTTAATTTTCGGCCATTGTTTTCTACAAGTCAAAAATATTTTAATGGAGATTTGTTAAACTTAGCTTGGATAATTTGAAGCGACGCTTGAAGTAAACATAGCAAAGTTTGTTTCTAACCATTATATGCCATTTTTATCTCCATCCTGTCGGTGATTTCTCTCTCTGAAAAAAAGGATGCACCTATACAACATTCTCCACTAATCAATTCAATAAAAAGCACTTATTTTTGGTTGAGATTTTGTCGACAAGAACGTTTACTGTCGTATACTCCATGCATTATTGCTGCAATAAAAGTAGTTGTAATAGCATTTATTCAATCTCTGTGCCTTTTGGTGCTTATTTATATTGGACATCTTATTTTCGACTCTTTTGTTACGCAGGGTCATTTGCTGGTCTGGGATTTCTTTCGTGGTATCTAGCTGGGAAAATAACAGCCTTTGATCGTAAAGGCCACATCGCAAAACTTTGCATTGTTTTCCTGCCGCTGCTCGTTGCATCTCTTGTGGCAGTTTCTCGAGTAGATGACTACTGGCATCACTGGCAAGATGTGTTTGCTGGAGGTCTTCTAGGTTTGTGTTTTACTTTATCTCATTAATCCATTTTTCTAGTATTTTAATTTTTTTTTTTCTTCTCTCATGGTTACTATTTTTGGTTTCTTTTGTAGGACTTACGGTTGCTTCATTTTGTTACCTGCAATTCTTCCCGCCTCCTTATGATGCAGATAGTAAGTCCTACTTTCTTTATGCATCTTTTATTTAAAGTTTTGACTATAAAATGTTCATATTGTGTCGCAAAATGAGGAACTTATTGTCATTATGGTATGGCATGATTTTGTACACAGTTTATTACTGTATAGTCGAGTGTTAGTAATGGAAGGATCAGTTCTCAGTAGTTTAAGATCTTAGGGGAGTAATTGCACTAGAAATTCAAACAAATATGCATTGATAAATGACGGAAAGAGAGAGAAAGAAGTATCAACTGAAAAATATGCACTTAACAGAAAATCACGGCACAAAATATTTGAATTCCAGCATGATATGAGGACATCTGATTGATGACAGATGAAAATAGAAAAAAAGCATAGAACTGTAGAAGAATAAGAAAGCTATTGTTCTTTCGAACAGTTTTAGTTCCAAACACTTACAAATCCAGATGAACCTAAATTTGATTTTGACTTTTCTAGCTTAAAGTTCACATTGTTTACATCACCTAGCCAAAATTTTTCTAGCTAAAATTTTTTTGGTTTATATTATCTAGCTTAGAATCATGTCTTTACAAAGTAGCATATTCTTGCCGTATAAAGTTATGCTTCGTTTCTTTTTGTTTGATTATTCAATAACTCAAATTAATTCTCTAATTCAAAGACTAGATTATTAGGAGGCTATTCTAAGGAGTTGATAATTATTTAATCAATTTATATGAATGTGTACAGCTTAAAACAAGTAATTATAATAAAGAAATAGAAGTAATTGCTTCATGATGAGAACTGCTCAGCATACTAAAAGCGATAAGAGAATCCCTAACTACCCAGAATTCCATATCTGCTACAGAATATCATAATTATAATAATGTACTATTAGTGCCATAGAATACCATAGCTATCTCTCTATCACATAACTGTCTCGGAACAATAACAATGAAAGTATGAGTATATTTCAATGATCCTACTTAGCTGGTCACTGCAAAAAGGATATTTTACTCTTCGAGTGTAGCGTTCTTACACTAATCCTAGACTGGCTTCTGTCGGGGTTAATTCGCCCTGTCCTCGAAGACTGGCACCATAGTCATGACAAACCTCTCTTAGTAAGAGGTTTTCTTACGTTAATCCTAAATTGATTCTTTTTTATTTTTGTTTTCTGGCGTAAAATCCGTTGTCCATGTGTCTGGCCACTTCAAACAGGAGAAACTACTCCTTGAAGCAATGTATTTTCTTTAATCCTAAACCGACACGAGTATGAACTATGAAGTTTACTCAAGTCATCTCGCACACTTTGTCCAGCACCCTTTTCATATGAAAATACAAATTGCCATTTTATAACTGTATCATATAACCATGCCATATAGTAATACCACAATAATCATGCCAAATAATGCGGCACAAGCGAATCATCCTAGATATGTATGTCATCAACTCATAACAGACAAATGACATTTACATTTCACTTTGCTAAGATGCTATATTGAGAAAAAAAAATACGAAATAGAAATGCCATGTGCCATATATCCTCATCATGATTTCCAAAAATAACTATAAGAGGATAGCAATTGTCTAGTGCTTATGAAGTTAATGTTACATATACGCGTTTAGGGTTCTAAATCACATCCTATGGAGGTCACGTAGAGAACTAGAAATCAATGTTCGATATTGTTAAGTGAGCTCAATTCTAAGGTAAAGTGTGGCTCTAATCCAATTCGATAGTTGGTCTATGTTGGAGTCAAGTGCATTTTACTAGTCAATGTGATCGTCATTCATTTCGTCCAATGAATTACGGCATAAATATAACGTAACATATAAAAATCCATTATGCATTTTAATTTATTGTCCCTCCCGAATAAAAATTCATTATGCACTTTCTTAACTAACTAGGTTGCTTTAAACCTCTCTTTCTTAAATTCTCGATGAACTGATATAAATCACTCGATTACGTTTTATCTTTCTGAAACTCGGTGAATAAATAGCTCTTAAGAGGTTGTATAAAAGAATATAAGGGAAAGGAAGCTGTTTGTTAAAGAACAAGCTGGATTAACCGTCTGCCACAGAATCTCACGGTAATTGCACGAGAGTAATTTCATAGTAAAATAAATTCAAGGTTATAGATCCCATCCTGTAGGATTTCAACACCGTTCGACAAAGCAGATTGTTGTTATAATTTGACATTCTGATCAGACCAGATAGTATAAACCCTATTATGAAAATGGTGATTTTATTTCTATTTAAATAGTTTCACTAGTTCATTCCATGAGAATGAAAATTCTATCTGGCTCCTTCTGACTAAAGTTTCTGTCACTGTTCCTACTCTCGCGTTAATTAAAAGAAGATTTTTGAAGAGTTTTCTTGATCAGAATAGCTAAGTCTGTAAACTTCAATTTGCTGTTGTAATTTCGATTTGGCCACAGATTATTTTGTTTAATCAGTTTTTTAATTGTTTGTATATTACAATTCTTTCAGGTTTCTGGCCCCACGCATTTACTCAGCAACTGGCAGAGAGACGTAATAACAGTCAGGTCTCGTCTACTGTGAACGCTTATAGTTCAAGGCAACAGGAAATCGAAACTGTTCGTGTTTCAACTGAAGATCACATCGGAATCAACATATGAGATACCACCCCAGTTCGGGAATCTATGGGATCTGGCGACTGTGTTCTGTAAATGCGGTGTATTATATGCCACGGTGACCTCTATGTTAGTATTGTGCCGAAATGTGATTACCACAAAAATTTTTTTTTCTCCTCTCAATGTTTTGTATGTAGTCAAATTAGAGTGTGATCTTCTCATCTATATTGTGTTTGGGTCGATGTATTTTACCTCTTTTGTGTGATGTGCAGGGTTCTTGATGTGTTTTGCCGCTTCAGATTTTGAGATACATGTGTTATCTACCCCTAATGTATGATGTACTCGCACAATTTGTTTGGTTTGATATAGGCGATTTGCTTCTTCAGCATTCGTGATTAAAGCATAGGCCGAATCTTGTGATGTTTTCCAGTTTATCACATATTTTGGTGAACAAGGAGGGGGAATGAAGAAAGGTTGAAATTCTTTGAACTTTTGATGGCAACAACTTGGTTCTTATGAGGCCTTGTCACTTGTTTTACTTTTGCGTTTTACGTTCAGTAACTTATCATATATTCGATGAATGCACTCGGCTTTTATATGCTGGGAAATGTCGCAAAATTTTCATTTTTGTTGTTTTTCTTTCAGAAAAGATCTTGTTGAGCATCTTTCAAGAGAGTTTAGTAATAGTAGTATTATTATCTAAATAATTTTAGTGTAGTCTTTTCCTTTGAATTTGATGTGCATATGAAGTTTGTGAGGATAAAATATTAGGCAAGGAGTAAAATTTAGTAAAGAGATGTGTATATGATATTTATAAGGGTAAATTTGTGGAAAAGGGAATAAAGGGTTAAAGAGTTGATGTTGTGTTCCTCAAAAGATGCTCAATAGAGAGTTTATGAAAGAAAAACTGGAAACTCAGGTTACTTATATAGAAAGATGAAAAGTTACGGACTTTTTTATAATCATAAGAAGATCATCATTTAGCTAATCGAAATGTTTTGAATTTCGAGAAAGATCCTCTATAAATTGTTGATGTGTAAGCAAACACATGTGTGAGCCTCTGGACTCTGGCTCTGAACTCGCCTATAAATGTAGCATTTCGAGGAACATGTAACAGTATCTATTGAAAAATTAGATCATTTGATGCTCTAAAGGAACAAAAAAAAGAAGAAGAAAAGGAAGACAAAAATACTGAGAGATCACAGATGTCTTATTTATTTGTATCCTAGAAGAGGTATCATGTTATCTACTGATCAACCAGTTACAAAATCTAATGTCATATCATTTTGCTCTCATTTTACCTATGATCAACCAGTTACAAAATGGAAGAAGATTCTGACATTACTGTACTATTCTGCAAACAAAAGCCTAAAAAGCAAAAAAGCACATCAGACCAGTTCACTACAAAAATTAGCAAACAAGTAATTTCAAAATTTCCCCTCTCATTCCTATACTCTCACCATCTAGTTATGCGACGGATTCGACTTGCTCGGTGGCAGCTTATTCAGAGTTACGCGGAACGCCTTCTTTGGTCGCTTCATTGCTGCATCAATCACTCCAAGTTGAGCAGAACTCGAAGCCGAATACTGCATCATCCTTCTTGATTGAAAAGAAAGCCTCGGATTCGTGCTTTCGAAAGATGGAGGTGGTGAAGTAAATAGAAGGAAGTGAAAAATAAGCAAAGTTGAGATAAGAACCAGAGCTCTTAGAATGCTATTCATGGTTTGTAGATAAGATATGGTATTCTAACACAAAATAGAAGGCCATTTTATAGGCATTTGAATACTTAATTAGACTCAGAACTAGATCACTATGTGAACTCTTTTTTCTCTCTACTGTATTCTGAGCAAACTGTTTTCTTTTACATTTGAATATAGTAAGGTTGTCAAATTAATAAGTTCCACTTTTTGTATGTTCCACATGAAGTTCTGAAACACACAGATGTTTAAGTACTAAACCAGCTAGATACCACATGGATCAGAAATAAAGCAAGAAAGAGCCTGGAAATTACGTACAAAAATGCACATAATTCATGCATACTGTAAATATTTATATCTATCCAATGGTGTTGGCTTAAAGGGGTCAGCATCCTGCCCTGTGGCGGAAGGCCAAGTTGGATCGTGTCACGTTCGAAATAGTGTGAGGCTAGATTGGGCCGAGTCATGTTCGAAGTGGCGTGAGCCTGGTTGGGCCGAGTCACAATCGAGATCCGTGAGCGCTGTGCTTGTACACTTGAAGTGAATTGGTTGCGTATTTCTAACAGCTCGAGCTTTTGGAATTAATGGTTAGCGCCAATGAACCGGCAAATGGGACTTCTATAATAAATCATGAATACTATAACTTGATGCTATATGGAAACTGCAATAATGTTACTGAGCAAATTACAGAAATAGTTATTTGCGCTTGCTGAGAAATGAAGGACCTGTTTGGATGTTTGAACAAATTAGCTTTGTGATAACTTGCATTGTGAATGGTTTCTTTTTCCTGGCAAGGTCCATCATACTTCTGATTTGTGAGGGTAACTTGTCCTACCTATGATGATGTAATTTAGCTTTTACTATGAGAAAATGAATTAGAGGTTGAATATGTTATGTCATTATAGACATTTAATAATGCTCCTCATCTTCTAATTGCTGCATGCTTTTTTGAGAGAGAGCTTGTTTGGATATTAGAATAAGTTATTATTGATAATCTATGCACAACGATGATTTTCTTGTGCAATTACAAGCTAGAAATTTGGCTTTAGTCCATTGCAATGTCTTTGCAATAATAATTTGTCATAATTATGCAATTCATCCATAAAATGATTTATCTTATTCCAGAAATTAAGATGGGTTAGATGTGCGACGTTGTATCTATTGTGCTTGTGCAGATGTCCAATGATACTCGTGATCCATCGGTAGCTCCATTCTCCATGACAAGTTATCCAGTGATAACTTGTTTACTATTAAGTTTTTATTTTATTTTATTTTATTTTACTTTTTAATGATTGGGAGCTGGGAGTTTCATTTTAGCTCCTAGCAAAGTCTTGAAAATCATGATTTGGTAGGATAGTATATTTTACTTACGAGATAATTAATTTTATTCCAAGAAAATAACTTAGTGTTGGTATATATATATTGTGACTTCTAGGCTGTTGATTGTATATATTTCTCTACCGAGTACTATAAACTTATCAGGTAAATCAAAGAAATATATTGAATAAGACCAGTGTTCATGTTAGGAGTTTGGATTTAGCTCCGAAGGTCATGCAATTCATGATTTAGTAGGATAGTATATTCGAGATGATCACTTAGACTCTGTTTGGATGCATGAATATCTTATTTGGTATATTTTCTTTATTTATTTGAGAAACCTTTACGTTTGGTAAATGAAGAGTGTGATCAAATGTCTATAATTGACTACTATATTCGACCTTCAAATTATTTTTTCAAAAAAGATAAATCACCTTTTAGGTAAAATATGCTATCTTATTAAATTATGGATATCAAGACCTTTCAAGAAGTAAAAATCAAACTCCTTTCTTACAATTATGCTAGAAAATTCTTATATCGAATAAGTTATCCCTGAATAACTTATTCCAATGTCCAAACAGAGCCTTATTTTATTCTAAGAAAGTGACTTGAAGGTCGAACATGGTATTCCTTTTGAGACAAATGATCATGCTCCTCATTTAATTCTTATACCGAATAAATTATTCTTTGATAATTTATTTCAATATCCTAACCGGCCTTATTTTATTCTAAGGGCCCGTTTGGTTCAGGGATTAAGGGGGATAACGAAAGTTATCCTCGCTATTCACCTCGCTATTCCGCCAAACGACATGAATTTTTTGCCAGAATATTTTATTCTGATCAAACCTTGCTTTTACTGGTTATCCCGGGATAACTTGGAATAAACTATTCCACCCTTTAGGTGGAATATTGATGTTTAAGATTGTAAATTGAATTAAAGTAAATTATGTAGACATGATATATGACATATTATAATAAATTATTTTATTATAAAATTATTAATTATATTATATTATTATATATTATTTTTTACTTAAATATTATAATAAATTATACTTAAATTTTATAATAAATTATTTTTATTAAATCATATTTTATAATAAATTATTTTTAGTAAATATTATAAGAAATTATTTTTATTAAATAACTTTTATAATAAATTATTTGTATTAAATTGTACTTCATACCAAATTCAACCATCACCTTGTTGCACTATCCTCTATTATTTCATAAAATTAACAAAACATAATTTTAATTATTCCTAGAAGTAGCAGTATTAGAAATCAAACACAATTTTACTTTTATTCTTAACTATTCCGGAATAGTAAGATATTCTAAGTATAAAAAAATTTATTTCAATATTCATTATTTCCAAACCAAATGGGGAGAATAACTTGAAGGTCGAATGTGGTATTCCTTTTGAGAGATACATATATATGATCATGGTCCTCATTTAATAAATAGTCTTTGGGAGATTATGGTGGTGATTACATTGATTCATTTTGTAGACCACCTTTCCAGTCATAAGCCAAAAGATGGAAATGGCTCATCACGTGATCCATACTTCTCTAATGCATATCTTTGACCATTGTACTATCATAAATCCTTTTCATATTACTTTAAAGGGCTCATGTGACACTGCACCTGACATTAAACAGTTTTGATAATTGTTCATTTGCAACTTATTATAATGGTTTAAGTACAACTCTGGATTTAGATTTGCTGGCCTAATTTGCTTTCGGCTTGTAGGAACAGCTTTCCAGTGGACAACAGATTTGAGTGGTGTGGTGTAGTAGCTAGGGTTTGTAGTCCTAGCACTCCTCATTGCCAAGTAGGGGTGTCAACCAGCCGAACATGAGCGAGCTGGGTCGGCTCGTGTTTGGCTCATTTCATAAACGAGCCGAGCACGAGCTGGGGTCGGCTCATGTTCGGCTCGTTTCATAAACAAGCCGAGCACGAGCTGGCTCGTTAAAGTATCGAGCCGAACACGAGCTGGCTCACGAACAATAAATTAAAAAGATTAAAAAATATATATATAGAAAATAAATTATAATTTCTTATCTAGTAGACTTTGATCTAATGGTTGAAACTTTACATATAAATTAGTCTTTTTATAATTAAGTTGGGCTTTATATTTAGATTGAACTAAATATTAAATAATAAAAATCTATATTTTTAATATATATAATTAATTATTTATATATATAAATATAAAATATATGTATTCGAGCTGTTATCGAGCCGAACACGAGCGAGCTGATTGCAGCTCGTGTTCGGCTCGTTTATTAAACGAGTTGAAAAATTCAGCTCGTGTTCAGCTCGTTTACTAAACGAGTGATTCGATCTCAAGCTCAGTTCGAGCCGAACACGAGCTGGCTCGCGAACACCGAGCTAGATTGCCACCCTTTTTGCCAAGTGGTAAATTGCTCAACTAGTCCTTGCACTTTTAGGCGAGTTTCATTTTACTTTTAAATTCAACATTTTAATTCTATTTTTTTTTTTGAAAGAATGGTAGCATGCCATTGCTTTATTCATTTAAAAGTGAATTTAACTACAAGATGAGACAATCAGGCCTCTTAAGAAAAAAAATAAAATACAGTCGAAAAAGTAAAAGAGAGGTGTCTGTAAGAGAGGGCTTTGAATGGTTTACTTTTGAATGGGCCAATAAAAAATTCAATGTCGGATTGGACCATACATGAATTGGGCCATTCCCGTTCCAGAGTGGAATGGGAACCAGAATCTAACTCTTATAAAACAAACAATAACTATCAAAATTAATAAATCTCATTTCGATTCCATATTCTAAAATAGATGAACTATATAAACCCTTATAAGTGTTATAGAGCATCTATTTTGGCTACCAACACTTAAGTTCTTGTAATTAAGAAGCTTAATTTCTTGTAAGATTGGACACCAGAAAGCCAATACTTCAACACTGCAACAAGCTTACCAAGGTGCTAATTTGTCTATCAACAGCTCATCATTTTTTAGTTTCGCCACAGTACTTGATGCTCAGGCACAGATGATGCCAAGCAAAGCAGTTTCCCAGAGAAGTTCAATAAAAGAAAGAGCAGCAGCTTCCCCAGCTGTAAGCATTGTGATAACTTAACAGTTATTCAGAGGTACCGACTGTCCCTAGCGCAAGTGGCAAAGGGCTTGGTGGTTGGTACCCGAGGTCCCGAGTTCGAATCCTAGTTGATTCACATTTCTAGCTAAGTTTATTTCTATAAGAAATAAACGAAGCGGGTAGCGTGCTACCTTTCTCTAAAAAAAAAAAAAAAAACAGTTATTCAGAGGTTTTTCCACTGTGACAATTGATGCAGATATGAATGCCGAGAACTTCTAGCACTAATACTAAATTAAACTGAGATTATTAAAGCACATTATGATTGTCTTTACCACATGTTATTGTAAAAAACTAAATTGTGCATACAGGGGAAAAACTAGGCACTAAATCATTGCAACATCTGAAAATTTATCAAAGTCATTGCCTCTAGTTTTCAGCTGCAGAGAACTTGCGAAGACAACAAAAGAGCACCAAACTAGGGTTTGTGTTGAAACATATATGCAAGATACAAAGAATCATATCCTAGTCATGCGACGACTAAACGCTAATATGTGTTACACTCTAAAATGTTACATATTGATACATGATACATATAATAAGCTAACATCTCTCCGCAAATCTCAGCATCCTTTGGATGGATGTAAAGATTGGTACGCAGAATGGCAAGATGATTAGTAGACAAGGGCTTGGTAAAGATGTCTGCAAGTTGCTTGTCATAACAGATATGAAATAAATGCAAATCTCTAGACTGAACCTTCTCCTGAAAAGGTGTTGATTAAGCTTAATATGCTTCGAGCATGCATATAAAACAGGATTCTTAGTAAGATAAGTAGTAAGGAGATTATTATAGTAAATATAAATTGGTCGCCATAAAGGAAAACAAAGATCACGAAGAGTCCGATGAATGCAAATAGTCTCAGCGAAGGTGAAGGCAATGTAATAATATATCTCTTCAGAGCTGGACCTGGAGATGGTGGGCTGTTCTTTAACAGATCATGAGATAAGATTAGACCCTAGAAAAATACAAAACCCAGAAGTAGAATGTGCCGCATACGTCTTCACATAGAATCAGAGTACCCATCTAGGGTTTGTATTGAAATATTTCCACAAGATACAAAGAGCCATGTGCTCATCAAGTGACAACTAGATACTAACATATGTCTAGGGTTTGTATTGAAATATTTCCACAAGATACAAAGAGCCATGTGCTTGTCAAGTGACAACTAGATATTAACATATGTTACACCCTAATATATACACATAAACACATAATACATGTAATAGACTTCTCAATCACTTTAAGACACCAGGAAAATTCACATTGAGAGAAAAGGAACTGATCGTATCCTAAAGCAGAATCTACCAGGTTAGCATAAAAATAGAAAGCCCTGATAAAAAATTAAGCAAATTTTCTTTATCACCAAAGGCTATATACATTACTGCTATCTTATTTACAGACTTCAGTAGACCTTCATGAATAAATGTCAGAGGTGAATGCCAATTATGTTACTCTAATGACAACGTCAGATGTGAATTCTCAATTATTCTGAGTCCCGTCTGAATGAAGGTGCATGAATGCCATATGAATGAAAGTCGTAATACCACTATAAGTAGATCAGATGAGGAATAAAAATGCACGGATATACACATGCATATGTACATACATGCATGCATGCATGCAACGACCACGCACAACCCACATTTATTATATGATTTTTATATCTGCAAAAGGAAAAAGCCTACATATCAAATGTATTATGGGTTTAGAGCTGTTCTCTCTCTCTCTCTCTCTCTCTTTCTCTCTCTCTAACACACACACACACACACACACACACACACACACACACACACACACACACACACACACACATGCATACACATATTTATTAAATGATTTTGATATCTGCAAAAAGGAAAATCCTATACGCCAAATGCATTACGAATTTAGAGCATGTTCACCTGTTGCTAATTGAATGACTAATAATCTAGAAATACTAGTTTTGTGATTCTGAATTATCTTTTGGTGGCTACACATAGGACGAGATAGCAATAAGTGTTTGCAACACAGTGCAGAAAAGCACGATTGCCCCAGTTAATACTGCCAAGCCCAACCATGGATTGCTGAAGCGCTCGTGCCACAACCATGCCATCCACCTTTTCAGACGACTCTGATAGTGTTCTTCCAACACCCAAACCATTGGTTTAAGGTAGTAGTCGCCATTGAAATCAAAGACTACATCTTTACTGAGCTTGCTAAAAAGTGTTGAGACCTCTTCATCGGAATCCAGTATATGCACAATGATTCCTCTCTGAACAAGTAGCGTGACATCATCAGGCATGCTGATAAGCTGAGACATGAAAACAATATAAGCTGTGATGTCGTTTCCAAATTGAGAGCATGTTTGTTCAAAGGCAATAAAATTCCTGAAAAGAGATCCCGTGTTCTCATCAATGCGCAAACATGGAATTTCCATTACACCATTGCTAAATTTTATGTCCAAGAGAGAATGAGGATTATGCTTGTCAAACTCTTTTTTACTAAATTCAACTCCTGCCTCATAATATTGTACCGCACGATGCCAGCGATTCGCTTGCTTACTAGCTCGTAAGCAGTTAAACTGCTGGTTGGGTGCTAAGGCTTGTTCTTCTTCCTCTGTATGACGACCAAGCTTAAAATATTTTCCCAGATGTTTAAAATGCCTAAAGAAGTGGGGCCTCGTCTGGTGTTGATAATATTCCTCCGACTTTTGAGTTGGTCTGAAGTACATATGACACAAGTGGAGCAAATGGTGAAAATCTTTGGGCCTACGAGATTCTCGAATTGCTTTTGGATAGTAGCACAACATACGCTCGACATGTTTAGCAATTTTCTCTGCAAGTGGAGTTGCAGTTTCTTTACTTGCAACAAGCTCATATATTCTCTTAACGACAAAAAAAGGAAGCTGATTCTCTAGCAGGAGCAGGTCATGTGCAACAAAATTTGTATACCACGCTCCTATCTGGTCCAAGTAATCCTGGTTCTGGCCATTCTCATCATGACAGAGTTTGTCATTTTGGGTGCTCTGATGAATAGCATCACCCTCACTTAGTTGTACCTCAGCCACCAAATTCTCCCTGACAACCTGCCTGTTTTGAGTGTTGTACTCCGTGATTTCTGCTTCGTTGTTTCTAATGCTTTCTTCCATTTGCTCACTTCCATATTTTGTAACTGTATCCTGACAAACGGAACTGACAGGTTGTTTAGGCGTTGGCAGAGGAATTCCGTCAGTCCCATAAAGATACACAAGTATGAAGCATCCATCAAGCAAAAGCATCTCTAGATACTTGTCCGTTTCGATTTTAATTTCCTCAGAGTAAAATTTCCTCACTTGATCTGCTAGTCCCATTATTAACCTCACATAATCCTGCAAAGTTTTTTTACGATTCAGCTTAAGGATGTAATCCAGACAGTTCCACTTTACCTTTTCCATGGCCAATACAGCAGGAATACTGTTGTGATATGGATCAATAGACAAAATAATCGGCTCGTATGCATTCCTGTCGGCCTCACGAATGTGTTTTGGGATTTTGTAGATAAGGCTCAGTTTAGTTCCCTCCTCAAGGTTCTCACTCAGTGACCAATAATAACTTAGTTCTGATTTCATGGAAATCACCAATTCATCCATCTCTGCAAAATAAGCCCTACTTCTTTCACGTCCAGTTGTCTTTGTGTCAGTTCAATCTGCAGCAGAAATAATTAGACTTTATCAAGAAGAAACACTGAATAGAAAGAACAAAGGAACACCAAACAAAAGTGTTGTGACAGCCTCGTTAGACTCAAAACCAATGAAGTGGCTCAACATACTAGAACTAAACACAAAGCAATCTACGACCCAATACAATTTTAAGCCTGAATTATCTATTTAGCAAATTGTCTAAAGAAGCTCAGTTCAACGAATTTCATAACCAGAAGGATTCAATCCGAATTTAAGCTAAGCATCACACAGGACTACACCAATCTGCTTCCATCTCATCAATCCTACCCTCATAAACTATGTCCAAATGTATGATCATAGTGACGTGGCCTTGAGATATAATGGTAGATGATCAAATATGGAGTACTCTCAAACTAATTATACTTTGTTACACATCTGCAACAAGTTGGTAACTGTTGCCCATTTAATTGGAAGATCACATACTCCATAAATGGATCGGAAAGGAATGGGTCCATCAAATCACATGATTGTAGCTTCTCTAGGGTTCACCAGTCAAGTTGCTCAATCTACGGAATAGAGTTGTATATCTCATATGTGGATGTAGTGAAGACTCAAAGAATGGTCGATCTTATTTCACAGTATCATGCGGTATGACAAATCTCGTCACTGGATGAATTACCCTGTGTCATTCAATGTGTTCTGCACCCTAACATTCTTATCAGCAATGGAATGAGGCGTGATGGTGGATTCAAAGATAGAAGATTCTTTGTAAATGCTATTATAGTTACGTTGCTGTTCAGAGCAGAAGCATCTGTTCTTTTTCTCTTTACATTTGGAACAATTATGCATGTTTTCGTTCTCGTAGCAAATGCGAAAAGTACAGAATGCTACATAGGTACCACAAATAAGCAGAATGATCTAGTTCTAGACTTCTAGCAGGATGATCACTGTAGTGGTATAAAACAACGATTATGGAAAGAACTTTCTCCGATACAAGATTAACATAAATATGATATATTGGGCGCCACAAACAGAAGAGAAAATGCAAAGCTGGTAATTACTTCTCTAGAAACCACAGAAAAAAATTGATTTTATATAGAAATATCCAAGTATAAAGAGCAAAGAAGAAAAATCTACTAAGATTTAGTAATTAAGAAATTTAGAGAATTTCAAAAATTCAGAGAAACAGAAAATTGAAGGGACACTGCACAAGGATTAAAAGTGAGTAATAAGAAAGGTAAGATTGTAAGATTGACTGCATTTGTTATTTATAAGTTGAGGCATTATAATCATAGTGCTAGACAACAAAGGAGAGAGATAACTTTTACTATACATTGCTGCTTCAATACAATGTAGCGAATGTTTTATGCAACAATTTTTAGAAGATCCTACAAAGTCTGACACTTAGTTACCAATAGATTTAGAAAGTATTTGTTCATTGACGTTCCTCTGTTTGTAGATTGACATGAATTATAATGACAAAAATTGGTAAAATACATAGACTTGTGCAATAAAATATGTAAATTTGTGCAGAAGGAAAAGGCAATGTAGTGTCAAGGAAAAAGTCAGAAGTAATTTTTTCTTAATTTTGTTCAGATAAAAATTATTGCATAGGAAATTCATGTGTGTGACAGTGGCATGTACCATGCAAGTGTCAGTGCCAAGCCAACAAGCTTCATATCACTAGCACAGAGATACTTGCGTTGACTATGACCTCAATGGTAGGTATTGGCATTTTAGTGCACTAGAGAATTATGGTGCTTCAAGTGTAAAACAGGATTACAATGATGCTTATATTTAAACAAATTATGATTGCATCTTTCTCTTCCAAATTTTTCATTCCCAAAGGCAACTCAAATTGCAAGAAAAGTACAGTAATATAGTAAAGACTGCCATTACCAGACAGTCACCATGAAGAAATATATAGAGTAGTGCTTCTATACTTGTAATTTTTCTACACCGTTCATTCATTTTTATTCAACGGAGGGGATTTAATTTTTCGAAAATTGTGACCTGCAATAGCAGGTCACTTTGAGAGAGGTACCGGTCACCAGGTACCTCACAGAGGGATATTATGGTCTTTTATTAGAAGGGTAATTTGGTAACTTTATATTTACCATTTTATTAAAAAAAATTTCTCTCTTTGTTTCCATTTTCTCTCTTTATCTTTCCTATTTAGCCATAGTAAAGATGTGAGGAGTTGAATTCAGGGCGAATTTTTAAAACCCAAACCTGAACCCGATTATCAAAACCGAAATAGAACCTAAACTAAAATCCAAAAAATTTTAGAAAATCATATCCACTCGTGTACCCGACTAAACATTCGAAATCTGAACCCTCACCCGAGCCCAAAAATCTGAACATAAAACATTATTTCTCTCTACAATATTTCAAAAAATATTAAATTAAATTTAAAATTTTAAAATACATATTCACATATAACATCAAACATTTTTATATTTTATAATACAATATATTTTGTAATATGGTAAAAGTAAATTTTTGTTTCGGGTTCAAATCTATGTATTTGGATTTAGTTTTGGATTTTGAATTTTTGATCAGTTCTAGGCGTGGATATGAATTTTCAAAATCTCTCAATTTTGAAAATAGGTTTGCGATTGCTAGTTGGATTCGAATTCGAGTCCTTAATTATTTTTTGACCAATAATTTAATCTTTTTAATGTTTTCATTTAAAATTTTGTGTAAAACTTTTATTATCTCAAACGATCAAAATTTTTAAAACATCTATTATATCTAATGGTTCTAAAGTATTCTTATTATTCAGTTCAGCAGGTTGAACTGAGAAGCTTGATAGAATAGATTATAGTTTGATCAGTCCAAACAACTATTTTATTTTTAAATCATTGATACTAATTTAATTAAAATAAATAATAAAAATTTGTAAACTAATTGCAAACCAAAAGGTAAGGGATTGACATTTTCAAAATCGACTAAATAAATCAAATCAATTAGAATGACTAATTTGATAAAATATATAAATAATCTACATTTATTTTATACAACTTTATTTAATTTATCGACATTTCAAATTTTGTTTACTATAATAAAACTTCATGGTGGACATCTAGTATAAGCTTAAAATTTAAATTCTACAATCTAAATTTATTTAGTAGAAAGATCAAATTATACATACTATTTAGATTTTGAACTTCAAATTTACTTTCAGCTTATTTTTTAAATTATAATACATGATCTAATTATTTTAAATGATAGAATTAGAATCAATTTAGCGCATATAATTATTTTCTAAGATAAATTTGAATTGTACCCTATACTCTTTAATCAATTAACCACATTTTCTTTTAAATAGTGACACAAATTTAATGTCTAAACTAAAAAGTTATAAATTTTTTAAACATATTAAATATACCGAATTTAAATAATTATCTATATTAAAATTTTTTAAATTAATGATACAAAATTAATGTCAAAACTAGAGGAATTTTAAATTTTTTTTTAACATATTAAATATGTTGAATTTAAATATTTAGTAATATTAAAAGAATTTAAAATAGTGACACAAAATTAACATTGAATTTAAATTTTTAGCCTATACAATTCTATTCTAAGAAAAATTCAATTATACCCAATATTCCTAATCAATTAAAGTCTAAATTAGAAAAAAATTTAAATTTTTTAAATATATTAAATATGTTGAAGTCAAATATTCACCCAAATTCAAATATGTTTAAATTAGTGATACAAAATTAATGTGTAAACTAGTTGAATTTAAACATTTACCAACATTAAAAGTTTTTTTTAAATAGTGATACAAAACTAATTCTAAAATATAAAAAAAATAAAATTACAATATTACATATGCTGAATTTAAATAGTGATTCAAAAACATTATAACATATTAAATATGTTGAATTCGTTATTATGAATTTTAAATTTGTTAAAATAATAATGCAAAATTCTTCTTTTTAAATTTAAATTTTAAATTTAAATATTAAATATTTAAACCCAACATGTTTAGAAACATTAATATTTCTAAATATCTATAATTTAAATTAATGCCTAGAATGGAAGAATTCCAAATTTCCTATTATTAATGCCTAAATTACTCCACAATTAATGGCTAAAATTGGGTTAATCAATATTAATGAAAACTTTCTTATAATGTTTCCTAGTTTAATTACAAAAATATCCTTATATTAAAAAACCTATTAACCTGCTACATAACAAAATGACAGTTTTAACCTTTCTCAATCAACGGTTAGGATCTTTTTTATTTTTTATAAAATAAAGTACCGAATTATTTCTCAAATATATAATGGAGACAATTAATCATTCTCGATTTGATGCTCCTCTTTAGTATAATCTATCAAATGAAACCTTTACTGTTGGTTAGTACACAGGAAGATATTTGTCCTTTCTTGAGCTTCGCATTTCTAAGGCCAATAGAATATTGTATTTTTTTTCTCGGGTCAAACACAGTCACTGAGTTGTTGATTCAGAATTAGCAAGTCAAACCATCATTTACAAGTAAATAAATAAACAATCAACACATGTAAGAAGTCAACAATTAAAGAAAGTTCGCTTTCAGTAGTTTAATTCCTAAAATCTTTAAAAACTACATGTAAGTACCTGGAAACTTATTATCTACATGAATGATAATCAGTCAAATCATCCTACGTTAGCATGTCCATATTTTGGTCAAATTTCCTTTAAACAATGTTTCTCAAAAAGATAAAATGTCCATTTGTCCGTAGGGTCTTCTTACGTGACTCTCCACTCCATTTTCCATACCAGCTTCTCTAATTATTCCATTCTCCCTCCACTTCTCTCCCAGCCCTTTCTAAATTGATATATCCTATAATGGGGATACTACCTTTGTTGAAATAAGAATCTATGAAGATAGTAGTATAGTACAATCATCAAATTGCTAGTTAGAAGAAAGTAAATTTCTCCCCTTGCTTCTTTTTCGATGTTAATTGGAACTTGACTTCTACTTGCACACAATGGCTTTTTTTGGGAAAACTTCAGATAATCATTGTAGTTTACTGCCTTTTCACTTTAGTCACTTATGGTTTGAACTATATCACAAAAGTATCCTGTCGTTTCTATTTTTAGTTTCTGTTACACCTTTTGTTATCTTTTCCGTTAAAATCGTCAGGTGCCATGCACGTGCATTGCGGATCGTTGCTTCTTCGTCGTCGGGGACTCTCCAAAAACAATCATGATTAAGCCCTAAGGATAAAATCCCGTGCCCTTCTTATTGATCTCTGTGAGACATCTCCAACGCACGTGGGCGGTACATGACGGTTTTCACGAAAGAGATAATGAAGGCGCTAACAGAAAACAAAAAAGGAAACTACAGGTCCTAGCGAATAGGGCCCCCTTTAAGTGTGAAATTTCATACTCGATAGGGGACGGACTCAGAGTGAGCTTTTGGTCGGACATCTGGGTCAGACGGTCCTCCCTACTGACTAGTTACCTCAACATCTATAAAGCTGTTCAAAGCTTAAGCTGTGGGGTGAGGGACTGTTACGGACACAGTAGGTGGAAGTGGCGTAAGATTTTGGTAGGTTCCGTCCCAAGCTCGCAACTTGATAGAGACCTGATCTCGAAGCTGAAGGAGTTGCTGTCGACCGTGGCGCTGACCGATAGTCCCGATGTAGTCAGATGGAGATGGACCCACTCTGTGTTCTCGGTTAACTCGCTTTATAAATTCTTGCAAGATGGAGGGGTCAAAGACAATAGTTTCGCTCAGCTGTGAAAGATTAGAATCCCACAGAAAGTTTAAAATTTTGTACGGCTTGTTTGAAGTGAAAGGTGCTAACAGTGGATAATTAGCTGAAAAAGGGCTGGCATGGGGAGCAGGAATGTGTCATGTGTATGGTTGAGCCTGAGACGGTAGACCACCTCTTCGTGGGATGCGAGATTACAAGATTCCTCCTGGAGAGCCAACTGTCTAATAAAAAATCTATACTTAATTGCCTGTCAGTGAGTGGGCTTTGGGGGCTAGTAGACTCAAAGGCCGCGCCTTAGGGGTTAGGGAGCTTACAACTATTGCCTTCTTGTGGTGGACTATTTGGCTAGAGCGAAATAGAAGAATCTTCAAGCAAAAGAAGCGCAACTCGAGCCAACTGTTGGCGCAGTCCCGTGCTCTTAGAAACTTGTGGAAGATTTACTGTGTTTTGCAGTAAATCGAGCTTTATTGTACCTTTTTTTTTCCCGAGGCCGGCTGCCTCAGTCTGTTGCTTAGTTCAACTCCTTTATGAATGAAGCGGCAGCATGCTACCTTTTCTCAAAAAAAAATCCCTCAGGATAGTAAAGTGAAAAAGTGGTAAACCATGGGGGGTATGCGTAGTTTTTTCTTTTCATTTTTTTTCCCATTTTGATGAGACCAAATAATGCAGATTAAAGAGATATTAGGATTCGCGGAACTTCTTGGGAATTCTTGAATAGCATTTATTATAAAATAGAAAGAGTTTTAGGCATTGAGTTGCCCTAAAATTTGTCTGATTTTGCCAGAAGATCCCCATTCGAGTATATCTCGAGAATCTCGAGAGTATGCTCTAAACCTTCATCAGGTTTTGACAAGAGGGACTAATGTGCACAATGACGATCCACTTGGGGGTCCAGCATATAAATTAAGAAGCTTTGAAGGATCTATATGCAATATGGAAAGATTATGGACTGAAATGAAAGAAAACCATATAAAAATAGGCAAAGTAGTAACAAGATGGAATTGTATTTGGTATTCCCTTCAACTAGATCCATTTTACAACTATTGTACACACTTGACGCTATGACTATTACTTGTATCAATTGTTAATTGGAATGAGTTGAACTTACATTCTACGGAAAAAAAGAAAAAAGTACTTTTTCCAACCTTTAATTATCAGAACAATTTATCACTGCTCTTACATGAACTTGCATCAGGAAAATCTTGAGTTTTGAGTATTAAAATTTGGTAACATGTTTGATTTGCTAAATTGATCTATAATCTGAATTTGTTTATGATGAATAATATTCACACCCGAATTTGAAAATCGTCTGTTCTCTGCTCGTCTGAACTTCGTTCTCTCTGTAAATCACTTCAGATCACTCATGTATGTTTAGCTCTAACGAGCCAAAAATGACAATTTTCCAATGCATTGTGAAGTCATTTACCGCAGATGTTTTCTTTTTTTAATTTATTTGCTTCTTTCAAGCCAATATAACCCTTTTTGGCTCTATCAAGACCGAATCTGTGACCCCCCACTTCCCCAATCTTAGAACTATTCTAACCATAGCACGCTTAACTCTCTTAACCTCTTGGACCTAGCTACCACCCAAAATATTATAGCGGGGTTTAAAGATTTAGTCCTATTATACCTTATATATAAGACTATTCCAAATCCTATGGTGTCACAGAATCTTTTACACCATTATGTCGCAAATGATTTTTCCCATCCTCCCATTTCAGCTGAACCAAATAACTGAAATGATCATTTACGATCATATTAGTTTTCAGCACCATCTACACTGAAACAAACATGCCAAATGAAAGAACATAAGGAAATGGGAGAAGTAAAACCTATTCAGTAACAAAGAAGCTTGCAACAACAGCAACCCAAAGTACAGCGATTGCGTCCATCTGCAAAAGAAACAAACATTTTCCCAATGGGTTACTTTGCACCACCCTATTCTTTTACAATAAGTTCCATAAGATACCAAATTGATCTAAATGCAGAAGAATCAGTTTTTTTTGAATCCACGACCGGACTAAGTACACGAATTAGAGCTTATCATTTAAAGAAGAGAGACAGAGCTGTACGGCGGAGGTTGTGGCGACCGCATGCGGGGCGGACGGACAACAAATCTGCCGCCGGGGGATTGAAACTCCCAAGAAAGGGGCTGCGGGGCCAAAGAAGGTGGGCGGCAGTGGCGGTCTGCAGAGAAGGGCGTGGCGTAGGAGAGAGATTAGGTTAAGCCGTTAGTTTTTGCCCGGGCAAATCGGCCATCCCACTCTCCAATTTTTTTATTTTTTTTTCAAAAAAATAATGCTACCTGTACACGTCCGGAGAGTGGGGATGCAAATGGGGCCGATCGGGGAGTGAAGGGGGATTAATCTATATATATATATATATATATATATATATATATATATATATATATATATATATATATATATATATATATATATATATATATATATATATATATATATATATATATATCTAGTCTCCTATACTATCTATAGTACCGGGGCTCCGATACTATAATTATTTTTTCGATCTTAGGGTGTTCAAATCAACGATCCACACCGTTGAAACTGATCTAGGATATTTGAAGTTCATAGGAATAAAATTTTATAATTTTTCGACGTAGTTTACTTTGAGATCAAACCGTTTCAAAATTGTCAAATTTCAATGGTTATTATGGCGAGTTTGTAGTTTAACGGTGGAGAAGAATCTAAATTTATTCAATTTTTGATAGAAAATACTTTAAACTATATAGATGAAGGTCAACATCCTTGATCTTGAATTTGAAACTCTTATACTCAAATTTTAAGGATTATTCAATTTTCACCGTTCATTTTGACATGATTTATTTACTAAGTAAACGATATCGAAAAAAACTAAAATTTTATTCCTAAGAACTTCACATACCCTAGATCAGTTTCAACGGTGTGGATCGTTAATTTGAACACCCTAAGATCGAAAAAGCAACTATAGTACCGGAGCCCCGATACTATAGATAGTATAGTAGCCTCATTCTATATATATATATAGATACATAATTTGACAGTGCTGTCAAGAGGAAGGTTTGTGGGTTGGCCATGTTGCCCATTAAAGCAAAAGCCAATGAAATTTTGTCACATACGTGAAGAAGAATTTAATATAGATACATAATTTGACAGTTCTGTCAAATCAAGAGGGAGGTTTGTGGGTTGGCCACGTTGCCTATTAAAGCAAAAGCCAATAAAATTTTGCCACTTGCGTAAAGAAGAATTTAAACATATGATTAGGTTAGGATGTAATCCTTATAATTTCACCGATAAAATACATGCTTTACTTACGGGACAAGACCCTAATTCTGGACAAATAGGGTTACAAAGTAATGCTTTGGTAAGTCTAGAACAATTAAGTATATATAATTGGCTTCATATTAAACAGAACAAACAAACAAAAACAAAAACAAAAACAAAAGAGTTTTTTTTTTAGATTGGAAAATAGAAAGAAAAATGCAAACGTAAAGACCTAAGACTAAGCCCTAAGTAGAAAGGAAATACAAATAAGATAGAGGAGAAACGGAAGAGGAGAAACGGAAGACCAGGAGAAGAAAAAACTAAAAAGAAAAAGGTCTGAGTTATATACAGAAGAAAATATGAGTTTTACACAGTAGAGAAAAGAGAGGATAAATATAGTAGAAATAGAGTAGAAATAGATTCGGAAAAGAAAAAGATACACCTTGTAATATTAATATACACTAGATGCATGTAATAGTTTCTCTTTTTCCAATCAATTTTAACTAGCTAAAGACATCCTCACCTATTGTTTAATTTGAGACAAGTCCTCCAACTTTAACTTTTTAGTTAAAAAATTATTTATAGAATAATTATGAAAGCTAAAAATTTAATTAAATTTTTAAATAAAATTATTAGTATAATTTAACTTTGCAAATGAAGTTAAGAAAATATTGATAAACAAAGTTAGTTTTATAATATAATATAAGAGAACTTTATAATTTTTTATAATTTTTAATTAAAAATTTTTTATCTTAAAATTTTAATAACTATATTTTTTAATTATTTAAAATATTATCAATCCGCAGCACAACACGAGTCTTTTACTAGTTTTAATCTTATTTGTTGCCTCGCTTGTCACTCCACTCAAAGCATATCGGGGCAGGAGCTGGTTCTAGATGGATATTTGACGGATCGGATGTTACGGCCACACCTTAGGAGAGGCAGAGGTGGGCGAGTAACTTAGGGCTAGAAGGAAGTAGAAGTATAAGTAGAGGAAGATACAACATGAGGAAGAGGATCCAAGATGGGTTGTCAGAGGTAGAGGGGATAACTAGGCTGACGGGTCGGGTTGTCGGGTGAGAATCGGAGTTATCAACCCGACTCACTCACCCGAATTCACATCAACCCTTAGACTAAGATGGGCTGAGCACCACAGACACAAAGGAGGAGCTAGAGTCCAGTTGTGTCGGAAGGAGGTCCAAGGAGGTCCATTTGTAATAATCTTTTTTCAGTTAGCCCCAAATTCTTGTAACTCTTACTTTTGGGTCCAGAGGATAGAGAAGTATAAATAGCTTGCTCATGTCTGTAATGGTTAACAAAGAGATAAATAAATTCCCAATTCTCCCCAATTCTCTTCTCTTCTCTTATCTTCTTCTCTTTTCTTTCTCTCCTCTCCTCTCTTCTCCTTTTCCCATCCGAACCCTCTACTCTCCCCATTCTCTTTTCTCATCAATCTCTGTATCTACCAGCTCTTAGTCGTGGAGTTCAGGTTGAATTCCCATAATCTCCCCTCCTCACCCTCGGCATTGCAGACCTCATCTGTCACGCCCCGGGCTAGTTTTAGAAGCGAAAATACGTGCCAATTTTTTTTTGAAAGCCTAGCCCGCGCTACGTACAGACCCGCCACAAATACAGGGTCCACTGTACACACGGACAGAGCCTCCCCTGTATTTGCACGGCGTACACAACATACAACATGATCACAACCACCATTCATTCACCACACAAACCACAACAACACAATAAGATTCATACAGCTAACAGTCCTTAAACCTGTATTAATCTAAGCAAGTCCTTAGGCGAAGGATGATGTGATGCACAAACAACAGATCATTCTAGAAAATTGCTCCTTATCTAGAAGCTTTATTTTGAAACCCTAACCTCAAATATTTAAAGATCCTTTGAAAACTGTTCTCCACACGAGAACACTCTTTTGAAATCCCAAAAGTCAATCGATCGGAAATCTCTTTGAAAACTGTTTTCCACACGGAAACCTTTATTTGAAAACGCTACCACGAGGGGTAGAAATCCAAGATATGCGATATAAAGCCATAAAGAAAGATCTAAAAGCATCGACATCCGAAGAGTCTAAGCATGTAATCCACACATGAATACTAAACCAAATCCACAAGATCTAAGCATGCATGACAGGACATCAAAAAATGTAACTGTACCAAAACCACAACATGCTAGATAAAACAACCACAGTGTAACTGAACCACATCCATAACTAACTGATAAAGAATAAGGGTGATAACCAAATCTGGAGAGAGAAGCCTCACAGGTCGGGACCTCTAGTACCACTAACTAGGCGTGCCTCGCTGCGTCCCGACTCCCACCACCCTGCTCACCTAAAAACAACAACGATGGCGGGGGGTGAGAACATGTAAACATGTCTCCCATCCCAGTGGGTACCGCAAGCCGACGAAGGCGAGGTGTACACACCGGCACGAGGGTCAACAAATAGATAGATAAGGTAAACAGTAGCACAAGTAAGTATGAGGCTGACATACAACTGAACAACTATGCTACTGTAAGCAAATAGTTTATGCATCAATGGAGATAACCACAAAGAATACCCAATCCATAGCCACCGGGACGTATCCCTGATACTGTCACAACCTGCTCAACCATCGGCACATAACCTCCGCAGATGCACGTGCTAAGAGGCTCACGGGTCGGATGCACGCGACCCTTTTCCGAAAAAGAACACCCCCAGGCGGTGGATCAGACCGTTGGTGTACGTGAAGTGCTAGAAGAGCTGTGACGATCGATGCGAATGCTCAATCCACAGAACGGCAACGAGCCGTGAAGCAACTGATAAGCCAATATACGAGGATCGCTCGGAACAACAGGCGATCAACACCGACCAACTAGGTCGTCTCAAGAATCATGCTCTACTATCCATACATAAGTAGAGTCAACGGGAGTCAAGTGAACTAATAACTAAATGCAAGAGAAGGGATAGAAAGGTATCACCGTAGTCCACTGAACCGACTCCGGATCGAAGTATCCACCTGTCGAAACGATAGAGCCTAACACCGACGGCTCTCGGGAACCACGACAGGACCTACGAAAGACTCACAAGGTCAAGGTCCACCAAGTCGACACTAAACACATAGCGCTCACATCCCGAAACCGACGGATCGCCTGGAAAATCCACCGGGACGATCCCGAAACCACGCTAAGCCCCACAGGGGTACCAACAGCCATACCAAGTCCTCCGCTGTCCCCAAACACACAAAACAAGGTGGCGGGACAGCGAGCACAAGCTCGAGGTGCCACGAACACAAACACACCTGAAACGGCTTTCCGGGTTTTCGAAAAATGCCGATTTGGCACCGGAACCCTTCGTCACTCATCCATTGTCCTCGGAACTTCGGGACAGCGATGAGGAACAGCCAACGAGGCTAAAATGACGAAGCCAAGTCACTCACGAAAGCAGCAAGTGAGTCGCACGACTAAAAACACGCGTTTCACCGACTATTTCATCGAAAAACGCATCGAAAATAAATCCGAATTTCCGCGAAGGGCGAAGGAGTTGGACAACCAGTCCACAGGGTCTCAAGGATCATGCCCTTGCTGCCCGCAGCGTCGCAATGCTGCCACAATCACCAAAGTCCCAAAACAAGCAACAATTACATACATAACAAGCATAATTAAGGCCGTTCGAGCATTCCATACGTACGCACGACCTTCCGCAAGCACCAGCGGATAGGTAACGACGTAACGGAAGCCATGCTCACAGCCCCACTGCGACAGGACCAGTCGTAAGCACAGAAACCCATAAAAATAGCGAGAACATGCGATAATATTGCTCGACAAAGGCCGAACAGCGAAACGGCTCACCCAAACCGAAAACTAAGGTGAGCATGATGATCAACGCGTCGCCGCGATCATCATGCTCACATTCCCGAGCTTCGGGAGGCAACAAAGAGCAAACAAGCAAGCATGCGGCCCAAAACAAGGTCAAAAGCACCCTGGCCGGAGCAACTAGCTCTGGCCGGCTGCCGGCCGACATGCACGGCGCGCGGCGGCCAGGGTCGGATACGGGGGAGGTGAGGAAGAGAATGCTCACCTCAGCCGGCGGCAGGAAGCGGCGGCGGCGGCGCGGGGAGAAGGGGAGCTCTCGGGTTGGCTAGGGCACTGCGGCGCGGCAAAGGACGGCGGTGCCGGCGGTCGGGACGGCGAGCACCGGCAAGAGGAGGTCGCCGGACGTCGGGTGGCCGGTGACCGCGACAAAGAAAACCGGCGGCGGCGGCGGCGCAGGGCGCTCGGCCGCGGCTACCCTAGCGGCCCAGGCTGAGCCCACGGCGGTTGCGGCGGCACTCCGACGGCACGGGGGCGGCCGGGGAGGAAGGCGATGGCGCCGGAGGACCAGAGGGTGGCGGCGTGCACCCTCGAAGGCGGCGGGAGGCGGCGGCAGCTCGGGAAGATGGCAGGGGAGCTGAGGGAGAAGGGTGGCACCTCTGGGAGCTGAGGGAGAAGAAGAGGGAAGTGTTCTCTCTCTCTCTCCACTCACACACACACAAGCACACATAAAAACACTTGTGTACAAATGCAAAAACACCCCTCAAACATAGAAAATTAGCCCCCCAGTCCCTCACAGCAGGAACAAAAAGCCCAGACACCCCTCTACATTCGAACTCACGCAAAACGGTGCGTGAAACAGGGTCCACATCGCGAAACAGCAAAATGTACACTACGACCCCTCAGCGAAGAACTCATGATATCTCTCGATCCGTCCGTCGCATGTCAGAACGGATCACGCCATCGCGTTCAGCACTGCCGAGACATCGAATCTACCATTTTGGATTATCAGAAACGGACTCCGAATTACGCCATTAAGCGTTCTCTCTCCGCAACCAAAAACTTAAAACAATACAATACATATAAATACACTATATATACAATATATATACATATATATATACCTATACATGTATATATATACAAATACAGATCAAATACACAGTAAAAGGGGAGAGGAACACAGAATTCAAATTTCACAATAAAAATTTAAAATTCGAATTCTCACATCACTCTCACCATACAAGAAGTTTCGTCCCCGAAACTTACTCACACACCATCCGCGAACAACTGCGGATACCTTTCTCGCAAAGCAGACTCCAGCTCCCAAGTAGTCTCACGCTTCTCGTGACCCGTCCACTGCACTCTCACATACTGAAAGCTCCGGTTTCTCAACTGTTTCACCTCGCGAGCCAAAAAAAATCCTCAAAGGCGCCTCGTACGGTGTTATCCCAATGCTCGCTTGGAAGCTGCTGTTGTAGGCGAACTCCACCAGAGAAAGATACTTGAACCATCCCTCACCAAAGTCCAAAACGCATGCCCGGAGCATATCCTCGAGAGTCTGGAAGACTCGCTCCGACTGCCCATCACTCTGAGGGTGGTAAGCTGAGCTGAAGTTGAGACTCGTTCCCAGTGCCTGCTGCAAGCCTCTCCAGAACTGAGAAACGAAGCGAGAACCCCGATGCGAAACGATCGACACTGGCACCCCAAGCAGCCTGACAATCTCATCCAAGTAGAGCTGCGCTAGTCGATCCCGAGACCAAGTCGTGAGTACCGGTAGGAAGTGAGCTGCTTTCGTCAATCGGTCCACAAAACCCAGATCGCAACATGACCTCGCTGAGAACGAGGCAACCCGGTGACGAAATTTATGGTAATCTGCTCCCACTTCCATACAGGTACAGGCAACGGTTGAAGCTTCCCTGCTGGCCGCTGATGCTCAGCCTTCACCTGCTGACAAACCAGTCACAGTGCCATATGCTGAGCTACATCCATCGTCATGCCAGGCCACCATAAACTCTGCTTCAGGTCGCGGTACATCTTCGTACCTCCAGGATGAACGGTGTACGGCGACCGGTGTGCCTCAGTTAAAATCTCTCGCCTCAAATCCCGATCACTGGGCACACACCTCCGTCCTCGAAAGCGAAGGAAACCATCAGCAAGAAACGTGAAGTCACCATCTCTGCCCTGCTCGGCCTCTGCTCGCACTCTCTGCAAGTACGGATCCATCAGCTGCCCACGGAAATCCGATCAGATAAGGTGGGCTGCACCACCAAAGTCAACAACTGTGCGGTAGCTCCATAAGGTAGGATCTCCAACCCTAGTCGACGAAACTCCTCCACAAATCGCTCCTGGTCAGTGATCATGAGAGACAGCTCCGCCGAAGGCTGCTTCCGGCTCAAGGCGTCCGACGTTCGCCTTGCCCAGATGGTACTGGATGGAGATGTCGTAATCCTTCAAAAGCTCAAGCCATCGTCCCTGTCTGAGGTTCAGCTCCTTGAAGAGGTACTTCAGACTCTGATGATCCGTGAACATCTCACAATGCGCTCCGTACAGGTGGTGTCTCCAAAGCTTGAGAGCGAACACCACTGCTGCTAACTCGAGATCGTGCGCCGGATAGTTCTTCTCGTAGTCCTTCAGCTGGCGCGAAGCATACGCGATGACCTTCTCCTGCTGCATGAGCACGCACCCCAATCTTATTCGAGACGCATCGCAGTAGACCACAAAACCCTCACCAGGCTACGACAATGCTAAGATAGGGGCACAAGTCAAACTGTCCTTCAGCTCCTAGAAGCTCATCTGACAAGCGGGAGTCTACAGAAACTTCACGCCCTTCCTCGTCAGCTTGCTCAAAGGGGCGGCGATCTTTGAGAAACCCTCAACAAATCGCCGGTAATAACTTGCCAAGCCGAGGAAGCTCCTAATCTCCGCCACAGAAGTCGAAACAGGCCAAACCACCACAGAGTCCACCTTTCTTGGGTCCACCGCAATACCAGACTGCGTCACGACGTGCCCCAAGAAAGAAACTTCTCGAATAGATCAGTATGTCGTCAAAGAAGACCACGACAAATTGATCCAAGAACTGCCGAAAAACCCCGATCATTAAATCCATAAAAGCTGCCGGGGCGTTTGTCAAACCGAACGGCATAACCGTGAACTCGTAAAGCCCGTACGAGTCCGAAAGGCCGTCATCGCAACGTCCTCGGCTCTGATCTTCAGCTAAAGATAACCTGGCTGCGAAACAAGCTTCGAGAATACCGAGGCTCCCTGGAGCCGGTCGAAGAGATTGTCGATCCGCGGTAGAGGTTACTAAACTTCACCATCAACTCGTCGAGCTCGAACTCACAATCAAACCAACGTAAAACCTTGCGAGTCCATCACTCTGGTGCACAGGGTTGCCAATCGCAACAAGCGATAAAAACACCAGTGATGCCAAACACCTGTTTCCAAGTGATCGGACACGCGCTCCAAACCAAGACTACACGAAAGCTGCAACGAAAACCTTGTACGCAAACATACGCACAAAGACCTCGGAGCCAACAACCAGGCTCCCGACATCAGGTCATCAAAACACCTGGCAAAAACCGAGATCACCTCGCAAAATAAACCTTTCAGCTGTGAAGGCACAGCTACCGAGCTAAAAGGCAACCAAACTCAACCGGAGTCAAACCATCCGCAGTGATGGCAAATCAACTGTGCCAAAATCACTCCAGGATCAGCTCAAGGCTCACTACGTGATCAGGGATGACCACAACACAGCTTTCCCACAAGACGACGCAGAGAGATTGTCTTGCAAGAGAAAGCACCGACCTAATCCTGACAGTCCCAAAAAGGATAGGGTATTTCGTTCTAACTTTTGACACTACGTTGTCTGCAGCCAACGTACTTATCAAAAGAAAAATGAAATATCCGAAGATCAAATGCCAACAACAAGTTGGCAACACCACAAAGGTACCTGGTCAACCAACTCCAAAGCTGGACCAAAATCACGAAAGAATCACCGAATTAACGGGAAGCAGCAAACCGACCCACAAAACAAGGTCTGCTCTGAGCCAACTCCCTAGGAGTCTTCGGCTTCCAATAACAAACCGACGGCTACACGCGGCAGCACGAAAGCCTACAAATACCACCAGCAAGACGTCAGAGGGGTAGGCTTCACCGCCCTACCCAATAAAACAGAGAAGGTAACACAAAAGTTACGGTCGAAAACGCTCAAAGCACCGTCTCCGTAGAGACGCTCGCAGTGGCCCTCGTGCTCTACACGGAAAGTGGGGCCAGGGCAAGAACAGCCCAAACGACAACACAGATCCACAAAGTGACGTTACCTAGCCCGATAGGGCCACCACCTGCCAACGAGTGGTTACGCAAGGAAAAAACACCCTGCCACTTGGTATCTGTCTAGTACTCCACCACTACTTCTAGAAGAAGCACGAGTCTGCGAACAAAGGCAGATCGAACCTCAGGAAATCTGCCAATCGCGCTCGGACGTGGCCACCACCCCCAATCTCGGGGTCGGCGTCCACACGCGAAATAGCCGACGTAGTCACTGTCGTCGTCGTGGTCGTGGCCACAACGGCGTGGGTGCCACAGGAGGGTCTGCAGTCATCGGGGCACTCGGCAGAGGAGGAGGAGGGGCTGGAGCGGCAGTCGCCGTAGCCTGCTGCTGCAAAAACTGCCGGAACATGCCGGAGAGGGTCGTCAGCTAACCCCTCGCCTCGGCCTCAAGCACACAGGGTACGGTCATCATCAGGCTGTCCACCTCCTGCCAGCTCCTCACTCGAACCAGCCGCAATAGCCCGAGTCTGAACACCAGCAGACGGCTCCGTAGGCGCACGCCTACCACCACGACCCGGACTGGGAGGTCTACCACGACCACAAGCCATCTGTAAAACACAAAAACCTGCGCAAGAGAAAGGGGTCGGCAACTCCCACAAAACACAAGCCGAAAACAAACCCCCTCGAACTCGCGCACCTATACATCTTAGGTCTTCCTATGGGTCAGCCTAACCAATGGTTCAGTTACAAGTTTATGAATAAATGAGTGTTTGTACCCTTTACGCTCTGATACCATCTCAATCTGTCACGCCCCGGGCTAGTTTTAGAAGCGGAAATACGTGCCAAATTTTTTTTTTTTGAAAGCCTAGCCCGCGCCACGTACAGACCCGCCATAAATACAGGGTCCACTGTACACACGGACAGAGCCTCCCCTGTATTTGCACGGCGTACACAACATACAACAGGATCACAACCACCATTCATTCACCACACAAACCACAACAACACAATAAGATTCATACAGCTAACAATCCTTAAACCTGTATGAATCTAAGCAAGTCCTTAGGTGAAGGATGATGCGATGCACAAACAACAGATCATTCTAGAAAATTACTCCTTACCCAGAAGTTTTATTTTGAAACCCTAACCTCAAACATTTAAAGATCCTTTGAAAACTGTTCTCCACACGAGAACTCTCTTTTGAAATCCCAAAAGTCAATAGATCGGAAATCTCTTTGAAAACTGTTTCCTACACGGAAACCTTTATTTGAAAATGCTACCACGAGGGGTAGAAATCCAAGATATGCGATATAAAGCCATAAAGAAAGATCTAAAAGCATCGACATCCAAAGAGTCTAAGCATGTAATCCACACATGAATACTAAACCAAATCCACAAGATCTAAGCATGCAAGACAGGACATCCAAAAATATAACTGTACTAAAACCACAACATGCTAGACAAAACAACCACAGTGTAACTGAACCACATCCATAACTAACTGATAAAGGATAAGGGTGATAACCAAATCTGGAGAGAGAAGCCTCACAGGTCGGGACCTCTAGTACCACTAACTAGGCGTGCCTCGCTGCGTCCCGACTCCCACCACCCTGCTCACCTAAAAACAACAACGATGGCGGGGGGTGAGAATATGTAAACATGTCTCCCCTTCCAGTGGGTACCGCAAGCCGACGAAGGCGAGGTGTACACACCGGCACGAGGGTCAACTAATAGATAGATAAGGTAAATAGTAGCATAAGTAAGTATGAGGCTGACATACAACTGAACAACTATGCTACTGTAAGCAAATAGTATATGCATCAATGGAGATAACCACAAAGTATACCCAATCCATAGCCACCGGGACGTATCCCTGATACTGTCACAACCTGCTAAATCATCGGCACATAACCTCCGTAGATGCACGTGCTAAGAGGCTCACGGGTCGGATGCACGCGACCCTTTTCCGGAAAAGAACACCCCCAGGCGGTGGATCAGACCACTGGTGTACGTGAAGTGCTAGAAGAGCTGTGACGATCGATGAAAATGCTCAATCCACAGAACGGCAACGAGCCGTGAAGCAACTGATAAGCTAATATACGAGGATCGCTCGGAACAGCAGGCGATCAACACCGACCAACTAGGTCGTCTCAAAAATCATGCAAACCTCGACTACTCTACTATCCAAGCACACATAAGTAGAGTCAACGAGAGTCAAGTGAACTAATAACTGAAATGCAAGAGAAGGGATAGAAAGGTATCACCGTAGTCCACTGAACCGACTCCGGATCGAAGTACCCACCTGTCGAAACGCTAGAGCCTAACACCGACGGCTCTCGGGAACCACGACAGGACCTACGAGAGACTCACAAGGTCAAGGTCCACCAAGTCGACACTAAACACATAGCTCTCACATCCCGAAATCGACGGATCGCCCGGAAAACCCACCGGGACGATCCCGAAACCACACTAAGCTCCACAGGGGTACCAACAGCCAAACCAGGTCCATCGCTGTTCCCAACCACACCAAAATAAGGTGACAGGACAGCGAGCACAAGCTCGGGGTGCCACGAACACAAACGCACCCGAAAAGGCTTCTTGGGTTCCCGAAAAATACCGATTTGTCACCGGAACCCCTCGTCTCTCATCCGCTATCCTTGGAACTTTGGGACAGCGATGAGGAACAACCAACGAGGCTAAATGACGAAGCCAATGTTACGGATTTTATATTGGCATATTTCGTGAAGTGAGTCGGAGTCTTGAAGGTTCAAAGAAGAAGAGACGAAGAATGAAGACTCGAAGACTCAACGTATGAATTCACGATGCTTGGTAAGTTTTAAATAATCTTGATGATGATTTATATATCTAATTTAAGTGTTTGGAAGACATTAGAATATGTTTTTAATGATTTATAAACGAATCGGAAAAAATTCATACTACGAGGTCCGGACCCTGGAACATGAGGTCCGGAACCCGTGAGCAGGTTATGCTGGTTCGCAGACCGAGTCCGGACCCTGGAAGCTGAGGTCCGGAACCCGTACGCATACTTGCTGTTTTGCTGTCCGGGTCCGGACCCTGGAAGCTGAGGTCCGGAACCCGTGAGCATGACAGGCAGTTTCGCAGACCGGGTCCGGATCCTGATGGCTGCGGTCCGGACAATGAAACGCCTGAAGAGTTTCAAGGTCCGGACCCCATACCCGCGATCCGGACCCCGACTCGTCGTGAATTTTTGGAAAGTTATTTTTTCAATTCTACTCTGTTTCTAATGTCTCCCAAACCTGTAAATAAGATGGTAGATTCCTTAAAATCTTTTAGCAATCCTAATTTGGTTCCAAACCTTTCTAAAATCAGTTTTTCAATCCTAGTCGAAATCGGTTTGCTTCCAAACCTTTCTAAAAACTATTTTTTTTAATCCTAATCTATTTCGGATTGCTTCTAACCTATAAATAAGATGTGGGGGTGTCTCTAAAACGTGGTTAAGCATAGATTATCTTTTAGAAACCCTAGAAGCTTGTAGGTAACTGTTTTCCTCATCTTCTACATCAAGCTTCTCTCAAATTGATTCATGGTGCCCTAATTCCTAATATTCTTTTAGAATCAATTTGAGAATTGCTTAGAGATTATTCCCACAGATTTTCAATGATATTCTAAGCAATAAACCATCATCAATTTTATTGTTCTTGCTCCGGACGGAGTGCGCTCGTGGATTCGGGTGGGCGTCGTGGATTCGACGTGTAGAAGGCTTCGTGGATTCGAAGTTGGGCGTCTCGTGGATTCGGGACGTGGCGTTCGTGGATTCGAACGTGGGGCGTGGACAACCCGTTGGTGCGCGTGATCCGCTGAAGAGAAGGGAGATGTTAAGTCCGTGGAGTCGATAATCACCTTGTAATTCTTTACTCTTAGTGGATTATTTTTTCGCGTGTTGGTCCCGTGGGTTTTTCTCCAAGGTGGAGTTTCCCACGTAAATCTCGGTGTGCTGATTTTATTTTCCGCATTACTTTATCGCATTGAGATTTGTGATTTTTGTTTATACACCTATTCACCCCCCTCTAGGTGATTGATATACTCTAGATAGATCCTAGGGCACCCCCTATCTTACAGCCAAGTCACTCACGAAATCAGCAAGCGAGTCGCACGACTAGAACCACGCGTTTCGCCGACTATTTCATCGAAAAACGCGTCGGAAATGAATCCGGGTCTCCGCGAAGGGTGAAGGGGTTGGACAACCAGTCCACAGGGCCTCAAGAATCATGCCCTTGCTGCCCGCAGCGTCGCAACACTGCCACAATCGCCAAAGTCCACAAACAAGCAACAATACATACATACAAGCAATAATTTAGGCCGTTCGAGCAATCCGTACGTCCGCACGACCTTCCGCAAGCACCAGCGGATAGGTAACGACGTAACGGAGGCCGTGCTCACAGCCCCACTACGACAGGACCAGTCGCAAGCCCAAAAAACCCATAAAACCAGTGCTCACAAGCAATAACATAGCTTGACAATGGCCGAACAGCGAAACGGCTCAACAAAACCAAAAACTAAGGTGAGCATGATGATCAGCGCATCGCCGCGATCATCGTGCTCACCTTCCCGGGCTACGGGAGGCAACAGATAGCCCAAACACCAACATGCGGCCCAAACCAAGCAAAGGAAGACCCTGGCAGGAGCAGCAAGCTCCGGCCTGCTGCCGGCCGACATGCACGGCCAGCGGCGGCCAGGGTCGGATGCGGGGGAGGTGAGGAAAAGAATGCTCACCTCAGCAGGCGGCGGGAAGCGGCGGCGGCGGCGTGGGGAGAAGGGGAGCTCTCGGGTTGGCTAGGGCACGGCGGCGCGGCAACGGACGGCGACGGCGGCCGGCGGCGACGCGAGCATCGGCAAGAGGAGGTCGCCGGACGTCAGCCTGCCGGTGACCGCGATAAAAAGGACCTGCGGAGGCAGCGGCGGAGGGAGCTCGGCCGCGGCTGCCCTAGCTGCCCAGTCAAAGCCCGCGGCGGCTGCGGCGGCGCTCCGGCGGCACGACGACGGCCGGGAAGGTAGGGGGCGGCGCCGGAGGTCCCGAGGGTGGCGGCGAGCACCCTCCAAGGCGGCGGGAGGCGACGGCGGCTCAGGTCCAGCTGCCTCGGCCAGCAGCTGCCCTAGCAGCAGCTGGCAGCAGCTCGGCGGTGACTCCCGACGGTTCCCGGCGGCAGGGCTCGTCGCCGGCGGTCGTGCCACCTTGGGGGAGCTCAAGCGTGGGTTCCCCCTGGGTACACACCGCAGGGTAGGAGAAGAAGAAGAAGAAGAAGGAGGAAAATAAGAAGAAAAGGGAGAGAGGGGTTGGCTGGGGTTGCGCCGGCCAGGGGGGGTGGTCGGCGGCGGCCGGCGGCGCACAGGGAGGTGGCAGGGGAGCTGAGGGAGTTGGCACTCTGCTGGGGCTGAGGGAGGAGAGAAGAAGAGAGATCTCACTCTCTCTCCACACACTCACACACAACACACACTAATACACATGCACAAAAAATGCTAAAAAGCCCCTCAACCACAGGAAATATCCCCTGGGTCCCTCACAGCAAGCACAAAATGCCCAGACACCCCTCCACAAGCAATCTCACGCAAAACTGTGTGTGAAACAGGGTCTAGATCTCGAAACAGCAAACTGTACAATTCGACCTCTCAGCGAAGCATGCGATATCTCTCAATCCGTCCATCGCATGTCAAAACGGATCACGCCATCGCGTTCAGCACTGCCGAGACATCGAATCTATTATTTTGGATTGTCAAAAATGGACTCTGAATTGCGCCGTTAAGCCGTTCTCTCTCCGCAACAAAACTTAAAATAATAAAAATACACTAAATATACTATATATATACATATATATATATATACCCATACATATATATATACGTATACAGGTCAAATACACAGTAACAGGGGAGAGGAACACATAATTCAAATTTCTAAAATTCGAATTCTCACATCACTCCCACCTAACAAGAAGTTTCGTCCCCGAAACTTACTCACACACCATCCGCGAACAACAGCAGATACCTCTCACGCAAAGCAAACTCCATCTCCCAAGTAGTCTCACGCTCCTCGCGACTCGTCCACTGCACTCTCACATACAGAAAGCTCCGGTTCCTCTACTGCTTCACCTTGCGTGCCAAAAACTCCAAAGGCACCTCACCGAAGCTGAGATCCTCCCTCAGCTGAACCGTTGTCGGGCCGATCACATGAGAAGGGTCGGGAATGTACTTTCGAAGCAAGGACACACGGAAGACATTGAGCACCCGAGCAAGACTAGGAGGAAGAGCTAACCGATAAGCCATTGGACCCACACGCTCAAGGATCACGAACGGTCCCACGAAACGCGGACAAGCTTGCACTGCAATCCGAACTGCTTAATCCCTCGAGACGGCGACACCCTGAGCAGCACATGCTCACCGACCTGAAACACTAGGTCCCGTCGTTGCTGGTCCGCGTAGCTTTTCTGCCGGCTCTACGCAGTCAGCAGCCGCTGCCTCGCACTGCGAATCCTGGCCTCTGCGTCCTCCAACAGGTCAGGCTCGATCACACGACGCTCACCCACGACATCCCGACAGATCGGTGATCGACAACGACGTCCATACAGGGCCTCGTACGGTGCCATCCCAAAGCTCACCTGGAAGCTGTTGTAGTAGGCGAACTCCACCAAGGAAAGGTACTTGAACCAACCCTCACCAAAATCCAAAACGCATGTCCGGAGCATATCCTCGAGAGTCTGGATAACACGCTCCGACTGCCCAACACTCTGAGGGTGGTAAGCTGAGCTGAAGTCGAGCCTCGTCCCCAGTGCCTGCTACAAGCTCCTCCAGAACTGGGAAACGAAGCGAGAATCCCGATCAGAGACGATCGACACTGGCACTCCAAGCAGCCTGACGATCTCAACTAAGTAGAGCTGCGCCAGTCGATCCCGAGACTAAGTCGTGTGTACCGGTAGGAAGTGAGCTGCTTTCGTCAATCAGTCCACAAAAACCCAGATCGCAACATGACCTCGCTGAGAACGAGGCAACCCGGTGACGAAATCCATGGTAAATTGCTCCCACTTCCCTACAGGTACAGGCAACGGTTGAAGCTTTCCTGCTGGTCGCAGATGCTCAGCCTTCACCTGCTGACAAACCAGGCACAGTGCCACATGCTGAGCTACATCCATCGTCAAAATCAGGCCACCAGAAACTCTGCTTCGGGTTGCGGTACATCTTCGTCCCTCCAGGATGAACGGTGTACGGCGACCGGTGTGCCTCAGTCAAAAATCTCTCGCCTCAAATCCGGATCACTGGGCACACACCTCCGTCCTCGAAAGAGCGGGAGTCCACAGAAACTTCTCGCCCTTCCTCGACAGCTTGCTCAAAGGGGCGGCGATCTTGGAGAAACCCTCAACAAATCGCCGGTAACAACTCGCCAAGCCGAGGAAGCTCCTAAACTCTGCCACAGAAGTCGGAACAGGCCAATCCACCACAGAGTCCACCTTCCTTGGGTCCACCGCAATACCAGACTGCGTCACGATGTGACCCAAGAAGGAAACTTCTCGAATAGATCAGTATGTCGTCAAAGAAGACCATGGCAAATTGATCCAAGAACTGCCGAAACACCCTGTTCATCAAATCCAAAAAGCTGCCGGGGCGTTCGTCAGACCGAACGGCATCACCGTGAACTCGTAAAGCCCGTAACGAGTCCGGAAGGCCGTCATCTCGTCGAGCTCGAACTCACAATCAAACCAACGTAAAACCTTGCGAGTCCATCACTCTGGTGCACAGGGTTGCCAATCGCAACAAATGATAAAATCACCAGTGATGCCAAACACCTGTCTCCAAGTGATCGGACACGCGCTCCAAACCAAGACTACACGAAAGCCGCGATGAAAACCTTGTACGCCAACACACGCACAGATACCTCGGAGCCAACAACCAGGCTCCCGACATCAGGTCACCAAAACACCTAGCAAAAACCGAGATCACCTCGTAAAACAAACCTTTCAGCTGTGAAGGCACAGCTACCGAGCTAAAAAGCAACCAAACTCAACCGGAGTCAAACCATCCGCAGTGATGGCAAATCAACTACGCAAAACCACTCCAGAATTAGCTCAAGGCTCACTACTAGATCAGGGATGACCACAACACAGCTTTCCCACAAGACGACGCAGAGAGACTGTCTCGCAAGAGAAAGCACCGACCCAATCCAGAAGGTACCAAAAGGGATAGGGTATTTCGTCCTAACTCTTGACGCTACGTTGTCTGCAGCCAACGTACTTATCAAAAGAAAACGAAATATCCCAAGATCAAATGCCAACAACCAGTCGGCAACACCACAAAGGTACCAGGTCAACCAACCCAAAAGCTGGACCAAAATCACAGATGAGTCACCGAATTAACGGAAAAAGCAAACCGACCCACAAAACAAAGTCTGCCCTGAGCCAACTCCCTAGGAGTCTTCGGCTTCCAACAACAAACCGACGGCTACAGGCGACGTAGGGTCGTCAACCACACGAACCAAAGCGAAGAAAAATAATTTCCAGCGTCGACTAACCAACGTCAAACGCGGTGGGATCTCCAACAACAACCAGGAAGATCTCGCGACAGCACGAAAGCCTACAAATACCACCAGAAATTCCAAGACACACCAATTTAGGCGTTAGGATAGCCGCAAACCATATAGGCACCAACAAAAACCCGACACCAAACAGTGTCCACTCAGTCTAGTACACGTCAGTTTGACGCAAGAACTAGCTAAAGGTCAAAAGACCAACACTGACGATTCCACCAGCAATACGTCAGTGGGGTAGGCTTCACCGCCCTACCCAACAAAACAGAGAAAGTAACACTAAAGTTGCGGTCGAAACCGCTCAAAGCACTGTCTCCGTAGAGACGCTCGCAGTGGCCCTCGTGCTCTACACGGAAAGTGGGGCCAGGGCAAGAACAGCCCAAACGACAATACAGATCCACCAAGTGACGTCACCTAGCCCAATAGGGCCACCACCTGCCGAAGAGTGGTTATGCAAAGGGGAAAACACCCTGCCACTTGGTATCTGTCAGGTACTCCACCACCACTTCTAGAAGGAGCACGAGTCTGCGAACAAGGGCGGATCGAACCTCAAAAAATCCGCCAATCGCGCCCGGATGTGGCCACCACTGTCACGCCCCACCGGCCCTTTAACACCGACTAGGTGGAAAGGATAACCGCACGGGCGCATGCCCCAGACCCGCCGAACGAATAGAGTCTTTTCTACCCGCCCAAGGCGTTACAACACAAGCTTATCCACAATGTTCCAACTAGGAACGGAGCATAAGAGTTGCACAAGGAAAGCATCAACATAAAGAAGTTCTACTTCTATTACATCACATGGCACAATATACATATCCAAATTTTTCTTTTCTTTCACTTTCATTCCATACACTATGTTCCAAAACGATGAAATATACAATTTTCATACATGAAATGAAAATCCCCTATACTATCATAGTCCAAAACTAGGGGTACAACTCTAGGTATCACCAAAATGGAAGGGCCGCTATCTAAAGAGCCAAACCCTTGCCTCGCTCCGCCGCCTCACTCGCGGAAGGACCTGAAAAACGTGGGGTGAGAACTATATACATAGTTCCCAGTGGGTAAGGCCACCCAAGAGAGAAGCTCGACCCACCAGGTCCAAAGAAACACCATATGCATAAGTTAGATCACATATAACTATGCAACAATTATTTACATGCTTGTAAATAAACATAAAGGATGCAACCAAATGAAATATAATTTATCATTCTCTCCTAGGTTCATCCTATGTCTCACATTGACTAAGTTCATTTACTTGTCATTTACTTATGATTTCGGAATCGCCGTCTCACCATAATTGTTCCAACATCCAAGGAGTGAACTCGTCACCTCCTAGTTCGAGTAGCGAACTCGTCGCATACTCGGGATAGCAAAATCGTCGCCTACCCCGTCTCAACACCGCCATTACATGACATGGATAGCGAACTCGTCGCATATCCGGGATAGCAACCACGTCGCACATCCCCTCTCGACACCGCCAACTCAAGGCGTGGTAGCGAAATCGTCGCCTACCCGGGATAGCAAATTCGTCGCACATCCCGTGTCGATACCGCCAACTCGTGGCATGGTAGCGAAATCGTCGCCTACCCGGGATAGCAAAATCGTCGCACATCCCGCTCAACACCGCCAACTCATGGCGTGGTAGCGAAATCGTCGCCTACCCGGGATAGCAAAATCGTCGCACATCCCGTTGTTTACATTTTTCACTTGCCAACCTAAGTCTCATGACCTTAGGTTCAAGTCATTAAGTCTCGCCTATGTTCAATAACACTAGGCTTACTTTCCCATTATCAACCTAGGTTCCATGACTCTAGGTTCCAATCTCATGTCAAACCTATGTTCAATGACACTAGGTTTCAATCTCACATGTTCCAACCTATGTTCAATAACACTAGGTTTAATCCTCATATCCAACCTATGTTCAATAACACTAGGTTTAACCTCATGTCCAACCTATGTTCAATAACATTAGGTTTCAATCTCACATGTTCCAACCTATGTTCAATGACACTAGGTTTCAATCTCACATGTTCCAACCTATGTTCAATAACACTAGGTTCTATTCTCACATGTTCCAACCTATGTTCAATAACACTAGGTTCCTATCATACATGCAACCATGCAACAAGTATAGATAATTGAAATATACTTGAATTCTATATCATGCAATAGGAGCTCATTGTTCTACCTATCATGATTTTACCTTTGCCAACATGCAAGTTGTAGGGTTCACAACACATACAATTTTATCTTTAAATGGATATTTATCCTAGACATGGAAGTGACCTAATCACTTCGGTAAACACAAACCCACCTCAAGAGCTTTCAAATCCTTGTATTCTTCAAGTTCCTAAGTGTCCAAGCCTTGAGTTCTTGCTTCAACCCAAGCTTCTACAAGAAAACGGTTCGTTACTCGTTACGAACCCCTAAATCAACTCAATACATGAAATCAAGTGTTCCAACATGATTTCCTATGCCTCAATTGCAATTATCGAAGGTCCAAATATTTTTAGAACCTCACATTGCAAAAATCCTCATTCTACCTAGGGTTTGCATGCATGCAAGCCAAACCCTAGATTTCATGACCAATCTCACACCATTTGTGGTTTAGATTGCCAAGGGTTCCCAAAAACCTCATAACAAAGGATTTGATCCTAGGTTCAAACCCTAAATCACAAGAACTCACCTCAAAGCCCTAGCTCCCAAGCTTCTTCTTGCACCAAGAAGCTCCAAATCCACCTTAGAAGCTTTTCCCAAGGTCAAATCCTCCACTTCTCCAAGCTTTGGAGAGATCTCTAGAGAGAGAAAGTGAGGGAGAGGGAGAGGGAATGAAAGGAAAAATGGAGGAGTAATGAGGAGAGGGACTCTAGCCCTCTATACATAGCCCATCCCCCATGAAATTACCAAAATACCCCTCACTGGGCATTCTGCCTCAGCCGGGTCCGGACCTTGCGAGTAGGGTCCGGACCCCGCACTGATAACTGGTCAGTGCGCAGGCCAGGTCCGGACCTTGGTGTCCGGGTCCGGAACCCGTATGCACCCCAACTCGGAGACCAGCTCGGGTCCGGACCGTGACATCCGGGTCCGGACCGTGGCTGCCCGCGGACTTCATTGTCCGGACCCCAGCTTCCAGGGTCCGGACCCCGTGAGCAGTTTTGCTCCACTTGGTCCCCTTTTCATAATTTTTTGATTTCCGGGTTTCCACTCGTACCCATAATGTTCCGAAACCTTCGGAACCCAATTCCACACCAGCCATTACCGGCTCTTTCCGAACTTCATCAAATTTAGTAAAGTTCGAAACAACGCACCGAATTTCAAAGTGCTACATTCCTCCCCCTTTAAAGAGAGTTTCGGCCGCGAAACTAAATCATACCTCAGCTGGACTCAGCGAAGAGGTAAGGAAACCGCTCCTTTATCGAGCTTTCCAATTCCCACGTGGCCTCGCGTTCACCGTGATTCGTCTATTGTACCTTTACATAAGGAATTTCACGGTTCCTCAAACTTTTCACCTCGCGATCCATGATACACAAGGGAAGTTCCTCATAAGTCATATCCTCATGGAGCTCCATAGGCACATATTCGAGGACGTGCGCCAGATCATACACGTACTTGCGGAGTGTCGATACATGGAACACATTGTGTATCCCCGCAAGTTTTGGTGGCAAAGCTAGCCGGTACGCCACGGATCCCACACGCTCCAAAACCTCATAAGGTCCAATGTAACGGGGACTCAACTTACCCCGAACACCGAATCGCTTCACCCCTCTCATGGGTGATACTTTCAAGAAGACGCGGTCTCCTACCGCGAATTCTAAATCTCGTCGACGACGATCCGCATAACTCTTTTGTCTGGATTGCGCCGTCGACAAGCGCTCGCGTGCCAAACGGACCTTTTCCTCCGCTTCACGCAACACTTCCGGTCCTAAGACCCTTTTCTCGCCGACTTCGCTCCAATGAATAGGAGAGCGGCATTTTCTTCCATACAAGGCCTCAAAAGGTGCCATTCCGATGCTAGATTGATAGCTATTATTGTAAGCAAATTCAGCCATCGGCAAATGAGTAGGCCATGCACCCTTGAAGTCCAACACACACGCTCGTAGCATATCCTCCAAAATCTGAATTGTTCTTTCCGATTGACCATCGGTTTGAGGATGAAATGCTGAACTGAAATCGAGCCGTGTACCCAAAGCTTCTTGAAAGCTTTTCCAAAAATGCGATGTGAAACGGGGATCTCGATCTGAAACTATCGAGGTCGGGACCCCGTGCAACCGCACAATCTCGTCCAGGTAGACTTGCGCTAACTTGTCCCTCGACCAAGTGGTGTGGATTGGCAAAAAGTGTGCCGACTTTGACAAACGTTCCACCACCACCCAAATCGCGTCGTGGCCACCTAATGATCGAGGTAAGCCCACAACAAAATCCATCGCGATATTTTCCCACTTCCAAACCGGAATGGGCAATCCTTGCAATTTTCCTGCTGGAAAGCGACGCTCGGCCTTCACTTGTTGGCATATTAAGCATTGTGCCACAAAGCGTCCCACATCAAGTTTCATCCCCGGCCACCAATAATGTAATTTGAGGTCCTTGTACATTTTGGTGCCGCCCGGGTGAATCGCATAGGGAGAAGTGTGAGCTTCTTTCAAGATCTCCCTACGAATGTCCTCAACTTTCGGCACGCACAATCGATTTCAAAATCGAATTGCGCCCTTCGAATCTACATGAAAATCACCGGCGCGCCCGCTCTCGATAGCACCCCGCACCTTTTGGAGTTCCGGATCACCGGATTGCTTTTCTTTTATTTGCTCCAACAAGGTCGGCCATACATTGAGATTCATAAGTTTAGCGGGGACGCCCGGGGCCACGATCTCCAAGTCGAACCGGCCCATTTCTTTGAGCAACGGCATTTGTCCCGTCATTTCACTTGCGAAGTTTTCCACGGATTTTCTACTGAGCGCGTCCGCCACCACATTGGCTCTACCGGGGTGGTACAAGATGGTCAAGTCATAATCTTTTATCAACTCCAACCACCTCCGCTGCCTCAAGTTCAACTCCTTCTGAGTGAATAAGTACTTTAAACTTTTGTGATCCGTGTACACCTCACAATGTTCCCCGTACAAGTAGTGTCTCCACAACTTGAGTGCGAAAACCACCGCCGCAAGCTCTAGGTCGTGGGTGGGGTAATTTTGCTCGTAGCTCTTCAACTGTCGAGAGGCATATGCTATTACTTGTCCTCTTTGCATAAGCACACACCCGAGACCACGCCGTGATGCATCACTATACACCACAAAACCCTCCCCTGCAATCGGCAAGGCGAGTACCGGAGCCGAAGTCAACCTTTCCTTTAGCTCCTTAAAGCTTTGGTCGCATTCCTCGCTCCAAATATATTTGGCCCCCTTGCGGGTAAGACGCGTTAGTGGACCGGAGATTTTTGAAAATCCCTCCATGAACCGCCGATAGTATCCCGCAAGACCCAAAAAGCTTCGTATTTTCGTGACATTGGTCGGGCGAGGCCAATCCTTGATTGCCTCAACTTTCATAGAGTCTACTGATACTCCTTCCGCGGAGATCACATGACCCAAGAAAGCGACCTCATGAATCCAAAATTCGCACTTCTTTAACTTGGCGAACAACTTGTTCTCTCGAAGAACTTGAAGCACAATCCTTAGGTGCTCTTTATGTTCCTCTTCACTCCGAGAGTAGACAAGAATATCATCTATGAACACAACCACAAATTGATCCAATAGTGGTTTGAACACATGGTTCATTAAATCCATGAACGCTGCCGGGGCATTGGTAAGCCCGAAAGGCATAACCGTGAATTCGTAGTGTCCATACCGCGTCCTAAACGCGGTCTTATGCACATCCTCCGGTTTGATCTTCAATTGGTGATAACCGGATTACAAATCAATCTTTGAATACACCTGAGACCCTTGCAATTGATCGAATAAGTCATCAATTCGGGGTAACGGGTACTTATTCTTGACGGTCACTTTATTCAACTCGCGGTAATCTACACATAACCGCAGCGAACCGTCCTTTTTCCGCACAAATAGAACAGGGGCTCCCCAAGGTGACACACTTGGCTTTACGAAACCCTTGTCCATCAAATCTTGCAATTGTGCTTTCAATTCCTTCAGTTCCACGGGTGCCATCCTGTACGGGGCCTTAGAAATCGGCGCCGTACCCGGGAGCAAATCGATTACGAATTCTATTTCCCGGTCCGGTGGCATTCCGGGCAACTCCGTCGAAAATACATCCGGGAACTCTTGGACTATAGGAACGTCCTCAAGTCCCAGCACTTCCTTCCGGTCATCCACTACCGTCGCCAAGTAGGCAATGCATCCTCTAGCAATAAGCTTCCTTGCTTGCGACGTGGACACCATCGACGCAAAGAGCGAACTCCTACACCCACGGTACACAAATTCCTTGTGTCCGGGTTCTTTAAACTTCACTATCCGGCTCTCACAATCAATAGTGGCGTGATACTTCGAGAGCCAATCCATTCCTAGGATCAAATCATACTCATTCATTCGATTTAATACCAGCAAATCAGCTGGCATGATCCAGTTCTCAACCCTCACAGGGCAATCCATACACGCGTGATGTACGCAAAAGGTGTGTTCAGGTACTTGCACCGTTCTTGCGTGCGTGGCATCTATAATTTCTATTCCATGTGCAATAGCAAATGATCGAGCAATGAATGAATGCGATGCACCGGTATCAAACAAAGCTCTACATCGAATGCCTTTAATTAACACAATACCTGCCACGACGTCATCCTGGGCAGAAGGCTCCTCCACCAGAGAGGCGAATACCCGTCCACTGGGTGCTGGCCGCTGGCCCTCCACTGGTCTCGGCGGCTGGGTACGGCCCGCCGACATCGCCGCGGGTGGGATGCCCGCAAGCTGTCTCGGTGGTGCAAATGCCGATGCCGACGACGGTGCTCGGCCATCATCCATCGGGCAGTTGTACCTCACATGCCCTTGCTGTCCGCACTTGTAGCACCGGCCCTCACGATAGTCACATTGCTGAGGGTGGTGGGGGCCGCTACAAATCGGGCACTGGGTCGAGGGTCGATTCCGTCGGGACCCTCGGGACTGATTCTGCGACTGCGAGTGCTTCGGGGGCCGCTTAGAACTAGACTGCCCACCCGAGCCACCCGCCGGTCGCTTCTTCCCTTTTTCCTTATCTTTTTCCTTCTCCCAAGACTCGCGCTCCTCGCGCGCACATGCATTCCCGTGCTCCACCCAAAGAGCACGGTCCAAGACCTCCGCAAAGGTCCGAAGCTTGAGGGCGTGCATCGCCCTAAAGATTTCCGGTCGAAGTCCGCGCACGAAACAGTCGACCTTGTCCAATTCTCCGCGGACAACGTGCGGCACGCAATTAATAATGTACGAGAACTCCCTCTCGTACTCGCGCACGGTACGGTTCCCTTGTTTCAATTTTCAGAACCTTTCTTGTAGTTTCTTTTTCTCGCTATCGGGGAAGTAGGCGGCGAACACCATACCCCGAAATTCCTCCCATGTCGGTGGCGGAAGACTAGGGAGTCGATCACGCCGGACTCCCTTCCACCACACCTTCGCCGATCGCTCTAAGCAATGAACGGCGAGATGCACTTTGTCCCTCTCCAAGGTGTATAGATCCTCGAAGAGTGTCTCCATGGCATCAATCCATGTCTCTACATCCCATGGATCCACGTTCTCCCTGTTAAAGATAGGCGGGTTAAACTTCTTGAACCTCATGAGAGCCGCAAGTGCGCGCTCTCGCTCCGCATCCTCCATCTCGGAGTCGGGCATAGGAGTACCCGACCCTTCGGCCACAGTCGGTGGTGCAGGTGGCGCCACGGCCGGCGCCGGTGCCACCCCCTCGGCCGGTATCGAAGCAGAGGCCGGAGGTACTCCCGACCTCTCCTCCCGAACCGCAGCCACTTGCTGCGCCATCTCGTCTTGGAGCTTTTTAATTTGCTCCTCCTGTCGTTGCATGGCTTCGGCCTGTCGCCGAACCACGCCCATCAACTCGGTCAACTCATTACGAAGACCCGAGTGCTCGCCCTCCCCGAGTTGTTCGGGAGCCGCGCTCGCTCTCCCGAGCCCAGCCCTCAAAGGAGGTCGTCCACGTTCCATTTTCTCCTAAAAACACAACGACTTTGGTCATTTCATGACCTTCAAAGTCATTTGCAACACTATATTTTACGAAAATAAGCGTGAACCCAATCTAGGCGAAAGTCACACAAGGGTCCTTATTCCCCTCACTTGGTTTTCATGTTGTCGGCCGCCAACATGAACACTCTTGGTGAAGAATAAGACACACCTCGAATCTACCTCTATTTCCAACTAGAGGCATAAAGACATAACCCAATCACTTATCTTTCGCCATAATCAAAGATCTCGTCACTCACGAGCCTACACTCCTAGGGTCATTTCCATCCTAGGGTTTTCTTAGGTCAACCTAGACCGTTTCTATTCTCTGATACCACCTCAGTCTGTCACGCCCCGCCGGCCCTTTAACACCGACTAGGTGGAAAGGATAACCGCACGGGCGCATGCCCCAGACCCGCCGAACGAATAGAGTCTTTTCTACCCGCCCAAGGCGTTACAACACAAGCTTATCCACAATGTTCCAACTAGGAACGGAGCACAAGAGTTGCACAAGGAAAGCATCAACATAAAGAAGTTCTACTTCTATTACATCACATGGCACAATATACATGTCCAAATTTTTTTTTCTTTCACTTTCATTCCATACACTATGTTCCAAAACGATGGAATATATAATTTTCATACATGAAATAAAAATCCCCTATACTATCATAGTCCAAAACTAGGGGTACAACTCTAGGTATCACCAAAATGGAAGGGCCGCTATCTAAAGAGCCAAACCCTTGCCTCGCTCCGCCGCCTCACTCGCGGAAGGACCTGAAAAACGTGGGGTGAGAACTATATACATAGTTCCCAGTGGGTAAGGCCACCCAAGAGAGAAGCTCGACCCACCAGGTCCAAAGAAACACCATATGCATAAGTTAGATCACATATAACTATGCAACAATTATTTACATGCTTGTAAATAAACATAAAGGATGCAACCAAATGAAATATAATTTATCATTCTCTCCTAGGTTCATCCTATGTCTCACATTGACTAAGTTCATTTACTTGTCATTTACTTAAGGTTTCGGAATCGCCGTCTCACCATAATTATTCCAACATCCAAGGAGTGAACTCGTCACCTCCTAGTTCGAGTAGCGAACTCGTCGCATACTCGGGATAGAAAAATCGTCGCCTACCCCGTCTCAACACCGCCATTACATGGCATGGATAGCGAACTCGTCGCATATCCGGGATAGCAACCTCGTCGCACATGCCCTCTCGACACCGCCAACTCAAGGCGTGGTAGCGAAATCGTCGCCTACCCGGGATAGCAAACTCGTCGCACATCCCGTGTCGATACCGCCAACTCGTGGCATGGTAGCGAAATCGTCGCCTACCCGGGATAGCAAAATCGTCGCACATCCCGCTCAACACCGCCAACTCATGTCGTGGTAGCGAAATCGTCGCCTACCCGGGATAGCAAAATCGTCGCACATCCCGTTGTTTACATTTTTCACTTGCCAACCTAAGTCTCATGACCTTAGGTTCAAGTCATTAAGTCTCGCCTATGTTCAATAACACTAGGCTTACTTTCCCATTATCAACCCAGGTTCCATGACTCTAGGTTCCAATCTCATGTCAAACCTATGTTCAATGACACTAGATTTCAATCTCACATGTTCCAACCTATGTTCAATAACACTAGGTTTAATCCTCATATCCAACCTATGTTCAATAACACTAGGTTTAACCTCATGTCCAACCTATGTTCAATAACATTAGGTTTCAATCTCACATGTTCCAACCTATGTTCAATGACATTAGGTTTCAATCTCACATGTTCCAACCTATGTTCAATAATACTAGGTTCTATTCTCACATGTTCCAACCTATGTTTAATAACACTAGGTTCCTATCATACATGCAACCATGCAACAAGTATAGATAATTGAAATATACTTGAATTCTATATCATGCAATAGGAGCTCATTGTTCTACCTATCATGATTTTATCTTTGCCAACATACAAGTTCTAGGGTTCACAACACATATCATTTTATCTATAAATGGATATTTACCCTAGACATGGAAGTGACCTAATCACTTCGGTAAACACAAACCCACCTCAAGAGCTTTCAAATCTTTGTATTCTTCAAGCTCCTAAGTGTCCAAGCCTTGAGTCTTGCTTCATCCCAAGCTTCTACAAGAAAACGGTTCGTTACTCGTTACGAACCCCTAAATCAACTCAATACATGAAATCAAGTGTTCCAACATGATTTCCTATGCCTCAATTGCAATTATCGAAGGTCCAAATATTTTTAGAACCTCATATTGCAAAAATTCTCATTCTACCTAGGGTTTGCATGCATGCAAGCCAAACCCTAGATTTCATGGCCAATCTCACACCATTTGTGGTTTAGATTGCCAAGGGTTTCCAAAAACCTCATAACAAAGGATTTGATCCTAGGTTCAAATCCTAAATCACAAGAACTCACCTCAAAGCCCTAGCTCCCAAACTTCTTCTTGCACCAAGAAGCTCCAAATCCACCTTAGAAGCTTTTCCCAAGGTCAAATCCTCCACTTCTCCAAGCTTTGGAGTGGAGAGATCTCTAGAGAGAGAGAGAAAGTGAGGGAGAGGGAGAGGGAATGAAAGGAAAAATGGAGGAGTAATGAGGAGAGGGACTCTAGCCCTCTATACATAGCCCATCCCCCACGAAATTACCAAAATACCCCTCACTGGGCATTCTGCCTCAGCCGGGTCCGGACCTTGCGAGTAGGGTCCGGACCCCGCACTGATAACTGGTCAGTGCGCAGGCCGGGTCCGGACCTTGGTGTCCGGGTCCGGAACCAGTACGCACCCCAACTCGGAGACCAGCTCGGGTCCGGACCGTGACATCCGGGTCCGGACCGTGGCTGCCCGCGGACTTCATTGTCCGGACCCCAGCTTCCAGGGTCCGGACCCCGTGAGCAGTTTTGCTCCACTTGGTCCTTTTTTCACAATTTTTTGATTTCCGAGTTTCCACTCGTACCCATAATGTTTCGAAACCTTCGGAACCCAATTCCACACCAGCCATTACCGGCTCTTTTCGAACTTCATCAAATTTAGTAAAGTTCGAAACAACGCACCGAATTTCAAAGTGCTACAACCACCCCCAATCACGGGGTAGGCGTCCACACGCGAAACAGCCGACGTAGTCGCTGTCGTCGTCGCGGTGCCATAGGAGGGTCTGCAGTCATCGGGGCACTCGGCGAAGGAGGATGAGGGGCTGGAGCGGCAGTCGCCGTAGCCTGCTGCTGCAAAAACTGCCGGAACAAGCCGGAACATGCCGGAGAGGGTCATTAGCTGACCCCTCGCCTCGGCCTCAAGCACACAGGGTACGGTCCACATCAGGCTGTCCGCCTCCTGCCAGCTCCTCACTCGAACCAGCCGTAATAGCCCGAGTCTGAACACCAGCAGACGGCTCCGCAGGCGCACGCCTACCACCACGACCCGGACGAGGAGGTCTACCACGACCACAAGCCATCTGCAAAACACAGAAACCTGCGCAAGAGAAAGGGGTCGGCAACTCCCACAAAATACAAGCCGAAAATAAACCCCTCGAACTCGCGCACCTATACATCTTAGGTCTCCCTATGGGTCAGCCTAACCAGTGGTTCAGTTACAAGTTTATGAATGAATGAGTGTTTGTACCCTTTACGCTCTGATACCATCTCAATCTGTCACGCCCCGGGCTAGTTTTAGAAGCGGAAATACGTGCCAATTTTTATTTATTTATTTTTTAAAAAAAGCCTAGCCCGCGCCACGTACAGACCCGCCACAAATACAGGGTCCACTGTACACACGGACAGAGCCTCCCCCATATTTGCACGGCGTACACAACATACAACAGGATCACAACCACCATTCATTCATCACAACAACACAACAGCTCAATAAGATTCATACATCTAACAGTCCTTAAACCTGTATGAATCTAAGCAAGTCCTTAGGCGAAGGATGATGCGATGCACAAACAACAGATCATTCTAGAAAATTGCTCCTTACCCAGAAGCTTTATTTTGAAATCCTAATCTCAAATATTTAAGAATCATTTGAAAACTGTTCTCCACACGAGAACTCTCTTTTGAAATCTCAAAAGTCGATCGATCAGAAATCCATTTGAAAACTGTTTCCCACACGGAAACCTTTATTTGAAAACGCTACCACGAGGGGTAGAAATCCAAGATGTGCGATATAAAGCAACAATGATAGATCTAAAGCATCAGCAACCAACGAGTCTAAGCATGCAATCCACTTATGAAAAGCTAAACCAGATCCACGAGATCTAAGCATGCAATCCACACATCCAAAAAGTAACTGTACCAAAACCATAGCATGCTAGACAAAACAACCACAGTGTAACTGAACCACATCCATAACTAACTGATAAAGGATAAGGGTGATAACCAAATCTGGAGAGAAAAGCCTCACAGGTCGGGACCTCTAGTACCACTAACTAGGCGTGCCTCGCTGCGTCCTGACTCTCACCACCCTGCTCACCTGAAAACAACAACGAGGGCGGGGGGTGAGAACATGTAAACATGTCTCCTCTCCCAGTGGGTACCGCAAGCCGACGAAGGTGAGGTGTACACACCGGCACGAGGGTCAACAAAAAGATAGATAAGGTAAACAGTAGCACAAGTAAGTATGAGACTGACATACAACTGAATAACTATGCTACTGTAAGCAACTAGTATATGCATCAACTGTAAGTAACCACCAATATACCCAATCACCACCAGGCCACAGGGACGGATCCCTGGCACTGGCACCACATGCTCAACCATCGGCACATAACCTCCGCAGATGCACGTGCTAAGAGGCTCACGGGTCGGATGCACGCGACCCTTTTCCGGAAAAGAACACCCCCAGGCGGTGGATCAGACCGCTGGTGTACGTGAAGTGCTAGAAGAGCTGTGACGATCGATGAAAATGCTCAATCCATAGAACGGCACCGAGCCGTGAAGCAACTAATAAGCCAATATACGAGGATCGCTCGGAACAAAAGGCGATCAACACCGACCAACTAGGTCGTCTCAAGAATCATGCAAACCTCGACTACTCTACTATCCAAGCACACATAAGTAGAGTCAACGGGAGTCAAGTGAACTAATAACTGAAATGCAAGAGAAGGGATAGAAAGGTATCACCGTAGTCCACTGAACCGACTCCAGATCGAAGTACCCACCTGTCGAAACGCGAGAGCCTAACACCGACGGCTCTCGGGAACCACGACAGGACCTATGAGAGACTCACAAGGTCAAGGTCCACCAAGTTGACACAAAACACATAGCTCTCACATCCCGAAACCAACGGATCGCCCGGAAAACCCACCGGGACGATCCCGAAACCACACTAAGCTCCACAGGGGTACCAACAGCCAAACCAGGTCCATCGCTGTTCCCAACCACACCAAAACAAGGTGACAGGACAGCGAGCACAAGCTCGGGGTGCCACGAACACAAACGCACCCGAAAAGGCTTCCCGGGTTCCCGAAAAAAACCGATTTGGCACCGGAACCCCTCGTCACTCATCCGCTGTCCTCGGAACTTTGGGACAGCGATGAGGAACAGCCAACGAGGCTAAATGACGAAGCCAAGTCACTCGCGGAATCAGCAAGCGAGTCGCACGACTAGAACCACGCGTTTCGCCGACTATTTCATCGAAAAATGCGTCGGAAATAAATCCGGATCTCCGCGAAGGGTGAAGGGGTTGCAAAACCAGTCCACAGGGCCTCAAGGATCATGCCCTTGCTGCCCGCAACGTCGCAACACTGCCACAATCGCCAAAGTCCACAAACAAGCAACAATACATACATACAAGCAATAATTTAGGCCGTTCGAGCAATCCGTACGTCCGCACGACCTTCCGCAAGCACCAGCGGATAGGTAACGACGTAACGGAGGCTGTGCTCATAGCCCCACTGTGACAGGACCAGTCGCAAGCCCAAAAAACCCATAAAAATAGTGCTCATAAGCAATAACATAGCTTGACAATGGCCGAACAGCGAAACCGCTCAACAAAACCAAAAACTAAGGTGAGCATGATGATCAGCGCATCGCCGCGATCATCGTGCTCACCTTCCCGGGCTACGGGAGGCAACAAATAGCCCAAACACCAACATGCGGCACAAACCAAGCAAATGAAGACCCTGGCCGGAGCAGCAAGCTCCGGCCGGCTGCCGGCCGACATGCACGGCCAGGGCGGCCAGGGTCGGATGTGGGGGAGGTGAGGAAGAGAATGCTTACCTCAGTCGGCGGCGGGAAGCGGCGGCGGCGATGCAGGGAGAAGGGAAGCTCTCGGGTTGGCTAGGGCACGGCGGCGCGGCAACGGACGGCGACGGCGGCGCGAGCACCGGCAAGAGGAGGTCGCCGAACGTCGGCCTGCCGGTGACCGCGACAAAAAAGACCGGCGGAGGCGGCGGCGGAGGGAGCTCGGCCGCGGCTGCCCTAGCTGCCCAGTCAAAGCCCGCGGCGGCTGCGGCGGCGCTCCGGCGACACGGCAACGGCCGGGGAGGTAGGGGGCGGCGCCGGAGGTCCCGAGGGTGGCGGCGCGCACCCTCCAAGGCGGCGGGAGGCGACGGCGGCTCAGGTCCAGCTGCCTCGGCCAGCAGCTGCCCTAGCAGCAGCTGGCAGCAGCTCGGCGGCGGCTCCCGGCGGTTCCCGGCGGCAGGGCTCGTCGCCGGCGGTCATGCCACCTCGGGGGAGCTCAAGCGTGGGTTCCCCCTGGGTGCACACCGCAGGGAAGGAGAAGAAGAAGAAGAAGAAGGAAAAGAAGAAGAAAAGGGAGAGAGGGGTTGGCCGGGGTTGCGCCGGCTAGGGGGGGTGGTCGGCGGCGGCCGGCGGCGCACAGGGAGGTGGCAGGGGAGCTGAGGGAGAGGATGGCACTCTGCTGGGGCTGAGGGAGGAGAGAAGAAGAGAGATCTCACTCTCTCTCCACACACTCACACACAACACACACTAATACACATGCACAAAAAATGCTAAAAAGCCCCTCAACGACAGGAAATATCCCCTGGGTCCCTCACAGCAAGCACAAAATGCCCAGACACCCCTCCACAAGCAATCTCACACAAAACGGTGCGTGAAACAGGGTCCAGATCGCAAAACAGCAAACTGTATAATTCGACCTCTCAGTGAAGAACATGCGATATCTCTCAATCCGTCCATCGCATGTCAAAACGGATTGCGCCATCGCGTTCAGCACTGCCGAGACATCAAATCTACCATTTTGGATTGTCAGAAATAGACTCCGAATTGCACCGTTAAGCCGTTCTCTCTCCGCAACAAAACTTAAAACAATAAAAATACACTAAATATACTATATATATACATATATATATATACCCATACATATATATATATATATATACGTATATAGGTCAAATACACAACATGGGAGAGGAACACAGAATTCAAATTTCCAAAATTCGAATTCTCACACTACACCCATCAATTCCACCTCTAAGGCTCAAAATCAAGAAACCCCAAATTAAACCCTAGGTTCACCATTTCAAGGTTTCCACAAGTAATAATCCAAATAAATCACAAAAGAGGGTTTACAAGAGAGCTACTCACCTCTCATGAGCTCCAAATCAAGCTAGAACAAGCTAGGGTTGGAGTTTAATCCACAACAAGCTCTCCTCAACATATCCAAGCCTTCTCCAATGCTCCTCTAGCAAGCAACAAGCAAAAGGAGAAGAGAAAAGAGATCAAAACCCAAGATCTCAAGGGTTTGGGAGAAGAAATCTAGAGAGAGAGAGGGAGAAAACATACCTCTCCTCTTCACCAAGCTCAGCACAAAAGAGGGCAGTGAGGGGGGTGTGAGGGTTAAGTTACAGTTGTAACAATTGCCTTAACACCCATCCAAAACCCAACATTTGCAAACTGCATAAAATTGCAGTTTCTGCACTGCATTCCGGTATGCGTATAGGTATACCGGAATCAGGCCAGAAATTCCGCAAACCCGAGCCTCGGCCAAAAGGCCACAAAACAGTATTCTGATATACTAAACATCAGTACCGGTATACATTAAATCTATTCCGGTACCAAATGCTAGATTCCGCAAAACCCGAGAGCTGCGTAGATCCCAGTTCTCCACTGGATTCCGGTACCCTGATACCAGTACCGGTATATAATGTCAAAACTGCAGTTTTTGCAGATTTTGACCTCTGGAGTCCGTTTTCGCACTTCTAAGTCCCGAAAACACTCCTAAGCTCTCGCATCACAGCTAAAACCTCCAGATTAGTACAAAATACTAATCTCACACTAGAACTTCGCGATTTGCTAAAGTTCAGTGTACTACATGTTAGATGTATGCCCTAGAAGCCAATCAGGCCGACACATGTATTCTTTTTAGGACATAAGTTTGTATTTGACTTTAAATATTATGAATAGATATGGGTTCTTATTTTCATTCATGTTGTGTATGTGTCCATGAATCGTCCAAGGAATTAATAAGATGATGACATGTATTATCAAGAGTTGAGAATTTGAGACATGTGTCATTGATGGCTAATTCCTAAATGCTCCCGATCGATGGATCATCGCGGGGACGGTGATTGATTCGATGAGATTGGTGCACATGTCGCTTCCCTTTTGGGTAGATGAGTCTCGATTAAACAGTGTGGAGACTCTGGAGCGAATGTGCAGGTGGTTGTTAGAGAACAAGGGTATCGAGCGTGACCAACGCGAGAAGTCACTTGGATGTCTACTCACTCGTCAGTGACTTACTCAATGTTGCAGTAGTGTGACTGGTCCTTTGACCTGCGGTGCCTCGGCTATTCACAATGAGGTTACTGTAGTTTGACTGTACATACACTTGGTTCCTAGCCATTCGGGTCCTTGCGGTGCATGTTGGCTGCAGTAGGTTCGTTGTAGGAATATAGTGTGCACCTATATGGAATCTATCTCCCTTGGTAGATAGGGGCGTTAGTCCTATGTGATTTATGAGACTGAGTTTAGAAGACCTTGTCCAAGACAGGATAAATAGCGGAAAGGGTTTTCGATATTAGAAACTCGAGTCGAATAAATTTGATATATGACAGATGATGGGGTTTGACGAGTTGTTCCATGACCTCCGTCTATTCGGGACTCATGATAGAAGGACTGTATCACACGGTAACTGCACCAAGAGGTTCAGTATTCTATTCTGGAATGCCACTACATGCTGCTAGGCGTCACTGGTGGATTGTGAGACTCATGAAAATTATCTGGATGATCGATAATTCTCATTGGGCTGAGTTGGAATTGTTCCGACCCACTGAAAGGAGTTTTAGTGATATTATTGATAGTGATCAGAATATATCTCACTACCAGATAGAATAGAACCTATGGGGTCACACACATAAGAGGTTGTGACTGATTGGATAGCTAGATTGCGATTTTTAAATCGCCGGAGGACCTAATTATCAATATGTTGATAATTGGACTAATTTATAATTATTACAAATTAGTGGTCTTAAAGTGTAAATGTGACAAGAGAGGACTTACTAACAGTTAGTAAATTATGAGAGGGCTTATGTGCAAATGTTGCATTATTAATTTGATATGATCAAATTAGGATAAAATTCAAGTCGAATCAAATTAGGATTTGATTGATCTAACCAATTAAGGAAATGATAAATTTAAACCTAGATTTATTCTTATCCTTAATAGTTATTATATTATTAAAAGAGGATTATATCCCTCTATATAATATACGGGAATTTTTAGAAAACCCCAGTCGTCATCTCTCTCCTCTTCTCTCTTCTTCTTCTAGCAAGAAAGACGTCCTTTGCGAGGGAGCTAGCACCCCGATGAGGACATCGATCAGATTACCAATCTCGTGTGAAGAACTACCCGCGCAAAGGGGAAGATAGATCTTCCTTTTTCCTTAATCTTGAACAACATGAGGGATCCTATTGCGTAGTTTTAAGATCGGATCTCGAGTTTTTAAAAATCAAATTTGTTTGATTTTGTTCCGCTGCGTTTTTACCGTACGCAATTTTCTAATAGTAACTTCAACTAACTATTGGTCCAAAGTTCTGGGATTTAAAAAACATTCAGTTCTCCACTAAACCAAAAAAAAAACAAGCAACATAATAGAAGAAACTTGCAATTACATCTGATAACACCTCATGATATCAAAGCACCAATCACTATTCACTGCAGCTTTTTACAAATATATGTAATTTACCCTCCAACCAAATTAGATGTAGAGAGAGCTACAAATTTGGAAAAAATGAACAACCAAGAATTGAAGAAATGAGACAATGTAATTGACTCACTTGAAAAGCTACAGAACTTGAACTTGAAAACCTACAGAACTTGAATGGCGTATATATCATAACTTGAATGGCATATATAAATTCATAACATGAAAAGCTACAGAACTTGAATGGCATACATAACTTGAATAGCACTAACTTGAATGGCATATATAAATTCATAAAGCTACAGAACTTGAAGCGAATATTACATCATCTCGATTATAGTCTCTTATCTATTATTCCACAGTTGCTCCATGATATTAGTGCGAAGGATGTCGCCTCGGCAAGACTCATCTGGGCCAACTAAATGTACTGGATCATTGTCTTGATCATCAGTGGATAATGGGTTCATCTGCATGTTGAAATACCTATCGGTCCCTTGGTGCCTCTTGGTGAAATTGTGTATGACACAACATACGAGGGCAATACGGCATTGCACTTTGTAGGGAAAAGGTGTTGCTTGTCGGAGCACCTTGAAGCACCGCTTGAGAATTCCAGAGGCTTTCTCAACTACATTTCGCAATTGAGCATGGCGATGATTGTACAAATCTTTTGGTCCTCGATGCCTTCGTGCACGTGCATTAACATCAAATTGGCTCAAGTGATATCTCTCCCCTCTATAAGGGGCGAGGAAGCGGTCAGTGTTTGCATATCCAGAATCGACTAAATAAAATTTGCCTACATCAAAAAAAAATTTATTTAAAATGATGACTAATAAATCGCATACTACACATTAAATAAAAGATAATAGGTTAACTTCCGGGACCATAAAACCTCCACTCTCGCAACACCATCGTAGCACTCTCATATCTGCTGCAGAACCCTCCCATCCAGTGCACACAAAAAGAAATTGGTGGTCGAAAGAACATGCAGCCATCACATTTTGAGATGTAAATCCTTTTCGGCATCGATATCTTGGTTGCTTACTCTTTCTTACAACCACCGGTATGTGTGTTCCATCGATCGCACCAATTGCATTCTATAATTAATTGGTCAAAAAAGATTAATTATTATAAAATGTCTAGAACTGACATAAATATGTATTTGATACCATGACTAATATGCAAATTAATATGGTATTCACCTTGAATGGATGGAAGATTGGATTATCATTTATTCTAGGATGCACTCCAACATTACTCACCGGTGGTTGGATGTACTCCTGTCTAAGAGCCACCACACCTTGCAGCACATTGTTAAAATGCCGACTAATGGTCTCTCCAGAATGTTGGAATGTTTCAGCGAGGACTCTATTTGCCACACCATGGCCTATACCAATAAAAAAAATACCAAGCTGCTCTTCAGCTGTTAAATGCCTAGTGCTTTGAATAAAGCCCCTCCCAACTAATAATTCATCTCGAAGCCTAATGAACATGGTATTTGTCATCCTGAAGTGTTGATAACCTCTGTCAGGATGGCCTCGCAACATGTCATGAATAAGTAGGTGGCCAGTGAATGGCCGTGTTCAACATGGTCGCCTGTATAACGTGTTTTCAAATGAAAATGTATCCTCTTCTAAAAGCAAGGCATGTACTTCTTCCCAATAGTCTTCTTCCTCGTCTAAGAACGTCATCAACTCAGCAACAATTGGTGATGAAAAAATTTGATGGTTGATTGCCGCACTCATCACTGCACACAAATCAATTCAGACACACATTACAATTCAATTATTACAATTCAATTGCTAAAGGATTGTGAAAATGCATGCTGGCTGAAGGTTAGTCAATATTATACAATGCCGCAGGTTGTTGGTAAAGCTGGTGAAAGAAAAAATCACAGTTCAAATAGCCGAAGGTTGGAAGTAGAGCTAAGAGATCATAAAGTTGTATTTTAGAACCTTAACAATCCAATTTCACTATGTTCTCAACCTTGATTATGGTTGAAATAAGTTGTATACTTATTTCAATAAGTTGGCTCAGGTATCAAAGGCCGTAAGCATAGATGATGGCTGCAGTAGTGAGTATAACTGCCTTGCCTACCATCCATACTTTTCGCTCTATAACTCATCATTGCCAATTTGAGCAAGCCGCAAGTATAGATGGTGGCTGCAGTAGTGAGTATAACTGCCTTGCCTACCATTCATACCATTCATACTTTTCGCAGGATAAGCAATTGAGTCAAGATCTGTGTGAAAGAAGCAAAGAACCTGCAATTATACTCAATTCAATCATACATGAAAGTAGCTATATAGAGCAACATAGCTACTCAATTTGACCATACATGAAGGTGCAGCAGGTCTTGCACAAGCTTGCGTCTGTTGCATGGAAAATTGACGATCGATCCACATATATAAAAGGTCGCCACTCAATTTCATAAAGATTGGCCAATTGCGCTTGTCTTTTAGAGCCTCACAGGCAGCGAGTAGACCATCGGGAGACAAATGAGGAATAGTAGTTAATCTTTCCATACAGTCCTCTATGGAGTGAACTTTTGGTCGTGCTTGTATCTCACGTTGCATGATAGTTTCTGCTATTTCCGTTCTTTTTCTCCCTAACTCAACAAGCTCATGCATTAATTCAAACCGATATTCAACTTTTCGTTGACGATTTGAAGTTGGTGTAGGATTTGGTGGTGACACACGAAGCCTCTTCATCGTTGAAGTCGGGCCAGAGGCACTATCAGGGTACGGGCTTTTTAATTTGACTGGAGTCGGGGTTGGGGAAGTTGAATTTGCATCATTAATATCTTCCAAATTCTTTCCTAAGCTCTCCATGTCAAGTTTTTGTGTAGCCGGTGTGGACGAGGAGGTGCTGCGAACATCGTCGACATCCATCATGGAAGTAAACCCATATTTTTCAGTTGCAGTTGCCTTTCCAGATAAGAACTCAATAGCTTGATATGCAGGAAATGTCTTGTCCCTACATTTCGCATATGCCGAATTTTCCTATATTATTGAATCAACAAGTAAATTTGCGCATAAATGTGTTATAGTAAAAAAAAAAAAAAATACTTGTAGAAAAGAGGTTGTAACATAACAAAACATACTGCTATAATTGCTTCCCAATCACTTGGGTCACCGGGTGTTGGAATGTTGCGTGTGTAGTCCCACCCCCATCCGCTTTTGTTGGCTAAAGTTTGATAGGTTAGATACTGACGTTTCAAAACTTTCAACCGATTTTGTAAATGGACTTTGGTAAAACTTAAATTTGTCCTCTGGTTGAAGTCGTGAACCATCCTAGTCCATGACAACGGGGTAAAACTTCAATTCACAAAATTTTCAATAGTATGCTCCTCTGTCATTAAGTTCAACATTGCAGAATCCATTTTTTCAGTCTAGTTCGCAGATCGAACTCTAGTTTTTGATGACTCTTGCAGAGGGCACTCTAAACTTTGGCTATCGGTTGAGGGGACATCGATTATTGGGGCTTTATTTTTTGCAAAAGGATGCACCGTCTTTTTGGGAGGAGCCATCTGAGAGTAATAGAAAATAATTGTTAGATTATAAATGTAGCAAACACATGCTGCCGGGAAAAGAGATCTCAAATGAGATTTTTCTTTTTTTTTTAGGCTCAGGGGGAAGGTTCAATATGAAACCATGGCGGCTGCAATCGTTTTAAAGACATGCCACCCTGCCATGGATACCCCTCAATCCCCTGCCCCTACATCATCGCCTTTTTTTTATAAACTTTCAATCGAATCAAACATGCTCAGATCCGAACCAACAATTTCTGAATCATCATTTGGGGCTTTCCCATTGTTTCCTTATCCCATGTGAAATTGAAAGTTATTTCAGCCACAATCAAGGTTGAATTGATTAGTAGAATAAGTTCGCCTCTCTTTAGCTTATCTTCCAACTTGCAGCTATTTTCTGATTCTTACCATACGATGGATCATAATCGAAATTGGGGCATTAAATAAAAAACTTGCAACTGGAGACAAATACATTGAAATCTCAGGAGTAATAAAAGATTTTCAAAAAAATTAAAAACTTTAACATAAACAGATAAGTAATCTTAATAGGATAGAAGCTTTAGCAATGTACATATCTATATTAATAGGTAGCCCTAGAAGCCTCACCTCAGTTTTCTTTCACATATGTTGTGATCACAACAGAATATGCTCAATAACCGACAGAGAACAATACTACAGCCACGAAAATAGTATTAGAGGCAACAAAGAAGCTGGAGTTTCAGAGCAACTAGTTGAAAAAAACTTTACCTTCCATTTGCCTGACCTTATAAGGGGAAAGCACTTGAACAACAATGTCTTTACCTGAAGAGCCAATAGTAGCAGTAAATGGCTGATTTGACAAGACAACCAGGCAACCAAAGAGGTGTGGGAAGCCTCACAAATATAAACCTATTAATGGAGGTTACTCCAAGATTTTGAGAGGGTCGTCCGCAGTAAAGGCAGATCTGGATAAGATCTTGCTCAATGATAGCAGCTATTGAGAGAGGACACGAGATGAGTGGAGAGGAGGAGGCGTCTGAACCGAGGAATGAGAGAAGTTAGAGAAGTTATAGTAGAAGAGGCAAGTTATTAGCTCAAATCTTCTTCATTAATAGCCGTATTTAAGGAAGGACGCGAGAGGGGATGAGAAGATGAAGATGACGATAGAATCGAGGAGATGGGAGCATGCAGAGGTGGGTTGGAGCAGTAATATCGACGAGGAAGAGGAGATCTCGCTCAGATCTCCTTCATTGACTACAGTAGTTGAGTATGGAGGTGAGAGGGGAAGAGAAGAGAAAGGTAATAGCAGAATCGAGGGGATGGGAAAAGCTGGAGGTAGGTGGGAGCAGCAATGTCTAACACGAAGAAAATGGCTACCCAATTTCCAAGCAATGCCCCTGGGATAAAACGCCCTTGCATCACTATTCCATAGGTCCTGACGAATAGGGGTTAACGGGTTATCCTCGAATAACCCGTTAAGCCGAGGATACCCTAAACCCAAAAATTTCCTTCATGTTTGGCAGGAATAGTGGGATAAAAGGGGTTATTCCCCTTTTATCCCACAACCAAACAGTGCCTTATAGGAATAGATAAAATTTTGGAGGAATAAATATGCAATTTCTTAGCTTTGTAAAGACACATATGCAATTATCCATTTTCTTTTATTTTTTTTCTGAGAAGGGAATTTTCACGCGTAGGCTTCAAAAGGGTAAATTGAATTAGTTCCTGACCTATTTGACCAAATTTTATTTTGGGCCTCAAACTGTAATATTCAATGCACAAACTCTAAATTCTTAGAAGGTCGTTCAATTTTGACTGTTCATTTTATGCCCGCTTGATTGGCTTTAATATATTTCAAAAAATTATGAAATTTATTTTCTAAAAGTTTCAAATACTCTAGATCATATCTAATAGTATGGATCGTCAATTTGGAAGCTCCATCATCAAAAACAACTTATGAGTACGAAAGGATCTACACTTATAAGAGTATAGTAGCCCTACTCTGATTCATCATGCACTTGGACTATTTTTCTCATTTAGAAATTGAATTGCCGTATTGAAAATAGAAATGAAAGGAGTATTGATAGATTTGTAGCATAGGAATATTTTCTTCAAGATACGGACTAAATTAAAATATTGCTAAAAGTTCAAAGATTAAATAAATTACATTGGAATGTTCCAATTTTTGAAAGTTGAATTTAAAAATTTGATGACCAAAATAAAATTTTAGTTAAAAGCTGAGGGATTAGTAGTGCAATTTACTTCGACAAACCCATTGTTGAGATACTTATTCCTGCTAAGATCTGGATTCTGTCTCCAAAAGTGGCCTTCTTTGTGGAGAAAATAATGTTGACCTCTTAAATAGAAAAAAAAAACATGCATTTTGTGAGAAAAGAAATTTATAGGGACCCCCTCACCTATGTGGGCTATTGGCCATCCTATATGTCCCTCCACTTTTATTTTTTTATTGATATTATTTTTTTTATTTTTTTAAGTTAGTTAATATATATATTTTTAAAAAACATTTAATACCTCTGTTAGTTATCGACTATTAATTATTTAAATTTTATTAAGTAACATTTAAAACTATTAAATTTGATAGCATTATTTATGAACATAATAGATTTCTAATTTAATTCTAAAAATTTAAAAGTTGAAGAGGTGTAATCTTAAAAATGAAGGGCAAACTTCAATTTGCGCTCCCCTGATTTAGCAATTTTTATTTTGCCACATTATAGCGTAAAAAGTTTTACTTTATTACTGTATGATTTTATTTTTGTTCCGCTTAACAATGTACGGTTAAACAGGATTGTGGAGTGGACATTTTATAAAAGGAATTGATATTGCCAAAGCTATTCTTGATATTGTTAGAAAAAAAAAACGTTCAAATCATGGCTAGATACAATATATCTGTTCTGACAATATCAAAATTAGCTTTGATAATATTAATTCCCTTTATAAACTATATGATGTTAGTATGTAGCATTTACCACTCTATAATTAATTTACCTTTTAGCACCTTAAAGTTTGTAAATATTACTTTATTGCCTTCTTAATGAGAGATTTAGAAAAACAAAAAATGTGTAAAGAACAATGCTACATGTACACCCTTTAAATAATGTGTAAATCTTACGTCCATCCATCTAAAGACTTAAAATTATTTGTAGAGTCATACTAAGGAGTGTACATCTTACACTCTTGATCCCATGATTGATAAACTCTTTTGAGATTTTACTTTAAAAAAAAAATGATACGACGAATGAATTCTTAAGACCACGAATAGGCTTAAATGTCGACCTTACACCAAAGTTATAGTGTATGAGTAACATTACTCAAAAAAAAAAGATTGATTAGACTAGTAAGCAATTATGCATTTGAATGGCCAAAATACAATATTTTTACCTTTGCTTATTTACTTCTCGTTACTATTCAAAATTTTCCGAGTTATCCTGAAATTACCAAAATATCCTTCTAAATCTTAATTCCCATTAGTAGACCTTAGAAATTTGGGAATATTTGAAGGAATTTTAAAAATCAATAAGGATATTTTGGTCAGGTATATTAAATATTTTTAAAATTTTGAAAGGCATATTAAATATTATACCTTTTATGTAATATATGGAGAAAGCATTGCTCATGTGCTAAACTATTGGAAAGCAAATTGAAATTTAACCAAAAATTAAAGGGGGGTATTTGAGAATGGTCCAAAGGCGAGGGGGGGATCGTTCAATTTCTGCCTATAAATAATGCACCCAAGGAAGGCTTGTGATCTCACCACAGTTAATCCACTTCCACTACAAATTGGAAAGAGAATGATGGTCTCCAAAGCATTCCTTACCATCACCATGATCTTGCTACTCGCCGGAGAACTGCTCGTCTCTCCGGCGGTCGCCCGACGGCTCGCATCGGCCACTCCGACAGTTATCACGGAAACAAGCAAGACCACCAAAATTGGTTAGTAACGCTTGTACTCTTCCAAACTAATTCTGTAATGGCGAATAGGGGTGTCAACGAGCCGAACACGAGCGAGCTGGGGTCGGCTCGTGTTCGGCTCGTTTCACAAACGAGCAGAACACGAGCTGGCTCGTTTAAGTATCGAGCCAAAAAATTCGGCTCGTGTTCGGCTCGTTTATTAACGAGCCGAACACGGGCCGAACACGAGTTAGCTCAGAAACAATAAGTTAAAATGATTAGAAATGATATATATATAGAAAATAAATTTATGAGATCTTATCCATTAGACTTTGATCTAATGGTTGAAATTTTACATATAAATTGACTTTTTATAATTGAGTTGGACTTTAATTTGGACTAAAAATCAAATAATAAAAAATTATATTTATATATAATTATTTATTTATATATATATAAATTATATAAATAATATAAATATTAAATATATATATTCGAGCTGTTATCGAGCCGAACACGAGCGAGCTAATCCCAGCTCGTGTTCGGCTCGTTTATTAAACGAGCTGAAAAATTTAGCTCGTGTTCGGCTCGTTTACTAAACGAGCGAGTCGATCTCGAGCTTATTTCGAGCGGAACACGAGTTGGCTCGCGAACAGCGAGCTGGATTGCCACCCCTAATGGCGAACAAGCTCACCAGTACTAGTAACTTGTAGAGCTCAAACTATCGATCCAAAATACTTAGCGCTGAGTTCTCATCTTTGGTAGGTTGGGAGCCACCTTTTGAGCTCGTATGAATTATATCTATGAATAGGTCTCATGAGAAAATTCAGAGTCTAAACAAAAGAGTCGGTGATGTCTCCATAATTTCATATTGGATGGAAATGAGATTATGTTAGGTTATATTTGGTACGAAAATAAACCAGGGACAAGAAAATTGTTCCCTGCTATTCTGCCAAACACCCTAATAAATAGTCGGGACAACTATTTCGGTCAACTTGGATGGGAACCGTTATTCGAGCTCCTATGTAGCTAATTAAAAATAATTAATGTCATAGAAAAGTATAATCATGCTTATACTTAGCTAACTAAAATAAATATAAAAAAATAAATAATAATACTAATAACAAATTTTTATTTTATTGTTATAATAATAACAACAATAATAATTATTGTTGTTGTTATTAGTAGCAATAGTCTTATTATTATAAATTGAATAGCATGTATTATAACATATAACATGTTAAAATAAATTATTTTTTATTATTTTTATATTTTTTATTATTCTTTCTTATTCTTGAAATAATTATTAAACACAATTTTTAACTATTCTTAAGAATAAAATAATCTTTAATCAAACACAATTTCGAATTTCTTGTATTTTTCAGAATAACTAGTTATCTCAAAAATAAAAAAACTTTATTCCTATGAATGTTAACCCATAACCAAACATAGCTTTTGGGTATATAGGAGCTAATAACATGAGCATAAACATTTTGGATTGGTTGTTTGGGCCCAACAAAATAGAATTCAACAGAATTCAGATAAATTATTTTAGAGATAATTTTTTTTGTCCGAAATAATGTTTTTGGTGGGGATGAAAGATCATTTCAGCATGTTTATTTTTTCTTTTCTTTTCTTAGTAATATTGGTAAGAAAGATAGCAGAAAACTTTTTAAAAATAAGTTATTTTGGAAATATTGATAAAATGAAATGAATCCTCACAAAATTGGATCTTAAATCATAGGAATTGGATGCAAGCTAACTAGAATTCCAGTTTCCTTAGAATTCTAGAATTTGAGACAGCCAAACTGGGTACTAGAATTTAGTAAGAAAGATATTAGAATCCTTTAAGAAAAGGTATTTGGGAGTTATTGATAAAGACGAAATGAATCCTCATAAAATTGGATCTTAAATCATGGGAATTGGACGTAAGCCAACTAGAATTTCAATACGTTCTTCAGAATTCTAGAATTTTAGACAATCAAACACAGTACTATGATTTGTACTCTATGTTATTATGCTTCTTTCGCAGATTCGATAAAAATGTTATGTTGGAAGGAGTTTTTATCATAAGAGTAGTGCTTCTATACTTGTTATTTTTTATTACCGTTCATTCATTTCTATTCGACGGCTTAGATTTAATTTTTTTTAAATTGTGACGTACAATAGCAAGTTACTTTGAAAGAGGTACCGGTTACCAGGTATCCAAAAAAGAGTATTTTGGTTTTTTAGTAAGTGGATGATTTAGTAATTTTACTTTTACTATATTATCAAATCTCTTTTCTCTCTTTGTTTCTTTTTCTCTCTCTATCTTTCCTTTTCATCCACAGTAGAAATGTAAAGGGATAGGATTCGGGGCGGATTTTAAAAAATCTGAACCCGAACCCGACTATCAAACCCGAAATCCGAACCCAAATCCAAATCCGACGAATTTTAGAAAATCATATCCACACCCGTACCCGACTAAAAATACGAAACCGAACCCTAATCCGAACCCGAAAATCTGAACCCAGAACATTATTTCTCTTTACAATATTTCAAAATATATTAAATTAAATCTAAATTTTTAAAATACATATTCAAATATAACATCAAATATTTATATATATTATATATAACGTAAAATAAATTCGGGTTCCGGTCGGTTTCGGGTTCGGATCGGATACAATCAAAATCTATACCCGAATTCAAACCAGTCGGGTTTTCGTTTTTGATATCCATACCCGAAACTATATCCATTTAGCATAGATAAATTCACTACGTTCGCTTTCGGATTTGAGTTCCGGTTGAGATAAAATTATGGGTATTCGTATCCATTGACATCTGTAATCCACAGATATTTTGTCATTTCATATATGAAAGCTTTCAAATTTTTAAACATATTAAATATATTGAATTTAAATATTTACCACATTCAAATTTTTTTAAATCAGTGATACAAATTAATGTCTAAACTAGAGGAATTCAAAAAATTCTTAAACATATTAAATACGCTGAATAAATATTTACCAATGTTACAATTTCTTTTAAAATAGTGATACAAAATTAATGTCTCAGGTAGAAAAATTCTAAATTTTTTTAAAACATATTAAATACGTTGAATTTAAATTTTTAGCGTGTGCAATTCTATTCTAAGAATAAATTTGAATTATACCCAATATTCCTAATCAATTACCATATTCAAATTTTTTTTAAATAGTGATACAAAATTAATGTCTAAATTAGAAAAATTCAATTTTTTTTTTTAAAACATATTGAATATGTTGAATTTAAATATTTACCCACATTCAAATATATTTAAATTAGTGATACGAAATTAATGTCTAAACTAGTTGAATTTAAATATTTACTAGCTACAAGTTCTTTTAAATAGTGATACAAAATTAATGTCTAAAGTAGAAAAAATTCTGAAATTACAATATATTAAATACGTTGAATTTAAATAGTGATACAAAACATTACAACATATTAAATACGTTGAATTTAAAATTTTTTTACGTACACTTAAATTTTTTAAAGTTTGTGATAAAAAAATTAATATCTAAACTAGAGGAATCTAAACTAGAGGAATTTAAAAGTTTCTTAAAAAAATTAAATATGTTGACTTCTTTATTATCAACATTAAATTTGTTAAAATAGTAATACAAATATCCTCTTATTTAAATTTAAATATTAAATATTTAAATTCAACATATTTAGAAATATTACTATTTCGAAAATTCCTAAAATTTAAATTAATGCCTAAATTAGAAGAATTCTAAAATTTCTAAAATTTAGAAGAATTCTAAAATTCTTAAAATTAATGCCTAAATTAGTGCAAAATTAATGCCTAAATTTGGGATATCAATCAAACCTTAAATTAATACTTAAATTAGTGCAAAATTAATGTTAAATTTGGGATATTAATCAAAACTTTTTTAAAATTTTGCCTAGTTTAATTACAAAAATGTCCTCGCATGAAATAACCTTTTAATCTGCTACATAATAAAATGATATTTTTAACCTTCATTAATCAACGATTATGATCTTTTTTTATTTCTTATAAAATAAAGTACCGAATCATTTCTCTCATCATAAATATATTGTTTGTTTGACTGCGCGGTTAGAGCAGCGTTTACGACGTAACCGCAAAAATAGTGTTTATTTGACTGCGCGGTTAGAGCAGCGTTTACGACGTAACCGCAAAAAAGTTGGAATTTAAGAATGCTCCAAATGGAAGTTTTTCTCCGGTAGACGTGCACTGCTAGGCCAAACAAGGCCATAGTTAGGCCGAATAATCTCACAAGGTTGGGATTGTCGAAGCCCCACCAGAGAGGTTGGGATCGAACAGGATTAGATCGAATCGAAAAGTCCCATTTCCATGCCAACATCTGCACCTCCTATCTATCCTGACCCTTGATTCTTCTGCGTCGCTAAACCCTTTCTCTGATATTAAGCTGTTTAATCCTTCTTGGATGCCAAAGGTCTATTTACATCTTCATCAACCTGGAGCTTATGAGATTTTTGTTAAATTATATAAAACAACCGTTTTGACCTACTTACATCTACATTAACCTTGAGCTTATGAGATTTTTGTTAAATTATATAAAACAACCGTTTTGGCTTATTTACATCTTCATTAACCTTGAGTTTATGAGATTTTTTTTAACTCATATGAAACCACCGTTTTCGCTCTGATATCATGTTAAATATACGAAACAACGATTATTTTTTAAAAGCTTAAGTTATCAGAGAATGATATTTTTAATACTTATATTCAACACTTCCCCTCATACTTGAGCTCGAAACTTTTTGATAAACGGTATCTTTAATACTTATATTCAACACTCCTCCACACGTTTGGGCTCGAGACTTTTTTAATATTTATATTTAGAACTCCCGGCCCGTCATACTTGGGTTCGAGACTTTTTGATAAACGATATTTTTAATATTTATATTTAACACTCCTCCTCATGTTTAGGTTCAAGACTTTTTGATAGGTTCAAAAAGACGTAGACTTAAATTAAATGAGAGAAGATCGAGATTTTTGATAGGCTTAAGACGTGAATTTAAATTAAATGAGAAAAAATTAAATAAGACTAGAGATTTGACGGGACTCGAATTTAAGACCTCCTACACTGATATCATGTTAAATTAAATGAAACGACTGTTTTTTCTAAAATCTAAAAACCTAACCTTTCTGAGAATGGCATTTATATATTTTATATTCAACAATTTTACTCTTTTCAGGAGGGAAAGGTGGCATCCTCTATGCTGAAGAAGAGAAAGGATGGTATAAACTCCCTCCTTTCTTCCACCCACCCCAACTTCCGCCGGATTGGTCAAGGGCAACAACAAGTCCATAAGTGCAAGAAATTTGTGATTTCATGAGTTTTCTCTCCTTGTATCAATCACATGTTCTGAGTAAGCCTATCCTCATGAATGGCTTGATCTCTTTATTATATAGGTTCACCTTCCTCTTAGAAGTATCTCAAAGTGGTGTACTTGCTTACTTTGTTAAATAAAAGGGTTTTCTTGCAAATTTGTCTTTGTATTTGTATGCAGAAATTTGCTATTAAATTAAGCAGTTGATATAAAGGCATGAGTATCAGGAAATTTGGCTAAACAATGAAAAGAACCTTGCACTTTAGCCAATGTACCAATTGCCTCTTGAATAAGAATTGCATAATATTCACACCATACAGTTGAAATTTGTCTCATATTAGCTAAAAAATTCGGTAGATTATTGAATTCAAATGCAAAATTTTATATGAACAAGTTGACAGATGATACTCGTTATATCTAATGGAGGAGAATCCGTCATCTTAAATAAATTGTTGAAGAAATTCAGTTTTTGATAGCTTTAGTGAGAAGAAGATCACTTTTATCTAGTCTAGATATATAAATTGGCCAATTTGCATAAAAGATTCACTGGTTTTGAGATTTTGCAAAAGTAGGCCGCCTTCTTGGATTTTGCAGATTCGGTTCGGATTTTCAGCAACCGGACGAAAATACCCCCGTCCCTGTCTGCCTCACCGTGTTCCCTTAGATACATCTAATATACTGTACGGGCATTAAATGCCCGCTGCGCCGAGTTACGCTACCAGATTTTTCGAAATTTGAATCAAATCGCTCTACGCTATTCGCCAGCCCTGATGTTTGCTGTTCGTATTTTCCAAAACAAATATTTTTAAGCTATATTAAGAAGAAAACACGGGCAACAAGCCGGACAAATGGTGCAACGCCATGACAAACGGTGCAACAAAATTTCAAATAGTGCAGTACGCCACTCATACTAGTGCAACATCTTCCGCTTACCCGAGTGCTCTCCTCTGCTTCGTCCCGTGCTCCCTTGCTGCTTCTTTTCCTTTATAAACCCCTTCTTCCGTATGTCGCCGTCCTTCTTCCTCTTCTTTCTTGCCTTTCGTCTATTTTCGCTTCGTGGCCGCTGTCAGAGGAAGGGATGTCAAAACATATCATCTAAAGAGTGGCTTATTGCAAAACAAGAGTTAGGGTTTAGGTTCCCACTCCCCCCTTGGGTGCCTCTTCGCACATAACCAATTGCATTATTCCGGAAACGTAGAGCAACATTTGCATAAAAGAGTGCAATGTTTGCGCAAAAGAGTGCAACACGGGATCAACCAATGCAACCGACTCGCCTTTTTTTTTCTCTGGTCTCCATCTCTCTTCTACTTCGTCCTGCAAGTGGCCAGCTTCATTGCTTGACATTCGGAATCATTTTCGAAAAAAAAAATTGTAAGAGATCTTTCGAACTAAAAATGTACAAGATGGCTAACAAGTAGTGTATAAAACATCACAGAAACTAGCGTAATAATTTTACAAAAAGTGTAATATTTCTCAAAAATAGTGCAATATGTTAAACTAGTGCAACGTTTGCGTACAAAGAGTGCAAAGCGGATCAACAAGTGCAACCCGATCGCCCTTCTTCTTTCTCTGGTCTCCAGCTCTCTTCTGCTTCTTCTGAACCCCTTGCTTTGTTCCTCCATTGGCCATCTTCGCTGCTAGCAGTATGTATTAGTTTGTATAAAGAAATGATTATAGGAGATCTTTAAAACTCAAAGTGTACAATACGGTGAACAATTGGTGTAACATCAATGAAACTAGTGCAACACTTTTTCAAACAGTGCAATATTTTCCAACAACTAGTATAATACGTAACTAAACTAGTACAATTTTTTATCATAAGAGTGCAACGCAGGATCAAACAGTGCAACCCGTGCGATGTGTTGTACTAGACTTCTTTTTTTCTGTTAGCCGTACTACCCGCTTTTCCTCCCCAAAGAAAAAAGCACAGACAGTTTTCTTATAGATGCAACAACTTTATTGGGGACTGTGCCTAACTGTAATGAAAAACGTCCCCCGCTGTTTGTTGTTCAAGTAAATTTGAAATAAAGTTGGGCGACGTATCCGGAAACTATTTCGTACACCCCGGCTGACAATTTCAGCAATATCATTCTAATTTGGGTAATAAAAATTCAAACAGTGCAAGATAGAGAACAAGGAATGCAATATACAGGTAAAGTATAGCAACGAGTGGTCCTAAAGAGTGCAACGCAGTCTCAGATAGTGCAACCAGGCAATCATCCCCCGCTCTCACGCTCTTCTGTTCTTCGACCTGAGATGCGCAACATCAGAGCGAACTTTGCAACACAGCTCAAAAAAGTGCAGCATTCCCAGAATGTAGTGCAATATTAGTCAAGTAGCGCAATGGGGAAAGCTCTTCTGCTTCCTCTCTTCTCCCGCTTCCCATTCAATTTCCCTATGAAATATTTGCTTATTTTAAGGTTAGATTGAATAATATCCGGTGCAATCAGAGTAATTAGTACTAATTAGCGCTAATTATTCTGCTTTTTCTCGCTGACGCGCCCTCTCCCTCTCCCTTGACCTCTCGCTCACATTCTTTGAGATGTTGCACAAGTTTTCAACCGTATTGTATACATTACAATATTAAAATCTCCTACGGCGGGCATGGGGGAGGAGTGATTTAGGACGAAGAAGAAGCAACACGTGACAAAGCTGATGAGAACCTGTGCCGAGCGGAAGAAGAATGATGAGAGAGTGGAGTTGCACTGGTTAATCACCCCTTGCACTATTTAGAGCAATTGTTGCACTAGTGTGTCTGTGGTCGCACTACGTTGTGGGAATAATGCGCTGATTGTGTTTTTATTGCACCGTTTGCTGTTATGTTGCACCATTTGTGTGCCGTGTGGTAGCACGTTGCAAATGTACGACTTGTCTTCCTCCTCTCCTTCTTACCCCTAAACCCCTCCTTCTACTCCACGCTGCTGTTCTTCTTACTCTTCTCTTTTGCAAACAGCGAGCGTTGCGAAAAATATTGGAATATACTGTCAGACGAGTGGCAAGAAAGAAGATGGAGAAGGATAGCAGCATGGAGGAGGAGGAGGGGTTTAGAAAGAGGAAGAAGCAGTACGGGACGACGGAGAGGGGATCGTGGGGAGAGCGGAAGAAGAATGATGGGGGAGTGGCATATTGCACTGGTTGACCTTGCATTGCACTGCCTGGAGCAAGAGTTGCACTAGTATGAGTGGCGGACTGCACTATTTGAAATTTTGTTGCATCGTTTGTCGTGGCGTTGCACCATTTGTCCATCTTGTTGCCCGCGTTTTCTTCGTAATATAGCTTAAAAATTTTTGTTTTGGAAAATACGAACAACAAACATCGGGGCTAGCAAATAGTGTGGAGTGATTTGGTTCGAATTCCGAAAAATCTGGTAGCTTAACCTGGCGCAGCGGGTATTTAATGCCCGCCGTAGGGGCTGTACAGTATATTAGACGTATATAAGGGAATACGAGTGAGGCTGATGGGGACCGGGGGCATTTTCGTCTGGTTGCTGAAAATTCGGACCAAATTTGTAAAATCTAAAAATACGGTCTACTTTTGCAAAATCTCAAAATCAATAAATTTTTATGCAAATTGACCATATAAAATAATTAACTTGCAATTTATATAAATGCTTATATGTAGAATCGGAGAAAAAAATTCCGAACTCATTCTAGTGAAGTTTTATTTCAAAGGTCAATGATTATCCCGATTTTTTAGGCCTGCTTGAGATAAATTAAGTGCGAGGGTGAAAGTAGTACATACTTTTATGCATGGAAGTGATTGAAACGAGGGCTACAGTGCAAGATGGTTTTACATAATTTGGCCAATTATTTTCTAATTGAGTATGTGTAAGAAGTTATTCAACTGGACCAAATTTCCTTAAGTCAGTTTGAATACAGAGTACGTTCTTTTTTATTAGACAAGCCCAATTAAGAAGTCGGAATAAGTTATCAAAAAAAAATTTATTCAGTATAAGAATATTCTATTCTGATTGTAAGAACAAAGTTTGAGTTTTGCTCTTTGAAAGGTCTTGATATTTATAATTTGGTAGAATAACACATTTCGCCTACGAGCTGATTTATCTTATCCAAAAAAATAACTTGAAGATCGAATATAGTATTCAATTCTAAACATTTGATGAAAAAAATAAGGCTAAATTACAGAAAACCTCCCTGTCAATACCCGCTTTTTCACTTTCCCCCCCTATCATTTAAAAACCTATACTTTGCCCCCTTGTAAAATAAAAAATGTTCACTTTGCCCCCTGCCGTCAGTGTTTCGTTAGGGTTCCGTTAATAAAATATTATTATATATATTTTTATACCCAAAATACCCTCGAGTCCCCATCTCCCCAAAATACCCTCGAGTCCCCATCTCCCTCCTCCTCTCTGACTTCTTCCTCCACCTCGCCGCGGACCTCACTGTCCCCCACCTCGCCGTCGGCGTCCTCCGCCGGCACGGCTTCCCCGTCCCCGTCCCCGTCCCCGTCCCACTCCTCCGCCACAGCGGAGGCGGCGCCACCGCTCGCGGTGGAGGAGGCGTGGCGGCGGCGGCGGCGGCGGCGGAGGAGGACGACGGAGAAGGAGAGGAGGTGGAAAAAGAGGGGCGCGGCGAGAAGGAGGGAGGCTGCAAGGTGGTGGTGTCGGAGGAGGGTTCGGGGGAGCGCAGGAGGAAGATGGTGAGGCATGAAGGGCGGAGGGGCATTTTGGTTATTTTGCCATCAAAGTTAACACCGTACCCCCCTGTGTACATTTTTTATTTTATAAGGGGGCAAAGTGTAGGTTTTTAAATGATAGGGGGGGAAAGTGAAAAAGCGGGTATTGACAGGGGGGGTTTTCTGTAATTTAGTCAAAAAATAACTTGAATACTGAATATAGTATCCAATTCTAAACATTTGATTACACTATTCATCTACGGAACATACAAGCTTCTCAAATAAATTAGGAAGACACACCGAATAAGATATGCATCCAAACAGAATTTATAAAGATATACTGAATAAGATATTCATGTATCCAAACATGATCTTAAAAAATTTGTACATTTGGTAGATAAGGATTTAGATGGAATATTATATTTGTCCTTTAAGTTATTTTTTTAAAGTAAGATAAATAACCTCGGTAAAATATGTTATACTATCAAATCATAATAACAAGACCTCTAAAAAAGTTAAAATTAAAATTTCTACTTACTATTATACTAGAAAAATTTTATACAATATAATTTATTTCGACGTTCAAACATGGCCTAAAATTCGTAGAGATTAGACAGTAGAAATTTTGTTAACAATAAGGCCCAGACAAGACTAACTGAGCGAGAGGCATCTGGAGTTACTTTTTCATCTTCCAGAAGGGCTTTTGGGCGACTAGGCTTATAGAATTCTTTAATTCTAAAAGTAAACATCGAGTATTTTCATTTATAAAAATAGACATAAGAGGTGAGTGATTTACCTTATTTCAAAATTCATCAATTTCTAAATGCGGTAAATCATTTACCGCTTATACAAATTTTATATATTTTTAATATTCGAATTCTGAGAGATTTATAATATTAGATACTAAAAATAATTTTAATATTTTGAAGAAAGTGATGAATAATTTATCGCATTTCAAAGCAGTAATTTATTCACCGCATAAACCTAATTTTATAAATAATTTTTTTAATTTTTTTTATTATTATAATAATTTTAAAGTCTATTAATAATAAAGAATTCTCTTCCAGAAGCTCCATTCCCCTTTACCACCCTCGTGCAAACCCATCCGTACAACTGTAACCTCCCCTCTCTACCTCGTACTTGAGCAAGTGGTTAGGCTCTATAAGGGCCTAATAAATGCCTAGCTCTTCATAATTTGCCTTCTTTTGAACTCAACGGCATAACCATCAATAATGTTGAATTTGAGTTGGGTTGTTCTTCTTTTTTCTTTTTTCTTTTTATTTGAGGTTAAAGTTCATAGGGTATTTTATTAAAAAAATAGAGCTTAATTATATCATTATACAATTTTGGAGAATACAATAAGCACATTTTCACATAAAGAAAGAAGAAAAACATAAAGATCCCCAAAACTTGATAAAATGGGAAAGTAAAAATGACGGTCGTAACCTAAACAATAAAAAAAGGAAGATATATTAAGCGGTCCCTAAATCTAAACAATAACCAACAAACAAATCAAGTCCACAAACCTCAAGATTCATAATATAAAATAAAGGGAGAATTGCTTATATACTCTTGAAAAGTTACGGACTTTCTTATTACCCCCTCTTAGAAGGCTAATATTAAAAATATATTTTTAACATTTCAAGTTATTTCAAATATATCCCTAGAGTAAAATTCAGTTAGTGAACAATCATTATCTCTGTAAAGTTATTATTTTGTCCTTTCACATATATCCTTCTACCGTCACAAACTTTTCTTATTTGCCCTTAAGTTAAGGGCAAAGAAAATATTTTGACTTTTTATCTTTTCAAATATATCCTTCTACCATCACCAACTTTTCTTATTTGATCTTAAGTTAGGGGCCAAAAAGATATTTTGACTTCTTTTTAACTCTTATAGAAATTTAACCCAGATTTAATCCAAGATTGCTTAACGGATACTAACGGCGGGGTTATTTTTGAATAACTGAAAAATATACGAAGAGTATATTTGAAACAAAAAAAGTAAAGGCATACAAAATATTTCAGAAGTTTTGAGGGATATATTAGATATTATCTTTAAAATAAAATATAAAAAGTATAATAGATAAAAATAATCATCCAGCCGGCACCGTCCTATTCCCGACTCTCGAACCACATCAGAACTTCCCTATCTTCAAACCTGTGAGAATTCGAATTTTGAAAATTTGGATTCTGTGTTCCTCTCCCCTGTTACTGTGTATTTGATCTGTATACGTATATATATATGTATGGGTATATATATATATGTAGTATTTATAGTATTTTTTATATTGTTTTAAGTTTGTTGCGGAGAGATAACGGCATAACGGCGCAATTCGGAGTCCGAATCTGACGATCCAAAATGGTAGATTCGATGTCTCGGCAATGCTGAACGCGATGGCGCGATCCGTTTCGACATGCAACAAACGGATCAAAAAATCTTCCATGTTCTTCGCTGAGAGGTCGAATTGTACATTTTTTGGTTTCGCGATCTGGACCTTGTGAGAATTTGAATTTTAGAAATTTGAAATCTGTGTCCCTCTCCACTGTTACTGTGTATTTGATCTGTATACGTATATATATACAGGTATATATATATATATGTATATAAGTTGTATTTTTATGTATTTTATTATTTTTTGAGTTTTGTCGCGGAGAGAGAACGGCTTAACGGCGCAATCCGGAGTCCGAATCTGACGATCCAAAATGGTAGGTTCGATGTCTCGGCAAGGCTGAACGCGATGGCATGATCCGTTTCGACATGCGACAGATGGATTGAGAGATCTTCCATGTTCTTCGCCGAGAGGTCGAATTGTACATTTTTGGTTTCGCGATCTGGACCCTGTTTCTCACACCGTTTTGCGTGAGATTGCTTGTAAAGGGGTGTCTGGGCATTTTGTGCTGGCTGTGAGGGACCCAGGGGTATTTTGCTGTTTTGAGGGGCTTATTTGCATTTGTGCACTTGTTTTATATGAATATTGTGTGTGTGTATGTGAGAGAGAGAGTTTCCCTCTCTTCCTCTCTCCCCCTCAGCCCCCCAGCAGTGAGCCCCAGCTCCCCCAGGTCCCCTGCCAGTTCCCCCTTGCGCCGCCGGCCGCCGCCGACCGCCGCCGGCCACCCCCTGGCCGGCGCAACCCTGGCCAAGCCACCCTCTCCTTTCCTCTCCTGTTCTTCTTCTTCTCCTTCTTCTTCTTCTTCTTTTTCTTCTTCTCCTTCCCTGCGGTGTGCACCCAGGGGGAACCCATGCATGAGCTTCCCCTGAGGTGGCACGACCGCCGGTGACCTGCCCCGCCGCCGGGAGCCGCCGCCGTGGGCCGCCGAGCTGCTGCAGCTGCTGCTAGGGCAGCTGCGGGCAGGGGGTTGGTGGCCCGAGCCGCTGCCGCTTCCCGCCGCCTTGGAGGGTGAGCGCCGCCACCCTCAGGTCCTCCGGCGCCGCCCCCTACCTCCCCGGCCGTCGCCGTGCCGCCGGAGCGCCGCCGCGCCGCCGGAGCGAGCTGCTGCTGGGAGGTGTGCGGGCAGTGTGTTGGTGTTCTGAGCCGCCGCCGCCTCCCGCCGCCGCAGCGACCTCCCGCTGGCATCTGGAGGACCGCCGCAGCCGTCGCCTCCTTCCCCGACCGCCCCCGTGCCGTCGGTGCACCGCCGCGCCGCCCGCGGCTCTTGCTTGCTTCTTGCGGGCAGGAGCAGCTGGAGGCCGCGCCCTGCCGCCTCCCGCCGCCTCGGAGGGTGCGCGCCGCCACCCTCGGGACCGCCGCCGCCGGTCCATCCCTTCCCAGCCGCCGCCGTGCTGCCGGAGCGCCGCCGCAGTCGCCGCTGTCGCCGCTTGGGCTTCTAGGGCACCCGAGACCGAGCTTGCTCCGCCGCCGCCGTCGCCGATTTTCTTTGTCGCGGTCACTGGCCAACCGACGTCCGGTGGTCCCCTCTTGCCGGTGCTCGCGTCGTCGCCGGCCGCCGCCGCCGTCCGTTGCCGCGCCGCCGTGCCCTAGCCAACCCGAGAGTCGGCTATCTCCCCGGGCCGCCGCCGCCGTTTCCCGTCGCCAGCTGAGGTGAGCCCTCTCTTCCTTGCCTCCCCCGCATCCGACCCTGGCCGCCGCTGGCCGTGCATGTCGGCCGGCAGCCGGCCGGAGCTGGTTGCTCCGGCCGGGGTCTTTTTTTAGTGGTTTTTGGTCGCGCTTTGGTGCTTGAGCTCCCTGTTGCCTCCCGAAGTCCGAGAAGGTGAGCACGATGATCGCGGCGATGCGTTGATCATCATGCTCACCTTAGATTTCGGTTTGGTTGAGCCGTTTCGCTGTTCGGCCTTTGTCGAGTGATTTCTTCTTATGTGGGCACTATTTTTATGCAATTTCTGGGCTTGCGACTGGTCCTGTCACAGTGGGACTGTGAGCATGGCCTCCGTTATGTCGTTACCTATCCGCTGGTGCTTGCGGAAGGTCGTGCGGACGTACGGATTGCTCGAACGGCCTAGACTATTTCTCTTATGCATGTAATTGTTGCTTGTTTTGGGATTTTGTTGATTGTGGCAGCGTTGCGACGCTGCGGGCAGAAAGGGTTTGACCCTTGGACCCTGTGGACTGGTTGTCCAACCCCTTCGCCCTTCGCGGAGATTAGGATTCATTTCCGACGCGTTTTTTGATAAATTAATCGGCGAAACGCGTGTTTTTAGTTGTGCGACTCACTCGCTGTCTTCGTGAGTGACTTGGCTTCATCGTTTAGCCTCGTTGGCTGTTCCTCATCGCTGTCCCGAAGTTTTGAGGACAGCGGATGAGTGACGGGGGGTTCCGGTGCCAATTCGGCAATTTTCGAGAACCCGGGAAGCCTTTTCGGGTGCGTTTGTATTCGTGGCACCCCGAGCTTGTGCTTGCTGTCCCGCCACCTCGTTTTGTGTGTTGGGGGGGGGGGGGGACAGCGGGGGACCTGGTTTGGTCGTTAGTACCCCTGTGGAGCTTAGTGTTGTTTCGGGAACGTCCCGGTGGGTTTTTCGGGCGATCCGTCGGTTTCGGGATGTGAGAGCTTTGTGTTTTGCGTCGACTTGGTGGACCCTGACCCTGTGAGTCTTTCGTAGGTCCTGTCGTGGTTCCCAAGAGTCGTCGGTGTTAGGCTTGATCTTACCTACAGGTGGGTACTTCGATCCGGAGTCGGTTCAGTGGACTACGGTGATACCTTTCTATCCCTTCTCTTGCATTTCAGTTATTAGTTCACTTACTTCCGTTGACTCTACTTATGTGTGCTTGGATAGTAGAGTAGTTGTGGTTTGCATGATTCTTGAGACGACCCAGTTGGTCGGTAGTGATCGCCTGTTGTTCCGAGCGATCCTCATTGTGGTTTACCAGTTGCTTCACGGCTCGTTGCCGTTCTGTGGATTGAGCATTTGCATCGATCGTCACAGCTCTTCTAGCACATCACGTACACCGCAGTCTGATCCACAGCCTGGGGGTGTTCTTTTCCGGAAAAGGGTCGTGTATTTCTACCGACCCGTGAGCCTTGTTGCGTTGCGTGCAGAAGGTTTAGGTGCCGAGAGATGAGCAGTGTGCAGTGCCAGGGATACGTCCCGATGGCTATGGATTGGGTTTACTTTGTGGTTATCTCCTTTGATGCATATACTAGTTGCTTACAGTAGCATAGTTGTTCAGATGTATGTCAGCCTCATACTTACTTGTGCTACTGTTTACCTTATCTATCTTTTGTTGACCCTCGTGCCGGTGTGTACACCTCGCCTTCGTCGGCTTGTGGTACCCACTGGGAGGGGAGACATGTTTACATGTTCTCCCCCCCGCTCTCGTTGTTGTTTTCAGGTGAGCAGGGTGGTGAGAGTCGGGACGCAGCGAGGCACGCCTAGTTAGTGGTACTAGAGGTCCCGACCTGTGAGGCTTTCTTCTCCAGATTTGGTTATTACCCTTATCCTCTATCAGTTAGTTATGGATATAGTTCAGTTACACTGTGATTGTTTTATCTAGCACGTTATGTTTTGGATGATTTGTCTTGCATGCTTAGACTTTCGGATGTCGATGCTTTTAGATCTATCATGGTGGCTTTATATCGCATATCTTGGATTTCTACTCTCGTGGTAGTGTTTTCAAATAATGGTTTTCGTGTGGGAAACAGTTTTCAAATTGATTTCCGATCGATCGACTTTTGGGTTTTCAAAAGAGAGTTCTCGTGTGGAGAACGGTTTTCAAATGATTCTTGGATGCATGATATTAGGGTTTCAAAATAAAGCTTCTGGATAAGGAGCAATTTTTTAGAATGATCTGTTGTTTGTGCATCGCATCATCCTTCGCCTAAGGACTTGCTTAGATTCATACAGGTTTAAGGACTGTTAGCTGTATGAATCTTTTTGAGCTGATGTGTTGTTGTGATGAATGAATAGTGGTTGTGATCCTGTTGTATGTTGTGTACGCCGTGCAAATACAGGGGAGGCTCTGTCCGTGTGTACAGTGGACCCTGTATTTGTGGCGGGTCTGTACGTGGCGCGGGCTAGGCTTTCAAAAAAAAAAATTGGCACGTATTTTTCGCTTCTAAAACTAGCGCGGGGCGTGATAGACCCTATTTCACGCACCGTTTTGCGTGAGATTGCTTGTGGAGGGGTGTCTGGTCTTTTTGTGCTTACTGTGAGGGACCTAGGGGCTATTTTCTTTGTTTGAGGGACTTTTGTGCATTTGTTACACATGTGTTTTATGTGTGTGTTTGTGTGTGTGAGAGAGAGAGAGATCATTGCTTCTCTTCTCCCTCAGCCACCCCAGCACAGAGCCCCCTCTCCCCCAGCTCCTCTGCCACCTCCCCGAGCGCCGCCGGCCGCCACCGACCACCCCAGGCCAGCGCAATCTCCGGCCATCTCTCTCTCTCCCTTTTCTTTTTCTTCTCATTCTTCTTCTTCTTCTTCTTCTTCTCCTTCCCTGCGGTGTGCACCCAGGGGGAACCCACGCCTGAGCTCCCCAGGAGGTGGCACGACCGTCGGTGACCTGCCCTGCCGCCGGGAGCCGCCGCCGAGCTGCTGCTAGGGCAGCAGCAGGCCGGGGTTGCTGGACCCGAGCCGCCGCCGCCTCCCGTCGCCTTGGAGGGTGAGCACCGCCACCCTCGGGACCTCCAGCGCCGCCCCTACCTCCCCGGCCGTCGCCGTGCCGCCGGAGCGCCGCCGCAGCCGCCGCCGCGGTCTCAGCATGGGCACCTAGGGCAGCCGCGGCCGAGCTCTCTCCGCCGCCGCCACCGCCGGTCTTTTTTGTCGCGGTCACCGGCAGGCCGACGTCCGGCGACCTCCTCTTGCCGGTGCTCGCGTTGCCGCCGGCCGCCGGCCGCCGTCGCCGTCCGTTGCCGCGCCGCCGTGCCCTAGCCAACCCGAGACCTCTGCTTCTCCCCGCGCCGCCGCTGCCGCTTCCTGCCGCCGGCTGAGGTGAGCACCCTCTTCCTCACCTCCCCCGCATCCCACCCTGGCCGCCGCTGGCCGTGCATGTCGGCCGGCAGCCGGCCGGAGCTTGTTGCTCCGGCCAGGGTGTGTTTTGTGTTGATTTTGGCCGTGCGCTTGTGTTTGAGCTCCCTGTTGCCTCCCGAAGCTCGGGAAGGTGAGCACGATGATCGCAGTGATGCGCTGATCATCATACTCACCTTAGATTTCGGTTTGGTTGAGCCGTTTCGCTGTTCGGCCTTTGTCGAGCTTTTTCTTCGCATGTGAGCGCTATTTTTATGGGATTTCTGTGCTTGCGACTAGCCCTGTCGCAGTGAGGCTGTGAGCACGGCCTCCGTTACGTCGTTACCTATCTGCTGGTGCTTGCGGGAAGTCGTGCGGACGTACGGATTGCTCGAACGGCCTATTTAGTTGCTTGTATGTATGTAATTGTTGCTTGTTTTGGGAATTTGGTGATTGTGGCAGCGTTGCGACGCTGCGGGCAGCAAGGGATTGACCCTTGAGACCCTGTGGACTGGTTGTCCAACCCTTTCGCCCTCCGCGGAGATTCGGATTCATTTCCGGTGCGTTTTTCGATGAAATAGTCGGAGAAACGCGTGTTTTAGTCGTGCGACTCATTTGCTATTTTCGCAAGTGACTTGGCTTTGTCATTTAGCCTTGTTGGCTGTTCCTCATTGCTGTCCCGAAGTTCTGAGGACAGCGGATGAGTGACAAAGGGTTCCGGTGCCAATTCGACATTTTTCGGGAACCCGGGAAGCTTTTTCGGGTGCGTTTGTGTTCGTGGCACCCCGAGCTAGTACTCGCTGTCCCGCCACCTCGTTTTGTGTGTCTGGGGGGACAGCAGAGGACTTGGTTGGCTGTTGGTACCCCTGTGGAGCTTAGTGTGATTTCGGGATCGTCCCGGTGGGTTTTCCGGGCGATCCGTCGATTTCGGGATGTGAGCACCTTGTGTTTTGTGTCGACTTGGTGGACCTTGACCCAGTGAGTCTTTCGTAGGTCCTGTCGTGGTTCCCGAGAGCCGTCGGTGTTAGGCTTGATCTTACCTACAGGTGGGTACTTCGATCCGGAGTCGGTTCAGTGGACTACGGTGATACCTTTCTATCCCTTCTCTTGCATTTTAGTTATTAGTTCACTTGACTCTCGTTGACTCTACTTATGTGTGCTTGGATAGTAGAGTAGTTGTGGTTTGCATGAATATTGAGACGACCCAGTTGGTCGGTAGTGATCGCCTGTTGTTACGAGCGATCCTCGTTGTGGTTTATCAGTTGCTTCACGGCTCGTTGCCGTTCTGTGGATTGAGCATTCGCATCGATCGTCACAGCTCTTCTAGCACTTCACGTACACCAGCGGTCTGATCCACCGCCTGGGGGTGTTCTTTTCCGGAAAAGGGTCGTTGAGTTTGGTTCCGACCCGTGAGCCTTGATGCGTTGCGTGCAGAAGGTTTATGTGCCTAGAGATGAGCAGGTGATAGTGCCAGGGATACGTCCCGGTGGCTGTGGATTGGGTTTACTTTATGGTTATCTCCATTGATGCATATACTAGTTGCTTACAATAGCATAGTTGTTCAGTTGTATGTCAGCCTCATACTTACTTGTGCTCTGTTTACCATATCTATCTATTTGTTGACCCTCGTGCCGGTGTGTACACCTCGCCTTCGTCGGCTTGCGGTACCCACTGGGAGGGGAGACATGTTTACATGTTCTCACCCCCCGCCCTCGTTGTTGTTTTCAGGTGAGCAGGGTTGTGAGAGTCGGGACGCAGCGAGGCACGCCTAGTTAGTGGTACTAGAGGTCCCGACCTGTGAGGCTTTCCCTCTCCAGATTTAGTTTTTACCCTTATCCTCTATCAGTTAGTTATGGATGTGGTTAAGTTACACTGTGGTTGTTTTATCTAGCATGTTATGATTTTGGTACAGTTATATTTTGGATGATTGTCTTGCATGCTTAGATCTCGTGGTTTTGGTTTAGTATCCAGGTGTGGATTGCATGCTTAGACTTTTGGATGTCGATACTTTTAGATCTATCATTGTGGCTTTATATCGCATATCTTGGATTTCTACCCCTCGTGGTAGTATTTTCAAAGAAAGGTTTCCGTGTGGGAAACAGTTTTCAAGTGGATTTTCGATCGATCGACTTTTGGGTTTTCAAAAGAGAGTTCTCGTGTGGAGAACGGTTTTCAAATAATTCTTGAATGTTCGATGTTAGGATTTCAAAATAAAGCTTCTGAGTAAGGAGCAGTTTTCTAGAATGATCTGTTGTTTGTGAATCGCATCATCCTTCGCCTAAGGACTTGCTTAGATTCATACAGGTTTAAGGACTATTAGCTGTATGAATCTTATTGAGCTGTTGTGTTGTTGTGATGAATGAATGGTGGTTGTGATCCTGTTGTATGTTGTGTACGCCGTGCAAATACAGGGGAGGCTCTGTCCGTGTGTACAGTGGACCCTGTATTTGTGGCGGGTCTGTACGTGGCGCGGGCTAGGCTTTCAAAAAAAAAAAATTTGGCACGTATTTCCGCTTCTAAAACTAGCCCGGGGCGTGACATATTGAGATGGTATCAGAGCGTAAAGGGTACAAACACTCATTCATTCATAAACTTGTAACTGAACCATTGGTTAGGCTGACCCATAGGAAGACCTAAGATGTATAGGTGCGCGAGTTCGAGGGGTTTATTTTCGGCTTGTGTTTTGTGGGAGTTGCCGACCCCTTTCTCTTGCACAGGTTTCTGTGTTTTTGCAGATGGCTTGTGGTCGTGGTCCACCTCTTCGTCCGGGTCGTGGTGGTAGGCGTGCGCCTGGTAGGCACGTATTGGAGAGACACACACACTTTTTCAAAATATTGAAGAAACATTGTCACGCTCCAAGCCCACAACGGAAGCACTCATCAGCACGTGCACCAGACCTGCCGAACGGATAGAATTTTTTCTATCCACCCAAGGCGTCACAATCAGTGTACATCTCACATTTTAAACGGGAATTAAATACATAGATTACAAAAAAAAAGTATCATAAGACATGAAGTAAATACTACATTTATTACATCACTTTTTCATTGGATACATAAGTTTCCAAATACAATTCCAAAATGAGCTTTACATTTTTCTTTTCCCTTTCTTTGCATTGTTCCAAAAAACAATGTGGAAGGACGCTATCCACTGAGTTACGCCTTTTCCTCGCTCCGCCGCGTCGCCCGTGGATGGACTTGAAAATTATAGGGGTGAGAATTATAAACATAGTTCCCAGTGGGTACGTCTACCTAAGGAAAAAGCTCGAACCACCAGGTCCAAAGGAGGCAACATAAGTATGAGTTAGTACAATATGCATAATCAAGTAAGCATACAAGAAACAAACATGCTTATGCCTCGACTCATGATAATGAAGTCTACTCGTGTGACGTTAACTTTATTTACTCATTAGGTTTATCATCCTAATCATGTCACGCGACTCTAGCTTGAGTCGATCAAATACGGAATCGCTATTTTCATCTTGGCAATAGTAGCGAAATTGCTGCCCACTTAGCCATAAATCTACAAGTCACGGAGTCGCCGCGTTCATTGGGTGCCCGGGAATGGAATCGCCATCCCTGTTTTTACCCCAAATCCAATAGTAACAGAATCGCCACTTTCATAATCTCATCCTATGTGTCAGCCTTTCTAGGTCTAAAGTCATTCATGCCTAAATGGTCATCCTACCACTATATTTTTCATCTATGTTCACTGGCACTAGGTTCTCTATGTTCACATGTTAAGTTTTCTATCAACCCTAAAGAATGTCAATCTACATTTAGTCCACAATATAGGAATGCAATATGACAATGCATGCATTACATATCAAATGAGAATAGTCATTTATTAAACATATATCACATGAATGCTCATTTACTCATATATAGATAGTAAAATTACTTAATCCCAGTAACATATGCCTCATGCATGTATATTTCTTAATTAAACAACCATGTAACACATATAACTTAATTTAATTATTTACTCTCTAGATATGGAAGTGACCTATTCACTTCGGTAGAGCACAACCCACCTTAGAATGCTCCTAATATTTGTAGACACTTGCAATTAGGCTTTTTTTGGCTATAAGTTTAGTTCCAAGCTCCCTTGCCCTAAAATAATAAAAATAGTTTGTTATCTCATTCGAACCCCAAAATATTTTTATTTCACGAAATCAAGTTGTCCGACATAATTTTCTGACCTCCAATTAGGATTTTAAAAGGTCAAATAATTTTTTAACCCATCAACAAAAGCCTTCTTTCAACCTAGGATTTTCCAAAATAATGGCAAAAATCAAATCCCATAGCAAATCCCTACCATTTGTAGTTTAGATTTGCTTAGGTCTAAAATCCCAAAATTAAGGGTAAAATCCAAAACCCCAACTCAAAACTCTAGGAACTCACCTTAGCCTTAAGCTCTCCAAGTTTTTTTCTTACTCCAAGAAGCTTGCTCTCCACTCCAAAAAGCTTTTCCAAGCTTTTTCTCCAAATCCCCAAGTGTGGGAGAGAGATTTCCAGAGAGAGGAGGAGAGTGAGAGAGGAGAGGGATTTTTCTTGTGTTTTCACAAGTGTGGGAGAAGGGGCTAAGGTTCCCCTCTAAAAGATATTGCAACAATTGCTGAAAACCCTCCGAAGTGTACTTTCTACGAGCGGAGGGTCCAGATCCTCCAGTAAGGTCCAGCCCCCAACCTCACTCTTTCAGCTGCACAGGCAAGGTCTAGACCCTGTACCCAGATTTCAAAATTTTCGCAGCCAAGATTCGAATCCTCCGTCAAGGTCCAAACCTTGATGTTTGGATACTTGCAGAAAAGATCAAGGTCCAGATCCTCAAGTTAGGGTCCGGACCCCGAGAGTCCAACAGCCCGGATACACTTTTTTCAAAAATTTTGGTTTTCCCTTCTCACGGCTCTAATTCACTTCTAATCATTCCGAAGCCCTCGAAACTTATTTCTAAATATGTCTACAATCATTTCTTAACTGTGCTTCTCCCAATTTGATCAAAGTTCAGTACGCTATATCGAAATTCAGTACACTACATCCCTCCCTCCTTAAAAGGAGTTTCGTCCGCGAAACTAAAATCATACCTTAACTCGATCTATCGAAGAGGTGAGGGTAACGCTCCTTCATCGAGCTTTTTAATTTTCAAGTGGCTTCACGTTCTTCGTGATTGGTCCATTGCACTTTGACATATGGAATTGTGCGATTCTGTAATTTTTCCTTTTCGTGAGTAAGGATGCACATTGGAAATTCTTCATAAGTCATGTCCTCTTAAAGCTCCAATGGCTCATAGTGAAGGACGTGAGTCGGATCATGAATGTACTTGCGGAGCGTGGATACATAGAATACATCGTGAACTCCCGCACGTCTCAGTGGTAGCGCTAGTCGATAAGCCAATGATGCCACACACTCCAACACTTCATATGGTCTGATATATCGGGGACTTAGCTTGCCCCGAACCCCAAACTGCTTCACTCCTCTTATGGGTGATACTTTCAAGAAGGTGCAGTAGCCTACCTTGAAATCCAAATCTCGCCGACGCTTGTCCGCATAGCTTTTCTGTCGTGTTTGCGCCGTCAATAATCGTTGACGCGCCAAACGAACCTTTTCCTCCGCGTTTTGCAAAACATCCAATCCCATGGCTATTTTCTCGTTGACCTCGCTTCAATGTATCGGAGACTGGCATTTTCTTTCATATAAGGCCTCAAACAGTACCATTCCAATACTTGCCTGATAGCTATTATTATAGGCGAACTCTACCGTCAGCAAGTAGGTGTGCCATGTACCCTTGAAGTTTAGAATATATGCTCGAAACATATCCTCCGGGATTTGATTTGTTCTTTCCGATCGACTGTCCGTTTGAGGATGAAATGTCGTGCTAAAATCGAGCCATGTACCCAATGCCTCGTGCAAGCTCTTTCAAAATTGAGATGCAAAACAGGGATCCCGATCCGACACAATCGATACCGGAACCCAATGTTGACGCACAATCTCATACAAATAGACTTGTGCAAGCTTGTCCCTCGACCAAATGGTGTGGATCGGTAAGAAATGAGCCGACTTCATCAAACGGTTCACAACTACCCAAACTGCATTGTGACTTCCTTGAGATTGAGGCAATCCCATGATGAAGTCCATCACTATACTCTCCCACTTCTATACCGGAATCTGCGGATTTTACAATTTTTTCGCCAGGAGGTGATGTTTCGCTTTCACTTGTTGACACACTAAATATTGTGCCACAAAGTGTCCAATATTCCGTTTCATTTTCTGCCACCAATAATGCATCCTGAGATTCTTATACATTTTGGTGCCGCCCTGATGAATGGCATAGAGGGACTTATGAGCTTCTCTCAAGATCTCCTCATGAATTTTTTCGTCCTTGGGCACACACCAATGATCCCGAAATCAAAGAGTGCCCTTTGAGTCCACACTAAACTCATCTGCTCGCCCACTCTCAATATCGCTCCGCACCTTTTGAAATTCTAGATCTGAAGACTGTCTTCCTTTTATCCGCTCCAATAAGGTCGGCCGAATGACAAGAGTCATAAGTGTAGTGGGGGCACCCGGAGTCATGACTTTCAAGTCGAATCGCCGCATCTCTGTAATCAACTACGACTGAATAGTAATCATCGTTGCAGGGTTCTCCATGGATTTTATACTAAGTGCATCGGCTATCACATTTGCCTTACTCGGATGGTACAAGATGGTTAGGTCATAGTTCTTCAACAATTCCAACAACCTCCATTGCTTTAGATTAAACTCTTTTTGAGTGAATAAATACTTCAAACTTTTATGATCTGTAAAAATCTCACAATGCTCTCTATATAAGTGGTGTCTCCACAACTTGAGTGGGAAAACCACCACCGATAGCTCCGAGTCATTTGTGGGATAATTTTGCGCGTAGCTCTTCAACTAGTGGGAGGCATATGCAATGACCTGCCTGCGCTACATCAGCACACACCCAAGACCATGTCGCGACGCATCGCTATATACCACAAAGTCCTCCCTCGCAATCGGCAAAGCAAGAACTAGAGCTGTGGTCAACCTCTTCTTCAATTTCCTTAAGTTTTTATCGCAATCATCACTCCACATGAACTTGGTCCCCTTGCAGGTAAGGCGTGTTAGCGGACTAGGGATTTTTTAAAATCCCTCCACGAACCGCCGATAATACTCTGCAAGACCGAGAAAACTACATACCTCAGTGACATTGGTCGGTCGGGGCCAATCTCTTATTGCCTCTACTTTCTTCGAGTCTACGGATACTCCACTTTCCGATATCACATTATCCAAGAAGGCGACCTCGCTGATCCAAAAGTCACACTTCTTTAATTTAGCAAATAACTTGTTCTCCCGAAGAACCTTAGCACTATACGAAGATGCTCTTCATGTTCTTTATCACTTCGAGAGTAAACTAGGATGTTATCTATGAACACTACCATGATTTGATCCAATAGAGGTTTGAATGCACGATTCATTAGTGAGCCCAAACGACATGACCGTAAGCTCGTAGTATCCATACCGTATTCAAAATGTGATGTGATCCACATCCTTTGGCTTGATCTTCAATTGATGATATCCGGATTGCAAGTCAATCTTAGAATACACCTGAGACCCTTGTAGTTGATCAAACAGGTCATCAATGCAGGGTAACGGGTACTTATTCTTAATGGTCACTTTGTTTAGCTCACAGTTGTCCATACACAATCGTAGCGAACCATCCATTTTTCTAACAAGCAGCATCGGGGCTCCCCAAGGCGACACGCTTGGCTTGATGAGCCTTTATCCAACAAGTCTTGCAACTGAGCCTTCAACTCTTTCAACTCAGCCAGTACTATTTTATATGGTGCCTTTGAAATTGGCGTGGTCCCGGGAAGTATATCTATAACAAATTCGATCTCCCGGTTTGGTGGCATTTCGGGCAACTCCGCCAGAAAAGCATTCGTGAACTCTTGAACTATTCGGATGTCCTCGAGTGCCGGAACCTCTTTTCGGTCTTCCACCACCGTCGCTAAGCAGGTAATACAGCCACTATTAATCAGTCTCTTCGCCTGCAACGTGGATACCGTTATTGCAAAGTGCGAGCTTTTACACACTCGATACACGAGCTCTTCTTGACCCGATTCCGTAAAATCACAGCTCGTCTCTCACAATCAATTGTACAATAGTATTTGGAGAGTTAATCCATTCACAATACTAGGTCGTACTCAACCATACGATTCAATACTAGCAAATTTGCCGGAATGATCAAATCCCCTATTCTGACAGGACAAGCACGACATATATACTTAACACAAAATGTATGCTCAGGTATTTGCACCCATCTAGTGTGCTCAGTGTCTACTATATCTATGCCATGAGTAGTAGCAAATGACTGATTAATAAATAAATACGATACTCCTATGTCAAACAATACTCTACATCTTATATTATTAGATAAAACTACACCTGCCACGACGTCCTTAGGGCAGAGGGCTCCTCTACCTAGGTCGTGAACACATGGCCGCTCGGCGCCTATCGTGAACCCTCCGTTTGTCGTGTCATCAGTGTGCATCCCGCAGACATCGCCGCGGGTGGGATGCCCGCGAGCTTGCCTCAGTGAGGAGAGAGTCGACGCGACCGACGGAGCCCGACCATTATTTTGTGGCTAATCAAACTGCATATGTCCCGGTTGCCTATACTTGAAGCACTTGCCTTCTCGCTGTTGGTGCAGTTTGTGAGGGCCACTGCATATAACACACCCTGTCGAGGACCAAGTGAGATGGGATTGCAAGTAATCAAACTGCATATGTCCCGATTGCCTATACTTGAGCTCGGGATTGAAAGTGCGGATGTTTCAGTGGTCGCTTGGAGCTTGATTGACCACCCGAGCCATCCGATGGTCACTTCTTTTCCTCGTCCTTCTCCTTCTCATAAGATTCGCGCTCCTTCCGCATGATGGCGTTGCTTTGCTCCACATACAATGCTCAGCCCAATACCTCAGCAAAGGTTTGCAACTTAAAGGAATACATAACCTTGAAAATTTTCGGCTGAAATCCTTGCTCGAAGCAGCCGGCCTTATCCTTATCATCCCGCACTACATACGGGACGCAATTGATGATGTGAGAGAATGCCCGCTTATATTCTCTCACTGTGCGATTTTCCTGTCTTAACTTTAGGAACCTCTCCTGAAGTCTCTTCTTCTTACTATCGGGGAAGTAGGCGGAAAACACCAACCCTCGAAATTCCTCTCATGAAATCGGAGGAAGACAATAGGGTCGATCTCTCTTGACCCCCTTCCACCACGCCTTTGTCGACTTCTCCATATAGTGCGCGGCTAGGTGTACCTTATCCCTCTCCAAGGTGTAGAGATTCTCGAAGAGTGTCTCCACGAAATCGATCCATGTCTCCACGACCTACGGACCAATCGTCTCCCCGTCGAAGGTAGGCGGGTTGAATTTTTGGAAGGTCATGAGGGCTGCAAGTGCACGCTCCCTCTCCGCCTCCATCGCCACATGATCAGGGACCGAGGTGCCCGAATCTGTTGTGGCCACTGATGGTGCAGGATGCTCTATTACCAGTATGGCCACGGTGGTTACCCCCTCGGCCATATTTGGGACATCGATTGGGGGCGCAAGTTGCTCTCAGTCCCCTCGGGCCGCAGTCGCTTGTTGTGCCACAGTCTCTTGGAGCCTCTTGATCTACTCCTCTTGGCGTCGTGCTGTCTCAGTTTGTTGCTGCACTACTCTCATGAGCGCAGCCAATTGTTCACGGAGATCCATATCCCCGCTCGCTCCGGATTGCTCGGGGGCCTCGCTTGGCACTTTCGGCCTAGACCTTGTTGGTGGTCGATCACGCGCCATCACTTCCTGAAACACAATGATCTTGGTCAATAACATGACCCTCAAGGTCAAACACAAAATAATATTTGAATAACAGACTCAATTTAGGCGAAAGTTACACAAGGGCGCTTATTCCCATTACTTAGTTTCATGTTGTCGGTCGCCAACATGAACACCCTCGGCTGAGAATAAATACCACCTTGAATCTACCTCTAACATCCTATTAGAGGCATACACAACTTGACCCAATTGATTCAACTTTCGCCACATATCATAGATCCTCGTCTCTCATGTGTTTAGGTCCTTATGGTTTTTTATCCTAGGGTCTTCTATGTCCATCTAGACTATTTCTAAGCTCTGATACCACCTTAGTCTGTCACACTCCAAGCTTGCAACGGAAGCACTCATCGGCACGTGCACTAGACCCGCCGAACGGACAGAGTTTTTCCTATCCGCCCAAGGCATCATAATCAGTATACATCTCACATTCCAAATATGAATTGCATACATGGATTGCATAAGGAAATTGTCACAAGATATAAAATAAATTCTATATCTATTACATCACTTTTCCATTGGTTTACATACAAAAGTTTCCAGACAATCCCAAAACGAGTTTTACATTTTTCCTTTCCCTTTCTTTACATTGTTCCAATATAGGGACAACTAGAGAAAATACCAAAACAATGTCGAAGGATGCTATCTACTGAGCTACGTCTTTTCCTTGCTCCGTCGCGTCGCCCGCGAATGACCTGAAAAATATGAGGGTGAGAGCTATAAACATAGTTTCTAGTGGGTATGGCCACCCAAGTAAAAAGCTCGACCCACCAAATTCAAAGGAGGCAACATAAGCATGGGTAGTACAATATGTATAATCAAATAAGCATATAAGAAACAAATATGCTTATGCCTCTTCTCATGATAATGAAGCCTACTCGTGTGACGTAAACTACATTTACTCATTAGGTTTATCATCCTAATCATGTTACCCGACTCTAGCTTAAGTCAATCAAGTGCGAAATCGCCGCTTTCATCTTGGCAATAGGTAGCGGAATCCCCGCCTCACTTAGCCATAAGTCTACAAGTCGCAGAGTCGCCGCGTTCATTGGGTGCCGAAAAATGGAATCGCTATCCCCATTTTTGCCCCAAATCCATAGGTAGCAAAATCGCTGCTTTCATGGTCTCATCAAGGGTCCATATGTTTCACCCTATGTGTCATTCTTTCTAGGTCTAAAGTTATTCGTGCCCAAATGGTCATCCTACTACTATATTTTTTACCTATGTTCAATGTCATTAGGTTTTCCATGTTCACATATTGAGTTCTCTACCATCCCTAGAGAATGTCAACCTACATTTAGTCCACAACATAGGAATGCAATATGACAATGCATGCATTACATATCAAATGAGAATAGTCATTTATTGAACATATATCACATGCATGCTCATTTACTCATACATAGATAGTAAAATTACTTAATCCTAGAAACATATGCCTCATGCATGCATATTTCTTAATTAAACTACCATGTAACACATATAACTTAATTTAGTTATTTACTCTCTAGATATGAAAGTGACCTATTCACTTCGGTAGAGTACAACTCACCTTAGAATGCTCCTAATTGTTTGTAGACACTTGCAATTAGATTCTCTTTGGCTATAAACTTAGTTCCAAGGTTTCTTGCCCCAAAACAACGGAAACGATTTGTTATCTCATTCGAACCCCAAAACATTTTTATTTCACGAAATCAAGTTGTCCCACATGATTTCCTAATCTCCAATTAGGATTTTTAAAGGTCAAAATTTTAACCTATCAACAACAAAAGCCCTCTTTCAATCTAAGGTTTTCCAAACTAATGGCAAAATTCAAATTTCATGGCAAATCCTTACCATTTGTAGTCTAGATTTGTTTAGAATTTGATAAAATCCCAAAACCAAGAGTAAAATAAAAAATCCTAACTCAAAACTCTAAGAACTCACATTACCCTTAAGCTCTCTGAGCTTTTTCTTGCTCTAAGAAGCTTGCTCTCCACTCCAAAGAGCTTTTCCATGCTTTTTCTCCAAATCCCCAAGTATGGAAGAGAGATTTCTAGATAGAGGATGAGAGTGAGAGAGGGGAGGGATTTGTCTTGTGTTTTCACAAGTGTTGGGAGAAGGGGCTAAGGTTTCCCTGTAAAGGGTGTTGCAACAATTACTGAAAACCCCCTGAACTGCACTTTCTGCTAGCGGAGGGTTCGGATCCTCTAGTAAGGTCTGGACCCCAAACCTCACTTTTTCAGTCTTCGCAGGCAAAGTACAGACCCTCCCTCAAGGTACGGACCCCGTACCCAGATTTCAAAATTTTCGCAGCCAAGGTCCAAATCCTCCCTCAAGGTCCTGACCTTGATGTTTGGGTACGTTGGAAAAAGATCAAGGTCCCAATTCTCAAGTCAGGGTTTGGACCCTGAGAGTCCAACAGCCAAGATACACCTTATTCATAAATTTTTGTTTTCGCTTCTTGGAGCTCTAATTCACTTCTAATCATTTCGAAACCCTCGGAACTTATTTCTAAACATGTCTACAATCGTTTCTCAATTGTACTTTGCCTAATTTGAGCAAAGTTCAGTACACTGTATGTCACGCCCCGGGCTAGTTTAAATGCGAAAAACGGGTCTTTTTTTTTGAAAAGCCTAGCCCGCACGGCGTACAGACCCGCCACAAATACATGTTCCTCTGTCTATGCGGATAGAGTCTCCCCTGTATTGGGAACCTCATTTTGAAACATTAGGGGCCAAAAGAACGAAAATCACTTGAAAATCTTTTTATTTGAAAACGAGCTACCTCGAAGGGTAGGAGACATCATTTGACAATCCTATAAAACCATTATGAGTCATTTATTAAAACATTCATACGGTGTTCGGAAAACAATAACCACTGAACCACAATAAGTCTAAGTGCATGAAGTAAAGGGGAAGGAACTAAACCAACTATGCTAGTCAGGACCGAAAGATCGATCGTCCACCGCGCCTTACGCACCGTCCCGACTCCCACCTCCCAAGTCACCTGAAAAATGGTGGTGGGGGGGATGAGAATATGTAAACATGTCTCTCCCTCCGAGTGGGTACCGCAAGCCGATGAAGGCCGGGAACACACTGGCAAACAGAAAACTGAAAGGAAGATAATACAGTAGCAATGCAAGTAAGTAGAGAAATAAACAAATATACTACTGCTACTGTAAATGTAATGCATCAACAGACGAATAGTCCAAATATACCCAATCTAAACATGCCATGACGGTCCGCAGACCTCAGGCCGATGCCACTCCTACTCTGCCAGTATATAATCGCTCCACTGAGCTCACGGGTCGGACGTACGACCACTTTTTCGAAAAAGAACACCCTCTTGCGGGGATCAGACCGCTGGTGTTCGCGAAATGCGCAAGAGTAATGGCGATCGATACAAGTATGATCAATAGCCGTTGGAAACCAGCCAATAATCCACCCCTCCAGGTATACCGACCGTATAGGTCATCAGACAACTGTGTCAAGAAACCGACCAAGAAGGTCACGAGAACATCATCTCAGATGCGGATGTAATTATATCTACTCTACTGCTAGAACTAGTAAAGAATGAAAGTAGAGATCACAAGGTGTTAGCTCACTATCATCATGCATATATGTATACAAAATATAAAAAGGGAGAGTGGAAGGAACGTCACCGAGCGTGCACCACTAGACCAACTTCGAATCGAAGTACCCACCTGTAACAGTCGCGTCGGAATTCGGGACGCACCGCAAATCAACCGGACCTATGATAGGTCCACCGAGTCAGGGACAAGCCACAAATGCATCAATCATGATATAAACACACATCCCACAAATCTCGAGAGTCGGTTTCCCAAAACCGATCTCCGCAAATCGCCGGAAGTCTCGAAATCGCACCGGGACGTCTCCGGGACCCACAAACAGTCCCAAAAGTTACCGACTCGCTCTATGAGTCAACCGCTGCCCCAAAACACATCCATTTGGGTGGTCTTGGCAGCAAGCACAAGATCGGACATCGAAACGATCATTCGCGGATGATCGTTCTGATCCGGGTTCCCAGAAGTGCCAATTTCGACACCGGAACCCACTACCGCTCACCGGGCATCTCCGAATACACAAGACGGCCGGGACAACCAGCCAATAAGGCCTAGCGACAGCCCACAAGGTACAAACATTGAGTCGGATAATTTTCGAGCCGAAAATCACGTTCCGCCGACGAATTTTGTCGGGAAACGCTCTGAAAACCCATTTTCGGACAAATGAAGGACAACGGACCTTGGACAATCAGTCCACAGGTCATGCGTAGCGTGAACACGCTGCCCACAGTGATTAAATTGCAATAAAGTCCTTAAACATGCATCTATTTGCATTAATAACATGCAACTTAATAATGTTATGCGCCGTTACCTTGATCCAAGCGTTATCAAGGCCTGTCGAGGCACACCTTACAAGGTCTCGACGAGACGGAGGCCGTGCTCACTATCCGGAGCACAGCGAACAGCCGAGGTGCGCGCGGGAGCGACCGAAACCTCGGTCGGAAAGGTTGTCCAGGAGCGATGTTCAAGAACTCACTGTTTCAGGCCTCATTGACAACGTAACATGTGAGCATGGAGGTACTCGGTGCCTCAGGAGGGCCGTGCTCACTAGCGGGGTCGACGGCGATGGTTGGGGTGGTCGGAACAGTGAGTTCGGCCAAGACAAGGCTCAGCCCATGTAGTACACCGAACTTCTATAAATTATGGAGTTTCGGTGGAAAAATAGCATGAAAGGCTATATGTGAGGCTTCGGCCAAGTTTGGGACTCGCGCAAAGTGTTTTCGGCGCAAATGAGGAGCGAAAACGGACTTCGAAAAGTTAAAACTGCTGAACTTGTGAAGTCTGCAGTGGGATTCCGATATGAGGAACTCCATACCGGTACTGAAGTGATTAGTACCGGTATGCGAGGTCGTATACCGGAATGCAATGGCAGAATCCGAAAATCCAGCTCTCGGGTTCTGCAGAATTTCTCATGGTATACCGGTACGCCAACCCGTATACCGGTACGCCAACCCGTATACCGGAATACAGTGAGCAGAATGCTGTTTTCGAAGGGTAATTTGGTAATTTCACTGAGGAGGGCTTACATAAAGGGGAACCCTTCCCCTTTCTTCTCTGAAAACACACCAAAACACATAGGGAGAGAGGGAGGGAGAAACTCCTCTCTCTCACTACTTCTTCTTCTCCTCCAAATTGGAGATCTTGGTGGAGATCAAGCTTGGGAAGCTTGGAGGAGTGAAGATTCGAGCTCATGCATGCATGGTGCCTTGGTGAGCTCGCGGATCCGAGGTGAGTTCTTGGATATGGTAGTTAGGGTTTCGGATTTGGGGCTAAGAAATGAGGTTTTGGAGACCCTTGGCTAATCTAGGCTACAAATTGTAGAGATTAGCAAGAGATTTTGGGTTTTGCCATAAATTTTAGGAAACCCTAGGTTGAAAGAGGGATTCTCTTGTGGAGGGTTTTATAAATGTTTTAACCCTTTAGAACCCTAGTTGGGGGTTAGTAGAACATGTGGGACAACTCCATTTTGAGTGATTCCAAGAGATGAGATCGTTATGAGTTCGACTCGGATTAACGAATCCTTCATGTGTGTTAGGGCTAGGAGCTTGAAGACCAAGCTTGAGGCCAAGAGGAAAAGAGCCCGATTGCAAGTGTCTACAAGCAATCGGAAGAGTGTAAGGTGGGTTTGTGTTAACCGAAGTGATTAGGTCACTTCCATGTCTAGGGTAAATATCCATTTAAAGATAAAATGGTATGTGTTGTAAACCCTACAACTTGCATGTTGGCAAAGATAAAATCATGATAGGTAGAGCAATGAGCTCCTATTGCATGATATAGAATTCAAGTATAATTCAATTATCTATACTTGTTGTATGGTTGCATGTATGATTAGAACATAATGTTATTGAACATAGGTTGGAACATGTGAGAATGGAACCTAGTGTTATTGAACATAGGTTGGACATGAGATTAGAACATAATATTATTGAATATAGGTTGGAACATGTGAGAATGGAATCTAGTGTTATTGAACATAGGTTGGACATGAGATTAGAACCTAATGTTATTGAACATAGGTTGGAACATGTGAGAATGGAACCTAGTGTTATTGAACATAGGTTGGACATGAGATTGGAACATAGCGTCATGGAACCTAGGTTGAGAATGTAAAGTGAACCTAGTGTTATTGAACATAGGTGGACTTAGTGACTTGAACCTAAGGTCATAAGACTTAGGTTGGCAAGTGTAAAGTGTGAACAACGGGATGTGCGACGATTTTGCTATCCCGGGTATGCGACGATTTCGCTACCATGCCATGAGTTGGCGGTGTCAAGATGGGATGTGCAACGAGGTTGCTATCCCGGGTATGCGACGAGTTCGCTACCTATGCCATGAGTTGGCGGTGTTGACACGGGATGTGCGACGATTTTGCTATCCTGGGTATGCGATGATTTCGCTACCATGCCATGAGTTGGCGGTGTCAAGATGGGATGTGCAACGATTTTGCTATCCCGGGTATGCGACGAGTTCGCTACCTATGCCATGTGATGGCGATGTTGTGATGGGGTATGCGACGAGTTCGCTATCCCGGGTATGCGACGAGTTCGCTACCCGAATACGGAGGTAAAGATTTCACTCCTTGGATGTTGGAACCATTATGGTGAGACGGCGATTCCGAAACCATAAGTAATTGACAAGTAGTTGAACTTAGTCAATGTGAAATATAGGATGAACCTAGGAGAAAATGAAAGTTAACATTTTATTTGGTTGCATCCTTTATGTTTATTTACAAGTATGTAAATATTTCGTGCATAGTTATTTGTGATCTAACTTATGCATATGGTGTTTCTTTGGACCTGGTGGGTCGAGCTTCTCTCTTGGGTGGCCTTACCCACTGGGAACTATTTTATATAGTTCTCATCCCACTATTTTTCAGGTCCCTACGTGAGCGGCGCGGCGGCGCGAGGGAAGGGCGTAACTCAGTAGTTAGCGTCCTACCACTGTGACCAGAATAGAAGTACCCTCTACTGCGTAGTATAGGGGTGTTCGAATGAATGGAAATGTAATAATATTTCGATTGTATTTGGAAAGAAAGAACAAAGACAGAAAAAAATATAATATATGGTTGTATTACGAATGCTTGTAATAGCATAGTAGTTTATGATGCTTTCCTTATGCAATCTTTGTATGAATTCTGTTCCTGTTTGGAACCTCTTGAATTATACTGATTGTGACGCCTTGGACGTACAGTAAAAACTCTGTCCGTTCGGCGGATCTGGGTCATGCGCCCGTGCGTTTTTTTCCTTCCACCTAATTGATGTTAAGGTACGGCGGGGCGTGACAGATTGAGGTGGTATCAGAGCGTAGAAACGGTCTAGGTGGACCTAAGGAATCCTAGGATGGAAAAAGACCCTAGGAGTGTAAACTCGTGAGAGACGAGGACTTGTGATGTGTGGCGAATGGGTAATCAATTGCGTCGTGTATTAGTTATGCCTCTAATAGGATGTTAGAGGTGGATTTAAGGCGTGGTTTATTCTCAGCTAAGTGTGTTCATGTTGGCGCTCGACAACATGAACCCAAGGGATGAGAATAGGCGCCCTTGTGTGACTTTCGCCTAAATTATGTCCGTGATTTGAATCGTATTTGTACTTGACCTAGAAGGTCGAGGATGTTGACGGAAGTTGTCGTGTTTCAGGATACGATGGCGCCACGTGGGCAACCTCTGACGAGATCGACACAGGATGGACCTAGTGGGGTCCCTGTGCAATCTGGGGCAAGTAGAGACCCGGAGCTTCGTGAACAGTTGGCCACACTTGTTGGAGTGGTGCAACAACAAGCTGAGATGGCACAGCGACAGCAGGAGGCTGCCGTGCGCCAGGAAGAGCGGATCAAGAGACTCCATGAGACCATGGAGCGATTAGCACGTCGTGTACCATCAGGAGCCGCGGCGGGTACCTCGCAAGTAGATGCCGGTGCCTGGGCCCCTGATTCTGTGGAATTGGAAGCGGAGAGGGAGCGGGCTTTAGCTGCCCTCATGACGTTCAAGCGATTCAATCCGCTTACCTTCGACGGGGAAAAAAGGACCCGTGGACCGTAGAAACGTGGATAGATTCTATGGAGTCCCTGTTTGAGGACTTGTACACCTTGGAGCGAGACAAGGTGCATTTTGCCGAACACTGCTTGCAAGAGTCGGCAAAGGCGTGGTGGAAGGGAGTCCGGCGAGACCGACCTTCTAGTCTCCCTCCGGTGACTTGGGAGGAATTTCGAGGACTGGTGTTCTCTGCCTATTTCCCTGATCGTGAGAAAAGAAAGCTTCAGGAAAAGTTCAGAAAGCTGAAGCAAGATGATCGCTCGGTGAGAGAGTACGAGAGAGAGTTCTCTCGCATTGTAAATTGTATCCCTTATGTGATACGGGATGACAAGATCAAAGCCAATTGTTTTGTGCGCGGACTTCGGCCTGAGATTTTTAAGGTTGTGCATCCCTTCAAACTGCAAACCTTTGTCGAGGTACTGGACCGGGCCCTGTGGGTGGAGCAGGGCAATGCATTCGTGCAAAAGGAGCGCGAGTTTTATGACAGGAAAATAGAGATAGGACGACCATCGAGTAAATCGGGTGGACAGTCGAGTTCCAGACAAGTCCCGACACGTTCGCGTCGACGATCTCGTGCCCCGGGGACCTACCATACACGGTCCTCGGCGAGTTGTGTTATTTGTGGGGACCCTCATCACCCACAACAGTGTGATCAGCAGGAAGGTAAGTGCTTCAGGTATGGGCAACCGGGCCATACGCGGGATGAGTGCCTGCAGGAGGATAGCCGAGCCCTGACACTTGCGACGGCCTCTTCTACTCCAAGACAGTTCGCGGGCGTGCCACCTGCGGTAAGGTCTAGGGAGCGTGCATTGATGTTGAGGCAACCTGAAGGTTCGCGTCGGCTACCAAGTGGCCATAGGTACGCGACTCAGGTGGTGGAATCTACTGCTGTCGACGGCGTCGTGGAAGGTATGTTTTGATTGTTGAAAACGCGTGTAGAGCATAATGTGACACTGGAGCATTACATGCAATTGTTGTGGTTTGTTACTACGATGCAAGTGTAATTGTAGCCAGGACCAAGGATATGGGTAAGGATAGATACCCAGCTATGCTCGTGTCATGGAGGCATGCATTGCCGCTGGAGCGGCTAGAGATTTTGATGATACCGGCAAATTGCGGGTGTTGCGCCTAGTTCACGGCTTGAGGCAACAGTGATTGTAGGCGAGCTGACTCTCGATGTTAGGGCAATGTGAGTAGCCAATTGTAAGAGTCGAGTTATGACGTTTGAGAACGTGTCAACAGTTCGCAGATCCCGAACATCGTCATAGTGGATCGATGACGGTTGTGAGATTGATAAGGTAATCGCCAAGATGTGGCGAGTGGGCCTTGTTGTACCTCAAATTGAGGTAGGTTATGGTACTCGCAATGCGAGTGAGCATAAGCGTGGTAGCTTAGTGCTTGTGGATAACGCGAATAAACATAGTAGCGTGGGATGCTCGGGTGTAAGTGCTTGTGGAGTATTGGTTTCTGGTTAGCCGAGTGGGTTTGTTGGCAGTAGCACGTAGGCATTACTAGGTGTGAAGGAGGCCAAGAACCGCTTGAGAGCTAGTGGCTCGCACTGGGTGCTTAGGAGCCGGTAGAGACTGTTGTCGCTTGGTATAGCGTGCGGGACACGTGTAGCGACGGTATCGGGTATTGCTTGGGGACGAACCGTGGCCGGACAATTGTGGACTGTGGAGCCCGGGGCCTTATGGACAGGCACAGTCGGCTGTGTGTGACAGCAGCCTGAGACCTGAGGGTAGGGCAGAGACTTATGGTCGGGGCGGTAGTCCAAGCGATGACACGAGAATGGTGGAATGCCACCTGTGAGACCATATGAATGGTAGTACACCGAGAGTGTGGATGTGACCCAACTCTAGGACTCAGTAGAGGTTTGGGGTCTTGGTTACTCCTGGTGGGAGTATGTGCGCAAGTCCTGAGTGAGGACTCCGCCGAGTAACGATTGGATTTACGTTTGCGAGCAAAAGATGTTACGCGACGTTGAGACAAGTTTAGGCAGTAGACCTACGTGAGAGCTTTGGTCTGTGGACCATCTGTTGTAAACCGAGATAAGCGGTTTGACCGACGGCTCTGAGAGTATAAGAGCAATTAGTCGTGTGTAAGAGAATTATGATTGTGACCTGAGGAGCAGACGCTCGATCATACCTTTCACCTGATTGGTGAAGTCACCAACTGCCAAGTCTGGCATTGTCGGTTAAGTAAAATCGAGATTACGAACAAAGTGTTCGAGCAGAAACATCACGAAGATGGTGTGATGTTGACCCAGTAAGGAAAGGCAACGAGGCATACTCCTTATGAAATGTCGGAAAGATAAGACCCCCGTGAATTATGGAGTGTACTCCTGAGTGAGCAGGAACCAGAGGACGCGATGAAAGAATGACACCATCATCTAATTGGTAAATAGATTCGAGGTGTGATCTTAGTTTCGCGGACGAAACTTCTTTTAAGGAGGGAGGAATGTAGTACACCGAACTTCTATAAATTATGGAGTTTCGGTGGAAAAATAGCATGAAAGGCTATATGTAAGGCTTCGGCAAAGTTTGGGACTCGCGCGAAGTGTTTTCGGCGCAAATGAGGAGCGAAAACGGACTTCGAAAAGTTAAAACTGCTGAACTTGTGAAGTCTGCAGTGGGATTCCGGTATGAGGAACTCCATACCGGTACTGAAGTGATTAGTACCGGTATGCGAGGTCGTATACCGGAATGCAATGGCAGAATCCGAAAATCCAGCTCTCGGGTTCTGCGGAATTTCTCATGGTATACCGGTACGCCAACCCGTATACCGGTACGCCAACCCGTATACCGAAATACAGTGAGCAAAATGCTGTTTTCGAAGGGTAATTTGGTAATTTCACTGAGGAGGGCTTACATAAAGGGGAACCCTTCCCCTTTCTTCTCTGAAAACACACCAAAACACACAGGGAGAGAGAGAGGGAGAAACTCCTCTCTCTCACTACTTCTTCTTCTTCTCCTCCAAATTGGAGATCTTGGTGGAGATCAAGCTTGGGAAGCTTGGAGGAGTGAAGATTCGAGCTCATGCATGCATGGTGCCTTGTTGAGCTCGCGGATCCGAGGTGAGTTCTTGGATATGGTAGTTAGGGTTTCGGATTTGGGGCTAAGAAATGAGGTTTTGGAGACCCTTGGCTAATCTAGGCTACAAATTGTAGAGATTAGCAAGAGATTTTGGATTTTGCCATAAATTTTAGGAAACCCTAGGTTGAAAGAGGGATTCTCTTGTGGAGGGTTTTAAAAATATTTTAACCCTTTAGAACCCTAGTTGGGGGTTAGTAGAACATGTGGGACAACTCCATTTTGAGTGATTCCAAGAGATGAGATCGTTATGAGTTCGACTCGGATTAATAAATCCTTCATGTGTGTTAGGGCTAGGAGCTTGAAGACCAAGCTTGAGGCCAAGAGGAAAAGAGCCCGATTGCAAGTGTCTACAAGCAATCGGAAGAGTGTAAGGTGGGTTTGTGTTTACCGAAGTGATTAGGTCACTTCCATGTCTAGGGTAAATATCCATTTAAAGATAAAATAATATGTGTTGTGAACCCTAGAACTTGCATGTTGGCAAAGATAAAATCATGATAGGTAGAGCAATGAGCTCCTATTGCATGATATAGAATTCAAGTATAATTCAATTATCTATACTTGTTGCATGGTTGCATGTACGTCATGGAACCTAGGTTGAGAATGTAAAGTGAACCTAGTGTTATTGAACATAGGTGAGACTTAGTGACTTGAACCTAAGGTCATGAGACTTAGGTTGGCAAGTGTAAAGTGTGAACAACGGGATGTGCGACGAATTTGCTATCCCGGGTATGCGACGATTTCGCTACCATGCCATGAGTTGGCGGTGTTGACACGGGATGTGCGACGATTTTGCTATCCCGGGTATGCGACGATTTCGCTACCATGCCATGAGTTGGTGGTGTCAAGATGGGATGTGCAACGAGGTTGCTATCCCGGGTATGCGACGAGTTCGCTACCTATGCCATGAGTTGGCGGTGTTGACACGGGATGTGCGACGATTTTGCTATTCCGGGTATGCGACGATTTCGCTACCATGCCATGAGTTGGCGGTGTCAAGATGGGATGTGCAACGATTTTGCTATCCCGGGTATGCGACGAGTTCGCTACCTATGCCATGAGTTGGCGGTGTCGAATCTGGATGGACGACGATTTTGCTATCTCGGGTATGCGACGAGTTCGCTATCTATTCCATGTGATGGCGGTGTTGTGATGGGGTATGCGACGAGTTCGCTATCCTGGGTATGCGACGAGTTCGCTACCCGAATACGGAGGTGAAGATTTCACTCCTTGGATGTTGGATCCATTATGGTGAGACGGGGATTCCGAAACCATAAGTAATTGACAAGTAGTTGAACTTAGTCAATGTGAAATATAGGATGAACCTAGGAGAAAATGAAAGTTAACATTTTATTTGGTTGCATCCTTTATGTTTATTTACAAGCATGTAAATATTTCGTGCATAGTTATTTGTGATCTAACTTATGCATATGGTGTTTCTTTGGACCTGGTGGGTCGAGCTTCTCTCTTGGGTGGCCTTACCCACTGGAAACTATTTTATATAGTTCTCATCCCACTATTTTTCAGGTCCCTACGTGAGCGGCGCGGCGGCGCGAGGGAAGGGCGTAACTCAGTAGTTAGCGTCCTACCACTGTGACCAGAATAGAAGTACCCTCTACTGCGTAGTATAAGGGTGTTCGAATGAATGGAAATGTAATAATAATTCGATTGTATTTGGAAAGAAAGAACAAAGACAAAAAAAAATGTAATATATGGTTGTATTGCGAATGCTTGTAATAGTATAGTAGTTTATGATGCTTTCCTTATGCAATCTTTGTATAATTATGTTCCTGTTTGGAACCTCTTGAATTATACTGATTGTGACGCCTTGGACGTACATGGGAAACTCTGTCCGTTCGGCGGATCTGGGTCATGCGCCCGTGCGTTTTTTTCCTTCCACCTAATTGGTGTTAATGTACGGCGGGGCGTGACAGCCCAGGCCAAAATCGAGAGCACCAGTGTTGCACCGGCCGGCGGCGGCCACGGCGTAGGGCGCGCCGGCGGTGGGAGGGTGCGGCTGGCCGAGGACTACCAGCCGTGAGGTCAGTCGGCGGCGGGGAACGGTGCCGGCGGCGGGCTGTGATGCCCTAGCTACCCGGGTTGCACAGGGAGCTAGGGCAGAGCTCCCTCGGCAATGGCGGCTCTAGGGCAGCGCCGGGAGGTGACGGGGAGCACACCGGGGTCACGAGGGATGAGTGGGAGGCCAGCCCGAGCAGCGGCGGCGGCGCGCAAGGTCGCACGGCCGCCCGCAAGCCCCAGACCAGATCGCGGCCGCGGTGGCGTCCTGCGGGTGCGGCAGCGGCGGCAATGGCCGGGATCGGGTGCGGCAGTGTCAGGGACCGAGAGGGGTCGGTGGTTGGCCTCGGGAGGCGGCGGCGGCGGTTCTCGGTCACCACCAGCCCGCACGAGCTCCAGGCGGCTCCGGCTGGGCTCTCGGGGCAGCAACGGTGCCGGGGATGGCCGGGGACGGCGGGACGGCACACCAGAGGTCGGTGGCGGCGCCGGCAGCCCGCAGGAACTCCTGAACCACCTCCTGGGCAGATCTGACCCGAGAAGAGGTGATACGAGGGAGGGAAGGAAGGTCTAGGTGAGGAGAGGATCCTGGCAGCAGTTCCGGCCGACGGCGGCAGCCGGCGGTTGGCCGCCGGCGCCCAGGAAGGTGGGCACGAGGTGAGGGAAAGGGTTAGGGTTGCTGTGGAGGGAGGAGGCGGCTTAGGCTTAGGGTTTGCATGAGCAAACCCTAAAACCACATATATATACATATGCTCCTTTTGCACATAAGTCCACCAGAACTCTTTATTTCATCATGAGTCTTTCCCAGCGCGCGTATTTTGCACATAAACACCTCCACGCTGAGTTTCGCGCATTTTGATGCATAAATATTGGAACTTTTCGTGAAACATCCAATTTTATCTTTTGACTCTTCCTCGGAAAATGCGTTACATCATGCGATCCGTCCGTCGGATTTTCGAACGGATAGCACCAGCGCGTTTAGCACTGTTGAATCATCAAACTCACGATTTTGTTTCGTTCGATTAGGTTGTCGATTCGCGACGAACTCCTCCTCTTTCCAATTCATCTATACATCAATTGCTTGACGGTTGATAATCGCTTTTAAATCCTCTCGATTAGCGAACTCGCGACCAAAGTCCATCGTCACCAACTTTCTTTCACACGATAGGTCCCTATCCGAGGGTTCACACGCAAAGCGGAGCTTCGGTAAGCTTTGCATAGCCAACACAATGAAGAATAAAAGTCTATTTTTTGACAAGGTCCAGTTTTCTCGAAAACCGTGCATCAAATTAAAAATCTGTTAGTGCCATCGAGTCCAGAATAGTCGGACAGTTGAAAACGAGCTATTGGACCACTATGAACGGAGTCCGATACGTTCTAGAGGCCACCTCTATTATTTGGCCTTACCGGAAAACCAGAGTTACTATTCACTTAAGTGAATATTCAAAATCGCATAACTCTTTTATTCCAACTCGTTTTTACCCAAAACTTGACGAGCGATTATGTAATTAAAATACACATAAAAACATCAGCAATGGAGGGTTAAATTATATAATAAAAATTTCAGTCCTTACACTATATCGAAATTCGGTACACTATAAACATATTCGTTCACAAATACTAAAGAGACACAACTCTTAATGAAGAGACATATCTCTCTATAAAGAGACAAATCTCTTTACAATAAAAAGATATGTTTTTTTATATTAATAAGTAATCTTACAAAAGGATACAACCATTTAAGAATCTTAATTTTTTACTTTCTGTTAATACTTTCAATATTACAATCTACTAACAAGTACATTCTTACTCTTATCCTATACGAGAAAGAAAACTAACCTATCTATTTAAAGGAGATAGATAGATAGAGCGAAAATGAGAGGAAAAAAAGAAAGGACCAGGCAGAGAAAAAGAAAGGGATAATACCTAATATACTCTCTAAAATTTTAAAAATATCTAATATATTTTTCGATGACCAAAATATCCTCATCGATTTCTAAAAATTCCTTCAAAATATTTCAAATTCTTAAGGTTTACTAGTGAAAATTGAAATTTAGAAATGTATTTTAGTAATTTCAATAAATAAGCAAAAACCCACCCCAAAAAAGGTATTTTTGTCATCTTTCTCTCTTTAGCTCTCTCTCGGCAACTCTTGTAGAGAGGGGGTAGGAAAAATTTTCTCCTTTTTCTTTCCACATATCATCTCCACACACACACACACACACACACACACACAAACGAAAAGAAAAAGATATGCTAATGTGGGTTCACTCGTGCGCTCATGCCGTCCTCCGTCGCAGCTCGATGTTGTTCAACCAATGCGCACACCATCATCAATCCCATGCACATATGGTCGTACATGTCGTCATCCATCCTCTTACATTTGCCAATCCGATACTAGCGTTGATGCCATTCTATGCGTGCATGTGTTGTCTCTGATCCTTCTGCATTTGCCGATTTGGTAAGCGCGATGATGCCGCTTTACCCTTGCATGAAGTCGTAACAAGAGGAATCCCTGTTCTCCTCTGCTCTCTGTTTCAGTTTCACCCATGCTATAATATCTAGACCCAATTAATTTAAATTTAATTAATTAGTTTAGATATTTATTAGTTTTGAAAAATAATTATATATTAGAGTTTGATAAAATTTGGAGTTTAAATATGTGGACATAATTGTGGCATCGAAATGGACCCAGTAATAAAAGTTTTGATTTATTTAGGCCGTCAAATTTAGCCGATTCAGTTAGATTTGACTTAAGTTAAAGTCTAATATGTAATTAGAGTAGGATTAGATCGAGCCTTAATTAATCAAAACGACACAACACTTAGGGATTTAGAATGTGTGAGTGTGTGGGATTCTTTTTGGTAAATGAGGCAAGGATTTGGCATATTTTATGTATTGACTGTGATCTGTTTTGCAGACGATGGGTCATTCTCGGAGGACTGTCACTTCGCAAGCGAATGTACCTAGTGATCCTATCCCACCGGAGGACCTACCATTGGAGAACTCACAACTAGAAGTATTCTCATCTAGAAAGTGACAGAGGGGATCACAAGACACTTATTAGTAGATAGGTAATAATAGCAACAATTACTTCTATACTAGAAATAAGGTAAACAAATTTACAACTACAATGCTTCATTTACTCAAGATGCTACTATATCACTTGTTATAGGTTTACCCAACTATCTCTTGTCTCTAACCATCTAATTAATTGGTTATGTTCCACACTAAACCTCATGAAGAACCGAGAGAGATCATTCTACTCTCCTATCAGTGAGCACTTGAAGTCGAGGGAGATCACCCCTCTAGGTACGACATACGGAGTCAAGGATGATCGACACTCCGGTGCGGAATGGGAGTCGAGGGCGATCAGCACTCCCCAAGCGCACGAGAGAGTTGAGGGTGATCGGCACTCTCATAGACATTTTCAGTAAGTCACGCCATAATACACCATGACACCCTAAGTTCAATGACATCTAGGATTATCGCACATGTTCATCATACACACTTGTTCTCTAGTTTATGTTTAATCTAGAGTTCACTTGTCTCTATGTTTTATCTAGAGTTCACTTGTCTCTATGTTTTATCTTAGGTTTTGACATAGGTTTAGATGCCACTCAATTTAACCTAAATTCTATGTTCATATTACCATCACATGCATTCAGTGAGAATTCGAATTTTGAAATTTTAAATTGAATTTGAATTCTGTATTTTTCCCTCCCTCTACTTTGTTTTTGTTTGCATTTGTATTTGTTTGTGCATATATATATGTATAGGTGTATATATATATGTATATATATAGTATTTTATGTATTTTTATGGTTTTGAGTTTTGTTGGCGGAGAGAGGATGGATTGTGATGCTATTCGGAGTCCGTTTCTGACGAATGTGGAGGGGTGTCTGTGCATTTTGTGCATGCTGAGAGGGACTTGGGACTAATTTCCCATGTTGCAGGGGTTTTTTTGCATTTGTGCACAAGTTTATATGTGCTTGTGTGTGTGAGTGGAAAGAGAGAGAGAGTTTCTTGTTGTTTCTCTTCTCCCTCAGCTCCCAGCAGGGTGCCACCCTCCTCCTCAGCTCCCCTGCCTTCCCCCTGAGCGCCGCTGACCGCCGCCGACCTCCCCTGGCCGGCGGGGAACTCCGGCAACCACTTTCTCCCATTTTCTTCTTATTCTTCTTCTTTTTCTTCCTTCTTCTTCTTCCCTGCAGTGTGCACCCAGGGTGAACCCATGCTCTAGGTCACCCTGAGGTGGCACAGCTGTCGGTGACCTGCCCCGCCGTAGGGAGCCGCCGCCGAGCGCCGCCGCGCCGCACCTAGCTGCTGCTGGAGCTGCTGCGGGCCGAGGGTGTTGGACCCGAGCCGCCGCCGCCTACAGCCGGCGCAGCAGCCTCCGGCCAGCTCCGGGAGGACCTCCACCGCCGTCACCTTCCTCCCCGGCTGCCCCCGTGCCGCCGGTGCGCCGCCGCAGCCGCCACTGCTGCAGCTTGGGCTGCTAGGGCAGCCGCGGCCGAGCGCCCTGCGCCGCTGCCGCTGTCGGTCTTTGCTGTCGCGGTCACCCACCTTCCGACGTTCGGCGGGCCCCTCTTGCCGGTGCTCGCGTCGCCGCCGGCCGCCGTCGCCGTTTGTTGCTGGCTCCGTCGTGCCCTAGCCACCCGAGAGCATGAGCTCCCCGCGCCGCCGCCGCCGCTTCCTGCCGCCAGTTGAGGTGAGCTTCCCCTTCCTCACCTCCCCCGCGTCCAACCCTGGCCGCCGCGTGTGTTGCATGTCGGCCGGCAGCCGGCCGGAGCAAGCTACTCCGGCCAGGGTTGTCTTCTGGCTTGTTTGGGCCGCATGCATGGCCAGGAGCTCCCTGTTGCCTCCCGAAGCTCGGGAAGGTGAGCACGATGATCGCGGCGACGTGCTGATAACCATGCTCACCTTAGTTTTCTGTTTTGGCGCGCCGTTTCGCTGTTTGGCCCTTGTCGGCCTTATTATCGCATGTTTATCACTGTTTTTATGGGTTGTTTGAGCCAGCGACTGGTCTTGCGGAAGGTCGTGCGGTGCCTATCCGCTACGCCGTTACCTATCCGTTGGTGCTTACGGAAGGTCGTGCAGACAGACGGAGTTCTCAAACGGCCTTCCTTATGCTTATTTATGTGTTAATGTTGCTTATTTTGGGACTTTTGTGATTGTGGCAGCATTGTGATGTTGCGGGCAGCAAGGTGTAAAATAGGGGGTGCCCTAGGATCTATCTAGAGTATATCAATCACCTAGAGGGGGGTGAATAGGTGTATAAACAAAAATCACAAATCTCAATGCGATCAAGTAATGCGGAAAATAAAATCAGCACACCGAGATTTACGTGGGAAACTCCACCTTGGAGTAAAACCCACGGGACCAACACGCGAAAAAACAATCCACTAAGAGTAAAGAATTACAAGGTGATTACCGACTCCACGGACTTAACATCTCCCTTCTCTTCAGCGGATCACGCGCACCAACGGGTTGTCCACGCCCCACGTCCGAATCCACGGACGCCACGCCTCGAATCCACGAGACGCCCAACTTCGAATCCACGAAGCCTTCAACACGTCGAATCCACGACGCTCACTCGAATCCACGAGCGCACTCCATCCGGAGCAAGAACAATAAAAATGATGATGGTTTATTGCTTAGAATATCATTGAAAATCTGTGGGAAAGATCTCTAAGCAAATCTCAAATTGATTCTAAAAGAATATTAGAAATTAGGGCACCATGAATCAATTTGAGAGAAGCTTGATGTAGAAGATGAGGAAAACAGTCACCTACAAGCTTCTAGGGTTTCTAAAAGATAATCTATGCTTCACCACGTTTTAGAGACACCCCCACATCTTATTTATAGGTTAGAAGCAATCTGAAATAGATTAGGATTAAAAAACAGTTTTTAGAAAGGTTTGGAAGCAAACCGATTTCGACTAGGATTGCAAAACTGATTTTAGAAAGGTTTGGAACTAAATTAGGATTGCAAAGATATTTTAAGGAATCTACCATCTTATTTACAGGTTTGGGAGACATTAGAATCAGAGAAGGATTGAAAAAATAACTTTCCAAAAATTCACGACGAGTCGGGGTCCGGATCGCGGGTATGGGGTCCGGACCTTGAAACTCTTCAGGCGTTTCATTGTCCGGACCTCAGCCATCAGGATCCGGACCCGGTCTGCGAAACTGTCTGTCACGCTCACGGGTTCCGGACCTCAGCTTCCAGGGTCCGGACCCGGACTGCGAAATAGCAAGATATGCGTACGGGTTCCGGACCTCATGTTCCAGGGTCCGGACCTCGTAGTATGAATTTTTCCGATTCGTTTGTAAATCATTAAAAACCTATTCTAATGTCTTCCAAACACTTATAAATGTTTATAAATCATCATCAAGATTATTTAAACTTACCAAGCATCGTGAATTCAAACGTTGAGTCTGCGAGTCTTCAAACTTTGTTTCTTCTTCTTTAAACCTTCAAGACTCCGACTCACTTCACGAAATATGCCAATATAAAATCCGTAACAATCTCCCCCTTTGGCAATTTCGTGACAAAACTCAAAAATACATAAAACACTCACGATGCTCATCTCTCCAAAAATAAAATTCATTGCCATCACCAAAACAATGAACTTCTCGCGTGAAAGATCCAAATAGAATTCAAAATTACAATTTTCTAACTCCTAAAAACAAACTCTATGACTTAGACAAATATGGAGTCTTGAAGTCTTGAAGTCTTGAAAGATCTGCAAAAATTTGTATTCTCCACGAACAAAATTAGTAGAAAAAATATCAAAATTGCTCCCCCTTTGTTCATGCAATCTCTCCCCCTATGTTTATGCGTCTAAGTCATCATTACCTCTCTCCCCCTTTTTGTCAAAAATTGCCAAAAGAAAAACACCAAAAATAGAGAGAATTTCGAGAGAAATCAATCAAAATACAAGTTTAAAGCTTTTTCAATTTTGAAACCACTTGTGATAAAATTTCAAGCAATGTTAGTGCATGAGAAATATAAATTCACATTGACTTCTTTCAATCCCTATTAATTTCATAAGAATTAAGAATTTTACTACACACTCATCATAATGTAGATAAAATATTACACGATTTCTTAATTCATATAAACTACAAAATCAAGTCATCAAAAATAATCTAAAGGCTCAAAAGCTATCAAGATGTAAACGGATTATGAAGATGACTTAAGGGATTCATCAAAGAGACAGAAATTTGTTGCATAAACATTCAAATTTGAGATAAAACAATACCAATTGTAAGATAGGGGGTGGCACTTTGAGCATCTTTCATGTATGTGGACCACCTTATAACTCCGAAAAATAAAATTTGTGACATTTTTTTCTTTTGCATACTTTTGCACTTATATTTTTTTTTTTTCGGATATGCAATTCAATTCTCATGTGGTAGCTGCACACACTAACCGGACGACCGGGGTGGTAGCTCTTTCCTCCATGTGGTGGTAGTTTTCACACTCTTTTTATGGATGTAACTCTTTCCACATCTTTCAAAGCATATGAGCATTTTATTTTATATAATAATAACTCCCCTCGCTTATGCAATCTCTTAGTTGAAAGAACATGTGACAAATTTTAGTTCATAAGAGAATGACTATTCATCAAATTCAACACACACAACCGAGATAGGTTAAGCTCCTAGAGATTATACACGATTGCCTAAATTTGACGAATATAAGTATTAAGAAATCTCATAATAAATTATCTTCAAATATAATAAAAATAAAGTAAAACCGATAATTAATATGAGATTAATTAAGAGTGAATGAAAGTGAACCTATTGATGTTCAAGGCACTATTTAATGTTCTAATCATTCAAAGAATCTAAAAATCGTAACAATGAAAGCACCAAAATGTGTAATGCAATAAACAAGAGATATGCAATAGAGACCGATCAAAGCACTACACTAAGTCAAAAATAAATTAAGGTTTAAGACAAGGAAAGATATCACCTTTTCGAACCCAAACTTGTCGGATTGTTGGTTGTCCTTCTTTGTTGTATTTGGGCACCGATTGTTTTGACTTTTGATCAACCTTTGGTCTCACCATCGCATTCCGCTTTGGAGTAGTTGGTTGTTGTGGCTTTGACTTTTGGTTGACCTCGGGTACTCGACCTTTTGGATGTTGCTTTTGAAACCGAGAAGGATGTCGAGTGTTGGAAAATGCCGATAGATGTTTAGAAGATGCCGGTTGATGCTTTTCTCCTTTTCTAGGGCATGTCTTCTTTATATGTCCTTTCTTTTCACATCTATGACATACTTTCTCCTTTAGTTTGGATGGAGTTTTAGATGCTGAAATTCCACCCTTCTTAACATGAGTTCTTTCATATCCGACTCCAATTTTGTCCGTTTGACCAAGTCCTAGCATGTTATCAAGCTTCTTTGATCCGGAGGAGAATTTTTGTATGTCGGACTTGAGTTGATGGACTTGTTTGGTCAAGACTTGATTAGAAACATGAATTTCCTTGTATTGTAGTTCTAGAAAGCCAACCTTTTCTTGATTCGTTTTGATCGATACCTTCGCTTGGTCTAGCTTCTCTTGGAGGATCTTATTGTTAGTCAACATATGTTCCCTTTCCTCCGCAAGAGCTTTAGATGACTCTTTCAATTTATTATTTTCTCCTTCAAGCTCAAGTAGACGTCTCCTTAGCTTCTTGTTAAGCTTAGCCATCTTTTTGGATTCACCAAGTAATTGATTGTAGGTTTCGGCTAAACTTTCATCATCCGACTCCCCCTCACTTGTGCCATTTTCGCTCGATGTGTCTTGCACAGAAGAAGAGTCAAAAGGGTTAGAAATAATAGATGATAAACAAAAAGTAGAGGGAGAAGGAGAAACATGTGAAGAAAAAGCAATTGTATTATTGGTTTCTTCTTCACTAGAACTTGAATCATTTGAAGTAGAATCATCCCAAGTTCTAGCTTGTAGAGCCTTCTTGTTATAGGACTTCTTAGAGGGACAATCCGTGGCGATATGGCCATAGCCTCGGCATTTGTAACACCGGATTTCCCCTTCAAACTCATCATTTTCTTTAGAAGACTTTCCATGCTTCTTCTCTTTAGAGGATTTAGAATGTGAAGATCCGTTAGAAGAAGGCTTTCGGTTGGAGGATGAAGCTTGAATGTTTTGGTTCTTCCTAAACTTCCGACGAAACTTCTTAGTAAGAAGTGCCATTTGACGTTCGAAATTTTCAAGAGAAACTTCATCGTCGGATTCGGTATCCTCGTCTTCCTCCTTTGTTGAATTAAGTGCAACACCTGTACTTTTAGAGAAAGACTTGGAAGAAGATTGATTAGTAGGAAAAGTCATTTCATAAGTTTGTAAAGCGCCTACTAATTCATCTACTTTCATATCATCCGGATGATTGATCGTTTCAATAGCCGCGACTTTCGCCCTAAAGCGCTCCGGAAGTGTTCGAAGGATTTTTCTAACAACCTTAGATTCGGGGATCTTCTCTCCCAAGTTAGCACATGTATTAATGATATCTTGGAGTCTAGTAAAATACTCAATAAAAGATTCATGCTCCTCCATTCGAATAGAATCAAATTGACTCGTAAGCATCTGGAGCTTTTGAACTTTTACTAGACTTGTACCCTCATGTGTAACTTGTAGGGTATCCCAAATCTCTTTTGTCGTTTCACACGCCGAGACGCGTGAAAACTCGGTTTGAGTTAGGGCATTAAATAAAGCATTTATTCCCTTACCATTAAAAGAGGATAAATCAATTACATCCTTCGACCACTTATTCCGTGGCTTAGGTACAGTTGCGTTATTAACCACTTCGGTTGGATGTTTCCATCCAAGTTCAATGGTTTGCCATACTCGCTCATCAATTGCGATGAGGAAGGCTCTCATCCGGACTTTCCAATAAGCGTAGTTGGTTCCATCAAATAAAGGTGGCCTAAATATATTACCTCCTTCACCCATTATGAAAGATAAAGCCTAGATCCCGCTCTGATACCAATTGTAAAATAGGGGGTGCCCTAGGATCTATCTAGAGTATATCAATCACCTAGAGGGGGGTGAATAGGTGTATAAACAAAAATCACAAATCTCAATGCGATCAAGTAATGCGGAAAATAAAATCAGCACACCGAGATTTACGTGGGAAACTCCACCTTGGAGAAAAACCCACGGGACCAACACGCGAAAAAACAATCCACTAAGAGTAAAGAATTACAAGGTGATTACCGACTCCACGGACTTAACCTCTCCCTTCTCTTCAGCGGATCACGCGCACCAACGGGTTGTCCACGCCCCACGTCCGAATCCACGGACGCCACGCCTCAAATCCACGAGACGCCCAACTTCGAATCCACGAAGCCTTCAACACGTCGAATCCACGACGCTCACTCGAATCCACGAGCGCACTCCATCCGGAGCAAGAACAATAAAAATGATGATGGTTTATTGCTTAGAATATCATTGAAAATCTGTGGGAAAGATCTCTAAGCAAATCTCAAATTGATTCTAAAAGAATATTAGAAATTAGGGCACCATGAATCAATTTGAGAGAAGCTTGATGTAGAAGATGAGGAAAACAGTCACCTACAAGCTTCTAGGGTTTCTAAAAGATAATCTATGCTTCACCACATTTTAGAGACATCCCCACATCTTATTTATAGGTTAGAAGCAATCCGAAATAGATTAGGATTAAAAAACAGTTTTTAGAAAGGTTTGGAAGCAAACCAATTTCGACTAGGATTGCAAAACTGATTTTAGAAAGGTTTGGAACCAAATTAGGATTGCAAAGATATTTTAAGGAATCTACCATCTTATTTACAGGTTTGGGAGACATTAGAATCAAAGAAGGATTGAAAAAATAACTTTCCAAAAATCCACGACGAGTCGGGGTCCGGATCGCGGGTATGGGGTCCGGACCTTGAAACTCTTCAGGCGTTTCATTGTCCGGACCTCAGCCATCAGGATCCGGACCCGGTCTGCGAAACTGTCTGTCACGCTCACGGGTTCCGGACCTCAGCTTCCAGGGTCCGGACCCGGACTGCGAAATAGCAAGATATGCGTACGGGTTCCGGACCTCATGTTCCAGGGTCCGGACCTCGTAGTATGAATTTTTCCGATTCGTTTATAAATCATTAAAAACCTATTCTAATGTCTTCCAAACACTTATAAATGTTTATAAATCATCATCAAGATTATTTAAACTTACCAAGCATCGTGAATTCAAACGTTGAGTCTGCGAGTCTTCAAACTTCGTTTCTTCTTCTTTAAACCTTCAAGACTCCGACTCACTTCACGAAATATGCCAATATAAAATCCGTAACACAAGGGCATGACCCTTGAGGCCCTATGGACTGGTTGTCCAACCCCTTCACCTTTCGCGGAGATCCGGATTGATTTCCGGTGCGTTTTCTGATGAAATAGTCGGCGAAATGCGTGTTTTAGTCGTGCGACTCACTTGCTGGTTTCGTGAGTGACTTGGCTTCATCGTTTAGCCTCGTTGTCTGTTCCTCATTACTGTCCCGAAGTTTCGAGGACAGCGGATGAGTGACGAAGGGTTCCGGTGCGAAATTGGCATTTTTCGGGAACCCGAAAAGCCGTTTCGGGTGCGTTTGTGTTCGTGGCACCCCGAGCTTGTGCTCGCTGTCCTGTCACCTTGTTTTGGTGTGTTTGGGGACAGCGGAGGACTTGGTTTGGTTGTTGGTACCCCTGTGGGGCTTGGTGTGGTTTCGGGATCGTCCCGGTGGGTTTTCGGACGATCCGTCAGTTTCGGGTTGTGAGCGCTATGTGTTTAGTGTCGACTTGGTGGACCTTGATCTTGTGAGTCTTTCGTAGGTCCTGTCATGGTTCTCGAGAACCGTCGGTGTTAGGCTCTATCGTTTCGACAGGTGGGTACTTCGATCCATAGTCGGTTCAGTGGACTACGGTGATACCTTTCTATCCCTTCTCTTGCATTTTGTTATTAGTTCACTTGACTCCTGTTGACTCTACATATGTGTGCTTGCCTTAGTAGAGTATTTGTTGGTTGCATGATTATTGAGACGACCTCGTTGGTCGGTATTGATCGCCAGTTGTTCTAAGCGATCCTCGTATATTGGCTTATCAGTTGCTTCACGGCTCTTTGCCGTTCTGTGGATTGAGCATTCGCATCGATTGTCACAGCTCTTCTAGCACCTCACGTATGCCAACGGTCTGATCCACCGTTTGGTCTTCTTTTCCGGAAAAGGGTCGCGTGTGTCTGACCCGTGAGCCTCGACGCTGTGCGTCTGGTAGGTTTTGTGCCGAGAGTTGAGCAGGTTGTGACAGTGCCAGGGATCCGTCCCGATGGCCTATGGATTGGGTATACTTTGTGGTTATCACTGTTGATGCATATACTATTTGCTTACAGTAGCATAGTTGTTCTGTTGTATGTCAGCCTCATACTTATTTGTGCTACTGTTTAGCTTATCTATCTATTTCTTGACCCTCGTGCCGGTGTGTACACCTCGCCTTCGTCGGCTTGCGGTACCCACTGGGAGGGGAGACATGTTTACATGTTCTCACCCCCCGCCATCGTTGTTGTTTTCAGGTGAGCAGGGTGGTGGGAGTCGGGACGCAGCGAGGCACGCCTAGATAGTGGTACTAGAGGTCCCGACTTGTGAGGCTCCTCCCTCCAGATTTGGTTATCACCTTTATCCTTTTACCAGCTAGTATGGATGTGGTTCAGTTACATTTTGGTTGTGTTGACTGCATGCTTAGACATTAAGGATGACTTTGCTTACTAGATCTCTATTCTGGATTATTTATGGCTTTATATTGTGCACCTTGGTTTTCTACCCCTCGTGGTAGCGGTTTTCAAATAAAGGTTTCCGTGTGGGAAACAGTTTTCAAACCGTTTTCGATTGATCGGCTTTTAGATTTTAAAAGAGAGTTCTCGTGTGGAGAACGGTTTTCAAATGATCTTTAAATAATTGAGATTAGGGTTTCAAAATAAAGCTTCTGGGTAAGGAACAATTTTATAGAATGATCTGTTGTTTGTGCATCGCATCATCCTTCGCCTAAGGACTTGCTTAGATTCATACAGGTTTAAGGACTGGTAGCCGTATGAATCTTATTGTGTTGTTGTGGTTTGTGTGGTGAATGAATGGTGGCTCTCCGGCATGTTCCAGCAGTTCTTGCAGCAGCAGGCTACGGCGAATGCCGCTCCAACCCCTCCTCCTCCTCCTCCTCCGCCAAGTGCCCCGATGACTGTAGACCCTCCTGTGGCACCCGCGCCTTTTGTCGGCTGTTCCGCTGTTCCGCGTGTGGACGCCGACCTGGTGATTGGGGGTGGTGCCCACATCCGAGCGCGATTGGCGGAGTTCCGGAGGTTCGATCCACGCTTGTTCGCGGGCAAGAAGGACGGTGGACGATCTGTCGAGCGTTGGGTCTTGCAGATCGAGAAGCTCTTTCGCGACCTCTGCATCGACGAGCAGGACAAGGTCCCGTTGGCCACCCACTATTTGGACGACGAGGCCTACGACTGGTGGTTGCACCTTCTGACGACCCATTACCTTGCCGCCTATCCTTCGTGGAAGGAGTTTCGGGAGATCATCTTCAACCACTACTTCCGTGAGAGTACGAAGCAGAGCTTGGAGCGCGAGTTGGAGCGTCTCAAGCAGGGGAACCGTACCGTGGAGGAGTACGAGCGGGACTTCTCCCGCATCATCAGCTTGATTCCTTTTGCTGCCCGAGACGAGTACCACAAGACGCGCCTGTTTGCGAGGGGCTTGAGGTCGAGCATCCGCCTCTTGATCGCCTCCCACAGGGTGATGACGTTTGATGAGTACTATGAGCGCGCCCAGATGGTTCAGTATGAGACGGAGGAGGCGCGCGCCGAGCGAGATCAGCCAGAGAGGAACGCCGACCGGAAGCACTCCCACCCCAGTTCCAACGGTGGCTCTTTCTCTAGGAAGAGGCCGCAGAAGCATTCGAGGAGCCAGTCAGCCAGGAGTGCTCCATCTGGGAGCCAGTGGCAGGAGAGTCCGACGTACGTCATCTGTGGGCAGGGTCATCGGCCAAACACCTGCCCCCAGCGCCGAGATCACTGCTTCCGATGCGGCCAGAGGGGACATCTGTCTCGGCAGTGCACGATGGGACCAGCGCAGAGTTCTGCTTTCTCTCCAGCCACTCTGAGACAGAACCGGAGGAACCCACCGCCAGTAGCTGCAGCTTCGTCTGGGCGTCCCTCCACTTCCCGCCAGCAGGAGGGACACCCCAGGCATTGGGTGGACGTGTCTTCAACATGTCCCACCTTGAGGGAGACACCGGTGGAGACATCGTGGTTACAGGTATTACCTCCCTTTTCGGCTCTCGTGCTAGGACGTTGTTTGATACCGGAGCATCGCATTCTTTTATTTCTCGTTCTTTCGCACGCGAGCATGATCTGGTGTCGAGTCCGCTTCCTATACCTCTTCGGATCCAGACCCCTGGCAAGGGCCTTGGAGCTGATAGATGGATTATGGCTTGTCCGATGTCGCTTGGCGACCAGGTGTTCTTGGCGAACCTGGTCGTGTTGCCGCTGAAGGAGTTTGATGTGGTGCTTGGGATGGACTGGCTCACCAAGCATCACTTCACCATCGACTGTGAGCAGAGGACGGTGACTTTCGCGGAGCCGGGCGAGAAGGAATTCGTCTATCGTGCTTGTAAGAGTTCTTTCTTCGTCTTGACTATCTCTTTTGCCAGAGCTAGGAGTTTGTTGATCAGTAGATGTACGGCTTACCTGGCTTCGGTAGACGTCATTCATCGCACTGTACCGGCTCTGGAGGATATTCCGGTGGCTCGAGACTTCCTCGATGTCTTTCCTGCCGAGCTACCCGGGATGCCTCCTGACCGAGAGAATGATTTCTTCATTGATTTGGTTCCGGGCTCTACTCCAATTTCGAAGGCCCCCTATCGCATAGCGTTCACTGAGTTGAAGGAGCTGAAGGCTCAGCTTGAGGATCTTTTGGATTTGGGCTTCATCCGACCGAGTGTTTCTCCTTGGGGAGCACCTGTCCTCTTCGTCAGGAAGAAGGACGGTAGTATGCGCTTGTGCATTGACTACCGAGAGCTCAACAAGGAGACGGAAAAGAACAAGTACCCTCTACCGCGGATCGACGATCTCTTCGACTAGCTTCAGGGAGCCTCGGTATTCTCGAAGATTGACTTGCAGTCGGGTTATCTTCAGCTCAAGATCAAGGCAGAGGACGTTGCGAAGATGGCCTTCCGGACTCGTTATGGGCATTACGAGTTCACAGTTATGCCGTTCGATTTGACGAACGCCCCGGCAACTTTCATGGATTTGATGAACAGGGTTTTCCGGCAGTTCTTGGATCAGTTTGTCGTGGTCTTCATTGACGACATACTGATCTATTCGAGGAGCGACGTGGAGCATGAGGATCACCTTCGGCGAGTCCTCCTGACGCTTCGAGAGCATAGGCTTTACGCTAAGCTCAAGAAGTGTGAGTTTTGGCTTCGAAAAGTTTTCTTCTTGGGTCACATCGTGACGTAGTCTGGTATTGCGGTGGACCCAAGGAAGGTGGACTCTGTGGTGAATTGGCCTGTTCCGACTTCTGTGACGGAGATCAGGAGCTTCCTCGGCTTGGCAGGTTATGTCGGCGATTTGTTGAGGGCTTCTCTAGGATCGCCGCCCCTTTGAGCAAGCTGACGAGGAAGGGCGAGAAGTTTCTGTGGACTCCAGCTTGTCAGATGAGCTTCCAGGAGCTGAAGGACAGACTGACTCGTGCCCCTATCTTAGCATTGCCGCAGCTTGGTGAGGATTTTGTGGTCTACTGCGATGCTTCTCGGATAGGATTGGGGTGCGTGCTTATGCAGCAGGAGAAGGTCATCGCGTATGCTTCGCGCCAGTTGAAGGACTACGAGAAGAACTATTCGACGCACGATCTCAAGTTAGCAGCAGTGGTGTTCGCTCTCAAGCTTTGGAGACACTACCTGTACGGAGCGCATTGCGAGATGTTCACGGATCATCAGAGTCTGAAGTACCTCTTCACCCAGAAGGAGCTGAACCTCAGACAGAGACGGTGGCTTGAGCTTTTGAAGGATTACGACATCTCCATCCAGTATCATCCAGGTAAGGCGAACGTTGAAACGAACGCCTTGAGCCGGACGCAGCCTTCGGCGGAGCTGTCTCTCATGATCACCGACCAGGAGCGCTTGGTGGAGGAGTTTCGTCGACTTGAGTTGGAGATCCTACCTTATGGGGCTACCGCACAGTTGTTGACCTTGGTGGTGCAGCCCACCTTGTCTGACTGGATTTTCAGTGGAAAGCTGATGGACTCGCACTTGCAGAGAGTGCGAGCAGAGGCCGAGCAGGGCAGAGATGGTGACTTCACGATTCACGCTGATGGTTCCCTTCGCTTTCGAGGACGGAGGTGTGTGCCCAGTGATCGGGATTTGAGGTGAGAGATTTTGACTGAGGCACATCGGTCGCCGTACACCGTTCATCCTGGAGGGACGAAGATGTACCGCGACCTGGAGCAGAGTTTCTGGTGGCCTGGCATGAAGATGGACGTGGCTCAGCATGTGGCTCAGTATTTGATTTGTCAGCAGGTGAAAGCTGAGCATCAGCGACCAGCAGGAAAGTTTCAACCGTTGCCTGTACCAGTATGGAAGTGGGAGCAGATCACCATGGATTTCGTAACCGGGTTGCCTCATTCTCAGCGAGGTCATGATGCAATCTGGGTTATTGTGGACCGATTGACGAAAGCAGCTCACTTCCTGCCGGTGCCCACGACTTGGTCTCGGGATCGACTGGCGCAGCTCTACTTGGATGAGATCGTTAGGCTGCATGGAGTGCCAGCGTCGATCGTTTCTGATCGGGATTCTCGCTTCGTATCTCAGTTCTGGAGGAGCTTGCAGCAGGCACTGGGAACGAAGCTCAACTTTAGCTCAGCTTACCACCCTTAGAGTGATGGGCAGTCGGAGCAAGTCATCCAGACTCTCGAGGATATGCTCCGAGCGTGCATTTTGGACTATGGTGAGGGATGGTTCAAGTATCTTTCTCTGGTGGAGTTCGCTTACAACAACAGCTTCCAGGCGAGCATTGGGATGGCACCGTATGAGGCTATGTATGGACGTCATTGTCGATCTCCGATCTGTTGGGATGACATGGGTGAGCGTCGAGTGATCGGGCCTGACCTGTTGGAGGACGCAGAGGCCAGGATTCGCAGTGCGAGGTAGCGACTGCTGACTTTGCAGAGCCGGCAGAAAAGCTACGCGGACCAGCGACAACGTGACCTAGTGTTTCAGGTCGGTGAGCATGTGCTGCTTAGGGTGTCGCCGTCTCGAGGGATCAAGCGGTTCGGATTGCGGAGCAAGCTTAGTCCGCGATTCGTGGGGCCGTTCGAGGTCCTTAAGCATGTGGGTCCGGTGGCTTATCGGCTAGCTCTTCCTCCTAGTCTTGCTCGGGTGCACAATGTCTTCCATGTGTCCATGCTTCGGAAGTACATTCCCGACCCTTCCCACGTGGTCAGCCCGACGACGGTTCAGCTGAGGGAGGATCTCAGCTACGACGAGGTGCCTTTGAGGATTTTGGCCCGCGAGGTGAAGCAGTTGAGGAACCGGAGCTATCCGTATGTGAAGGTTCAGTGGACGAATCACGAGGAGCGTGAGGCTACTTGGGAGCTGGAGTCGGCTATGCGAGAGAGGTATCCGCAGTTGTTTGCGGATGGTGTGTGAGTAAGTTTCGGGGATGAAACTTCTTGTATATGGTGGGAGTGATGTGAGAATTCGAATTTTGAAATTTTAAATTGAATTTGAATTATGTATTTTTCCCTCCCTCTACTTTGTTTTTGTTTGAATTTGTATTTGTTTGTGTATATATATATGTATAGGTGTATATATATATATGTATATATATATATATAGTATTTTATGTATTTTTATGGTTTTGAGTTTTGTTGGCGGAGAGAGGATGGATTGTGATGCTATTCGGAGTCCGTTTCTGACAATCCAAAATGGTAGATTTGATGTCTCGGCAGTGCTGAACGTGATGGCGTGACCCGTTCTGACATGCGACGGTCGGATCATGAGATATTGCGAGATCTTCGCTGAGAGGTCATTTTGCATTTTGATCATTTCGTGAATTGGACTCTGTTTCACCCACTGTTTTGCGTGAGATTGAATGTTGAGGGGTGTATGTGCATTTTGTGCATGCTGAGAGGGACTTGGGACTAATTTCCCATGTTGCAGGGGTTTTTTTGCATTTGTGCACAAGCGTATATGTGCTTGTGTGTGTGAGTGGAGAGAGAGAGAGTTTCTTGTTGTTTCTCTTCGCCCTCAGCTCCCAGCAGGGTGCCACCCTCCTCCTCAGCTCCCCTGCCTTCCCCCTGAGCGCCGCCGACCGCCGCTGACCACCCCTGGCGGCGGGGAACTCCGGCAACCACTTTTTTCCCTTTTCTTCTTCTTTTCTTCTTCTTCTTCCTTCTTCTTCTTCCCTGCAGTGTGCACCCAGGGTGAACCCATGCTCTAGGTCACCCTAAGGTGGCACAGCTGCCGGCGACCTGCCCCACCGTCGGGAGCCGCCGTCGAGCGCCGCCGCGCCACAGCTAGCTGCTGCTGAAGCTGCTGCGGCCCGAGGGTGTTGGACCCGAGCCGCTGCCGCCTCCAGCCCGCGCAGCAGCCTCCGGCCAGCTCCAGGAGGGCCTCCGCCGCCGTCGCCTTCCTCCCCGGCCGCCCCCGTGCCGCCGGTGCGCCGCCGAAGCCGCCACTACTGCAGCAAGGGCTGGTAGGACAGCCGTGGCCGAGCACCCTGCGCCGCCGCCACCGCCGCCGCCGGTCTTTGCTATCGCGGTCACCCACCTTCCGACGTCCGGCGGGCCTCTCTTGCCGGTGCTCGCGTCGCCGCCGGCCGCCGTCGCTGTTTGTTGCCGGCGCCGTCGTGCCCTAGCCACCCGAGAGAAGGAGCTCTCCCCGCGCCGACGCCGCCGCTTCCTGCCACCGGTTGAGGTGAGCTTCCCCTTCCTCACCTCCCCCGCGTCCAACCCTAGCCGCCGCGCGCGCTGCATGTCGGCCGGAAGCCGGCCGGAGCAAGCTGCTCCGGCCAGGATTGTCTTTTGGCTTGTTTGGGCCGCATGCATGGCCAGGAGCTCCATGTTGCCTCCCGAAGCTCGGGAAGGTGAGCACGATGATCGCGGCGACGCGCTGATCACCATGCTCACCTTAGTTTTCTATTTTGGTGCATCGTTTCGCTGTTTGGCCCTTGTCGGCCTTATTATCGCATGTTTATCGCTATTTTTATGGGTTGTTTGAGCCAGCGACTGGTCCTGTCGTAGTGGGGCTATGAACACGGCCTCCGTTACGCCGTTACCTATCTGCTGGTACTTGCGGAAGGTCGTGCGGACGAATGGAGTGCTCAAACGGCCTTCCTTATGCTTATTTATGTGTGAATGTTGCTTGTTTTGGGACTTTTGTGATTGTGGCAGCGTTGCGATGCTGTGGACAGCAAGGCATGACCCTCGAGGCCTTGTGGACTGGTTGTAACCCCTTCGTCTTTCGCGGAGATCCGGATTGATTTCCGGTGTGTTTTGTGATGAAATAGTCGGCGGAACGCGTGTTTTAGTCGTGCGACTCACTTGCTGGTTTCGCGAGTGACTTGGCTTCGTCGTTTAGCCTTGTTGGCTGTTCCTCACCGCTGTCCCAAAGTTTCGAGGACAGCGGATGAGTGACGAAGGGTTCCGGTGCCAAATCGGTATTTTTCGGGAACCCAGAAAGCCGTTTCGGGTGTGTTTGTGTTTGTGGCACCCCGAGCTTGTGCTCGCTGTCCTGTCACCTTGTTTTGGTGTGTTTGGGGACAGCGGAGGACCTGGTTTGGTTGTTGGTACCCCTCTGGGGCTTGGTGTGGTTTCGGGATCGTCCCGGTGGGTTTTAAGATAATCCGTCAGTTTCGGGTTGTGAGCGCTATGTGTTTAGTGTCGACTTGGTGGACCTTGACCTTGTGAGTCTTTCGTAGGTCTTGTTGTAGTTCCCGAGAGCCGTCGGTGTTAGGCTTTATCGTTTCGACAGGTAGGTACTTCGATCCGTAGTCGGTTCAGTGGACTACGGTGATACCTTTCTATCCCTTCTCTTGTATTTCGTTATTAGTTCACTTGACTTCTGTTGACTCTACATATGTGTCCTTGCCTTAGTAGAGTAGTTGTTGGTTGCATGATTATTGAGACGACCTCGTTGGTCGGTGTTGATCGCCCGTTGTTCCGAGTGATCCTCGTATATTGGCTTATCAGTTGCTTCACGGCTCGTTGCCGTTCTGTGGATTGAGCATTCGCATCGATCGTCACAGCTCTTCTAGCACCTCACGTATGGCAACGGTCTGATCCACCGTTTGGTCTTCTTTTCCAGAAATGGGTTGCTTGTGTCCGACTCGTGAGCCTCGACGCTGTGCGTCTGGTAGGTTTTGTGCCGAGAGTTGAGCAGGTTGTGACAGTGCCAGGGATCCGTCCCGGTGGCCTATGGATTGGGTATACTTTGTGGTTATCACTGTTGATGTATATACTATTTGCTTACAGTAGAATAGTTGTTCAGTTGTATGTCAGCCTCATACTTATTTGTGCTACTGTTTATCTTATCTATCTATTTCTTGACCCTCGTGCCGGTGTGTACACCTCGCCTTCGTTGGCTTGCGGTACCCACTGGGAGGGGAGACATGTTTACATGTTCTCACCCCCCGCCATCGTTGTTGTTTTCAAGTGAGCAGGGTGGTGGGAGTCGGGACGCAGCGAGGCACACCTAGATAGTGGTACTAGAGGTCCCGACTTGTGAGGCTCCTCCCTCCAGATTTGGTTATCACCTTTATCCTTTTACCAGCTAGTATGGATGTGGTTCAGTTATATTTTGGTTGTGTTGACTGCATGCTTAGACATTATGGATGACTTTGCTTACTAGATCTCTATTCTGGATTATTTATGGCTTTATATTGTGCACCTTGGTTTTCTACCACTCGTGGTAGCGGTTTTCAAATAAAGGTTTCCGTGTGGGAAACAATTTTCAAACCGTTTTCGATTGATCGGCTTTTGGATTTGAAAAGAGAGTTCTCGTGTAGAGAACAGTTTTCAAATAATCTTTAAATGATTGAGATTAGGGTTTCAAAATAAAGCTTCTGGGTAAGGAGCAGTTTTATAGAATGATCTGTTGTTTGTGCATCGCATCATCCTTCGCCTAAGGACTTGCTTAGATTCATACAGGTTTAAGGACTGGTAGCTGTATGAATCTTATTGTGTTGTTGTGGTTTGTGTGGTGAATGAATGGTTGTTGTGATCTTGTTTGTATGTTGTGTACACCGTGCAAATACAGGGGAGGTTCTGTCCGTGTGGGCAGTGGGCCCTGTATTTATGGCGGGTCTGTACGTGGCATGGGCTAGGCTTTAAAAAAAAAATGGCACGTTTTTTCGCTTCTAAAACTAGTCCGGGGCGTGACAGATTCTTTTATTTTCCCTATATTTATACAAGAGGGTTAAAATCATAATTTTTTTCTAGCATATAACTACATTTAATTTTAGATCAATGTCTACTAATTTAACACGCTAATAAAATAAAGAAATAATAGATAAAGAGAGAGATCACCCCTTTTCGGTCATATTTTCCACCTTTGCTAGTTCTCTTCCTTCAAAAGATGGACTTGATCTCTTCGGACACCAAGAAACCCTAGAAAATAACTCTAATAATATCAAAGCCCCAAAAACTTTTATTTTGGAAAACCCTAGAACCCAAATCTTAAAATACCTACTTACCTCTTCTCCTCTAGCACTCAAAACGTGGATGAGAAGGTTTCTGTTTGTCTCCTAGAACTTCCTCTTCAAGTTCTCCACTGATCCCAAGCCTATAAAGAGATCAATCCCAAGTTTATCCAAAGAGATCTATGGTTTCTCTTTTTCTTCTAGAGAGAGAAAAAGGAGACAGAGAGTGAGGGAAAGAGTGAAATGGGGTTTTTACGATTTTTGGCTGAGGTGTGGGGTTATATAGTGTAATGTACTAGATTTTGTTGCTAAATTGATAAAGTTACAGTTTGGGCTATTAGTTAATCTATTACAAGAGTGTTGGATTGAGTTAGAACCGTTTTAGCGCGAAATCAACGCGAAAACGGGCTCAGAAATGAATTCTGGACAATTCTGAGTTTTTGGAGGCTTTTCGGATCCCGAAACCGGTTCTGGGCACCCAAAAGTGCCACTTTTGGGGTGATCCAGCTTTTGGACCTCACTTTGGTCTGCTCAGAATAGCTTATGAGCATTCAAATGGTTTTGGGCCCTAGTTCGAACGCCCAAAAATGACTATAGCAATCCAAAAATTGTCGGTGATTAAGTCAGTGATTTGGATGACTCAACATGCTAACTCATCAAAGCAATAATTAGGGATTTCGGATGCAGGAACAAGGCGCCCGAAAAGGGGAATAGGCACGTAAAGGTTCCAAATGCCCAAAGCATGGATTTGGCGCTCGAAATGGCCGGTTTTGGCTGAAAGCGCAAATTTTGCAAATTTTTTAGACTTATATGCAATTGTTACAATATATTAAGTTGGCTGCGAGCTCTATTTTTCCATGCAACATGCACAGAGCCAGTAAGAGGGAGAGAGAAAGAAATAGAGAGAGGGGAAAAAAAAGAATTTCGAGGCCGCGACGAGCACGTGACCGAATTGGCAACTTCGAGACTTCGATTTTGGAGGTAGGTAGAAATATATTTTGATTGGAAATTTTTATAGCAATGATTTCTTAGACGATAATTTTAAGAAATATGATTTTAGGAGTGGACTTTTTGCGGTCTTTTGGATGATACTGGTGCTGAACCTTATTCTCTTTGATTTCTCGTGCGGGATATCCATTTAGGTGGGTTCCAGATCGCCGAAAACGGTAAACTCCCCTTTATGTCTATTTTTTTATTTGCTACACTTTTGGGATGTCTGTTAGTATAGAATTATAGTTATTATCTGTAGTACCCCTGGGACCTAACTGACGAAATGACTATAGTATCCTAGACTATTCGACACTTCTGGAGAGTGTCGTGACGAGTCAGAGTCGTTTTGGCGCAAAATAGACGCGAAAACGGACTCGGAGCACCGAAATAAGCCAAAACTGAAGTTTTGAAGTTTGGCAGTTTAGGGCGCCGAGAAGTTAGGTTTAGGGTGCCCAGATGTTGAGTGCTAGTCCTTTGAATTACTGAGTCATTTCGGATCCAGCTTTAGGGCGCCCGGAAAGTGAGTCCGAATGTTTACCTCGTGAATATCGATCCTTTTGACACGTGTGTGGTGGTAGGTGAGTTCCGTCAGACCACGTTAGGGCACACCAGACCGCCGGGTGGATTTTCCGAAGTGCTGATCGAGTGCAGGTTGGAAGATCTGGGCGCCCAGTTCTTGGGTTCTGGGCGCCCGAATGTTGCTTTTTCAACAATGGGCAAGTTAGCTACTTGTGTTCTTGAGGTCTGTTTTATCCCTTCCTTTGGCTATAAATAGAGGAGGACGAACCCCCTGAAGCTCTTTTACTTCCCTCTCATAGTGAACCCTGGATAATTGCAGGAAACCCGTCCAATTCCTCTAAATTGCATATTTCCCATTGAAGGCTTCGGATTCCTACAGAACGGCAGCATCGACCTGTGGCGTTTCCGCTCGTGTGCAGTGTAGGAGTGTCTAAATCCTCTGAAACTTTGTTTGTTGGATTGTGGACTCATAGTGGAAGGTGTGGGATCCTTCCAATTACGATTTGGACAGGTATGTACGCTGCAGATGCCGTTTTACTGGACCCTTTGTGTTCTTGAGCTGAACTTGGGTTTTCTTTGGTTTTATGGATCCAAATCTCTTTGGAGCTGGATTTTTTAAGTGAGGATTGGTTTTTCCTCACCCCTTGCTGATTTGGAAGTTCTTTCCACCTGAATTTGAGAGTTCAAATGTGATACTTGGATTTTTGAGGATTTTGAGGGTTTCTGGGCTCGACGGAATTCGGGCGCCCGGAAGAGAGGAAGTAAACGCCCGAATGTTCCGGACCCATTGGACGTTGTGGATGATCCGGTTGTGGCTGACGAGTTTTGGATCTGGGCGCAGGATTCGGACGCCCGGATGAGGATCCGGATTGAGTTGATGACGTGGAGAGCCACGTGTCGCGATGTAGGACACGTGTCGACCGCCGGAGACACGCCGCCCCACCGCCTGCCGACCGACGACCGACCGCTTGGCCGCCAGCTGACACCTGGCTTGCAGGGTTTCCGGACGCCCGGAAGTTGGATTCGGGCGCCCGAAAGTGGAATTTTGGGAGCCTATAAATAGGTGAGTCCCTGATGGTTTTGGAGTTATTTCCACTTCGTGTGACTTCATTTCTAGAGAGAGAAAGCTAGAGTAAGGGCCATGTGTTGGCATTAGTTTGTGATCTAGCTTGTTCTCCTCTACTCTGTTGATCTGATCTGGTGCTGAGCTGTTGTTCTGTCAGAGTTAGCAGCCTTGTGGAGATATTCAGATTGGAGTGCTGCCGGAGCTTGATTATCATGGAGGGTTTGGATCTGAGGATACTGTTTTCCCCACCGTAGTTGGATTAGCTCTTGAGGTGGGTTGATGTTTGCCAGATTCAGTGGACTTCCTCCTATGTGTTTACTCTCATGTTAGCATGTTGTGATTGGATTATGTTAGCATGTTGAGATAGTGTTGGATTATGATAGCATGATATGCTGTATATGTTGGATTATGTTAGTAGTGACCATGTTAGTTGAGATTGATACATGTGCATGATAAGATTATAGGAGAGATTATGATATATATATATGAGCATGCATGATTTTTCTTGTATCCTTGTTGCATGATTTGACCTACACCCATCCTGTGGATATCCCTTGTACCAGTTGTTGTTCCTGTTAGTGTAGGTGATCATGTTGTGGCTCGTGCTATATTGTTGTACCTCCTCTTTGTGGTAGAGTTGAGATTGATTGAGCACTGGAGCATTGATTGGGTCATACCTGTTCAGTGGATTGGGTCATACTTGTTCAGTGGATTTGGGTCATACCTGTTGATTATCCTTTGTGATGCCGAGGGCATGTGATTCTTTGTTGACCCAGTCGTGTCGATCATATACCTGTGGGTGCTTGGCGCTGATATGGTTGTACTTTACTCGGTTGGGTCGCTCCCACGAGTACCACTCCGGAGTTGGCATGTTCCGTACACAGAGGGTTGTACGAGGGACTAGGGACAGACGGGTTTCCTGTACTAGCAGGCTCCCTACGGGTTGAGCATGATCAGGCCGCAGGTATTGTATTGTGTTGTATGGTATTACAGATTCATGATAGTCCTCATTTGGTATATTCAGTTCCTTGGTATTCATACTGACAGTTGAGCATTGTGCATAGTAGTGGTAGTATATCTCCTATTCTTTTATTTGCTCTATATATATCTCTTGAGATTGAGGACTTAGTGGGCAGACCGCTGAGGCTGGTGGTGGTACCCACTGAGGACTACTTGTTTGATAGTAGTTCTCACACCCGTTGTTGACACCTTTTTGCAGAGTCTTCTTCCCCAGTTGTGCATACTGAGCGCGGAAAGGAGACCGTCGGGTAGAGTTGTTCCCCGGATACTTGGCTAGAGGTATACCCCTTTTGTAGATGGTTATGAGTCTGTACATACAGTGAGATAGAGATTATCAGTGTTTATTATATTATGGTTTTGGATGATGTATGTACAGTGATCCTTTGATTATATATATATAGCAGCTCTGTTGATACCTTTAGCTTCTTGTGGATGTATAGTTGTTGTTGTTGTTTCGCTTCGTATACACGGTAGAAATACTATGTATGCGGCAGATCTGGTCATGCGCCTGGGAAGAGGTAACCCGCGGCGTGACATCAAAGGTGAGTTTTAGCTCAGATTTAGAGATTTAAGCTTAAGTGCTGAAATTGTGGATTTTGATGAGTTTCTTAGATTTTTTAATCCAGATCTTTGTTGGAAGCTTTGGGGAAGATTTAGGTTAATCTCTCAATGTACTTGGGATGTTTGTGACCCTACTTCACTGGTTTTATAAGTTGGAATTCTCATTTGGGCTAAATTGCTTAAAGGGTTGAAGTGCTGAAATTCTGGATGCAGAATCTGGGCATCCAGAAGTGGATCTGATCTGGTTGGGACCCTTTTTGGAGATCGAATCGAACTCCGTTTTGGCTGAAAATTGGTGGAATTATTTTTGAACCTCTCCTGATGAGTTGGGTAAATTTTCACTGCATTTGGACTATGAAATTTTATCGCAAGTTGAACTCATACTGGTCGTGCTGCCAGGCTGCAGTTCTGGGCTGAAGTTCTGGGCGCCCAGAAGTGCTGCAGAGTGGATCCGAATTCTGTTTTCAGCAGGATTGTTTTCGTTGAGGCTGATTTTGTGCGAGGGCTTTCCTATCGACCTCTGGCCATTGTTGGACTAGCGTTTGAGGTGGGTTGATGTTACCGAAATCATCAGAATTTCTCCTAAGTTGTAGAGAGTACAGCATGCTGTTTTATTATCAGATTTTTCATATTAGTAGCTCGAATTCATGAATTTGCATGTGTTTATATTAAATCTAAATTTGGAGCAGAAATTAATGATTTATAGACATGATTTACATGCTGAACTGGGATTTGACTTAGGAGAAAACTCGTGAACCTACAACCGTCACTTTTCGAAACTGTTATCAGATTTAGCTCTAGGAGCCGTTTCTATTCTTGTATCACCGCTGTTAGTGCGAGGTGGATACTTAGATTGTTGTAGGACGAGTTTACGCTCGTGCTAAGATGCCAAGCTTGTGTATACAGCAGGGTTAGGCTGTTTTGTATTGCCGGGTGCCGTCAGGGTTGACGGTCGACCCAAATTTTTATTTTAGTATCAGATTGTGCCGAGGGTACGTGAGCTTGGAGTCTTTGACCCATTTGATTCTTTTTTATTTGATTATAGCCTGCCGGAGCCTGATTGTGCTCGACAGAGATACACTTATTAACTCGGTTGGGTAGCTCCCCCGAGTGCCGCTCTGGAGTGAGGTATCTCACGCGTTGATGTCGCTGCTGTTCGACTTGGATATGATCCTATGACCGACTACCTTCTGGTAGTGTACAATATGGCTAGGATTTTGGCTAGACGAGACTTTTGGGCGGTTCCGTTAGATTAGGTCAGGAGTGACTATTCACATTAGCGATGCATATACTTTGAGAGTATGACTTGGATAGTGGTAGGATAGTGGCATTACAGCTGTAGAGTTTATTCCAGCTTACTTTATTGTTTCTTTACCTACCAGCTATACTGTTAGTCTCGTAGACTTAGTGGGTGGACCGTTGAGGTCTGTAGCGGTACCCACTGAGGACTACTACTTTTGATAGTAGTTCTCACACCCATTGTTGCCACCTTTTCTTGCAGAGCTGTAGAGTTTATTCCAGCTTACTTTATTGTTTTTTACCTACCAGCTATACTGTTAGTCTCGTAGACTTAGTGGGTGGACCGTTGAGGTCTGTAGCGGTACCCACTGAGGACTACTACTTTTGATAGTAGTTCTCACACCCATTGTTGCCACCTTTTCTTGCAGAGCCTTCGACTGTTGCGGCTGCTGCTTCTGTTCCTGCGGATCGTTTTTTCTAGAGGAGGACCCTATTGGAGATAGTTTTATTTTGGACTGTGCCATGTACATATAGTGTGAACTTGTTGTTCCTGTGAGAGATGGATTTGTATCTATTTTGGCTTTGGAGGAACTGTTTTTTTTTTTTTTTTGGATCCTATATGTACAGGTGTGCGACACCCCAACTTCCCAGGGAGTCACCCATCCTAGGACTACTCCCATCCTAGCACGCTTAACTCTCTCAACCTCTTCGGCCTTGCTACCACGAAATGCTTAAGCCGGGTTGAGAGTTTAACCCTATTATATCTCATATATAGGACTATCTGGGGTCTCACAATCTCCCCACCCTTTAAGCCCTGACGTCCTCGTCAGGCTCAGACTCACAAGTACCAGGCGGTGTGAGACTTGTCTCGCTAGCCTAAACCGACTTTGTGGTGAGCCGCGCTCCAACCACAACAGTCAACAGCACGAGAGCCTCGCTCTCCTCGCTGCACACCTGGCTCAGCCGAGACTCATCTCACACTTCCGGCTGGTAATTGGCTCTGATACCAACTGTGACACCCCAACTTCCCAGGGGGTCACCCATCCTAGGACTACTCCCGTCCTAGCACGCTTAACTCTCTCAACCTCTTCGGCCTTGCTACCACCGAAAATGCTTAAGCCGGGTTGAGAGTTTAGCCCTATTATATCTCATATAAAGGACTATCTGGAGTATCACAAGGTGGCTTTTGTTCTATTAGTATGATCTTATTTTCAGCTCTATATCTCTTGTAGTTGCTTGTATGCATTGTTTACAGGTTATCTATCGCGTCGTATACATGAAAAATTCTATGTATACGGCGGATCTGTTGACGAGACCAGGGTAACGTGTAATCCGGGGCGTGACATTATCATATTTGTATATCAATGTGACAAGAATTAAGGTTGCATGGTAGTGATACTTGATATTCATGCAAACTGATATTCTTTATTCCTGCTGTGCATTACTATTATTGAGATCATCTTCTCCTGTTGTATTCTTATTGAAACTTGGTTGCGCATGTAAAACTTGAACTGCTCAAACAATTACAAACATTGGCATATATACTACTGTTATGTCTCTAGACACTTGGATATTATGGCTATATATGAGATTCGAGACAATGCATTTATGATCTGATTGATCATTACACATGACCATAGCCTGCATCGGACCAGATTGAGCTCGGTTGCAAGCAGTGTGACATTGTGAGACTTGGTGGGGTAGCTCCCCACAAGTGCCCCTCCGGAGCTATGGCGGCTAATAGATGTATTAGATGTACGCATGGAGGGCGGAACCACCAGGTCAGTGTAGTAGCGGGTCATGCGGCGGCGCGGGCTTGACCAGACCTATGAGCCGATCAGTGCGATTGTGTCCTACAACTTTGCTTATCTGTTATCCAGTTGATGCACGATGACCTTTGATATTACTTTGGGTTATATAGAGATTTGATCAGGACAGAGACACTCTTGTTATTCAGTTATTTCTGTTGCTACTCTAGAAGTATAGTAGTGTAGTATTTATTAAGTTATTTCATATTATGCTCTGTTACTCGCTTTATTACTGTCCATTGGCTATCATTGCCTCTGAGAGACGTAGTGGTCGTTGTTGTCGTCAATTGTACCCACTGAAAACTATTGATTATAGTTCTCACGCCCTTCTTTGTTGTTTCTTTTTTAGAGCATTCAGCATCAGTTGCAGTAGCAAATCGAGATAAGGAGATCGTGAGCTAGATAACACCTCCTACCCAGAAGAGACATAGTTAGACATGGACCCTATAGATAGTGATGTGTGTATAGTAGCATTGTATGTAGTGTGTCGGTGGGATAGTGTGAGTTATATTTGAATTCATATGTGAGGTGTGAGCGGTGATGTATATATAATCTTGTGAGATGTTGACAGATTTTGTGAACTTCAAGAACTGTTGACAGATTTTGTGTTGTATGCTTCGGGTGTACGGAGCGCCCTATGCATTCGGCGGATCTGTTATCACGCCCGTAACTTTCGCTGTAAATTCGATGCATGACAGATTAAGTTGGTATCAAAGCAATAGGAATAGGTCAAATGGTCCTAGGAAGTCCTAGGATTTTGGTCGATCTTAGGAATGTAGGATGTGACTAACATGACTTGCAAGAGAAAGTCGGTGATTAGATCATGTAAACTCTTCAGAAGGAATTAAAGAGTGACTAGCATGTCTTTCTCCTGGTGGATAATTATGTTGGATGCAAATAACATAATTTCGTAGAAGAAAAGAGATGTCTTTTAGACTTTCGCCTGATTGGGTTGAGTGTTTAGACCTTTTATATGTGATGGATGTATATGTATTTTTATTTTAGGTGGCCAGGATGCCATGACCACGCAGACGACCCCCAAAGATGGTCACCCTAGCACAACTTGAGGTGCAGGGCCAGACTGAGCCTAGTGAGGTACCGGCCCAGATTGAGCCCAGCGAGGTGTCGACTCAGATTGGGCCTAGTGAGGTGCCAGGCCCGACTAGTTCTAGCAAGGTGTAGAGTTACGGGCGCAGGTGGTAGAAATGAGACAGGCGCTGACAAGGCAAGTTGAGGCCTTCTAGTGACAGGAAAAGTACATAAAGAATGTGTTTGAGATATGGGCAAATCAGACGAGTGCCCCACAACGAGCTCCCGAGCGGCCTACACCTTTGCCTTCTGCACTAGCAAGTGCTCTAGCAGTAGCTGCGACTCCGCCGACTGATACCATTGCGATTACACCGGTGACCTCGGGGGATACTTTGGCTGCTACCCAGGAGATGTCAGAGTCGGAGCAGGAGCGGATCCGAGTGAGATTAGTGGACTTAAGGAGATTCGATCCGCCCTAATTCAGAGGAGAAGTATAGAGCCTTGGGTGGTAGAGATCTGGGTTGGAGAAATGGAGAAGTTATTTGAGGACTTATTTATTCCAAACTGAGATCTAGTGCATCTGGCTGTATATTGCCTAGAGGGAGATGTACGGGTATGGTGGAAGAGAGCACGAGACAACAGGCCAGTGGGTACACCTTCTTTAAACGTGGGAAGAGTTTCAAGGAATGCTATATGGAATGTATTTCCCAACAAGTGTAAAGGTGAAGTTAGTAGATGATCTTAAGAAACTTCGACAAGGGGACCGATCTGTACAGGAGTATATGAGAGAGTTAACCCATCTCCTAAATTGTGTGCCGTATGTTGCCTGAAATGAGCGGCACCGAGCTAACTTGTTTGCGAGGGGACTAAGACCAGAGCTATATTAGTTAATGCAAATGCAGCACGGTGCGACATTAGACTAGGTGGTAGAGTTAGCCCTGCGAGCTGAACGGGGCGCAACTATGATGAAGGAGGAAGCTGAAGCTTTGAAAAAAGGAAAAGAAAAGAAGTACTTGACATAGAGTATTAGTGGGCACTCCAGCTCACAGAGACCCCCAATGTGACACCCAAACTTCCCAGGTTGTCACCTATCCTAGGACTACTCCCATCCTCGCATGCTTAACTCTCTTAACCTCTTGGGCCTAGCGACCACCCAAAATACTTAAGCCGGATTAAGAGTTTAGCCCTATTATATCTTATATATAGGACTATCTTGGGTCTCACAATCCCCCTCCCCCCTCCCCCCTCCCCCATTTTAAGCCCTGACATCCTCGTTAGTCTCAGACTCACAAGTACTAGGCGATGTGAGACGTCTCGCTAGCCTTGTCATTCCGACCATGGCTCAGCCAAGACTCATCTCACACTTCCGGCTGGTAATTGGCTCTGATACCAACTATGACGCCCCAACTTCCCAGGGGGTCACCCATCCTAGGACTAGTCCCGTCCTAGCACGCTTAACTCTCTTAACCTCTTGGGCCTAGCGACCACCAAAAATGCTTAAGTCGGATTAAGAGTTTAGCCATATTATATCTTATATATAGGACTATCTGGGGTCTCACACCCAAGGTATCCCTGACCTCGTCCTCAAGGTCGTGGGTCCTTTGTGGGGAGGAGGGCTGGAGGGTAGCGGCCTATGCCGTATTGTAATCTCTCTGATACCTGTAAATTGTGAACTTCAAAAACTGTTGGCAGATTTTGTGTTGTATGCTTCGGGTGTCCGGGGTGCTCCCCGTGCATTTGGTGGGTCTGTTATCGCACCCGGTAGCTTCCGCTGTAAACCTAGGGCATGACATATAGAGGTAAAATAATTACACCTGAATCCCCGCTTTGATCATAATTACAATCCCCCAAAAGTTGTTGTTCGCAGCATTGAGTACTGATACTCGGGTTCCAGTACCGATACACGGCCAATAGTATAGGTACTCCCAGTCCAGTTCTGCAAAATTCGAATGTTAATTTTCTCAAATTTCTGCTGCGTACCAGTACTCGCTCGAATCAGTATCGGTACTCAAGGAGTGTTCCTCCGAACATTGGGTTTTCTCTCAGCGCAACTGGATACCGGTACTGTTATTTATTTCCAATACTTAGTACAAATTTTGCACTTCCAACAGAATTGAACCTTTGAACTCTATTTTCGCGCCGTTTTTGAGTCGAAAACATCCAGTTAATTCTCAAATACCCTTAAAGCTATTGGAATCATTTCCAATCCTTATTACTCACTAGAACTTCACAATTTTATAAAAGTTTAGTGCATTACATATAACCTCCAACAAACAACATTGAAGTGCACTCTCATATTAGAGACAACCCAATTTTTCACTCATTTAAGGTAAAAATAATTCTAACTGTAAGATTTTTATATGCTAAATACTCGTTACCTTACTAATTTTGTCGTTTATTAATTAAATTGTAGAATGCTATTGGTGCAATAGACGGGACAATAGACGGGACACATTTGCCATAATTGTTAGAAATAGTAAACAACTATGGTATAGCAGCCGAAAAGGGTTTACATCTCATATGATGGCTGCTTGTAGTTTTGACCATTAATTTTTATTTGTATGTATGGGGTGGGAAGGATTGCTGCCAACATAAGGGTCTTAAGATGGTGTCTTGAAAGTGAAGGTTTTGCAATTCTTGATGGTTAGTTACTTAAATTTGATATACTTATTGTTATTATCCATTCCATATAATAATAATTATTATAATATTATGGTTGTTTTTAGAAATATACTTCTTAATTGATGCAGGATATGCAAATGCCGACATGTTTCTCATACTTTATAGAGGAGAGCATTATCACTTGATTCAATTTGATGGTACTACTACAAATGCTTGTACGCATCGATATCCCCAAGATCTATATAATCATCGATATGCATAGTTAAGGAATGTTGTTGAGAAAGCATTTGGTATAAAAAAGAGATTCAAAGTCCTTAGCAAGCTACTCCATATCCCTGCAAAGTGCAGTGTCAAATAGCTATGACATGCTGTATCACACATCAATACAAATAGATTAAAGGGCGAAGCCTCAACCTCTTTGCGCTGTTCTCCGTGATTTCGGACCCCCTCCACTGATTTTTCTCTCTAAGTTGTGGGCCCTCTCCCTCTCTTCCTCTCTCACCAAACCCTAGAGTGCTCTAGGGTTTGTACCCCCTTCCTCATTTTCTGGTACTCTCTCCTCATTTCCTGCTACTCTCTCTCCCTCTCTTCCTTTCTACTCCATCTCTTCTTCTCTCACCGAACCCTAACTTCGCTAGGGTTTGTACCCTCCCCTAATTTCGGCGGCATCTCCCTCACTTCCCTCTGTCTCTCAACTTTTCTCTTCTCTCTCTCATGCTCTCTCGAGTGCTCTCTTTCTCGCTCGCTCTCTCTCTCCCTCGCACCGAACCCTAAGTTCACCTAGGGTTAGTACGGTCTCCTGTGCATTTAATGCCGCCGCGCGAACGTCGCTTCCCGGAGGCCATTCCTTCTCGCCCGTATCCCATTGCCGTACGTCTATATCAACCGCGGATCAGGCATGTCCCGCCGTTGTACGCCTGCATCCACCGCGGATCTGGGCATTTAATGCCGCCGTGGATTCGCCCCTTCCACGGAGATTGCTTCTTCCTCCTATCGCCGCATTTTTGGATCAGTGGGTCTGTCACGCCCCGGGCCCTAGCGGGAGCCTACCAGGCACGTGCACAGACCCGCCGTGTACACCAAACATCCCACTATGCACACAAGGCGTCTACAACAACAATGATAAAGTAGCAAGAGTACATCCTAAACACGGTAATCAAAGCAAGTATATAATTCTACTACTAAATCAAGTCCAACAAAAAAATACACAATCTCGAGATATATAATAAAATTCATTTAAAGTACATCTTATGAACACTAGGAGATCACTCAACTTGATACAACTATACACCTTTCATTCAAAACACAAAGAAAGTTGACAATAGTCCATCTATAACATCATCGTAGAGGCTCTAGCTAGCTGCTAACCCCTCGCCACGATCCCTAGCCTCTCCCGCTGTGAAAGGCTCTGAAACAAAAGGCAACAACAAATGGGAGTGAGAACTATTAAACAATAGTTCCCAGTGGGTAAGCCGCCGAGAGTGGCGAAATACACCACTAGGTCAACTGAGGCAAAGGTAGTATAACTGCTACATAAAGCATAAAGCAGAAAAGATAAGCAAATAATCTACTACTATCTTGCCTCCAAGCGACCAAGTCATCTACATGAATATGATTTTCCTACTATCATATGCACAAGTATTTTATCCATACTAGTTTGCACGCATGTCTATCATTATGCTATGCGCAATAATTAAAAGGAAAGCCTCCCACTATCATCATATAGCCATGCCACTATACTAACCAACGTGTGTATAGTTTTACTACCGCTATGGTTGCCAATACAAGTAGTGACTAACATGAGTGTCCAACTACAATGAATGCATCCAAATGGTGTCAAGGTAATTAATGCCACAAGACAACAACTCACTACTATGTCCAACTACTACATATATATATGCATCAACCAATTGTGATGTGCTATGTCACTAAGTAGTGGTCAACTCAAAGATCCATCTACTATGAATGCAACAAGTAATGTGATATGCTAAATCATGTTCACTTACTTTCATACCCAATCAACGAGGGGACTTACACATGGTAACGTCCCGGCTTGTGCCATGCCTAATGACCCTGTGGTAGTCAACATCCTCATGCTAAGAATGAGTCTCGCCCACGGCAATCCACTTCGGCGCCCAATCCCGCAAGGGCGAACATACTGTATCGCGTAGGCCAACTCCGGAGTGCCGGCTTGTAGGGAGCGACCCTCACAAGCATGTGCGAATGAGCACAAGGGCAAACAAGCGCTGATCATAAGCATCGTATCCAAAGCCAACATGTCTCAATCATCATGTCTAAAATACGAAATCATAAATATCGACTCGAGGTCGGAACCATAACTCATATGCCATACTTAATCTCAAATTACTTGTTGGTATATCTCTGCCAATATGTAACATGTCTCTAACATGCAAATGTTCACATTTCACTCTACCAATAAGAATGGATTTATGTCACATTCATGACCCCAACGGGTTACTATCATGTACTATATCCAAAGCCATGTCCAATGCATTCTACTAATGCCGTAATCAATGCATTCTACCAATACCATAACCGATGCATCATACTAATTCCATACTCAATGCATTCTATAAATGCCATAACCGATGCATAACCGATGCATTATACTAATGTCATATCCAATGCATTCTACTAATGCCAACAAAATCATAGTTCATGATGTGTATATGCCATGCTATATAAACCTCCACTACATGGAGTATGAAAATCACTGTGTAAGTAATCTAGCTCTCATTCAACTAAGCAATTACATGCTTTTGCCATTTACATAATCAAGTTTGTAAGAAACCATTTCATCATGTCTTAAACATGGATTTATATTCAACGATCTAAAGGTCGAGTATAATGTCACAATGCCAATCTTAGTTGCTCACCTAAATGAGGTGCAACACACATAGCCCTGCATCTTGTCATTAACATGCAATATGTCATATTCTTTCTTTTCTCTATAGTGAGCATACTTTGGTATGCGTAACTGAATCCAATCATCCACTCATGTAGTGTGCATATGACACCACTCATCACTAACATGCATATCTTAATTCTCATAGGAGAACCCTAAGGTCACAATATTGTTGTAGGTGTTCTAGCATGCATGTTATCTTTATAGTCCTCTACTATATAGAGTATATCAATCTTCACATGCAACATGAATATGGCATGTGTTTACAATTTCTACCATGTCATACATAGTATGAATAAGCATCTAATCAATTCTATAACAAGATATGAGACATATGGGGAGTTCACCCATTTCGGTGAGGTGAGACCCACCGGATACCCATCCAAACCTCGTCGTTCCTTCCAACGAAGTTGTCCCCTAAGCTTCTCATGCCCTAAGAAAATTTTTCAAGGGGTTAGGAGCTTCGAACAAGCTCATCACGAAATCACTAAAAATCATAAAGAAAATAGGTAGAAATTACCTTATTCCAAGAAAAACTTGGATAAACTCCAAATCAACCCATTGGAGCTTTAAATCCAACCTACAAGAGTGTTCTACACTCATCAATTCCAATTAAAGGGCTCATAATCAAGAAACTCTAAATCAAACTCTAATTTCTACCAAACTAGGTTTACATCCAAAATTTCATGCAATACTCATGAAAAGAGATTGCTAGAGAGCCACTCACCACCTCAAGAGCTCCAATCCAAGCTAGCAAGTGCTAGGGTTGAATTTTGATCCACAAACTAGCTCATCTCTACCATCCCGAGCTCCTTCCAAAGCTTAGGATCAAGCCTCCATGGAGAAAATGGAGAAAATGGGATTAAATCCAAGCTTTAAAGGGTTTGGGGAGAAGAAATCCAAGAGAGAGAGAGAGAAAAAAACCCACATCTTCTTCCTCTCCATCCTCAGCCAACAACAACAAATGAGGGGGTGAAGAGGTATGTTATAATAGATGTAACAATATCCCCAAAAGCCCCTCCAAAGTCGAAAATTACAAAACTGCACGAAATCACATTCTGCAGCACTGCGTACTGGTACACGAACTGACGTACTGGTACCAAGCACAAAAATTTCGCAAACCTGAGCCTCGGTCAAATGGACCAATACACAATATTCCGGTATCTCAAACCTCAGTACCGGAATAAATCACATCTATTCCGGTATCTTAAGTCCATACCGGAATGTAATGCAAAATCTGCACCTTTTGCAGATTTCGCTCTCCGGAGTCCATTTTCGTACTTTTTAAGTCCCGAAAACACTCCCAAGCTCTCCAAACACAAACCAAATCTCTAAAATAGTATATGACACTATTTTCTCACTAGAACTCTGTAATTTGCTAAAGTTCAGTGTGCTACAGGGTCCCCTGCTCTCTCTTTCTCTCTCTCTCACCTCTTCACCTCTCCTCTCTCTCTCTTTCCTCTCCTTCTCTTCTCTCCTGTGAGCCCCCAAAATTTTTCGTACGCCCCCGCCCCCTACGCGCCGCCTCCGCCTCCGCCTCCTACGCACCGCCTCTGCCTCACGTGAGCACTGTACGGGCCGATCCGCCACCGCCCATCTCAGATCTCGCAATCCCGCGAATCCCGTTGTCCAAGCTTTCAAATCCCGCAATATCGGTCGAAAATATCGCCGGAGATCTTGCTACCATCTTCTATCCAATATCATTAAAGGGTGAACCCTTAACTGGTTTGCAGTGTTCTCCGTGATTTCGGACCTCCCGCAAAGTTTTCGCTCTCTGAGGTGTAGGTCCTTACCTTCGTATGTAGAGAGAGAGAGAGAGCGAGGTGTAGGGCATTAAACTCTGCAGGAGAGCGAAAACTCCCACAGCAAACACTGTTTATTGTTGCTTTTTCTACTCTTTGGGACGAGGCAATGATGAGGTGGACAATTTTCGCAGGATACCTTCTCTACTGAATTTGTTTTTTCCGGATGTTGTCTTCTCTTCTAAATTTGTCCGCAATGGCACGGCATGTCGAATGGTCTCAAGGCAATCGCTGCGGCCTTGGGGCAATCGCTGCAACCTGTGGTTAATGTTGCACATATCCAGTCCACACAATATTTGACATAGCCCTTTACTTTTGGGGCATTTACAATCCTGAGCCTCACATGAATTTCTGTTTTATGCATGATTGGTGCTTTTTTCAATAGTTTGCACTTTCTTGCTCTTGGCTGGAGTTATGGATTCGCCATTCCTGCTCTTGTTTTTATTTGCTTTCTTTCTGTAGCTACTGTGATTGGTTGATTTCTTTACTATAAGAAACTCTATGTAAAATTTTATGTATACTTAGAAAATATGCTCAAAATTTGAAGCAATGCACCTATTTTGAGTAGTTGATTGTTATTATTTCTCTACTGCAAGAAACTCTATGCAAAATTTTATGCAAACTCTGAAATTTTGCTCTGGATTTGAAAAAATGCAACTATTTTGATTGGTTGATTGGTTCTTTGCCAGGTAGTTTGCACTTCCTTCCTCATGGTTGATTGGTTCTCTACTGCAAGAAACTCTATGCAAAATTTTATGCAAGCTTAGAAATTTTGCTCAGAATCTGAAGAAATGCACATATTGTGATTGGTTGATTGGTTCTTATTTCTCTACTACAAGAAAATCTATGCAAAATTTTATGCGGACTTTGAAATTTGCTCTAAATTTCAAGAAATGACCTGTTTTGATTGGTTGATTGGTTCTTTGCCCGGCAGTTTGCACTTCCTTGCTTTTGGGTGGAATTATGGATTTGCCGTTTATTGTTTTGAAATAAATTTTAAGAAATGCACTCGGATTCCCTTTCTTTTGTTTGGTTGTTTATGTTGAGGTCTAATATGAATCAGTTTATGTTACTTATTAGTATTAACCAGGTTCAGATACTAAATGTACTTTCTTTGTCTCAGGTCAGTAATAGCATTTATGAGATCTAGATTCTACTTCTTGCCACAGTTACTGATTAGAATGTGTATTGCCACTATCATATGTGTGACATGTAAATGATTGAGTCAGTGCCACTAACATAGTTGGAACCTGCCTCTGCCGCGGTGCATTTCTTAAAATTTTAAGAAATGCACCTCTTCTTTTTTTTTCCCCTTGGGCCGAGGCGATGATGATATGGGTAATAGTTGGAACCCTGCCTTCTCTGTTGGATTTTACCCTCCCCCCCCCCCCCACCCCCCCCCCCCCCCCCCCCCCCCCCCCCCCCCCCCCCCCCCCCCCCCCCCCCCCCCCCCCCCCCCCCGGCGGCGGATGTTGCCTTCTCTGCTGAATTTGGCCACTCTCTGCTGGAGTTGCCTTCTTTCCTGCCTTTACCCGCAATTGCATGGATGTGCCCCCTCTCGGAAGTTGCCTTCTCTCCTGAATTTTCCCGCAATGGCATGGCATGCTGGATGGCCTCATGGCAACCGCTGCAGCCTGCGGCTATTAATGCTGAGTTCCAAACCATACAATGTTAATTTGAGCCTCACATGAAATTTTTTTGTACACATGGTTATTGTTGTTCTTCGTTTTCTTCTTCCGCATGTCCTGTCCTTGAATCCTGTCTCCTTTTTAAGTATCTACTGCTTTGTATGGCTCTCCTTAATTCTTAACATTTTTCCCCTGTGGGTTTTCTGCTGGTAGTACAGGCATGGAGGTGATTGACGTTTCATTCAAGCGCTTGCCGCTCGAAATCACTCAGAAGCTATCTATGCCAGTTCCACAATATGGCCTTACTGTTGACTCATCGGGCCAACTGAGCGCTTACGTCGATGTCGACGTCGAGCGTGGCGACACTGTGACTGAAACTATTCGTTCTTGGGGCTCTCCTGCCTGTGTCGCTGGTCCTTCCGAGGAGGACACATCGCGTCATAGCATAAACACACTGCACAAGATCCCTCTGTCGCTTCGGAATGATTGGATAGTATCCAATCTATTCGCCTTTTGTTCCAAGAGGCTCGGGGCTTCCATTTGCCATTCTCTTATTGTAAATCTTTCTGCCCGCCGCGAAGCGCGGGTCCTTAACTAGTAAATTTATTAAGAGACATCAAGAAACTGATAAGTATTTTAATATGTAAATGGATCCATTTCCAGTGAATGATAATAGAATTGATCCGACACATTTAGTAGGTCCAGAAGCTCGATGAGGCGAGACCCTTTGATCGACTATTACTGAGTAATTATGAAATAATAGATAGATCGATGTCGATTTGCTCACATTATGATTTTCACTTAAGTGCTGATGACTGTGCACTTTGTGGTTTCAATTACAATCTATGGACATTAGTTGTCGTGTAATTTCACGTGCTAAAATGATGACTATGAGGAGAATCATATTTGGCTATATTTATATTTCTGATGTAATTACAATTAGTTTGTGGACTAGAATGCTAATTTTTCTTATTTAGAAATAATATCTAATATACACTTTAAAATTTTGAAATATTTAATATATCCCTGATTAACCAGAATGCCCTTATTGGTTTCTAAAAGTTTCTTCAAATATCCCCAAACACTTATTAGAGTTTACTAATGGGATTTGGGGTTTAGAAGGATATTTTGGTAATTTCAGAGTAAATTTGAAAATTTTGAATAGTAAAGTGTAAATAAGTAAAAGCCCCTTTTATTTATATATCCTATTATTGTGCTATAATTTTTTATATTTGTTGTATACTGAGTTAATCTGAATTAATTTATACTTCTTACTTCTCGAATGACTGTTATGTTCATAATCATATTTTTCTCGCTATAGTAGGTCACGATATCCATGAGTTAGATGTTGAATATCCATGCGGTCATATCTTATTGTTACAGTTAGGGACCGTTTGGTTCACGAATTGTAATATTTCGGTAATTCTCCATAATGTCTATTAAAAATATTCAAATCATTACTATTCAACTCAAGTTAAGCAGTTGTAAAAGTTGTTAGTGCTGTACTGAAATTATTGCAGATTTCTAGGTGATAGAAATACTAGATTATTATAGGTTAGAATAATTTCTTATTTGCATACATGATGAGAATCGTTAGTAGTCTATTAATGAGAATGTAATAGTTTTCCTCCCAATCCAAGTGGCTTGATATGTTAGTAACAAATTGGTCATTCTAAATATAAAGTATACAACATTTTCAGAATATTACAAATCTTGAACAGTAATGAAGACTCTAAAATTAAGATAGATTTCGAATTCGAGATCGATCAAACTAATATAAATCTATGAAATTAATATATATATATATATATATATATATATATATATATATATATATATATATATATATATATATATATATATATATATATATATATATATATATATATATATATAATTGAGCTCTTATGCTTTTGAAAGTACCAAGTTATTAGTGCTTGTAGATTTTTGGCCATTGGATTAAGGGATGTGCGGTTAGGATGATGTAGGCCCCCTAGGGTTGAGTGGGTGGTTGGTTGAATAGTATGATCTAACGGGTGGAAATGATCCAAGGGGTAGATCTAACGGTAAAAAATTTACAAGCACCATAGCCGGACTCTATATATATATATATATATATATATATATATACATATAGAATGAGGCTACTATACTATTTATAGTACCGGGGCTCCGGTACTATAGTTGCTTTTTTGATTTTAGGGTGTTCAAATCAACGATCCACACCGTTGAAACTGATCTAGAGTATGTGAAGTTCTTAGGAATAAAATTTTAGTTTTTTTCGATATCGTTTACTTAGTAAATAAATCATGTCAAAATGAACGGTGGAAATTGAATAATCCTTAAAATTTGAGTATAGGAGTTTCGAATTCAAGATCAAGGATGTTGACCTTCATCTATATAGTTTAAAGTATTTTCTATCAAAATTTGAATAAATTTAGATTCTTCTCCACCGTTAAACTACAAACTCGCCATAATAACTATTGAAATTTGACAATTTTGAAACGGTTTGATCACAAAGTAAACTACGTCGAAAAAATATAAAATTTTATTCCTAAAAACTTCAAATATTCTAGATCAGTTTCAACGGTGTGGATCGTTGATTTGAACACCCTAAGATCAAAAAAGTCACTATAGTACCGGAGCCCCGATACTATAGATAGTATAGGAGACTAGCTCTATATATATATATATATATATATATATATATATATATATATATATATATATATATATATATATATATATATATATATATATATATATATAGAATTGAGCTCCTATGCTTTTAAAAGTACCAAGTTATTAGTGCTTGACCATTGGATTAAGATATGGACGGTTAGGATGATGTGGGCCCCCTAGGGTTGAGTGGGTGGTTGGTTGAATAGTATAATCTAACGGGTGAGATTGATCAAAGGGGTGAATCTAACGGCAGAAAACTTACAAGCACCAAGTGCTTGGTACTTTCACAAACACCATAGCCGGACATCCTAATTCTAGCGTGGTTTTCGCGCAGTCGATTTGACGTCACTGCCGTTGGTTTGACTTCGGTTGAGTCAGGTTGCCCTTTTAGCTCGATTTTGGGATGACGGGAGCCTGGATGTTGGCTCCGAGGTCTCTGTGCTTGTGTTCGCGTGCTGGGTTTTCGCCGCGTCCTTTGTGTAGTCGTGCTTTGGAGCGCGTGCCCGATCTTTTGGTTCTGATGTTCGGCATCGTTGGTGTTTTAATCGCTGGTTGCGTTTGGAAATCCTGTACACCTGAGTGTTGGACTCGCAAGGTTTTCGTTGGTTGATGACCTGGGTTTCGACAGTTCTTGGATCATTTGTCGTGGTCTCCTTTGACGACATACTGATCTATTTGAAGAGTTTCCTTCTTGGTTCGCATCGCGACGTGGGTTGGTTTTGTGGAGGAGCCAAGGAAGGAGGACTCTGTAGTGGTTTGACCTGTTCCGATTTCTGTGGCAGAGTTTAGGAACTCCCTCGGCTTGGGCGTTGTGGTCGGCGATTTGTTGAGGGTTCTCCTCAAGATCGCCGCCCCTTTGAGCAAGCTGTCGAGGAAGGGCGCGTCGTTTCTCTAGACTCCCGCTTGCCTGATGAGCGCCTAGGAGCTGTTGGACTGGTTGACCCGTACCCCTATCTTAGCATTATCGCAGCCTGGTGAGACTGTACCTTGTGGAGCTGCCGCTTAGTTGTTGCCTTTGGAGGTGCAACCCACCTTGACGGATCAGATTTTCGGTGGGCAACCGATGGATCCGCACTGGCAGAGAGTGCGAGCAGGTCAGAGAAGGTGACTTCGTGCTACATGCTGTTGGTCTTCCTTCGAGGATGGAGTTGTGTGCCCAGTGTTCAGGATTTGAGGTGAGAGTTTTGGCTGAGGCACACCAGTCGCCGTACACCGTTCATCCTGGTGAGACGAAGATGTACCGCGACTTGTGGCTGGTTTCTGGTTGTAACGCAGCATGTGGCACTGTGCCGGGTTTGTCAGCAGAGAAGCTTTGACCTTTGCCTGTACCTGTAGGGAAGTGGGAGCAGATCACCTTGGTTTTCGTCACCGGGTTGCCTCGTTCTCAGCGAGGTCATGTTGCGATCTGGGTTTTTGTGGAATGTTTGACGAAAACGGCTCACTTCCTACCAGTACATTCGTTTTTAGTCTTGGAATCGACTGGCGCAGCTCCACTTGGATGAGTTCGTCGGGCTGTCTGGAGAGCCAGTGTCGATCGCTTTGGATTTTGGGTAAGGGTTGGTTCTGGTATCTTTCTTTGGTAGAGTTTGCTTTCTGCAACAGCTTCCTAGCGAGCATTGGATTGGCACCGCGCGAGGTGTTTTGTGGAAGTCGTTGTCGATCACTGTTCTGTCTGGTTGACGTGGGTGGACGTCGTGTGATCGGCCCGACAACGGTTCAGCTGAGGGAGTATCTCAGCTGCGGTGAGGTGCCTGTGAGGTTCTTGGGCTCGCAATGAGGAACAGTTGGGGAATCGGAGCTTTCTGTTTGTGAGACTGCGTGGACGAATCGCGGGGAGCGCGAGACTTCTTGGGAGCTAGAGTCTGCTTCGTGTGATCGGTATCCGCTGTTGTTCGCGGATAGTGTGTGGGTAAGTTTCGGGGACGAAACTTCTTGTTAGGTGGGAGTGATGTGAGAATCCGAATTTTGGGAATTTGGAATTCTCAGTGTTCCACTCCCCTGATACTGTGTTTTCGATCAGTATACGCATATATATAAAGGTATTTATATATATATATATATGTATATAAGTGATTTTAGTGGATTTTGTTAGTTTTCGGATTTTCGTCGCGGAGAGTGAACGGCTTAACGGCGCGATCCGGAGTCCGATTTTGGCAATCCAAAATGCTAAGTTCGATGTCTCGGCAGTGCTGAACGCGATGGCGTGATCCGTGTCGGCGTGCGACGAACGGATTGAAAGTTATTGCATCCTTTTCGCTGAGTGCTCGAATGGTACGTTTTATGTTTCGAGATCGGGACCCCGTTTTTCGCACCGTTTCGCGCGAATTCAAATTTGGAAGGGGCTAGGGGGTTTTGTTACCTGCTGTGGAGAGGGAGGCCTTGGCTGGGGGGGGGTAGGTGAGGGCATTAATGAGCCTCACCCACCCCCTCTCTTTTCCCTACTCACACTCAACCTCTCCCCTCACTCACTCACTCTCTCTCTCTCTCCCTCTCTCACTCCTTCTCTCCCTTGCTCCCAGGGGTGAGCACGAGGCTCCCCTGCCCCTTGGCCTCCTCCCTGAGCAGCGCCGGCCGCCGCTGGCCACCGCCTGGCCGGAGCAACTCCGGCCACCTCTCCCTCTCCCTTTTTCTCTTTTCTTCTTCTTCTTCTTCTTCTTCTTCTTCCCCTCCTCTGAGGTGAGCACCCAGGGGGAACCCACGCCGAGCTCCCCCTGAGGTTGCTGTGATGCGGGGGACCGCCGCCGTGTCGCCGGAGGGCCGCCGGAAGCAGCCTGAGCTGCTGCGGCCAGCTGCTGGAGCAGCAGCTGGCCGAGGATGGTGAGCCCCTGTCGCCGTCGCCGCCGTACCCCGTCACCGTTGGAGGTGAGCGCTGTCGCCCTTGGGTCCTCCGGCTCCGTCTCCTACCTTCCCGGCCGTCGCCGTGCCGCCGGAGCGCCGCCGTGGCTGCCGCGGTCTGTGACTGGGCACCTAGGGCAGCGCCGCTTCGATCCCTCCGCCGCCGCCGCCGCCGCTTCTCGCCGCCGGCTGAGGTGAGCCTCCTTCTCCTTGGCACCTCCTCTGCCAATGCTGGCCGCCCCCGACCTTGAATGCCGGCCGGGGTCTGTTTTGTGTAGTTTTTGGCCGCGCCGAGGTGTCTGGAGCCCCTGTTGCTCCCCGAGGTCTGGGGAGGTGAGCACGACGATCACGGCATCATGCTGATCATCATGCTCACCTCTGTTTTGGGTTTGGTTGAGCCGTTGCGTCGTTCGGCCTTTGTGGGGCCATTTTGCCCATTGTTGCACTGTTTTTGTGCACTTTCCCGGACTGCGACTGGTCCTGTCGCAGTGGGGCTGTGAGCATGGCCTCCGTTACATCGTTGCCGATCCGTTGGTGCTTGCGGAAGGTCGTGCGGATGTACGGCTTGCTCACACGGCCTTAGTTAAGCTTGCTTTTGTGCGCGCGCTCACTGTTTTTATAGGATTTCCCGGCTTGCGACTGGTCCTGTCGCAGTGGGACAGTGAGCACGGTCTCCGTGACGTCGCTACCTATCCGCTGGTGCTTGCGGAAGGTCGAGCGGACGAACGGGTTGCTCGAACGGCTTATTTTAGCGCTTGTATGTATGTATATTGTGCTTGTTTTGGGACTTAGGCGCTTGTGGCAGCGTTAAGACGCTGTGGGCAGCAAGGGTTTGGTCCTCGGGACCCTGTGGACTGGTTGTCCAACCCCCTCGCCCTTCGTGGAGTTTCGGATTTGTTTCCGACGCGTTTTTCGATGAAATAATCGACGAAACGCACGTTTCTTGTCGCGCGACTCACTCGCTATTTTCGCGAGCGACTTGGCTTCATTGTTTAGCCTTGTTGGCTGTTCCTCATCGCTGTCCCGAAGTTTCGAGGACAGCGGATGAGTGATGTGGGGTTCCGGTGCCAAATCGGCACTTTTCGGGAACCCGGGAAGCCTTTTCGGGTGCGTTTGGTATTCGTGGCACCCCGTGCTTGTGCTCGCTGTCCCGTCACTTGGTTTGTTGCGTTCGGGGACAGCGAGGGGCCTTGTTGGCTGTTGGGTACCCCTGTAGAGCTTTGTGTGGTTTCGAGATCGTCCCGGTGGGTTTTTCGGGCGATCCGTCGGGTCGGGATGTGAGAGCTTTATGTTTAGCGTCGACTTGGTGGACCTTGACCGAGAGAGTCTTTCGTAGGTCCCGTCGCCTTTCCCGAGAGCCGTCGGAGTTGACTTGAGCGTTTCGTTAGGTGGGTACTTCGATCCGGAGTCGGTTCAGTGGACTACGGTGATACCTTTCTATCCCTCCTTTCGCATTTCAGTTATTAGTTCACTTGACTCCCGTAGACTCTACTTATATGCGTGCTTGGATAGTAGAGTAGTTGTGGATTGCATGTTCCTTGAGACGACCCAGTCGGTCGGTGGTGATCGCTTGTCATTCTGAGCGATCCTAGTTGTGGCTTGCATGTTTCTTGAGACGACCCAGTCGGTCGGTGGTGATCGCTTGTCATTCTGAGCGATCCTAGTTGTGGCGTGCATGTCCCTTGAGACGACCCAGTTGGTCGGAGGTGATCGCCTGTTGTTTCGAGCGATCCTAGTAGTAGTTTATTGGTTGTTTCTCGGCTTGTTGCCGTTCTGTGGATTGAGCATATGCATCGATCGTCACAGCTCTTCCCGCACTTCACGTACACCGCGGTCTAATCCACCGTGTGGAGGTGTTCTTTTCCGGAAAAGGGTCGTGAATTTCTACCGACCCGTGAGCCCCGAGCATTGCGTCGGGATGGATGGTGCCGTTGGATTGAGCAGGGTGACAGTGCCAGGGCCACGTCCCAGTGGCTATAGATTAGGTTTACTTTGTGGTTATCTCCTTTGATGCATACTAGTTGCTTACAGTAGCATAGTTATTTCAGTTGTATGTTAGCCTCATACTTACTTGTGCTACTGTATACCATATCTATCTTTTGTTGACCCTCGTGCCGGTGTGTACACCTCGCCTTCGTCGGCTTGCGGTACCCACTGGGAGGGGAGACATGTGTACATGTTCTCACCCCCCACCCCCGTTGCAGGTTTCAGGTGAGCAGGGTGGTGAGTGTCGGGACGCTGCGAGGCACGCCTAGATAGTAGCTCTAGAGGTTCCGACTCGTGAGGCTACATCCCCAGATTTGGTTATCACCCTACTTTCGCCTATTAGATGTCATTTGTGGTTCAGTTATTCTTTGGGCTTACTCTAGCATGCTTATGATTATGTGATGATAGCATGCTTGGATTGATTGGTTGTATCCTTATTTTCCAGTCGTTTCATTTATCGAGCATTTTGGTTTTCTACCCCTCGTGGTAGCGTCGTAAAACAAGGTTTCCGTGTGGGAAATGATTTTCAAATGGATTTCTGATTGCTCGGTTTTGTGATTTCAAAAAGAGAGTTCTCGTGTGGAGAACAGTTTTCAAATGATTCTTGAATGTTTGAAATTAGGGTTTCAAATAAAGCTTCTGGGTAAGGAGCAGCTTTCTAGAATGTTTGTTGCTTGTGCATTGCATCATCCTTCGCTTAAGGACCTGCTTAGATTCATACAGGTTTAAGGACGGCTAGCTGTATCTTTGGTGTCGTTGTGCTGTTGGGATGAATGAATAGTGGTTGTGATCCTGTTGTATGCTGTGGACGCCGTGCAAATACAGGGGAGGTTCTGTCCGTGTGTACAGTGGACCCTGTATTTGTGGCGGGTCTGTACGTGACGCGGGCTAGGCTTTCAAAAAAAAATTTAGCACGTATTTCCGCATCTTGAACTAGCCCGGGGCGTGACAACCAAAAATATGAAAGTGCAGGGTTTCACAATAAGAACATGACGGAAATCCAAAATACTCACACAAAGTAGGATGAAACCGTGCAAAAGATGACGGAAAACCTTCTTTCTAGAGAGAGAAGCTCAGGAGAAAAGAGAGAAATCTAAAAAACATAGTAACAAAAACAAATTTTGATGCCCTTATGTCCTGATTCGAGCGCGGGGTCCGGACCCTGGCTAGCACGGTCCGGACCCCGTACACAAATGCATTTTTTTTTAATTTCAAAAAGTGTAAAAATAAAACAATAACAGCAAAGAAACACCATAACAAAAAGAAATATTTCATGATATCCAAATTTTATAAAATTTCTATTGATATATCGAAAATTGTTATAGCATTTTTGAGAGAAAAATCGAAACAAATTCTAGAGACTTAGAATTGTTATTTGTAACATATCAAATAAGATCTAAAGCATACGAGGACTATCAAAACAACATGTTGCAGAGGAATATTGAATAGAAAAGTCATAAAGATAAGAAGACTCAAGATAATACATCCAAAAGAAATTATGCACCAATAAAACCCGGAGAGTGGCTCTTTGAGCATCTTTTTATCTAACCACCTTATTCCTTCTGTAGAGTGGCTCTATGAGTATCTTTCATCTATAATTACGCTCATTATATATGGTAATAGCTTGATCAAACAAAAACTCTCCTTTTTCTTTTTTTTCTTTTTTAAATGATTCGCATTAATCACATAAACATGTGGTAGCTGCACACACTACCCGGATGACCGGGTTGGTAGCTCTTTCCTCCATGTGGTGATAGTTTTCACACTCCCATGATGGGATGTAACTCTTTTCACATCTTAAATAGCATGAAAATAATATGAAAAACTATCCCTAAGAATGTGCAACCTTCAAATCGAAGGATTATCGAGTAACCAATCAATAATGAAATCGCTATTCACATTTTCTTCAACATCCTAGTAAGATAGTAATGGTATCTAAAGGTCAAAGGGGATGTGTCAAAAATAACTAAAATAAGTAGACAAAATTTGAAAAGTGAGTTATCTCAAAGAGCAGAACATATAATGATATACAAATAGTAATCAAATAAAATAAGCATATCATGAAGCTATTAAAATTATGTCAAGTGATTTGCTGGTATTGCAATGTTGTACGGGAAAAATAAAAACAGCATTTCAAAAAAATGACATGTCATGCAAACAAACGAAAAGATGTGCAATGAGTAACCAAAAACATGAATGACAATGGCCCGAGGAACTTATCTAGATAGAAGGATTCATTCCAATTGCCTTTCGTAAATGTAGAAAACGTTTTTGATCCCAAGGATTAGTCAAAATATCAGCTAGTTGATCATCAGTTGAAATGTAAGTGAGTTGAAGAGTATTTTATTCAACTAGTTCATGCAGAAAATGATATCGAAGTTCAATATATTTTGTTCGAGAATGTAGAACAGGGTTTTTTAAAATATTTATGGCGCTGGTGTTATCACAAAGAATGGTGATGGTACTAGAGGGGATCCGGTAGTCGCTCAATAAGCTTATCATCCAAAGTAATTGAGTTGAGCAACTTCCGACAGCAATGTATTCCGCTTCAGCAGTGGATAAGGTAATACAATTCTGTTTCTTACTATGCCATACAACAAGACAATGACCTAGGTAGAAACAACCGCCACTTGTACTTTTCCGGTCATTCACAGAACCAGCCCAATCAGCATCTGAAAATCCAATCAAATCAAGAGATGATCCCATGGGATACCAGATACCGTGATTCACTGTACCCTTCACATATCGGATAACGCGCTTGACAGCTTTCAGATGAATCTCTTTGGGATTTGCTTGATAGCAAGCACAAACTCCCACACTAAACGCAATATCCGGACGACTAGCAGTCAAGTAGAGCAAACTTCCAATCATACTCCTATAAAGCTTCTCATCAACACTTTTCCCATAGGCATCCAATCCAAGACCCTTGTTACTTGTCCCATCGGAGTAGGGAAGTCCTTTGCATTCTCCAAACCAAACTTCTTAACTAATTCTTTTGCGTACTTGGATTGACAGAGATGAATCCCTTCACCAGTTTGTTTTACTTGTAATCCCAGAAAGTATGTAAGTTCACCCATCATAGACATCTCAAACTCACTTGTCATGACCTCGGCGAACATTGCGGCATCCTTATCTTTAGTTGCACCAAAAATAATATCATCAACGTAAATTTGTGCCACAATAAAATCATCATTCAAATGTTTCACAAATAGAGTTCTATCTGCTCCCCCTCGGTTATAGCCCTTATCAAGCAAATGTTTAGTCAAGCGTTCATACCATGCTCGTGGAGCTTGTTTGAGTCCATAAAGTGCCTTTTTCAAACGAAAAATATGATTTGGATGATTTGAATCAATAAAACCTTTTGGTTGTTCAACATAAACCTCTTCATTTAACAAACCATTTAAAAATGCACTTTTCACATCCATTTGAAATAATTTGATTTTATAATAACAAGCTATCGCGAACAAAATACGAATAGATTCAAGACGGGCAACCGGGGCAAAGGTTTCATCAAAATCAATCCCCTCTATTTGTGAATAGCTCTGCGCAACAAGTCGTGCCTTGTTTCTGATTATAGTACCTTCCTCATTTTTCTTATTTTTAAAAATCCATTTGGTACCAATAACATTTTGTTGCTTAGGGCGTGGCACTAATTCCCAGACGTCATTTCGAGAAAATTGACCAAGTTCTTCTTGCATTGCATCTATCCAATATTCATCAAGAAGAGCTTCATCAATATTCTTTGGTTCAACTAAAGATACATAACATGCAAATTCACACTCAAGTTGTCTCCTTGTCCGCACACCTTGATGGGGATCTCCAATCACATTTGTCAATGGATGATCTTTGGAGATACGTGACGTTTGAGGATTAGTAGATGTGCTAGGAGCTTCGTGCGGTAAAGATGTGTCATGTGATGCAATGGATTCAGGAGATGCAGTAGAATCATGCGATGCAACAGTTTGATCAATAGAATCATCATCATGAATATTTATTGTTAAAGGAGAAGCAACATCATCATTCAAACGCAAATTAGTCATAGATTCATTCAAAGAAGTAGCAGTGGAGAAAGCTTCATCTACTTTGACATTCACCGACTCTATCACTATCTTAGATCGCAAATTGTACACACGATAGGCTCGACTAGTAGTAAAATAGCCTAGAAAAATTCCTTCGTCACTTCGAGAGTCGAACTTGCCAAGATTTTCACGGTCTCTAAGAATATAACACCGACTCCCGAAGAAACGAAAATATTTGATATTTGGCTTTCTACAATACCACAATTCATATGGAGTGTTCAAAGTACCCGGGCGTAAATAGATTCTATTAATTATATAGACAACCGTGTTAACCGCTTCAGCCCAGAAGTGTAGTGCAACTTTCTTACTATGAAGCATAACACGAGCCATCTCTTGCACAACCCGGTTCTTACGTTCAACCACTCCATTTTGTTGTGGTGTATAAGGAGCAGAGAATTCATGTTTTATACCTTTAGAAACACATAAATCAATGAATTTAGAATTTATGAATTATCCCCCATGATCACTTCGAATGCGTACAATTTTCTCATTACGTTCAGTCAAAAGATAGTGACAAATTTCAGAAAATGAATCAAAAGTATCGGCTTTCTCACGTAGAAAAGCAGTCAAAACAAAGCGAGTAAAATCATCAACCATAAGAAAAATGTATCGTTTTCCACCCAAGCTTTGTACTCTAGTTGGCCCCATCAAGTCCATGTGAAGTAATTCTAGAGGTTTTGTTGTCCCTATGTGATTCAAATTCTTATGTGCAGTTCTAGTTTGTTTTCCCAATTGACAACCCCCACACATAGTGTTCTCTTTAAAACTAATCTTAGGAACTCCTCTAACTACTTAAATATGTTGAACTCAAATATTCACCCACATTCAAATATGTTTAAATTAATAATACAAAAATAATGTCAAAACTAGTTGTATTTAAACAATTACTAACATTACAAGTTTTTTTAAATAGTGATACAAAATTGATTCTAAAATATAAAAAAATATTAAAATTATAATATTACATATGTTGTATTTAAAGTGATACGAAATATTATAACATATTAAATACGTTCAATTCGTTATTATTATGAACATTAAATTCGTTAAAATAATTTTGCAAAATTTTTCTTATTTAAATTTAAATTTCAATTTTTAAACTCAACATGTTTAAAAACATTAATATTTCTAAATATCTATAATTTAAATTAATGCCTAAATTGGAAAATTTTCAGATTTTCTTTCATTAATGCTTACATTGATGCACAATTAATGTCTAAAATTAAGATAATCAATTAATTGGAATATTCATGAAAACTTTTTTATAATGTTTTCTAGTTTAATTACTAAAATGTCCTCATATTAAAAAATCTGTTAACCTGCTACATAATAAAATTACGATTTTATCCTTAATCAACGGTTAGGATCTTTTTTATTTTTTATAAAATAAAGTACCGAATCATTTCTCTTTTTCTTATTAGTTAAAAAAATGTATTTCCTACTAAATATCTTAAGAGATATTCTAATTCTAATCTCTGTACGAAAACTATGATATTTTAAGGGATTCTGACCATCTACATTTTGACATGAGAGTTTAAAAAGAGATCCTTTTTCTTCTCTTTACGTTCTCTTTGTGATTTCCACCTATGCTTCTGGAATTTTGGAGAGTGGATGATTGTGAAGACCCTAGTAGCCTTTCACGATAATCAAACATAGAGATCCGGACATGATGTCCGATCGTAGGTCCAGGAGGCCGTAAGACGAGTACGAGGATCCGACAAATTCTTCTGCTGGAACCACTGTAAGTACGATGTTTTACAGTGACTAATTTTCCTTCACTTGCAACCAAATCTCGGCAATGAAGAAGTAAAATAGGACTTTGTCTTCCAACCAAATCAATCTAGAGTCGAATAGGATAATAGAGAAAAGGCTTATTTCTGCTTGAATGTTAAATCAACTAATGCCTTGCATTGTGTTTTTAATAAGAGTGAGTTTAACTAAATTTGCATTTATACTATTAAAAAGAAAATTTAGGATAAATCTGAAGTAGTTCATGAATGAAGTAATTACCAGGCTAAAAGAATCTAAGAATAACAAGCTAATGCCAAACTATGAAAGGTTTAGAATGGACGAAAATGAATCTGTTTTAAGATGTTCAATAGGTTTACTAACATCCATTACAAATTGCTTGAAAGTTTTAGGTAAAGAGTTCACAACTACGAATTTAATGCGAAAGTTTTAAAATATTATCACAATTCAAGAAGTGTATGATCGTAACAAGATGAAATTGAAGAGCTCAATATTGGGAGATTATAGTGATTTCCAAAAGAATCGAGCTCTTAGCGCTCGAAGCTGGGGAGGCCAATACTACAGCGGTTGCTCTTAGCGTTCTCTCTTGCCGACAAGGATAGGGAGAAAGCAGAGCGCGCTAACGATGCGATGGTGGCTCCATACGGCATAAAAAAATAGGTATAGTTTATCAATTTTTTAGAGTGTTCAGCCCTTCGGTACCCTTAGGGCTGGACTTGATAAAAGTTTCTTTTTTTAGGGGGGGAAAGTGCCCCCCCCGTGCTAACGACTCGACGGTGGCTCCATACGGCATAAAAAAAAGAAGGTATAGTTTATCCATTTTTTAGAGTGTTCAGCCCTTCGGTACCCTTAGAGCTGGACTTATAAAAGTCCTCCCTCCCCCCCTTCGTTTTCTTAGGATAAGGAACTGCTTTTTAGACAATGGCAGAACTTAACAGCTATTAGGTCTAAGGGGGGCCAGCCGCCCTTAGCAAACCCCGGCGGATTTTATCTATTATAACTTTGCTCCCTTATCAAAGAAAGAAACCCAACTTTAAAAAAAAAAAAAAAAAATCCAAATGAGAAGGATTCAAGGAGCCCATTTGCTATTATTATAAAAAGCTGGGGCATATAAAATATGATTGCAAATCCCAGTGAGATGCTTGTGAGGAATCTGATAATGGAGATACCGAGATGCATGAAGTTGCTAAAGTTTACTTTGTCTCTTGTGACGAGGGTTTAAGACAAGACCAAATCTAGAAAATTCTAGAATAAGTTAATTAGATTTGTTTATTTGTTATTTAGTATTAGATTTGTTTTGTTATATATTCTGTTGGGTGTGTATCTTAGGGGTGTCAACAAGCCAAACACGAGCGAGCTGGGGTCGGCACGTGTTTGGCTCGTTTTATGAATGAGCCGAACATGAGCTCGCTCGTTAAAGTATATATATCGAGCCGAAAAATTTAGCTCGTGTTTGATTCGTTTATTAACGAGCCGAACACGAGCTCGCTAACAAACAATAAGTTAAAAGAATTAAGTTAAAAGAATTAGAAAGAATATATATAGGAAATAAATTTATGAGATCTTATTTATTAGACTTTGATCTAATGGTTAAAATTTTACATATAAATGAACAATTTTATAATTAATTGGACTTTATATTTAGGTTGGATTAAAAATCAAATAATAAAAATCTATATTTTATATAGATAATTATTTATATCTATATATAAATATAAATTATATAAATTATATAAATATTATATATATATATATATATATATATATATATATATATATATATATATATATATTCGAGATGTTATCAAGACGAACATGAGCGAGCTGACCCCAGCTCGTGTTCGTTCGTTTATTAAACGAGCTGAAAAATTCAGCTCGTGTTCGGCTCGTTTACTAAACGAGGGATTCGATCTCGAGCTCATTTCGAGCCGAACACGAGCTGGCTCACGAACAGCATGCTGGATTGCCACCCCTAGTGTATATAATTATCTAGAGTTGGGGAGTATATTCATGTTTATCCTAAGTGCAGGATATACACTATAAACATATAGCTGTAGCCACGATGTGCAACGTGAGCCTACAACTTTGGTTAATTATTCTCTACCTTAATTAAGTTTTTCTTTCTTCTGTTTTCATTTTTTTTAATTTATATTTTGATGTTCTCTATAATACCGCCATAACAAGTGGCATCAGAGCATCAGATTCATCATTAAAAAAGACGATCCCTATATTCAAAGGGATGAACTATGATTAAAATAAAAATATTCCTTTTTTTTTTTAGAATGATGGAAGTCGTTACATTGTTGCGTACTTATGGTTATGTTATTACTGATGAAACAGTTGTTGAGAAATTTTTACGAAGCTTAACACGTAAATATGAGTACGTTGTTTCAGCAATGGAAGAGTCAAAAGATCTTTCTAAATATTCATATAGTAAATTACTTGGCTCACTTTTGTCATATGAAGAATGAATGAACATGCCGCATGAAAATTTTATTGAGACTGTTTTTCGAACTCAGTTGAATATTTCACAGGATGCAGAAAAAAGTAATACAGATTGTAGCAGGCAAGTATCATCATATCAAGGTCGTGGTAAAGGATGTGGTCATGGTCGTGGCCGAGGAAACAAACATGGAGTTGGATCTCGGGTGATAAATCAACGAAGTGGTGACAGATTAAATGGATCTGAAAAAGGTAACACTTATGAGAAGATCCAATGTTATTACTGTAAGAAATTTGACCACATTAAAAGATTTTGTCGATTAAAATCACCAGTTGATGCTAAGTATGTAAAATTTGATGTTATTTTTGCTTGTTGCATCATAAATAATTATTCGAAAAATATCTGGTATATGAATAGTGGTTGCATATGATAGAACGAAAAGATCTATTTATCAAGTTGGACATATCAATTGAGAAGCCGATCAAAATAGGAGATTGTCGTGTTCGTGAAGCACAAAGCAAATAAAGGGGTGGTGAAGGTAAATATCTTGGAAATTACTAAAATAACAAATGTTGACATCCTTGGTTTAGATATAAATTTATTTAGTATTGACTAATTTCTTATTTTTGGATATTCTTTGGTGTCTGAAATTATAAATATCTCATTATAAAACTAACAAGAAAACTGAATTACTTGTGAAGTTTCCATAGCAAAAAATTACATTTTTCCTATACATGTTGATTACCAAAGTCGTTATGAAGACATCTATTAATGACAATTGGTTACGACATTTGAGTCTTGACAGATTGGAGCTTATATATAAGAAGTATATGATTGATAAGGATATTGTTGGCATTCTGTTAAACCGAATCGAGTGCGCCCATGATCGGGCTCGATCCGACGGTTATTATGTTGTCTAATTAGGTTAGGATTAATCTCGCTTTAAAATTGAAAAGCTAATTAGAGATAAATCCTAGTCAGATTAGGACAATGTAATATAAACCGATTTGGCCTTATCTTTACTTGCCCATTAGAATTTTAGAATCCCTTATAAATATACGGGCTATCTCTTATATGATATGACACAAGAGAAATAGAGAGAGAAACCACCTCCTCCATTAACCTATTGTTCTAGAGGGTCTTGAACGGTGGATTAGAGATCGTGCTCGTGTTTAGTGCAATAGAAGACCTTCGTTGACGATCCAAGGACACGTGAATCATCCTCGTCGATTCGGGCTCATCGCGTCCTAGCGCGAATCGCTTCCGCAAAAGATACGAACGAACCGAACCATACTTCCGCTGCGTTCTACAGATATGATTGAAGGTTTGCCATAAATTGCACATGATGGATCACTTTGCGAAAGCTACATATAGAGGAAACATCATCAAAACCCATTTCTGAAGAAAAGGTCGTGGAGAGTAAAGAGACTGCTAGCTTTGGTGCACGCGGATGTGTGCAGCCCCACACAAATCTCCTCATTAAATAATAAATTTTATTTTACAGTATCTGTTCATGATTGTAGACGTATGACTTGGATTGATTTTGTAAAGTAAAAATGTGATATTTTCTTATTTTTCCAAAAATTTGAAAGTATGGTAGAAGAAGAAACTAACTATAAAATAAAAACTCTCCGAACATATAGAGATGGTTAATTTATTTTTTACAAATTTGAAGTTTCTATGAAAAAAAAAAATGGAACTCATAGGCAGTTGACAACAAGTTACGCCCCACAAAAAAATATGGTGGTGGAAAAAAAAAAAAAAAATCCTGGTGAAGCTGGCCAAAAGCATGTTGAAGGTAGGGGTGTCAACGAGCCGAACACGAGCGAGCTGGGGTCGGCTCGTGTTCAGCTCGTTTCATAAACGAGCCGAACACGAGCTGACTGGTTTAAGTATTGAGCCAAAAAATTCGGCTCGTATTCGGCTCGTTAATAAACGAGCCGAACATGAGCTGGCTCAGAAATAATAAGTTAAAATGATTAGAATGGATATATATATATATATATAGAAAATAAATTTATGAGATCTTATTCATTAGACTTTGATCTAATGGTTGAAACTTTACGTATAAATTGATTTTTTATAATTGAGTTGGGCTTTAATTTAGATTGGGATAAAAATTAAATAATAAAAAAAAATATTTATATATAATTATTTTTTTATATATATATAAATTATATAAATAATATAAATATTAAATATATATATTCGAGCTGTTATCGAGCCGAACACGAGCGAGCTGACCCCAGCTCGTGTTCGGCTCGTTTATTAAACGAGCTGAAAAATTCAGCTTGTGTTCGGCTCGTTTACTAAACGAGCGAGTCAATCTCGAGCTCATTTCGAGTCGAACACGAGCTAGCTCGCGAACAGCGAGCTGGATTGCCACCCCTAGTTGAAGGCCAAGTGATTTCCAAATAAATTTTGGGCATCGGCACTTTCTACAGCGACCTATATTTAAATCGGAGTCCTACAACATTCTTGGAGGATTCATTCCATGAGGAATGGATAGAGCGAAAGCCGCCAAAGATAAATCATTCTAAAATTTTTGGTTCTATTACTTATGTAGTATATGTTCCATCTCAAAGGCGACAGAAGTTGAATGATAATTTACAAAAATGTATTTTTGTGGGGTGTAGTGATAGAAGTAAGGCATACAAACTTTATAATTCTGTTTCGTGCCCTTCAATAATTAGTCGGGGTGCAATATTTGATAAACAACGTAGTTAGTATTGGGATAAAGTTGTCGATGACCGCCATATTGGAATAGTTGATGAAGAATCTCCTATTACTAATAAAACGGAAATTGCAAGTTCAAGTTCCACTCATACCTCACTGAGTTCTTTGACAAGTTTATCTCTTGAACCATCTCCTTCAATGATGAGTTCGCTATAAGATATTTGTGAAAGATCAGAAGTGTGCCAATTCAGTGTTGTACTTGAGCCTGAAAAGTTTGAAGATGTTGTATAATCACCAGATTGGTACAAAATGATGGAAGAGGAGATGTCGGTGCTAGAGTGAAATCAAACTAGGGAGCTTGTAGATCTACTGTCTGAACAGAGAAGCAATTGGCCTAAAGTGCATCTACAAAACCAAGTTCAAGTTCGATGGATCTATTAAGAAATTGAAAGTGAGAATTGTTGCCAAAGGGTATTTACAATGAGAAGGTAGTAATTTTTCGGAAACTTTCGCTTCAGTTGCTCGTTTTGATACTATTAGAACAATTTTAGCCCTTGCAGCTCAATATAAATGAAAAGTTTTTCAAATTGATGTTAATTTGGATTTTTAAACAGATTTTTTGCATGATAAAGTTTATGCTAAGCAGTGTTAAATAATATGAAACAACCGTTTATCTTTAACAGCTTAAGCTGTCAGAGCGGTAATTTTAATATTAATATTCAACACCGGTCCTCACGTTTGGGCTACAAGACTCGAACTCAAGACCTCTTGCTCTGATATCATATTAAATAATATGAAACAACCATTTATATCCAGTAGCTTAAGCTGTAAGAGAACGGTATTTTTAATATTTGTATTCAACAAGTAGCCTCAAGGCTATGAAATCAAAGGATGGAAAATAAAGTGTACATGCTTAAGAAGGTATTGTATTGGTTCAAACAAGCGCCATGGGCTTTGTATAGTTGGATCGATGCCCATTTTCTTTAAAATAGTTTTAGGTGAAGTGAAAGTGAGCCTACATTTTATGCAAAGATCTAAGGTATGGAAATTTTAATTGTTTGTCTTTATGTTGATGGTTTAATATATGCTAGAAACTTGCAAAAGATGATTGATGAATTTAAGTCTTACATCATGTGAGAATTTGAAATGGGTCTTAACTTAATGAAGTAATTTTTTGGGTCTTGGAGTAACACAATCAGAAAAAGACATTTTTATTTCTAAAATAAAAATACATATTCTATTTATTTAACAGAGTTGGTTTTGTGTACTCTAAAAACTTAAACTGACAGAGAACGGTATTTAAATATTTTTATATTTAACACTCCCCCTCATGTTTGGGCTCGAGACTTTTTGTAAGGCCCATGACGTAAACTTAAATTAAATGGAAGAAAATTAATAATGCTAGGAGCCTGGCGTGACTCGAACTCAGGACCTCCTACTCTAATACCATGTGAAACAACCGTTGTATTTTAAAAGCTAAGGCCAACAGAGAACGGTGTTTAAATATTTTTATATTTAACAGGTTTGAAGGATTGTAATTCAGTCGCAAACCCGGCGAAAACTTATGTGAAGTTGTCAATTAATGATGGTGTTGAAAAAGTTGACGCCTATATTATAGAAGCTTAACTACGAGTTTATTATATATGACATAACGAGATCGGATATTTTGTTCGCAACAAGTATGCTTTCTCAGTTTATGCAAATTCCATGTAAAATCCATATAGATGCAGCTAAGTGGATCTTGCGATATTTGAATAGGACTAGTGGCCATATCGTTCACTAACTCTAATGATTTTTTTTTTTTTTTTCCTTATAGTAATAGGGTACATTTTATAGACGATCGTAAAATCACAAGCGGATATATGTTCAAGCTCGGTTCGAATTTAGTGTGTTGGTCGTCAAAGAAGCAATACACAACCACATTATCATCTTCCGAGGCCGAGTATGTTGCGGTCACTGATGAAGATTGCCAGGCAATTTAGCTACGATTTTATAATCTATTAGTCAAGAATGCAAGTAGGGGCAAAGACATTACCTAGTCTAAGAGAAGATGACGATCATGGTACAGTATGAGTCCTAAGGCTTCGTTTGGTTCGGGTATAAATAAGAACTGCTTATTTCAGCGATAGGTACAAGTTCAGATATAAGAAAGAACTAGAGTAAATTTTTGTTTGGATGAAAATTGGGTTGTTCCTGGGAATAATATAAATAGTGTTTGGATGGTTAGATTGGAATAGCGGGAATAAAAGTAATTACAATTTTAAATTAATAATATGTTATCTAATTAATTAATATCAAAATATTAATTAAAAATAATTTAATAAATTTAAAAATTTATTAGCTATGAATATTATATAAGATAATGAAAAAAAAATATTAACTAATTAATTATTTTAATTAATTATAAAATATAACTTAACTTTTTAATTAATTAGTAAATTATTTGACCAATATAACTATTAGTTATTAGATAAACATATTAAATAATTAATTCTTAATGAGCTAATTAACCATAAATAAAAATTAATCAATTACTTAACTATTTAAGCAATAGATAATTTAAAGGTGTTCGTGGACCGGGTCGGGTCTTGGTAGTTGATATACTGTACCCGTACCCTAAAAATAAATGGGCAGAAAAAAAAATATATACCCTACACATTTAATTTCGGGTAGGGTCCGGGTCTGGGTACTTCAGTTAATAATATACTCATCGTGTCTATTTGAGCGGGTCTGGGTAGTAACTACCCGTATACTACCCGCTTAAGACCGGGTATGGATCCGGTACGGATCGGGTCTAGATCGGGTACTGATACTCGTATGCATATATTTCTTATAAACTTTATTAAACAGTTTATGGACAAACTATAAACTTTCCATTATAAAAAAACTCGCGTTCTAGTTAGTTGCACTCAGTCCAATAAAATTCTTTCAAAAGATATTCAAGCAGTAAACAACTAGGGTTAAGAAAATGAGTAAAATAAAAAAATTTAAAAAAGAGTAAACAGAGCGATTAGGGTTTTCACTAGGATAAAAATATATAGACCCTTCATCTATAAGTCTTATTAAAATTGATCCCTCAACTTTAATTTTTTTTATTTACTATTAGGTATTTCACCGGGTCCGGGTCTGGGTCCGGGTCCGGGTCCGGATTTGAAAACTCTTCCGGACCCTACCCATTAAAAGGTCGGGTATGGGTCGGGTCCAAGTCGGGTATGGGTATAAAGTATCCGGACCCATACCCGAAACTTTAATGGGTAATTTTTTTTACCCGTATACTATTTATTTTTTATCAGGTCCGGTTCGGGTCCGGATAGGGTTCGGGTAGGGTCCGGATCGGGTATTGGATATCGGGTGTTTTGGACGGCTTTAAGATAATGACTTAAATATATTAATTAGATTAATTAATAAGTTAATATAATAATCAAAATTAGATTTAAACTTTAACTAAGCTTGTTTCCACTTGGGAACAAGCTTGTTCCAGAGGGAGGGTGGAACAGCTATTCCACCCTTACTCCTTATTCCTAATCATGGAGAACTACAATTCTCGAGCTCCAAAAATAGTGTTTGGGTATAAGGAGGGGAATAAGGGCTTATTTCCCTCCTTATACCCGAACCAAACACTACCTAAGGGTTTTAGTTATTCAGAGTATGGTAATTCATATATATATATATATATATATATATATATATATATATATATATATACACACACATATAGAATGAGGCTACTATACTATCTATAGTACCGGAGCTCCAGTACTATAGTTGCTTTTTCGATCTTATGTTGTTCAAATCAACGATCCACACCGTTGAAACTGATCTAGGGTATGTGAAGTTCTTAGGAATAAAATTTTAGTTTTTTCCGATATCGTTTACTTAGTAAATAAATCATGTCAAAATGAACGGTGAAAATTGAATAATTCTTAAAATTTGAGTATAGGAGTTTTGAATTCAAGATCAAGAATGTTGACCTTCATCTATGTAGTTTAAAGTATTTTCTATCAAAATTTGAATAAATTTAGATTCTTCTCCACCGTTAAACTACAAACTCGCCATAATAACCATTGAAATTTGACAATTTTGAAACGGTTTGATCACAAAGTAAACTACGTCGAAAAATTATAAAATTTTATTCCTAAGAACTTCAAATATTCTAGATCAGTTTCAACGGTGTGGATCGTTGATTTAAACACCCTAAGATCGAAAAAGCGACTATAGTACCGGAGCCCCGGTACTATAGATAGTATAGGAGACTAGCTCTATATATATATATATATATATATATATAGAGAGAGAGATTGGGGGTGGGTGGGGGGGAGGGGAGGAGAGAGTTGAGATAGAATACTATCGGTTGCAAACGGGCTCCACTAATTTATTTTCAATGATGGAGCCTCAAAATTGATGATCGACACCGTTGAACATGATCAAGACTATTTAAACTATCTGTAAATAAAAAATTTCATTGATATTGTTTTCTTGTCCATCAGGTGGACACAAAAATGAATGGTTGAAAATGAATATACTTTAAAAAATGATGATAGGAGTCTTGTAATCAAGATCAAGAATATAAATCTTGTTTAAAATAGTTTAAATTTTCTAATCAAAATTCAATTGACTTGGATTTCTTTACGCTGTTAAATAAGCAAAAGCCTCATATCGACCATTAAAATTACAAATTTTGCAACCTTTTATTATTAGGCCAATAATGTCAAAAAGATTTGAAATTTCGTTTCTATATACTTTAAGTGGTATAGATCATGTTCAATGGTGCCGATAGTCGATTTGAAGACTCCACCATCAAAAACAAATCGGTAACAATAGAACCCGTTTGCTACCGATAGTATTCTAGTTCAACTCTCATGCAAACTTACAATAGGGGAGGTAAAAATGTATAAAACTTCTATGAACTATAGACAATTTTGATTCGACTATCCAATCTTTCAAAATTTTGATTTTAACATTGAACCATTCAAGTTCCGGGCCAATCGGTTTAATAGCTTGTTGGTGGGTTACTTGGGAGATTAGAAACGGTGCGATTTTCAGAATGATCAAGCCAGACCATTTCCTAGGAATCCGTAAGATTAAACAGCTTACGAATCAATGGGTGGAATTTCTTTCAGGAGATTAGGTTTTTTTTTTTTTTCTCTCGCCCCGTTCGAGGCCTGTGTTGCCTCGCGCCTGTAGCTTAGTTCACTTATCCAATGAATGAAGCGGGTAGCATGCTACCTTTTCCTCAAAAAAAAAAAAAAACATTACCATTCAATTTAAGTGATTTGGTGGCTCTTCGGATATAAAATGTAAACAAATTTCTTACTTTAATAAATTTATAGTTATATAAATTGCATAAAAGTATACTAAGTAAATTCATAAAGATAAATAACGCATTCAAATTACAAAATTAAAGAGTCATTAATAGGCTCAAATCAAATAGATTAAAAGGTTAAGTAGTAAAATCAAAACTTTTAAAGGTTATATAGTCAAATCCAAATGGATGATAGTTGAGGTAAATTTTATACATTTTTTACCCCATACCATATATTCAAGCTGAGTATGATTCTATGATTTAATATGTGACTAGCAAGAAGATATTAAACTCAAATTATCATTATTACAGGCATACAGTTTCTACTATAACAAGATGCTCGTTAATTATTAACAAGATTTAACATGTTAATTTAAGGGCGTAACTCGATAAGATAATTTTCTATCATCTGCAGCTCATGTCGGATTGTTGGTGCTAACTATTATCTCAAAAGCTCGAGCTGTTAGAAATACGCAAACAATTCACAAATTATTTTACGAATTTGAGGGAAAAACCGGCTTTTCGTTTTCGTTTTCCACCGAGGTGAGGAGGAAAATGAAAACTCACTTGGAAAACACGCGGCGCATGGCGTTCCTCTGCATCACGGTCCACGAGTTCATGTGAGAGCTCGTGGACATTGGACCACTCGCCCACTCCCTCTCTCTCTCTCATATATATATATATATATATATGTAGAGTCCGGCTATGGTGCTTATAAAAGCACCGAGCACTTGATACTTGTAAATTTTTTACCGTAGATCATACTATTCAACCAACCACTCACTCAACCCTAAGGTGCCCACATCATTCTAACCGCACATTCCTTAATCCAATGGCCAAAAATTTACAAGCACCAATAACTTGGTACTTTTAAAAGCATAGAAGCTCAATTCTATATATATATATATATATATAGAACTAGGCTAATATACTATTAATAGCACCAAGTCATTATTGCTACCAAGTTTTTGCCCATTGGATTAAGAGATGTGCGGTTAGGATGATGTGGGTCCCCTAGGGTTGAGTGAGTGAGTGGTTGGTTGAATAGTATAATCTAACGGGTGAAAATGATCAAAATGGTAGATCTAACGGTGAAAAACTTGGTAGCACCAAGTGCTTCGTGCTATTAATAGCATAGTAGCCGGACTCTCTCTCTCTCTCTATATATATATATATATATATATATATATATATATATATATAGTTGAGCTAGAATACTATCGATAGCAAACGGGCGCTTTTGCCACCCATTTGTTTTCGATGATAGAGCTTCCAAATGGACGATCGGTACCGTTGAATTTTATCTAGAGCATTTAAAGTATCTAGAAACCAAATTTCATACTTTTTTGACATTATTGGCCTAATGATCAAAGGGTTTCAAATTTTGTAATTTTAATGGTCGATATGAGACGTTTTCTTGTTTAATGGTGTAAAGACATCCAAATCAATTGAATTTTTGTTAGAAAATTCTTTAAACTATTTAAAACAAGATCTATACTCTTGATATTGATTAAAAAACTCCTATCATCACTTTTTAAAGGATATTTATTTTCAACCATTCATTTTTGTGTCCACTTGATGGACAAGAAAATAATATCGAAAAAGCATGAAATTTAGTTTCTAGATACTTTAAATGCTCTAGATCATGTTCAACGGTGCCGATCGTCCATTTAGAAGCTCCATCATTGAAAATAAATGGGTGACAAAAGTGCCCGTTTGCTATCGATAGTATTCTAGCTCAACTCTATATATATATATATATATAGTAGGGCTACTATACTCTTATGAGTATAGTCTCCTTTGCACTCATAAGTTTTCAGCCGTTAGATCTACCCCTTTGACCATTTTCATCCGTTAGATCATACTATTCAACCAACCACCTACTCAACCTAGGAGACCACTATCATCCTAACCGCACATCACTTCATCCAACGGCTGAAAACTTATGAATACAAAGAAGTCTATATTCATAAGAGTTCCGTAGCCCTAGCCTATATATATAAGAGAGAGAGACTAAAAAAATATTATACATATTATACATTTTTATTTATTAATATTATTTATTTTTATTATATATTATATGTTTATCAATTTATCATATTATATAATTTTGATATATTTAATTCATAAAATATAAATTATAAGAATCACAATATATATAGCTTAATAATTATTATAAATAAGTAATATATAAAATATATAATAAAAGAATAATTTGAGGGCTGAAAATTATTTTTCTTTTCCTATGAACCAAATACTAAAAGCTGTAAAACTTTTTTTTCGACGAATTTTTTTTTTCTACCGAATTTCTTTTTCCAGTTTTACGTAGAACCAAACAAGCCTTTAACGGAAAAAAGGTCACCTGACTTACACAGTCACGTGAATACAGTCCCTGCCGAAGAGTCCACGACTGTCTCGTGCTGTTAGAAACCGGATAGTCGGAATCATCATCATCGGCTGCGGCTGCGGCGGTGGCGGTGGCGGCGGCGGCGTCGATGGCCAAGACATTAGTGAGGGAGAGGTTGGAGGTGGTATTCACATCAGTCACATGAGCCTTTGTCCCTTAAAATAAACGACATCCCCAAAATTTCTAATGGCGGAAAGCCCAATGAAAAAAATTGAAAGGTAAACTAGTTAAATCAATTTTTTTTTAAAAAAAATGAGGTAGCTATTTCAAAGTAGGGCAAAGTTCAAGTTAGGTTTGTACGTTTTTACCTAAATTAAATTCAGCAGAACCTTACTTTTAGAGGGGGTTCCAGACTTCAAGCATTACAGATTGGATCCTAACTTTTGTACGCTTGGATCCAGGGGTATGGATAAAGAACCGAGAGGTTAGCGTACATCTTGTGGGGATACTATACTAGACAATACTCTATCAGGTTAGTTGGAATGATTGATGTACACCTGGATGGTTGGGTACATGTACATGTGACCAGAGAGGTACGACCCCCGTGGTACTAGTGAGGATGAATAATGCATGTCTAAATGGCTGGTTATATTATGACGAGATAATTTGGAGTAACATTTGGTGTTTAGATGTGAGAGGTTGAATTCCGAAGTAGAGTGATAGAATGTTGGTGTCAGCCTATTATATTATTACCATTATTTGTAGACCCAAACACGTCTTCATATTGCGCCTGGAAGATATATGTATCATTAAATATGAATCGACTAACTAATTATTAACTCCTTGAGATTATTTTCTAATCACCTGGGTTTTGTGCCCATATTCATTGGCGCATGAGAAGCATGAGCTTATATATATATATATTTCCCGAGCCTATCCTTGAGTTCTGTTTTGATTATTGATAGATGACATGTTGGACCTTGAGGTCCCTATCTTTGGTAGTATAGTCATAGTGGCAAAGATACTTTAAACCTGCAAACTAGGGAATTTGAGTCCAAATCAGGCCAAATTTCAAATTTTGCGACATATTCGTCGCACTCTAGGAAGGTCTGAGGTGTGACAGGTAGAAGTTGGTATTAGAGCACTTATTCATACGGAATTTCGTACTCCTCGATCATGTAGATACTACACTGGTTGGAAGCACGGTGTACATTGCAGAGATGCCGAGTGATGTCCTTCCACCTGCCACATCCCTGACCCCCGCGGTGATTTCAGGAGAATCTATACCCTACAGCCGAAGGGTTCCTTGTACTTCAATCTTTCCGTCATCTTGGTTCAGGAAGTTTTACATTGGCTATAAGAGGAGCATCGATCGAGCTTTTCGATCGGGCTAACCAAAAGAAGCAACAGGACCCTATGATCATTTGGGAGAATTCTTACATCATGCCCGCTACCATTCCTTAGGGAGTCGACGCTATGACGATTGTGATTTGGTTATATGAGACGGAGAAGGACTCCAGGGCGATCAGTGCATGGATATGGAGAAGATGAGATTTGCCGTCTATCATCTCTAGGGTGAGACATCGCATCGGTTGGAACCCGAATGGAGTCACATGCACATGATCGATGATCTTTACCGGTGCCAGTTATAATCGTAAAGCTAACATAATAAACTGTTCTCAAGGAATGTACTATTGTTATAGTGAATAAGGAGGTTATGTTTAATTACTTTCAACAACATATATAACATGCTCATTACAACATATACCTTTAGATCATGATAAATATAGAGACATAATCAACATTAGACATATCCAAGATATTCGAAGAGAAACATGCATGCTATTTCAACCAAGTATACAAGTAAATTTAAACGCTAGAATTCAAATAAATTGTTGTCGTGAAAAAAATACAGATTTACTTTCAGTATTAGATATACAACTATATGCTGGTAGAATAGGATTAAGTGAGATAAACAATGTTAGGCATACTCAAATATTCAAAGGTGAATGCATGCTATTTCAAACAAAGAAATACGATAAAGCTTAACAAGTGCAATTAACTTGAATGTAGAATAGGTACTCTTATTGTTAGATGTGTCTCGAAATTGATAATCGACTTCAGTTTTGGGACTCCGACTCGTCGACAGTTTCGTGGTGTGACTAATTTGAAAACTAAATTGTGAAGGAAAGGGTTTTCCCAGCAAAGGAATTTTCACTTAAATCTGTGTGTTATTCTATTTTCTGTTTGTGGTTTGTCTATTTTGTGTTCGTTATTTTCGTTTCTATTTTTGCGCTCATCGTAACACTTATAGTGAGAATAACAAGAACATAACTTTCAACTTCATTTTAGGAGATAAATTAGTAAACACAAATTTCAGACTAGCGTAAGCTAAACCTCCTTCAGATCGAGTGCCCACCTTAACTATGAAAAATCTCCTAAACCTTTATTTTGGAATAGGTTATATTCTTATTAAATTTTGTTAACTGTAACTAATATCAGTATCGACATGTTATTTACAACATTAATTTGTAAACAATAATAAAAATCTCTAAATTGCTCATTTTAGGTTTCATATTTGGAGACTATATATTTACGTAATGCCAAGATTAGTAAATTTTTACTCAAATCTTTTTAGACAAGCTTCCTAGTTCCTACTATATGTTAGAATAAGGGGTCGTACTTGGTTCAAGGTTCGTGATATTCTGAGAATGTTCTACATTTTATATTTGGAATGACAAATTTGTTACCCACTTATCAAGTCATTTGGGTTGCGAGGTTATTAAAAGCTAATATATTTTTATTTGTGGACTACTAATGATCTCTATCAAGCATGAAAATGATAATATATCCTAACTCATGATAATCTGGTACTTCTACCACTTACAAATCTACAATGATTCTATTATTTCACCAATATCTTTTATAACTGTCCAGCTTTAATTGAATATATAGTAATGATATGAATATTTTCAATAAAAAGATGAAGGATTACAGGAATATTCAAAACATACTTAGAATTAATCATTTAGAGCTTAAAATCTCAAGCTATCAACTAAACAAATCTATAAAAAATTATCAAATTTCGAAACTCACTAAAATACTGAGCTCTAGTTAAATTGGACAATCTTAAGTTGATTGATTTCTAATCAAACTTTTTTAACTAAAGGCTAAATTACAAAAAAAAACCCTGTAAATACCAACTTTTTTACTTTTCCTCCCTAACTTTTAAAAACCTACATTTTACTCCCTCAACGTTTCAAGTCGTTGCATTTAGCCCCCCTCGGTCAGGATTTCATCACTATTCCGTCAATTTCTTATAATTTATACCGAAAATGCCCCTCAAAATGACAGAAATATATTAAAATATTATTTATTTTCTTACAAAAGAAGTAAGTGCAATTTGATCATTTTGCCCTCTCTATTAACGTCGTACCTCTCTAAAAATATTTCTGAAATTTTAAGAGAGTAAAATATGAATTTTTAAAAGTCAGAGAGGAAAATAAAAAAATGAATATATACAAGGGGGTTTTCTATAATTTAGCCTTAACTAAATGTCCTACCAAGCAAAATAATGCGGCCTATATTTTGGATCTTATTTTATGATTATGTGTTGATATGACATGAAATTTTAAAACTATCGTTACCATATAAGAAATGATGAGTTCTTTAAATTCTACAATTTTTATATTTCTTATGTAAAAGATTATTATCAAGACAAATCAGTTTAAAACTAATATATAAAAGTTTAATGTCGAGTTGTTGAAAAAAGTGGCAGTCAACCGTGAAAGTTGACGCAGACACTGCTGTATACATTAAAAAAAAGTCAATTACAGAATCAAGGTGTACAAAGCTGTTACGACAAGCGCACAAATGGAAACAAAAATGGCGAACACAAAATAGACAAATTACAAATAGAAAAAAGAAGAACACACAGATTTACGTGAAAAATTTTTTGCAGGAAAAAACTACGGGTGAGAAAGGAGAAAACTTCACTGTCGAAAAAAAAGGAATACAAAGTTCGGAGTACAGTACGTCAATCTGTCGCCTCTAGGGCAAAACAAAGAAACGAATTCTTAACAATTTCTTAACGGGCTACGGGCTACGGGCTCGGGCCGACTCCGCTAAAGCACCACAAACCTTCATTTTTTTTTTCACAGTTTATTTTCCAAATTAGTCGCACCGCGAAACTATCGACGAGTCGGAGTTCCAAATCTGAAGTCGATTACTAATTTCGAGGCACATCTGCAGAAGCAATGGGAAATACAAACATTAGAAGAAGACTAAGGTTAGCATAATTAGCATCTTAGGAGGCTAATTTGCATAGCTCTGCTCCATTGGAGTATGACATTTTGATTCCAAAAAGCAAGCTAAGAATACAGCGAGTTGTGGCAATGTAGTCCCTGCAAGTATCGTCGAAAATACGGCGGTTGCGCTCCAACCAGATGCACCATGCAAAGCAAATAAAAACGGTGTTCCACTTTTTTCGACGTATCTTCGTCAGATGTGTTGACCAATCTGTCCATGAGTCGGCAATTCCGATAGGCGATGGCTGCAGCAAGGGGCGAGGAGAGGTTAAGATTGGACAACACCGACTTGGAATACGAGCATCGGAGGAAGAGGTGAGTGACATCTTCGCGAGCACCAAGACAGAGTTCGCACCTGGAAGTAAGCGAGCAACCGCAGCGACGAAGATTCTCTAGCGCGAGAATTCGATCTTTGATGACGGTGGAGAAGAGCCCATTGGAGTTCCATCTCCAGATGTATATATCAGATGCCGAGGTTAGCACAGGACGATTGTTCGATGTGCCTCGAAATCGGTAATCGACTTCAGTTCTGGGACTCCGACTCGTCGATAGTTTCGCTGTGCGACCAATTTGGAAAAGAATTTTGCGAAGGAAAATGGATGTTTGTGGTGGGTAGCGGAGGGCGCAGGCCGATAGGCGACAGATCGATTATCGTATTGACGAACTTTGTAGTCCCTTTTCCACATACTGAAGTTCTCTCCTCTCTCGCCCGTGGTTTTTCCCCGCAAAGGGCTTTCCACGTAAATTTGTGTGTTATTTATTTTTCATGTTTGTGGTTTGTTTACTTCACGTTCGTCATTTTCGTTTCTGTTTGTGCGCTCGTCGTAACAACGATAAATTCTTGTTGTGCATCAACGGAGGGATACGCTATAATTGGTAAAGTGATAGGACTTCCGCGCAACACCTCAGACACAGAAACAAATTTTACTAGCAGCAAAAGAGAATAGAGTTGAGAATTGAACCTTGAGAGGCACTCCAATCCTTTGTTTTAGAAGGCTACGAATTTTTGATTCAGCTAGAGCGAATTGTCGCATTTTTCCTCTGCTCTATCAGAAAAACAGATCCACTTGAGCCAGTGTTCAATAATTCGATCCGGATCCTGCGCATTCAGTTTGCTGCAAGATGTTAAAGCTCGCTGCACTGCAAGTAGTTTCTTGTGTAGATTGTGCCCCGACGAAGAGCAGTTGGTTCGTAACCACTTCATTAATGCTGCTAGCTGCAGCTCAACCAGTAGTTCTCGAAGCGAAAAATGTTGGGCTTAATTACTTTCGAGGTGCAACTTAAAAGAATCGCGCAATCGTCAGATGTCGCGTTGTCAACCGGACGACGAATACTAGTAGGATTTAAGGAGTTCTAATCTGTTGATACTAAACAAGGTCAAATTTGGAGGAGTCCCAAGCAGAGATTGTTTATATACTGTTAAATATAAAAATATATAAACACCATTTTCTAACAGCTTAAGCTTTTAGAGTACAACGGTTGTTTCACAAAGTATCAGAACAGAAGGTCCTGAGTTCGAGTCACGCCAGACTCCTAGCATTATTAATTTTCTCCCATTTAATTCAAGTCCACGTCATGAGCCTTGCAAAAAATCTCGAGCCCAGACGTTTTTATATAAACACCGGAGTGTTAAATATAAAAATATATAAACACTATTATAAACACCGGAGTGTTAAATATAAAAATATATAAACACCGTTTTCTAACAGCTTAAGCTTTTAGAGTACAACGGTTGTTTCACATATACGAATCCGTCTAGCTTTCGCCCGCAAATGCTCCTCAGCTTGCTTGTTGAAACACATTGAAGTTTGGTTTCTCGAAGACAAATGAAACTGCATGCATTCAAAATAGTTTAAATTACTAAAAATCCCTTTATAAATACTCTTTTTTTACTTTTTCTTCTTTACTTTTAAAAATCTATATTTTACCCCCTCAATATTTCAAGTTGTAGGATTTAGCCCCCCTCTGTCAGGGTTTCATCACTATTTCGTGTATTTTGTATAATTTATACCGAAAATATCCTTCAAAATGATAGAAATATATTAAAAAATTACTTTTTTCTTATAGAGAAGTCAGAGTAATTTGGTTATTTTGCCCTCTCCATTAGCGTCGTACCTCTCTGAAAACATTTCTGGAGTTTTAAGGGGGTAAAATATTGGTTTTTGAAAGTTAAGAAGGGAAAGTAAAAAAATAGGTATTTACAGAGAAATTTTCTATAATTTAGCCTTCAAAATAAGAGTCATTTTAATAACATTATACTTTCGAGCTCGAGATAGCCCGCGTACATTCCAACACAAATTTATCCTGGTATCCTTTAGCCATTAGTGGAAGACAACAACTGCACTTTAAGACTGAGACTACTAAGCTTCAACAGCAGCGTTGCAGGATTGGCTGCTCTGCTCACACACATTGTCCACGACATCGGATGGTAAGATGAAGGCACATGTCGAGTTTTTATAAAAAGGCTAAATTATAAAAAATCCCCTTGTAAATACTCGTTTTTCATTTTCCTTCTCTAACTTTTAAAAATTTATATTTTATTCCCTCAACATTTCAAGTTTGTTGCATTTAGCCCCCTTCCGTCAGGGTTCCTTCACTATTCCGTCCATTTTTTATAATTTATACTGAAAATACCCTTCAAATTTACATAAATATGTTAAAAAATTATTTTTTCTTACAGAAGAAGTGAGGGTAATTTGGTCATTTTGCCCTCTCCATTAACACCGTACTCTTCTGAAAATATTTCTGAAATTTTAAGGGGACAAAATATAAATTTTTGAAAGTCAGAGAAGAAAAATAAAAAAACGAGTATTTATAAAGGGGTTATTTTTTATAATTTAGCCTTATAAGAATATGAAATTGCATGTAAACCTAGGCCTCACATTATTTGACTCACATAATAGTCCTTTAGTCACTAATTAAATCTGTAATGCACAATGTGTTCCTAATGACTTTTCTCTCACAGTAGAAATTATTTTCTAGATCTAATTCACTTGGTTTGCACTTTGAAAATGTGGGGTGGCATACTCTATTTAAAGTAGTATCAAGGTTTTGTTAAAAAAAGATTTAATTGAACTTACATAAAAAAGGTTAAAGACTCAATCAAAACACGGATAAAAGATTATGACCATAATTGCAACAGTAAAAGATTAGGGACTCAAATGAAATTTTGGCAAAAGGTTAAGGATCTAATTGCATCAATTAGAAGATTAAGGACTCAATTAAAATATGGACTCACAAATAGGAACTAGGCTGGCAATCCAGCTCGTTGTTCGCGAACCAGCTCGTGTTCTGCTCGAAATGAGTTTGTGATCGATTGCTTGTTTAATAAATGAGCTGAATTTTTCACCACGCAATCTTAACGAGTCAGACACGAGCTGGGTCGGCTCGCGTTCGGCTTGATACACATATATATATATATATAGAGAGAGAGAACTAGGCTACTATCTTCTATATACTTATTATATATTAATTGGCACTTCCATCATATCAAGGAAAAGCTCCTGAGAGAGCCACATTACATCCAAGCCAATAAAAGGTTGCCACATATCCAATAAATATTTTGGACGCACCTATTGCACTGTAAATCGACTGTAAAATATGCATCAAAAATAAATTTCTGTAGTAAATAAATTATTTAAGTATTTTATATTATGTAGTTTATATTGTTATTATTTTACAGTGTTAATTATCAAATACTCTATTAATCATTTCATATTCTGTGCAGTAAATGAAGTATTAGTATGTACTAGACGTAAAAAAAGATTTTTTTCTTTCTGGTGGAATTATGAGTTTATCCTATAAAACGTTCTCGGCACCGGGTGTATATGTATACAAACACCGCATACTTAAAACCCTTTAACAGAGATTTTAAAAATAAATTTATTAAATATAATTTAAACTATTAGACTTAATAACTTAGATATATTTAATTAAGTTTTGATATTAGAATATTAGTGATTTATTATAAATTACGGTGTATGAGATATTAATATAAACCAGGTGCATATAATAGTCTTTTCTTTCTCCGATCAGTTTTAACAAAGTAAAACACCCCCAACCTATTCTTTAATTTGAAATAAATCATCCAACTTTAACTTTTTAGTTAAAAATTTTATTTACGTTTTAAAAACTATTAAGTTTAATTAAATTTTTAAATAAAAGATATTCGAATAATTTAACTTTACAATATTGAAGTTAAGAAAGTATTAATTAAATAAAGTTTTTTTTATAATGTACATAAGAATATTTTATAGAGTACAATATTTTTTTTTTTACAATACAATATATATATATATATATATATATATATATATATATATATATATATATATATATATATATATATAGAATTAGGCTGGAATACTATTAATAGTATTTGACGTTTTCTGCTATCGAGTTTTTAACCCTTGGATGAAAATTTGTAGGGTTAGGATGATAGTGGTCCCTTTTAGGGTTTTGTAGTGGTCTCTCTAGGATTGAGTGGGTGGTTAGTTGAATAGTATGATCTAAAGGATGAAATTGATCAAAGTGTAAATCTAACGGCTAAAAAATTAATAGTAAAAGAGCCCAAATACTATTAATAGTATTTCAGCTCAACTCTATATATATATATTTATATATAGAGTAAGGTTACTATACTATCGGTAGGACGGAGCTACTAAGATGTTTTCGATGATGTGGCTTTCGAATCGACGATCGGCTCTATTAGATTTGATCTATACTATTGAAAGGATTTGAAACCAAGTTTCATAATTTTTTGATATCATTTACCTATCAAACGAGTAGTCTAAATTTGAACGGCTAAAATAATTATCTCATAAAAAATAATAATAAAAAACTTGAATTTAAGATCAGAGATACTGATCTTACTCTAAATAGTGAAGAAAATATTCTATAAAAATTTCATCGAATTTGGATTGTTTTAAACCGTTAAATTCACAAACGCATCACATCGGCTATTAAAATTGTCAATTTTAAAACTTTTTGATCACTAGTCAAATAAAAAAAATATAAAATTTGGTTTCTAAATATTTCCAATAGCGTAAATCATGTCTAATAGAGCCGATCGTCGATTCAGAAGCTGCATATTGAAAACAACTTGATAGCACGGAGGCCTCCGTACTACCAATAGGATAGTAGCCGAACTCATATATATATATATATATATATAGACTGAGAGAGAGAGAGAGAGAGAGAGAGAGAGAGAGAGAGAGAGAGAGAGAGAGAGAGAGAGAGAGAGAGAGTTGAGCTAGAATACTATCGATAGCAAACGGGCACTTTTGCCACCCATTTGTTTTCGATGATGGAGCTTCCAAATCGACGATCGGCACCGTTGAACATGATCTAGAGCATTTAAAGTATCTAGAAACTAAATTTCATGCTTTTTCGACATCATTGGCCTAATGATCAAAGAGTTTCAAATTTTGTAATTTTAATGGTCGATATGAGACGTTTTCTTGTTTAATGGTGTAAAGATATCCAAATCAATTGAATTTTTGTTAGAAAATTTTTTAAACTATTTAAAATAAGATCTATACTCTTGATCTTGATTACAAAACTCCTATCATCACTAACCATTCATTTTTGTGTCCACTTGATGGACAAGAAAAAATAATATCGAAAAAGCATGAAATTTAGTTTCTAGATACTTTAAATGCTCTAGATCACGTTCAATGATACCGATTGTCGATTTGGAAGCTCCATCATCGAAAACAAATGGGTGGCAAAAGTGTCCGTTTGCTATCGATAGTATTCTAGCTCAACTCTATATATATATATATATTAGGCTACTATACTATTAATAGTACGAAGTGTTTGGTGTTATTAAATTTTCGGCCCCTTAATGAAAGGATATGCGGTTATGATGAAAGTGGTTCTCGATTAGGATGATAATGATCTCCTAGGATTGAGTGAGTGGTTGATTGAATAATATGATCTAACGAGTGAAAATAGTCAACCAGTACCCATGGAGCGCTTGCCCAGGCACGAACCTGTTGCAGCTCAGGGAGAAATTCATACACATGGGTATCCGAGCATGGCCCATAAACATTAGTTAGTAGGAAAGGTTGCCTTGATTATGTATTTTTATCAAATCAAATCTTTTATTATGTATTTTTTATCAAATCTTTTGATTTTTAATGAGAAAATTACTTACTAATAAAGAATAAAGGATTTTAAACTGTGCCATCGACACGAAAATTTTATTGTGCCGATATCTTGTTGGCACGATACGGCACGGTAGATACGGTCCGTGCCGATGGACACTTAAATCCTTAAATCCCACACAGTTAGCAGACCGCCTGAACGTCCACGCGAGATTGTTTATATACAAATCCGTCTAGCTTTCGTCCACAAAGCTAGGTCCACGAGGTTTAATGTTGAGTTTTTATGAGAACATGAAATTGCATGTAAACCTAGGCCTCACATTATTTGACTCACATAATAGTCCTTTAGTCACTGAATCTCTAATGCACAATGTGTTCCTAATTAATGACTTTTCTCTCACAGTAGAAATTATTTTCCAAATCTATTTCACTTGGTTTTCACTTTGAAAATGTGGTGTGGCATACTCTATTTGAAGTACTATCAAGGTTTTGTTAAAAATAGACTTAATTGAACTTATTAAGAAAAGGTTAAAGACTCGATCAAAACACGGATAAAAGATTAATTATGACCCTAATTGCAACAGGTAAAAGATTAGGGACTCGAATGAAATTTTGGCAAAAGGTTAAGGATATAATTGCATCAATTAGAAGATTAAGGACTCAATTAAAATATGGACTCACAAATAGGAACTAGGGTTGGTAATCCACCATGCTGTTTGCGAGCCAGCTCGCGTTCGGCTCGTAATGAGTTCGAGATCGATCGCTCGTTTAATAAATGAGCTGAATATTTCAACTCGACACGAGCTGGGCCAGCTAGCTCGTGTTCGGCTCGATACATATATATAGCTTTTCGGCCCTTGGATAAATAGAATGATAGTGGTCCCCTAGGGTTGAGTGGGTGGTTGGTTGAATAGTATGATCTAACGGGTTGGAAATGGTCAAATGGGTAGTTCTAACGGCGAAAAACTTGGTAGCACCAAATACTTGGTGCTATTGATTTATAGAGTGTGGCTACTATGCTATCATATAGTGAAAAGATTTGAAATTTGATTTTTAGATATTTCAAGTGGTATAGATCTTATTTAACAGTCCCGATCGTCGATTTGGAGGCTCCATCATCGAAAACAAAAGGGTGGAACGGAGCTCATTTACTACTGAAAGCATTGCACATTGCAGCTCAATTCTCTCTCTCTTTATATATATATATATATATATATACATATACATATATATATATATATATATACATATACATATATATATATATATATATATACATATACATATATATATATATATATATATATATACATATACATATATATATATATATATACATATACATATATATATATATATATATATACATATACATATATATATATATATATACATATACATATACATATATATATATATATATATATATACATATACATATATATATATATATATATACATATACATATATATATATATATACATATACATATATATATATATATATATATACATATACATATACATATATATATATACATATACATATATATATATATATTATATGTATATATATATATATATATATATATATATATATATATATACATATATAATTATATATACATATACATATATAATTATATATATATATATATATATATATATATATATATATATATATAGAGCTTGACTGGGCTACTATCGGTAGTAAACCGTCCCGTTTACTACCGATTTGTTTTCGATGCTGGAGCTTCCAAATTGACGATCGGCACCGTTGAACATGATCTAGACCATTTAAACTATATACAAATCAAATTTTATGCTTTTTTGATATCATTAACCAAACGATCAAAGGGTTACAAAATCTGTAATTTTAATGGCCGATATGGTGTGTTTGCTCGTTTAACGGTATAGAAGAATCCAAATCAACTAAATTTTTGTTAGAAAATTCTTTGAACTATTTAAAATAAGATCTGTACTCTTGATCTTGATTACAAGACTTCTATCATCACTTTTTATAGGATATTCATTTTCAGCCATTCATTTTCTGTTCACTTGATGGACAAGAGAACAATATCGAAAAAGCGTGAAATTTGATTTCCAGATAGTTTGAATGGTCTAGATCATGTTCAACGGTGCCGATCGTCGATTTGGAAGCTCCAGCATCGAAAACAAATCGGTAGTAAACCGCTCGGTTTACTACCGATAGTATTCTAGCAAAACTCATATATATATATATATAGTGCAGCTAGAATACTATTGATTGTATGGGAATACTGTTTATTATCAACTTTGTGACTATTAGATGCCTCGGGTTCAGTAGTGGTTGGTGGAATAATAATAATCCAAGAGCACAAAGTTAATAGTAACTAGTAAAAGCACCCGTGCGTTGCGACAGGTCGATTCCGTAGAAATAAATAAATAAATAAAACTGAAGAAAAAAGAAATATGGCAAAAAAAAATAAAAAAAAGTCAAAGAACTAAAAAGAATAAAAATAGAAGAATTTAAAGAAAAAGCAGCTGCCGTTGTAGTAAAACTATAAAAATAAAAATATAAGAAAAATTAAAAAAAAGAATAAAAGTAAAACCATAAGAATAATAAATTATATTTATAGTAACAATAAAGTTTGAATAATAAAATATGATATGCTTCATAGTTTGAGTCAAAGATTACAAATAATTAAAGTTTGAGATTAAAGTGTCACGTGCCTCATAGTTTGAACCAGAAATTATTGAAGTTCGAGGACTAAAGTGTCGCATTTCTTATAGTAGAGGACCAAAAGCGTAATTTATCTTTTTTATGTTATTTCAAACTAAAACAGAATCGAGAATCAATTGATTTTGTTCAATTAATAATTTCATTCGAGCAAAAAAATCTGTTAAACAACCTAATAAATTTTAGAATACCTAATTAAAATTTAAAATTGACCAATTATATTTTAGACATCTCAGGAGATTTTTGATGTGAAATTGATCACTCATCAGGCTATAAATATGGCATTGAAGTTTGATATTAAAATCAAAATAAAACTGTATAGAATCCTGATCTATAGACATTTTTGAATCATCTATCTAACCTTTCGAAATAACTAACCTTTCAAAATTTTGTTTTTACTATCCAATCTTTCAATATATTAGATTTGAGTCGTTCAATAGTACTTAGACTTTGAAATTTCAATAGGCCGTTTGTCTCTATAGATTTAGGTAGTATACTTCATGTAATTCTTATAATTATTTATTAAAACGAGTAATTTGCTTAGACTCTATCAATCTCTCTTTCATTTTTTATTGTACAATCTATATCTAAGTGCTCAATACTATAAAACTAAAATTTATATTTAATACATATAATTTAAACTATTTAAAAGCTATATCTAAAAAATTATATATATTTTTATTTTTTTATAATGAGGGAGAAGAGAATTAAATTGGATTAAAAAAATCGCCCAATCTCACTCCTTTTTGCGACTCTATCCAAATAAGTGGAGAGGGAGAACATTTAAATGAAGAAAAAAAATAAAGAAGTGGTCGAGCTGGGAGCCACTCCCAAAAGAGAGTGGCGGCTGTGTTTGAGAGGGGTGAAAAAACAAAAGGAAAAGAATTAGGGTTAGAAAGAGGAAAAGTTAAAAGATGTTATCCTTTAGAACTGGATCCAAGGGTTGAAATTTTAAATATAAATGGAACTCTTTATAAGTAAGCTGGGCTTTATTTTTAAATTGGGCTAAAAATTCAAAAATAATAATCTGTATAATATATTTATATATAAATATAATTATATATTTATTTTTATATATAAATATAATATATAAAAATTATATTAATATAAAATAAATCTAATCGAGCTGTTATCGAGCCGAACACGAGCGAGCTGACCTCAGCTCGTGTTCGGCTCGTTTACTAAACGAGCGAGCCGATCTCGAGCTCATTTCGAGCCGAACACGAGCTGGCTCGCGAACGGCGAGCTGGATTGCCAGCCCTAAGTGCACCCAGCACAACCAGCAGCAGTCCACCCAGCACGACAACATACAACACACTGCCACATGCATCAACAAATAGAACAGATGGAATCACCAGAAACACTGCAATACAGAAGGAGAAATAAGATATTTTCAAACCTAAAATTTTCTGTCACAGCATCAGAAAAAGAAATGCAACACTTGCAGGAACCGAGAGCGAAAAATGCAAGAGGAAAGAGTTTGAAACCGCGTGGCCAAATTACTACATCATATGGCACAATCTACATCTAGTAGCAAAGATTGCAGCGACATTAATGGATCAACACAACACAATTACCCCAAATGTACAATTATCCAAAACTCAAGTATTAGTACGAATTTGTTTGCCCTAAATCCAAAGAGAAACTTGCAACTCAAAATAAATACACAACACATTTAATTCTAAGAACAAACAAAATCAGCAATATGTAGCTGGCTCAGTTCTATCCATCCACACACTATGCCCAAAAAGTTTGTAAATGGCTTCCTGCTGTGCAAGCCATCCAAATATTGCTGATGAAAGATATATGCTTCAACAAATTAATCATTTCTTCAATTTCAGCAATTGTCCAAATGGGCAAGATCATCATAGCAAAAAAAATAATAATAATGGCACATTAGTTCCTGATGTATGGGAAACAACAAAAGAGTATTTGCATATAACTACGAAGTAGGAGAACTTAAAAACTTAATTCTAGTGATCTTAGATGCAAACAATATGGAAAGAGTCACATAAAGTATGAAAAAAAAAGAAGTAATTAATCTCTGAGAGTTTATGGAATTTTCTTAATTTATCGAGAAGGTGCAAAGTAAACTTTTTTTGTCTAAGAGAAAGATCTAAGTTCATTTATTTTTTAGAAATAAAATCAGGTAGAAATACGAACCAACTCAGCTCCGAACATAAAATTTTGAGTACCAACCATCAAACCATTAGCTAATGGAATTTTTCAGACAATAATAGGCGGAAGACACCGAAGTAGCAGCAGGCCGGGCAGAGAAAGAGAGGAAATAAAATTAACAAACGGCACACATAACAGAGAAGAGACCGACAATATAATTCAATCAAAATTTTATATGCCATCGTTCATGCCACACTCAATCACATTCCTAATAAAATATAAAGTGTCCAAATGCTTACATGAAAAAAACCACTAATTTTAGCTTCCCAAAAAAGGGAAAAAAGGCCACTACGGCACATGGTTACTATAAAAAGAAAAAAAATATATACAGGAAATGCAATTAGCAGCTTGTATAAGGAACAAATTAATGCTAATTTTTTAATGATATAATCAGAGCATGGATTTTCTACTTATATTAAAAAACTGCATGCAAATATATTTTTGTGAAGATTGCATGCAAATATATTTGTATCTTATTCTTTAAGCTAAGTTTTCATTATATCTAAAGCAGCTCTGGGGCAAAACAAAGCACCTCATAGTTAACCATAGAAATTAAGGAACAATTTGAAGGCACACCCCACCAAAACACCTTAGCCGTAAAATGTAATTTTTATATTTCCATAAGAAAGGCAGGATAATAGAAGTACTTTTTTTTTTTAAAGAAGAGGGAAACATAGGGCAGTATTCATAACAAAGTCACTGGACAGAAAAACCAAAAGCCACACATAATAGAAAAGAGGTAAAAAAAAAAAAGTACCCGCAAAGCAAAATCGGAGTAAATATTTTCAAAACACAGGTGAAGAACTATTGGCTCAGTTTGGCTCGTTGTATCCACACATTAACGATAATCCGGTAGCAATTAATCGCAAAATAGGGACAAATATTTGACAGCTTGCACAGGCTGCAGAGATTGCCATTGGGCCAGTCGATCTGCCATGCCTCAGCAGATCAGATTTAACAAAGTAATGCTATACCAAAACCGCCCCCTCTAAATCCAAAGCTTACTTACCCCATATTTCTAAACGCAAATGAATGGCGCTAACCGAAAATTCCATTTTTAAATAAGCAATATTGCTTATACACTTAAAAAACCCACGGAAAGTCAAAAAATGGATAAAGTATCTATATTTTTTTTCTTTTCTTATGTACAGCAAGCGAAGCATCTTTTATCAAAACCAAAAGGGGAAGGAAAATTAGAGCATTGGTTTATGCATTTCCAATCATAAATGAACGGCGCACGCTTAAGAAAAAAATAATTTTAAATAAGCAACATTGCTTGTACACTCTAAAAGCCCTAGGGGTAGTTATAAGGCAGATAAAATAGCTATACCTTTTTTTTGGTGTAGAGCTAGTTTCAGAAAAGAGAAGGGGGACTAAATCAGCAAAGTGAAAAAGCCGGAAAAGCCACCGCATAAAGGCCCAAACGATTTTATTCACCGGATGCAAACCCCTGCCATAGGAAGAGAGCCAACATCATCGCCGCCGCAAAACCGAGCAAAACCACAACGTTTTTTCTTTCTTAAAAAGCAATTTTGTTCGGAAACGATTTTCTAAATCCAAAGGAAACTGCAACTGAAACCAGAAGGGCAGCAGTACGCAGCAAGCAAAGCATAGCAGCAACAATTAGAATTTCACAGTTGAGCAAAACCAGAATCAATGTACGAAAAGCAGTAACAAACAAAAGCAACTGGCAACTAAAGCCAAAGCTATAATGTGCGCTACCTACACTATTTCATCGCCCCTTTACATAAAACTAACGACCTGCATATAACTAAAGAAAGCATAGCTAGCAACCCGAAAAAAAAAGCCAAAGAAGAAAAAAAAAGAAGAAGCCAAAACAGGTCTTCGTAGAAACCCCCGGACTGACAGGGCTAGAGAAAGTGGAGGTAGGTAAAACCAAAAAAAAAAAAAAGAGCTAAGACATGCAGTCAAAGCCCAAGAAAGTATCAAGGTTCATAACCAGGTGGTGCCACGGGCCCCCCATCCGAATTGACAGCGCCGCTATTTTCGGCGGCCGCAACAGCATGCTGCCGATCAATCAGCTCATGAAATTCGGCAGCTAACTTTTCAGCCTGCCCCGCTCAGCAACATATCGATCCTTCTCAGCCAAGAGGTCGTTGTAGTACCCCCGAAGTAGATTATAATCGTTTTTCAGGCGCTTATATTTTTTCCTAGCCACGCAACGGTCTGTGGAAACCCGGCCATACAAATTTTTTTTAAAAAAAATTATCTTCAAAATTGAAGTCGTTAACTTCAAAGGAAAGCTCATCGCGCAACTTTCCAACAGACCGTCGTGCAGCATCTTCTTCGGCCTGATCAATATTACAACATGGCATACTCCAAGTCCTCACAGCCTCTGTCCCACTGTCACCTCTAAGTAACTCAACCTCAGTATAAACACTAATCATGCCATCTTCATCCTCAAGCGGAACACCGTACATCGGTGCCGGCAGAGAATACCGCTGGCATACTTCACGAAACAATTCACGAAAACAAATCGTAATAACTACCGGCGCCATAACAGTATCCTAACCGGGCACTAAACATCAAGAACATACAATCAATACACAGGACAGGCTCGCATTGATGGCCGAAAAGACGACGCGGCCAGAAGTCCTAAAGCACCCGCGGGATGCGGAGAGGCCCCCAAGGCCCTTCAGGTCGCCAATTCATAGGATTATAAATTATATTATTATATAGATAGATTATTATTTATATGCTATCAATAGTATATTAGCTCAACTATATATATAGTCCGGCTATGGTACTTTGAAAAGTACCAAGTATTTGGTGATTGTAAATTTTTCACCGTTAGATCTATCTTTTTGATCATTTTCACATGTCAGTTCATACTATTCAACCAACCACCTACTCAACCCTATGAGACCACTATCATTCTAACCGCACATCCCTTAATCTAAGGATCGAAAATCTACAAGCACCAATACTTTGGTATTTTTAAAAATATTGGAGCTCAATTATATATGGCCAATTTGCATAAAGAATCCACAAGTTTTGAGCTTTTGCAAAATTGGGCCGCCTTTCATGATTTTGCAGATTCGGATCGGATTTTTAAAAAACTGACGAAAATACCCTTATTCCTTTCTCTCTCTCTCTCTCTCTCTCTCTCTCTCTCTCTCTCTCTCTCTCTCTCTTTTTTCTTCGTTCTTTTTTTTTTCTCTCCGACCCTCATCGCCTCCTACACCGCCTTCGCGGCCCTCGGCGACGGTAACGAGGGCGGCGCCACCTCCTTTCCTCCATCTCCTCCTCCGCCGGCGCCGGCGGCCCTCGACGACGGTAATGAGGGCGGCGCCGCCTCTTCTTCCTCCGCCTCCGCCTCCGCCGGCGCCGGAGAAGGAGAACTCGGAGTGGGCCCCGGTGAGGGTGGAGCAGACGGAGACGATGAGATCGTTGCCGAGGAGGTGCTCGCCGCCCGTGAGGGTGAGGAAAAAAGACGCGCCCATCTCCAAGGAGCGAATAAAGATGCAGAGGGTAGAAAAAAGATTAAAAAGTAAAAAAAATAATTTTTTTTCCTTATAAAGACCGTTATATATCGTTGGTGCTACTGGAAAGGCTAAGAATCAGAGAACAAGGAAGAAGAAGATGAGGTTACACTGTTAAAATAAAGTTGCACTGTTTTATAAAAAAATTACACTGTTTAAGATGAACCTTGCACTCTTTGAGATAAAAATTACACTTTTTGAAACAAAAGTTGCATTCTTTCGACAAAAATTACACTTTCAGAGAAAATTGCACCCTACCTTCCATGTCGACCATCCTCACCAATGCGAGCCTATCCACCTCGCGTGCCGCGTCGGAGCACCGAAACTCGGAGATGACCCACCTTCCCCGCGCGAGGCTCGCTCTATTTCCACACGTCGGCGGAGCGGAGGGGGTCGGAGAAGTCGAATAGGAAGGACTCGGATGTGGGCACCTTGCGGCCGCTGTACTTGACGATCTTGTTGAACATGGCGCCAGTGTCGGCGCCGGCGGTGGCGACGGTGGTGGTGGCGGCGCCGCCACGTGGGAATAGGGCGAGCCTCACACGGGTGATGTAGGTCGTCTCCGAGTTTCGGCGCTCCGACGCAGCGCGCAGGGTGGAGAGGCTCGCATTGGTGAGGATGGTCGCCATGGAAGGTAGGGAGCAATTTTCTCTGAAACAGTATAATTTTTATCGAAAGAGTGCAACTTTTGTTTCAAATAGTATAATTTTTATCTCAAAGAGTGCAACGTTTATCTTAAACAGTGTAATTTTTTTGTTAAATAGTGCAACTTTATTTCAACACTGCAACCTTCATCTTCTTCTTCCTTTTTCTTTGATTCTTAGCCTTTTCCGTAGCAGTAACGCTATATAATGGTCTTTCAAAGAGAAAAAAAAAATTCTTTATTTTTTTTACTTTTTATTTTTTTTCTACCCTCTGCATCTTTGTTCGCTCCTTGGAGATGGGCGCGTCTTTTTTCCTCATCCTCACGGGCGGCTAGCACCTCTTTGGCAACGACCTCATCACATCCGTCCGCTCCGTCCTCACCCGGGCCCGCTGCGAGTTCTCCTTCTGCGGCGGAGGAGGAGGCGGAGGCGGAGGAAGAAGAGGCGGCGCCGTCCTCGTTACCGTCGCCGAGGGCCGCCAGCATCGATGGAGGAGGAGATGGAGGAAGAGGAGGTGGCGCCGCCCTCGTTACCGTCGCCGAGGGCCACGGAGGCAGTGGAGGAGGCGATGAGGGTCGGAGAGAAAAAAAAAGAACGAAGAAAAAAAAAGAAGAGAGAGAAAGGAATAAGGATATTTTCGTCAGTTTTCTGAAAATCCGGCCCAAATCTGCAAAATCGAAAAAGTCGGTTCAGTTTTGCAAAAGCTCAAAACTTCTGAAATTTTTTTTATGCAAATTGGCCATTATATATACACACACAATTTGGATTTTAGGCCAATCGAAATGTAAAGAGACCTATATTTTATGAATTTTAATTATTAGATTAATATTCTAATTTTCTAATTTTTTAATATTACTTTCAATTTTTAACCCACTATTAGCGCTGATAATATAACTTGCTGTTAGTGAGCGAGCTCGTATTCGGCTCGTTCATAAACAAGCTGAACACGAGCCGAATTTTTCAGTTCAATATTTTAACAAGACAGCTTGTGTTTGGCTCATTCAATAAATAAGTTGAATTCAAGCCGACCATGACTCATGTTGGGCTTGTTTAATAAACATGCTGAAAACTGATCAGCACGCTCGTGTTGGGCTCGTTGACATCCCTCTCAAAAGTGACCTGACATCCCTAAAAGTAACCTCCTACCCGATTTACTCAATTTTCAATTATTAATTTTGTCTCTTAATTTTCTCTAACACATTTTAGACCAGCTGTTCTCAACCATGTAACGGGCTAACCGAATTCCTCGCCGCTCGCTGCTTCACTCCGTGTGGGCAGCCAGCCACCGTGCTCCGCCCGTCTGCCCCTCCGACGAAATCTCCTTTTCCTGCTGCTGTAAGATTACATTCTTTTTTTCAAAAAAATAATAATTACCTCAGATCCCAACATTTGATCATATAAATTATTATTTTTTAAAAAAATTGTTATTCTATTTTTTTTCTTTCATTTGTTTTGATTCCAATTTCTATTGTCACCAAAAATGTCTTATTCCAAGAACCAAGAATTGCAAGAATTTCAAAATTGGCCACATTTCAGGTTAGTTCTGTGTGTTTTTGCCGTTTTTTTTAATTAGCATTGAAATGTGAATAGCACCTGAAAATATTGTTCTTGTTATATAGCTTTTGGGTTTTGCCTTCAGTAGTTAGTATGTTTATTAATCAGGAGAAGTCTCAAACTTGTGAGAAGGTTGAGATTTGGGGGATTTTGGGTTCTGGTTACCTGCTGCTACATTATAGTGTAGAAAAAAGATTTTGCAGATTATAAACCTAGAAGTTTATTGTGGTAAACTAGTCCACTTTGAGGGCATGTTTGGTTCACCTATTTTAGACTACGGAATCGGAATGTGATTCATTGATTCCGATAGTTATTGTTTGTTTTACGGGAATCGGATTCCGATTCTTATTCCACTCTGGAACAGGAATGACCTAATCCATTTATGGCCCAATCTGGCTTTGAATCCCGGATTGGCCCATTCCAAAGTAAACTATTCAAAATCCTCTCTCATAAACACCTCCTCCTCCTCTCTCTTAATCAAAACCCTCCCTCAAAATACTAGATTCTCATTCCGATTTTCATTCCAATAATGAACCAAACATTTTAGGATGATTCGTCATTCCATTTCCCATTCCGAAACAATCCAATTCCATTTATGAACCAAACATGCCCTAAATGCTCTTGAGCCAGTTGCATTTGGCATGCGAGAAGTGAAAACTATAAGATCGGTGTTCTTACTTACCTAAACTTTGATCTGTTTTGCTTCGACTATCCAATCTGTTAATTAAGGTATTAATTCTGGTACCCACTTTTTAAATTTCGTTGATTTACGCAATTGAAGGCTCTTCCTTTACAAATTTAGGCCCATTACTTTAATTAAATTGGTAAGTCGCATAAATTATATGAGTGCATTAATCAAGTCCCTTACAGTATAAGACACGTTCAAATTTATTTAACGGCTCAAATCAAGTAAATTAAAAGATTTGGTAGCAAAATCAAAATTTCTGAAGGCGGTTAGATCAAAAGGGGTCTTAGCTTAGATAAGTTCCATACATTTTTACCTAATGCATAAATACTCGACATCTATTGTGGAGAAATGCCTCTAGGCCTGTCGTTACAATATTTCATGCTAGGCGAAAGCATACCGGCCGGTTGGTGAACCAAAGCATAGTTAAGTATCCTGAAATGCTTAAAGAGTTCTTATCCTTTACTCAACCATGAGTCTTTGAAATGATTGTAATGATAAAATTTTCTCCAACGCATGATTCCACATTCTATTTGTAGGTACTCTGGTACTATTCTCATTTCTCGTTGGCCATATGCTATTTATGATGTATAAATTATAAGGGACATAAAATGGCAATTGCCAGAATAACTCTGCATCATCGTCATGAAGCGATTTCTATCTGTTAGATAAAGGGGTAGTAAATTGGTTTATTGTCCTTGAAGTAAGGTTCCAAAGCCTGACTGAATCGTGGGCGGTGTCAATATACTAATGACGGACTTCTCAAACCGTGGGCAGTGTCAATATACTAATGACAGACTTCTTTGTTTGAGAAGTATTTCAATGAGTGTGGTGATGCCAACCTTGATGTTTTATTGGTTGTTTACTATCGCGTCCCTTGGTAACTTTTTTTTTCCCCTTAAAAATGATACCATCTTGGTTGTTCTTTTTGTAGCAATTTCTTCCACATATCATGCTATTCCACATCTTTTTGTTGAGTGGCACTTGATGAGCAATTCAAAATTGTTTGAGTATGCTTAAAACTTTGGAAGATTGTCGGCATCAGAGAACTTTATCAACAACTACTAATTTACTTAAGTTTCTAAGTCGTTTCCTCTCTTCATATGTCTATGTTTCTGACTGTGACTACTTTGTTCTTTGGACTGATTTAGTTGCTTTAACTTTTCTTTTATTTTTATCTCATTTGCCTTTTCTTCCTGGTAGTTAACCAGCGGCCATTAACAGATTGCAAGGATGAGTGCTGGTGACAGCATCAGAGCTCATGCAGTAGAAATAGATGAGCTGGTGTCTTCCATGAGAAGGAAACTAGACTATTACTGTTCGCAAGGAGAGACGCATTTCATAGGAACTACATTATGCACGATCTACAAAGTCCCGCAACATATTCGTGAAGTTGAGAGGCATGCCTACGAGCCGATTGTTCTGTCAATTGGTCCATATCACCATGGAAATCCAGCCCTACAAGCCTTTGAGAAGGAAAAGTGGAACTGTCTAGATTACATTCTTAAACTGAACCCTGAAATAGATTTGCATTGTTACCTAAAGGTAATTGCAAGATTGGCGAATCAAGTAAGAAACTGTTATACAGAGGACATAAAAATTGACGGAAAGAAGTTTCTACAGATGCTCTTGCTTGATGGATGCTTCATACTTGTTAGTCTCCATGGGACGGCAGAAATAATACCACCCCGACAGGAAGTATATGGGAGAAACGTGAACATTAATAAAATAACAGAGAAAGACGGAATAGAACAGAAGGGAGTAAGTCTGGGTCGCAACATAAATGAGGAAGCAATCTCAGAAAACAGCATGCCCAAGAATGCAGATACAAATAAGGAGAATCTGGTGCTTGAGGTGGAACCGGGCCAGACCACTTCTATCTTAAAAGGCACTCAAGATAATAAACCAGAGTGTGAGAAGCAAGATCAATACCAGGAAAGCTGTGTCTTGATTGGACTGTGGTATGACAGTTTTGTTGCTCATGACCTACTTCTATTAGAGAATCAAATTCCTTTCTTCATTGTCAAAAGTATATATGAGTTAGTTGCAGGTAAAGATGCAGCATTTGCACCAGTGACAAACAACATAGCTAATTATGTGGAACGTATTGTGCGCTACCATCCAACAGCAATCCAAGAATCAGAAAGACCAAAAGATTTTCATCATTTGCTCCACTTGTGTCATATGTACTTTAAACCTAGTCAGAAGCTGGAGGAAGACCATCAATATCAGGTGAGGCCTCATATTTTCCAACATTTTCTTCAATTAGGCCGCAAATATCTTAAATTTGGTCACCAGCAGGAGGAAAACATGCAAAACTTAACAATCAACAAGCAGATGGATTGCTTACAATCTGCTCAGGAGCGTTGGCATCGGGCAGTGCAATACTATGAAGCAGGAATTGAATTTACAAGAAAGGAGTTTAACAAATGTAATCCTCATTCTCTATTGGACATTGAATTCGGCAACGGTGTATTGGATATTCCATGTTTGCCTATTGACGAGCACACTAGTTGTCTTTTCAGAAATTTTATTGCATTTGAGCAGACATGCCCTCAATTCGGCAATGACTTTACTGCTTATGTTGTTTTCATGTCTCAGTTTATGAGCATGCCAGAGGATGTCACACTGCTTGCTCAGCGAGGCATCATTGAGCATCAACTGCGTAGTGACAAAGAGGTGTCAACTCTATTCACCAAGCTCGTTAAAGACGTGGTCTTTGATTTTGGTGGTAATTACTATCTAAAATCCATCTTTAGGGCAATGGAAGCATATTATCAAAGTCGTCTCAATATGTGGATGGCGTGGTTGAGGCACAACCACTTCAGCAATCCATGGTTGGCCTTAGCAGCCTTAGCTGCGGCAATCATGCTTTTCTGCACTATCTTGCAAACACTGATTGCTGTATATTCCTACATGAAACCACCAGAGGACAATTCCAGTTCATTAGATTGACTATCCAATCCATCAGAAGGCCACTTCAGCTGGTAAGCTTTTATTTATATATATATATATACACATACATAGAGTAGGGCTAGGGTGCTTCTAATAGCACCAAGCATTTGGTGCTACCAAGTTTTTCACCATTAGATCTATCCCTTTGACCATTTTCACCTGTTAGATCATGCTAGTCAACCAACCACCCACTAAACCCTAGGGGGATCACTATCATCCTAATCATACAATCATCCAAGGGTCAAAAACCTAATAACACCATTAACTTGGTGCTATTTAATAGTATTCTAGCCTAATTATAGATATATATATACATATATCTATGTATGTATGTATGTATGTATGTATGTATGTATATCTTTTTTCTTGTATGCAGCTCAATTGCTTGTCGTTTACCTTTACACTAATCAAATTTTGGTTTAGTTTTTGATTTTTTTGTGCTTTTAAATTGTAATTACAGTTTTCTTCGGACCTAGTGTGCATCTATTAATTTTATGTATAGAGGTTTAATAACATTGTAATTGATTGTTATGAGATTAATGAAATTTTTCGTTGTGATTAATGCGAGTTGTCTGTTATTGGTTTAATCTTTTTTGGCTTTAATTTTGGGTTGGCGTATTCTCTGCCAGCCCTTAGTCCATGGTGAATTTTGTGCGTATAAAAGGGATTAATAAGTTCTCGCTCCATATCTCTCTCTAGAGTCACTATTATGTCCTGATGCTCCCTGTGGCCGATGATGAGAATTTCTCTGAGCTCCGCAGGTTGGAGATGATGGATTTCCCCAACTTTGGGAATGTTGTGATAAGAGTGAGAGGGATAGAGAACAGTAGAAGAAGAAGGAGGAAAAGGGGAAGAAAGAGAGGAAGGGGAGAGAATAGGGGAAGATGAGAGGATTGGGGAAGAAGCTGTAATTCTATTCCATAATAATCCTTTACACTTTACCTCTTTACAATTTGTAGCTACTACATTTGGACTGATATGCAAATAGTAAAATTATAAGCTAACAGTAAGGAAATTGAATTAACTAGTTGGGCTAATTGGGCCGTCATTCTCCTGGTGGGCTCTGTGAGCAACCCGTAGCCTGTGGTCATCTAACTGTATTGGACTTCCGACAAACCCGGCCTGTTATCCCTTTACTTATCTACTACTTCATACTTATCTGAAATCTACTTCAGATCTTCCCTCAAATCTACCTACTCCCTTCCCCTCCTCTTTCCTGCCCTAATCCTTTCCTGGTGCTCGTAATAGGTTGTTTCGTAGGTCGTGGGTTATCTTCTCTCTTTCTCTTCCCCAATCTTGCACTTCCTTATTGGTGCTGAGCCCCAGGTTAGCCACGACGTGGCTCGGTGGTGGTTTCCTATACAGGACCTCATAGGGTGTTGACCTTATGGAGGTACGGTAGTTTGTATTATACCACCACTCAGCGTGTGTGATCCAACGATGCCACTTGTGTGGGTGCTGGAAACACATGCAACGTAGTTAAGTTTCCAAGCATCGGTTGAGTCTTTCTATTTGTCCGTCGGTCTAGGGATGGTAGGCGGAGCTCATATGTAGCTTCGTTTCGAGCTTCTTAAACAATTCCTTCCACACCTCACTGGTGAAAATCTTGTCTCTATTTGAAGCAATCTTCTCCGGTAACCCATGTAGTTTGTAAACCTTGTCGAAGAAAGCTCTGGCCACATCTGAGATAGTATACAGATGGGTTAGAGGCACAAAGTGAGCATACTCGGAGAATTTGTCAACTACCACCATAATAGTCTTTTCCCTCGGATTTTGGTAATCCCTCTATAAAATCCATGCTCACTTCTTGCCAAATTTGATGTGGAATGGGTGAGGGTTGCAACAAACCAGTGTAGGGTTGATGTCCGTCTTGTTTTGAAGTTGATGTCCGTCTTGTTTTGAATACATAAAGTACAGTTCTTCACCATTTCTTCTATATCTCTCTCGAGTCCTGGCCAAAAGAATACTTGTTTGATCCTCTGATAAGTGTGCTGCTGCCCTGAATGCCCTCCCATGGCTAAACTGTGCATTTGACTAAGTAATTTTTGCCTGGTGTCTCCTCCTGATCCAATGTAAAGCCTCCCTTTATATCGCAACATTCCTTGAGCATATGTATAAGGAGCTAGATTGTCCTGCTGAAGGGTTAGCTGAGCTATTAACTTTTGGCACTCCTTATCACCATCATAACTGGAGATAACCTCAGTGATCCAAGTCGGAATGACTGCTGATATGGCTTGGTTGCTTCCTTCTTCAAATCCCCTATGGGATAAGGCATCAGCTGCCTTATTCTCCCTGCCCTACTTGTAATATATCACGTAGTCAAGGCCCAGCAGCTTGAGCATTCCCTTTTGTTGCATTGCAGTAGAAATTCTCTGCTCGAGTAAATGCTTTAGGCTCTCGTTGTCCGTCTTGATGACGAATTGCCTCGGACTTAGATAATATCTCCAGTTAGAAGCAGCCATCAATATTGCGAGGGATTCTTTCTCGTATGTGGATAATCCAAGGTTCTTGGTACAAATGGCCTTGCTAAGGTAAGCTAGGGGCTTGCCATCTGGAGTCAGTACTGCTCCAATGCCTTGATCACAAGCATCAACTTCTATGGCAACAGGTTTGGTGTAATCGGGCGTAGCAAGTACAGAGGCTTCAGTTATTGCCTTCTTCAAATTTTCGAAAGCTACTTGTGCTTCTGCTGTCCACTTAAACCCACTCTTTAATAGTTCTGTCAGGGGCCTGCTAATAGCTCCATATCCCTTAATAAATTTTCGGTAGTATCCCATGAGCCCCAGGAAACCTCTCAACCTTATAACAGAAGTGGGAACTGGCCATTTCTGCATCGCCTCCACTTTACCCGTATCTGTAGCCACACCTTGTTGTGTGATTATATGCCCCAAATATTCGATCTGCTCTTGACCAAAGAAACATTTCGTTCTCTTGGCAAACAGCTGGTTTCTCCTCAGTATGTGTAATACCACTTCTAAGTGCCTTGCATGCTCTTCTAATGTTCTACTATATACCATTATATCGTCAAAAAATACCAGCACATTTCGGAAATATGAAGCAAATACCTCGTTCATGAGTGATTGGAAGGTGGTGGGGGCGTTGGTAAGTCCAAATAGCATAACCCGAAACTCGTAATGACCTATGTGGGTCCGGAATGCGGTCTTCGGAATGTCAGCAGGATGCGTTCTTATTTTGTAGTAACCTGAACGTAGATCGATTTTAGAGAAGTATTTTAACCATCCCAATTCATCAAGCAAATCTTGAATGATTGGTATCGGGTACTTGCCTTTTACAGTAAACTTGTTCAGCTGCCTGTAATCCACACAGAATTGCCAGCTTTCATCTCTCTTTTTTTTTTTTTTGACTAAGAGGAGCGGCGAAGCGTAGCAATAGCCAACATTTCTTTGATTAGTTTCTCCATTTCGTTCTTTTTCTCGAAGTTATACCTATAAGGTCGGATATTCACAGGTTGTGCTCCCACTTGCAGGGGTATCCGGTGATTTTTTGGCCTTGCAGGAGGCATCCCTTGTGGTTCATTGAACACATCCTCGAATTTCCGCGGCACTGTTTGCAGGGGTTCAGGTATATTCTTCTGTTTCTTCTCTTCTATGCTAAGTAGTTGGGCTACTGCACAGCAGCTTCCCTCCAGGAACTCTTGTTGCCACTGTCTAACTGTGATGCCTTTAAGCTAACCAGTATCAGTTATTCCCTTGAGCTCCATCCTTTCTCCTTCCTTGGTTATAGTAATTGTGTTTTGATTATAATCAAAGGTAAAGGGCCCGTAGGTCTTTAACCAATCAATCCCTAATATCATACTAGACCCTTCTAGCCTGATCACTCGCAATTCCGCAGTGTACCCTTCGCCGTGCATTTTCCAAGAAAATTTTGGGCATTTCAATTTGCTCAATACCTTTTGACCGTTAGCAACAGTCACCAACAGTGGCGTAGTGGTTGCAATGGCTGCCTTGGCTTCCTTAGCAGTTACTTATGTCTATGAAGCTGTGCGTGCTCCGTGTGTCCACCAAAGTTGTTAGAGCCTTATCTTGGGTTTCTACTTGTATCTTGATGGTTTCTTGTGGGTTTTCAGCACTCATGGCATGGACTTACAATCCAATTTCTTCTTCTTCCTCATTTTCTGCTTCATCCACATCCACTGATTCCCGAAGACTCTCTTTTTCATAGATCTCTGCTACTTCAGTGGTCCCACTTATAGTGTTCACCCTCTGCTGTTTGCACTGGTGCTCAGGTATGTATTTGTCGCCACATTTAAAGCATAATCTTGCTGCCCTCCTTTGCTCTATAAGCTGTCTATTGGGTGATGTCCTCTCAGCAGCAAGCTTGTTGGCATAGTTCCTGGTGGTGTCGGTTATTCTTGCTGGCGCCGCTGAACTGTTGCCCTTGTAATTGTTGACCTGAGTTGTACTCCCTTGGGACTTAAGCCACACCCTATTCTTCCTCATCATAGCTGCTATGTTCTGTTCCTGTAATTTGGCCTGCTCGAATGCTTGAGCGAGGGTGCTAAGTTGCAGCATCTTGATAGTTTGCCTGATCTCTTCTAACCCACTCAGAAAACTGGACAGGAAGTATTCGGGTGCAAAATGTGAGTTAGTGTTTAACAATCTTGAGTGGAGTTCCTCAAATTGCTCCTGGTATTCTTCTACAGATCTTGTTGCACCAATTTGTAGAATTCCTCCACCACATCCCTTAGTCCATTTGGATCGAACCGTTTGCAAACGTCTTGGCAAAGGTTTCCCAACTAACTACCCCATTCTCAGCCAGGTATCCATGAAACCATGTATCCGCCTTAGGTTCCATACGCATTGTTGCCAATTCAAGTTTCTGACAGTCCTTAATCCCATAAATTTCAAAGTACTTCTCACATCTCCTAACCCAATTATGAGGGTTGTCCCCTCCGAATGTGGGAAACTCGAGCTGAGGTACAGGTAACTGACTATGAACTTTGCTATGCATGTGATAAGCTGTAGTATCTTGTTTAGCTATATGAACTTGAGGTGTGGGTAAAATACTTTTCTCGTCATGTGTAATCGATCTTGTTGTGCCTCTCGTTGACTATGGTTGCTGGTTACTCAGTATGAGGTCCATGAGCTGCTCCATTTTTTTTACTGTGTTGGCCCGATTCTTGACGCAGGGCCCCGTAATGGCCTTGCTCCTCGATGTGCATTGCCTCAATCTTGTGATTTAACTCCTCGAATTTCTTATTACTCCCAGCTGCGAGCTCTTGCAACTGCTGCTCCAGGGCTTGTACGTGATCATCCAACACTCTGAGCCTCGTACCTTCTGCCATTGCAGTCTTACTAATGAATTTAAACCGATTTGCTCTACTCCTACCAATGGCTACTACCAGAAGCTGGATCGAACGATGCCTCGTTACCCAGTTGACTGCTGATGATGCTCCAGCTGAGGCGGCGGAGCTGTTCCTCTCTAATCCCGGTGGTAGCTAACCCTTGTAACCCAAATTCGTAACCGAAGTTGAAATCTAGATTACGGGTTATATGCTCCTGTGTTGGTTGCACAGATCTCTCGATTTGGATCCAACATGGAGCTTCTACCGTGGATTCTTTTCCTTGGGACTGGAACTGCTCTGATACCAAAATGTTATGTCCTGGTCCTCCCTGTGGCCGATGATGAGAATTTCTCTTCGCTTAGCAGGTTGGAGATGATGGATTTTCCTAACCTTGGGAATGTTGTGGTAAGAGTGAGAGGGATAAAGAACAGTAGAAGTGGGAGGAGGATAAGGGGTAGAAGGAGAGGAAAGGTAGAGAAGAGGGGAAGAAGAGAGGATTGGGGAAGAAGCTGTAATTCTATCCTATAATAATCCTTTACACTTTATGCCTTTAATTTATAGCTACTACATTTGGACTGATATGCAAATAGTATAATTATAAAGTAACAATAAGAAAATTGAATTAACTAGTTGGGCTGATTGGGCCGTAATTCTCCTGGTGGGCCAGCTCCTTTGAACCTACGTGAAGGGCTCTGTGAGCAACCCGCAGCCCGTGGTTGCTTAACCGGAACGGACTTCCGACAAACCCGTCCTGCTATCCCTTTACTTATCTACTACTTCATACTTATCTGAAATCTACTTCAGATCTTCCCCCAAATCTACCTACTCCCTTCTCTTCCCCTTTCCTGCCCTCATCCCTTTCTGGTGCATCGTTGTTACAGTCACCAACAGGAGTTGTGATTGTTTCCATCGGTGCAAGATTAAACCTCAAATAATTGAGTATCATTCGACCATCAATAGTCGGTTCTGCTCTCTTTCAGTCATTCAGTGTACTAAATTCTGTTTGATTGCCAATTGCCGACTAGATAGGCATCTGTCGGATAGATTGTCTCGAATGTTTAATCCTACCTGTGAAGAGCCCATCATGATGTCATGATGTAGATGAAGTACTATCACTTATTGCATCAGTTGCGGGCCGTTTGGTTTGATGTAATTAGAAGTACAGTGTAGTTGAAAATGCATGCAGTTGAAAATACAGCATTCACAACTACATGCATCCTGTTTGGTTGCACATAGTAGCAAATGCTGCAACTACAAATAATTCGTTTGATTGCATATAGTTGAGAAGTGTCTTTCCAAAATTTTATTACTTTATCTATATAGTGGCGAGATTACCTCCAATATAGAATAGACAAATATTTCTTCTTTAAAAAGTGACGAGGGAGATAAGCTTGCCTAATGCAGAACAGGCCTTAACCTATGTTGATCGGATTAAACCTATTTAGTTCATCGTTTTTTAAATTAGATTAAATTAGTTGAGTATATCTTTTAATTAGTTAAATGAGGATTTTTAGCTATCCTCATATTTGATTTTATCTGTATTTATTTTAGATTTTCTATTGTTTAGTTAATCTCTAGATAAGGCTATATTTAGTTATTTAGGATATGATTAAATCCGAAGTTGGTTATGGCTAAGGAAAGTATAAATAAGATACGAAGCTTCTTTGTATGATGATAAATATATGATTTTATGAATCTATATTATAATGAGGACAAAGGCTTTGGCAATGATGTATTTTTTTTCTTCGCAAATGCGTCGTCCTAGAGTCCAGTCCCGAAGCAAGTTCGGTTCAGGAGTGAGTCTTGATTATCTTTTCTAATATTTTTTTCTTTTTTTTCCTATTTTTCTGAATTTTTCTATTTGTCTTTAATTTTCATATTTTCTTTTTTTAATTACGAAAATTTTTAAAAAATCAAAAAGAATATTCAAAAAGAATATTTTCGAAATTTGTAAATTTTGAAAAAGCTTTCAAAATTATAAATCATATTTTGGAGCTCTCTAAGACGTAGGACCCCATACTGTCCTACGTCTTAGAAGCTACGTCATAGAAGCTTTCAAAATTAATGATTGGTTTGAAGCTACAATGTCGACAATGTACAATCACAAAGATAGTAGAGTCTCGACAGAACTTCTACAATTGGCATGAGGACCAGATAGACGAGTATTTTGTTATTCTGGATATTTAATTAATGGCTTCAGGTTTCATACAAAAGAGCGCGAAGAAACATTGAAGAGTCAGAATAGCGGAGTATAGGTATAGGGAGATGATGGTTACTATAATAGAGATTATTTTGGGCATCTTTTAGATATAATCGAACTACAGTATCAAGGATCAAATAAAGTAGTTCTTTTCAAATGCCATTGGTGGGATGTATGCGTAGTTGGTCGAGGCTATAGAGAAGATAATGATGGTTTTTTCGCTGTGAACACTAACCGTCAACTACCTACCAATGCAATTAATCCATATGTGTTGGCATCGCAAGCTTAACAAGTTTACTATATGGAAGATATTAACGATCCAAAATGGCATTTTGTAATTAAGACAAGACCGCGTGATTTGTATGACATTCCAACGTTGGATAGTAACGAAGTTGGTGTTCAAAGTTCTCCAATAATGGAGGAGATCATCCAAGAATTTGAGAGAATTGGGAATTCTTGTGGATTCATGAACATTGAAAATAAAGATGATGGGTTTGAATTGATACGAAATGACACAAAAGGGATTACTGTAGATGCTGATGAGTTAAACATTGATTTGCTTAATATCAACGATAGTTTAGATGAATAGGCTAATATCAGTTACTTTCAAATGTATTTTTTCATTTTTTTTGAAATATGATATGCTGCCTTATGCTAAACTTATGAACTATGAGCATTATCTTTTTACAAGAAATATCATCTACTCTTTACTTATGTATCTATCCACTAGTATTTTTCCATTCCTTCTCTATTATCGGTTGGATGAATTATCATTGATAGTGTTTGCTTTCAGCTAGTGGTATATCAGCTGGTTAAGACTTTGTAGTTCTTTTTTAGCACAACTAAGTCAACTGTCTTATCGGAGAGCCCCTGCTTATCCTTTTTCAATTAGGCGGCATTTGTAGATTATAGGGTATGCCAGTTTTGAAAGCAGGCATCTTATTCACAATTTCAGGTTTGCAAACTTGTCTTTTTGTCTTCTTAGAATTGCGTTTTTTAGGGCTGAGATGGTTTCTCATAATAAACTGAGCAGAATTAGAGAAGTGTTGAAGCAAGAGAGGTGCAAATGTGCTGCTGCTTATTTGATTTTATTCATGTTGTTCCTTCATATTAACCTCTTAATTATTAGTTTCCAGAAGCTAATGATATTTGATTTAGTGAACAGATACACAATATATAGGGATCTTCAAGTTTTTTTTCCTTAAATGTAGATTGCATACTATTTGACATTTTTCAGTTTAAATTTGTGTTAGGTACTCCGCCTATGGTCTGCAGGAAGTTGCCAATATCTTGATGAGTATCGATGTCCAGATGCGAACATATTAATTGATTTTGATTTTGATGGGAACAAGGTAAGTTGGTGATATGATACATGATTTTCTATTGCATACAGTTTGATCTGTAGCTTCATGCTTTTTACATTTCAAAATTCTATTGTTTTACATAGGGTGTTTTGAGATGAATGTAGCATGGCATGCACAATTTTCTATAATTTGTGAACATGCAGATGCTAGAATTCTATAATAACTAATACAGCATATCTCATCTTGTTTACTCAGGGACCATATGTTTGTTAGTTGGTAAGACGCAAGCAATAGCCCGAGTCCAGCATCAAAACAGGCCCATTTTTCATATTTGAACTATGGATTTTATGACATAAAATGTGATTTTGCTTTTCGTATATTTACTATACTATGAATGATTCTTTAGCAGTGAGTGTTAGTTACATAACGTGCAAATTCAAGTATTCAACTATATCAATTCCTGCTGTTGTCATGACCCATACCCAGATCAGGTAATGGGCATGTAGCAAGACTCAGACCTACCATCATGTGGTTTCTGACTTTCATGAACATGACTTGTAGCCTATTTTATCCAGATTTGCTAATAGGCATGTACCTAATCTTTTGCTTGTGCTTTCCAGAAGCAGTTCTTTCAGCTCCGCCAAAGCTAGTGCACAATAGATTTGTTCTACGGTATTTCTCTTAGCTTGCAGTCCTTTTTTTTTTTTTTTTGAATTGGTTAACATTTGAATTATTATCATCTATTTTGCTTTAGGAAGAGGAAAATAATTATGGTAAATATGGTATTTTCTACAAGCTATAGCTTTATTTGGATGACTTATCTATTATCGGTTGGATGAATTATAATTGATAGTATTTGCTTTAACTCTCTTTTGTTGCATAATCAAATTGCTTGAAGGTGCAATTTATATCTCTTTTTCAGATCATGGCGGAATTATCGACCTTACATAGTATTACGGTTCCAGCAGCTTCTTCATCGCGTGACTGGTAGCAGCTAGCATCTGTTCAGCTGGATTTGCCTTACCTTCATCTTTTTTAAGTACTACGCTAGGTTCAAGATATTACATGAAAGATTTTGAATTTAATCTTATCTGCATGTGATTAATTTTGTGTCATTTTGTTGCATTGAAAACTATGTGGTTGGGCACAAATTTGTTGGTTTTAGTTATGAGTTTTAATTGTTTAGAACATTCATCCCTCCTATGGAAAACAACCCCATACCCTCTTATCTTGAACCCTGCAAGAAAAGAAAGCCCTGATGATTGAGTTGTAAGTTTTCTGCAAACTTTGTAGAGAATGGTAACATGTTTCGCTAATTCCAGGACGAGCAATTACAATAGTGTTTGGCAAATAAGTATGTATAGAAACTACTGCTTTTTTGACAAAGAAAATATGTCAGGAAGGCTGTTGTATAGTGATTCTCCTTTGTAAAACTACGGGATTTGGATGGTGGGTTTGGGTTCGAGTCCTAGCTAGAGGGGCTTGGGTCTCAGATTTTGAATCCTTGATTCTCAGGAAAGATAAATGTCAGACAGCGATGAACATGGCAGGTACACGACGGTACAGGTCTCCAGTCCATTAGTTAAATGTTAGCTGGGAAGATATTGTAATTTAACACATGTTTTCCCTTGGATGTGGTCATTTTTGATGTCTGGTCAAAATCAAGCAGTTGAGATAGAAATCTATACATGTAATTTAGCAAGAGGAGAGAGTAAATTGACATGTGCATATGCGGGGCATGTGTAGATCACGAATGCAGAGTATTTGCTGAAAAAAAGTAAAAAAAGATGTTAGAGAAGAGTGCTAAAAAAATAATATATGAGCAATGGTCTATGATTTAGTTTGGATTGTTCATTATACAGTGGCCTAAAGTGACCAGGAAAAAGTAGTATTAGAAGCTGGAGCTACCAATAAGTATTAGGAGATGATTTAGATGATTTGAAAAGGATGTTACCAAACACTCGAACAGATATTGGTCTTAGACTGCAAGTAATCTAGAAAGAAAATGATGTTCTTGAGATGGCCTCTGAGATGAAGAAAGATGCAGTTTAGAAGTATAGAGTTGAGAATGTATTGATGTTGGTACCTTTTATCACGAACGCGGATAGAATGTATAGAGTTGGGAATCCTATGCTGCTTTGTATTATGGGGCCCTCAATAGAAAAGTTTGAAAGAGATAATAATTCAATACAGAATTCAGTAGCTGAAAATTAAGGAGCTGGAAATTAAGAACATGCACTCTTGTAAGCATATATATATATATATATATATATATATATATATATATATATATATAGAGTCCGGCTATGGTGCTTGTGAAAGTACCAAGCACTTGGTGCTTGTAAGTTTTCTGCCGTTAGATTCATCCCTTTGATCAATTCCACCCGTTAGATTATACTATTCAACCAACCACCCACTCAACCCTAGGGGGCCCACATTATCTTAACCGTCCATATTTTAATCCAATGGCTAAAAACTTACAAGCACCAATTGCTTGGTGCTTTTAAAAGCATAGGAGCTATATATATATATATATATATATATATATATATATATATATATATATATATATATATATATATATATATATATATATATATATATATATATATATATATATATATATATATATATATATATATATATATATATATATATATATATATATATATATATATATATATATATATATTGTGACGCTCCAACTTTTTCGGGGGTCATCCATCCTAGGACTACTCCCGTCCTAGCACGCTTAACTCTCTTAATCTCTTAGGCCTAGCCACCACCCAAAATACTTGAGCCGGATTAAAAGTTTTTAGCCATATTATATCTTATATATGGACTATCTGGGGTCTCTCTCTCTCACACACACACACACACACATATATATATATATATATATACATATATATACACATATATATACATATATATACACATATATATACATATATAACTAGGCTGGAATACTTTCAATAGCACCAAGCTATTGGTGCTATTAGATTTTCGGCCCTTGGATGAAGGAATATACGGTTAGGATGATGTGGGCCCCCTAGGGTTGAGTAAGTTGTTGGTTGAATAGTATAATCTAACGGATGGAAATGATGAAAAGTTTAAATCTAACGGCAAAAAACTCGATAGCACCAAGTGCTTGGTGCTATCGATAGTATCCCAGCCGGACTCTATAGAAATATATACAATCCGACTACTATACTATCAATAGCACCAAACACTTGATGCTATCAAGTTTTTCGTCGTTAGATCTACCCCTTTGACCATTTCCACCCGTTAGATTATACTATTCAACCAACCACCCACACAACCCGAGGGGACCACTATCATCCTAGCCGCACATCCCTTCATCCAAGAGCCGAAAATCTGATAACACCAATGACTTGGTGCTATTAATAGTATATCTCTATCTCTCTCTCTCTCTCTCTCTCTCTCTCTCTCTCTCTCTCTCTCTCTCTCTCTCTCTCTCTCTCTCTCTCTATATATATATATATATATATATATATATGGAGTCCGACTACTATACTCTTATGAGTATAGATCCCTTCGTACTCATAAGTTTTCGGCCGTTAGATCTACCCCTTTGACCATTTTCATCCGTTAGATCATGTTATTCAGCCAACCACCCACTCAACCCTAGGGGACCACTATCATCCTAACCGGGGGCCACTACCATCCTAACCGCACATCCCTTCACCCAACGGCTGAAAACTTATGAATACAAAAAGGTCTATACTCATAAGAGTATAGTAGCCCTACTCTATATATATGAGTTGGGCTACTATACTCTTATGAGTATAGAGCCCTTCGTACTCATAAGTTATTTTTGATGATGAAGCTTTCGAATTGATGATCCATACCATTAAATATGATCTAGAGCATTTGAAACTTTTAAAAAATAAATTTTGTAATTTTTCTAAATTATATTAAAGTCCATCAAGCGGGTATAAAATGAACGGTCAAAATTAAACGACCTCCTAAAAATAGATGATCTGATTCTTCAATTTAAGATCAGAGTTATTGATCTTTATTTAGATAGTGAATAAAATTTTGATATAATTTTCTATCAAAAATTTAACTAATTTCGATTCCTTTACACCGTTAACTTAGCAAGTATCCCATACCGACAGTTGAAAATTGTCAATTTTAAGATCTTTTGATCGTAAGGTAGATGTCGAAAAATTATGAAATTTGATTTCTAGAAGTTTTAAATGCTCTAAATCATATTTAACGGTATGGATCGTCGATTCGGAACCTCTATCATTGAAAACGACTTATGAGTACGAAGATGATCATACTTATAAGAGAATAGTAGCCGCACTCATATATATATATATAGAGTCCGGCTGGAATACTATCGATAGCACCAAGGGCTTGGTGCTATCGAGTTTTCCACCGTTAGATTTAACCCTTTGATTATTTTTATCCGTTAGATTATACTATTCAACCAACCACCCACTCAACCCTAGGGGGCCCACATCATCCTAACCGCACATTTCTGAATCCAATGGCTAAAAAACTAATAGCACCAAGCCCTTGGTACTATTGATAGTATTCCAGCCTAATTCTATATATATATATATATATATTAGGTTTTGTGTGCTATTAGGAGCACGGAGGCCTCCGTGCTCCTAAGCCGTTTTCGATGATGGGACTTTCGAATCGACGATCGGCTCCGTTAGACTTGATCTAGCGTATTTGAAGTATTTAGAAAATAATTTTTGCGAATTTTTTATATCATTTATTTAGTGATCGAAAGGATTCAAAATCAACAACTTTTAATGGTTGATGTATGCCGTTTGCAAGTTTAACGGTGTAAAAGTATTTTAATCAAATGAAATTTTGATAAATTTTTTTTTATACTATCTACAACAAGATCAATATCTCTGATCGAAAATTTTAGTGCTACATCATAACTTTTTATGAGATTTTTATTTTCAACCGTTGATTTTGAGTCCTTTCGATAACTAGGTAAATGATATTGAAAAATTGAAAAATTTATTTTCTAGATAGTTCAAATACGCTAGATCAAGTCTAACGGAGCCGATCGTCGATTCGAGAGTCCCATCATCGAAAACGGCTCAGGAGCACGGAGGCCTCTGTGCTCCTGAGAGCACACAAGACCTACTCTCTCTCTCTCTCTCTCTCTCTCTCTCTCTCTCTCTCTCTCTCTATATATATATATATATATGTATATATATATATATATATATATATATATATATATATATATATATATATAGCATGAAAGCCTCCGTGCTACCAAGTTGTTTTCAATGATGCGGCTTCCAAATCAACAATCGGCTCTGTTAGACTTGATCTACACTATTGAAAGTATTTGAAAACTAAATTTCATAATTTTTCGACATCAATTGGCTAGTGATCAAAATGTCTCAAAATTGACAATTTTAATAGTCGATGTAATGCGTTTGTGAATTTAACGGTGTAAAATAATTCAAATATGATGAAATTTTTATAAAAAATTCTTTTCATTATTTAGAGTAAAATTAGTACCTCTAATCTTAAATTCGAGTCTTTTATCATCATTTTTTATGAGATTTTTATTTTCAGCTGTTAATTTTTATACTACTCGTTTGATAGGTAAATGATGTCGAAAAATTATGAAATTTAGTTTTCAAATACTTTCAATAGTATAGATCAAGTCTAACACAGCCGATCGTCAATTTGGAAGCTGCATCATTGAAAACAACTTGATAGCACCGAGACCTCCGTGCTACCGATAGTATACCAGCCGGACTATATATATATATATATATATATATATATATATGTTATCTTGGCAATTTTTCTCATTATTTTGTATTTTATATGCTACTTGAGCTTTCTTATTATGGTGAAACTTATTGATTTCTTATTTTTTTAGTTTCATGAAGGTGCTTATTTATTTTTTAGTAGCTTTTCTAAATTATCTATATCTTGCATATTATGATAGGTCCGGATACTCCAAGTCCAAATGAGATGCTTTTGACCACGGAGAGGTGTTCCATCTGCTTGAGTCAACTGAGGCTTGGAATGTTTTTTATCTTCTATTATTAACTAATAGTTTTTGGTTTTCTCTTAATTGAACTTATATTCTGGGTTGGCAACTTAATGGATTTTTGTTTTGTTTTTTTTTTATTTTCATTGATATTGTCGGAGAAACTAAAACTAATGTATGACATTATTTTGAAGTGACTTGGTATGTTGGAGTTTGGTTTCATTACTTTTTTGTTTATGATTTTTGTTATCTTATTAATGTATTTGTATATGGACATTTGGTGGCAACAAATAATATTATCGAATGTGAATATATTTTTATCGCAATCAAATGTCACATTAAGTGGCGACAAATATTTGCCACCAGAAGAATACAACGGCGACAAATATTTGCCACCAAATGTCACATTTAGTGGCGATAAATATTTGCCACCAAATATCACATTTAGGGGGGACAATTATTTGCCATCAAATGTTATATTTAGTGGCAACAAATATTTTGCCACCATATGAATACATTTAGTGGCCACAAATATTTGCCACCAAATATCACATTTAGTGGCGACAAATATTTGCTACCTAAAGTTGAATGTCACCACCAAATAATATCCTTTCGTGGCGACTATTCTCACCACAAAATAAAGAGGCAAAACCAGTATCTCGCCATCGATTCAATTGCCGGCGGCACTTATTGTGGCAACATGTGGCGACAATTTTTGCAATCATTATAGGCATTTGGCGGCGACATTTTATATATTCAGTGGCGACTTTATTCGCAACCCAATGATAATTATCTTGTAGTGCTATGTGTGCTATTCACAAAATTTTCTATGTATTAATTTTTTATTTATTTAAAATTTAGAGTTGAAATTTAATTATATAATTTAAATTTAAATTTCTAAATTTTTTAATTAATTTAAAATTTCAGTTTAAATCTTGAATTAATTTTTTTTGGATATTAAATTTGAATTAATAATTAAATTTTTTATTTAAGTTGATCAAAATTAAATTTTAAATTTTGAGTTAAATGTGAATTAAAATTTTGATACTTTTAGTTTAAAACATATACTTAAATTTTGAATTCATCAGAATAAAAAAATATAAAAAATATTCAATGTATATAAAAATAAAAAATAGAACTATGGACATCAACTATTTGAATTTGAATTAGGATTTAACAGATATTTGCAAATAAAATATAACATATGAATTTAATGTTTTAAAAGTTTAAATTTTTATTGTAATTTTTTAGATAAATATGATACACAAATTTATGTTGATTTGAGATAACTATTAAGATAATTATTGACAAACTATTTTAGCGAAATTTTTTTTTGCATTTTATTTGTGGAAACAGAAAAAAATTTATGCTTATCGAAATTTCTATCAACCGGAGGATATCTACTTTAAAATATTCTTCACATGCGCTCCATAAAATTTGGTTTCTAGGTACTTCAAGTGGTATAGATCATGTTCAACGGTACCGATCGTCGATTTGAAGGCTCCATCATCAAAAACAAATGGGTGGCAACGGAGCCCATTTGCTACTGATAGCATTCCAGCCCAACTCCATATATATATATATATGTATATATGTATATACATATATACATATATACATATAGAGCTTGACTGGGCTACTATCGGTAGTAAACCGCCCCGTTTACTACCGATTTGTTTTCGATGTTGGAGCTTCCAAATTGACGATCGGCACCGTTGAACATGATCTAGACCATTTAAACTATCTAGAAATCAAATTTCATGCTTTTTTTATATCATTAACCGAACGATCAAAGGGTTACAAAATCTATAATTTTAATGGCCGATATGGTGTGTTTGCTCGTTTAACGGTATAGAAGAATCCAAATCAACTAAATTTTTGTTAGAAAATTCTTTGAACTATTTAAAATAAGACCTGTACTCTTGATCTTGATTACAAGACTTCTATCATCACTTTTTATAGGATATTCATTTTCAGCCATTCATTTTCTGTTCACTTGATGGACAAGAGAACAATATCGAAAAAGCGTAAAATTTGATTTCCAGATAATTTGAATGGTCTAGATCATATCCAACGGTGCCGATCGTCGATTTGGAAGCTCCAGCATCGAAAACAAATCGGTAGTAAACCGCTCGGTTTACTACCGATAGTATTCTAGCAAAACTCTATACATATATACATATATGTATATATGTATATGTATATATACATATATGTATATATGTAGTAGGTCTTGTGTGCTCACGGAGGCCTCCGTACTCCTTATCCGTTTTCGATGATGAGACTTCCGAATCGACGATCGGCTCCGTTAGACTTGATCTAGCATATTTGAAATATGTAGAAAATAATTTTTACGATTTTTCGATATCATTTACATAGCAATCTAAAGGGTTCAAAATCAATAACTTTTAATGGTTGATATCTACCGTTTCAAGTTTAACGGTATAGAAGTATCCAAATCATATGAAATTTTGATAGAAAATTTTTTATACTATCTACAGCAAGTTCAATATCTCTGATCGAAAATTTTAGTATTATATCACTAATTTTAATGAGATTTTTATTCTCAGCCGTTGATTTTGAACATTTTCGATCACTAAGTAAACGATATCGAAAAATCGCAAAATTTATTTTCTAGATACTTCAAATATGCTAGATCAAGTCTAATGGAGCCGATCGTCGATTCGGAAGTTCCATCATCGAAAACGGCTCAGGAGCACGGAGGGCTCCGTGCTCTTGAGAGTACAGCAGCCCTGCTCTGTATATATGTATATATACATATACATATATACATATATGTATATATATATATATATATATATATATATATATATATATATATATATATATAGAATCCAGCTACTATCCTTTTAGGAGGATGGGAGCCTTCGTCCTCCTAAGTTTTCTACCGTTCGGATGAAAAGATGTGCGGCTAGGATGAGAGTGGTTACGGTTAGGTTGATAGTGGGCCCCCTAGGGTTGAGTGGGTGGTTGGTTGAATAGTATAATCTAACGGTTGAAAATGATTAAAGTTAGATCTAAGTATTTGAATTATCTAGGAACTAAATTTTATAAATTTTAAATTTTATTTACATAGTGATCAAAGGATTGCAAAATTGACAGTTTTTGACGGTCTATATGAGCCGTTTCCTTGTTTAACGGTGTAGAACAATCCAAACCGGTTGAATTTTTGATAGAAAATTCTTTATACTATTTAGATAATGTTTAATAACTCCGATCGTAAATTGAGAAAGTCTAACCTCTGTTTTCATAAGGTCATTTATTTTTGACCGTTCATTTTTCGACTCTTCGATGGACTTGATAATGATTTTTAAAAATTACAAAATTCGGTTTCTAAATATTTCTAATAGTGTAGATCAATTTCAACGGTGCCAATTATCAATTTGAAGTCCCGATCATCCAAAATGACTTGATAGGACAAAGGCTTCTATCCTCTTAAGAGGATAGTAGCCGGACTCTATATATATATATATATATATATATATGTATATATGTATCTATATATGTATATATATATGTATGTATATATGTATGTATATATGTATATATGTATATATATATATATGTATGTATGTATGTATGTATGTATGTATGTATGTATGTATGTATGTATGTATGTATGTATGTATGTATGTATGTATGTATGTATGTATGTATATATATATATAGAGTTAGGCTAGAATACTTGTGGAAGTACCGGGGCTCCGGTACTTCCACGTCGTTTTCGATGTTGGGACTTCCGAATCGACGATCGGCTCCGTTAAACTTGATCTAGAGTATTTGAAGTATCTAGAAAATAAATTTCGCGATTTTTCGATATCATTTGCCTGGTGATCGGAAGGGCTCAAAATCAGCAATTTCAATGGTCGTGGTGAGCCGTTTGCAAGTTTAACGGTGTAGAAATATCCAAATCACGTAAAATTTTGATAGAAAATTCTTTATACTATATAAAACAAGATCAATATCTTTGATCTAAAATTTTAGAGTCATATTATCACATTTTGTGAGATTTTTATTTTCAGCCATTGATTTTGAGCCCTTTCGATCACTAGGTAAATGATATCGAAAAATCGCGAAATTTATTTTCTAGATACTTCAAATACTCTAGATCAAGTTTAACGGAGCCGATCGTCGATTCGGAAGTCCCAACATCGAAAACGACGTGGAAGTACCGGAGCCCCGGTACTTCCACAAGTATTCTAGCCTAACTCTATATATATATATATATATAGAGAGAGAGAGAGAGAGAGAGTCCGGCTACTATGCTATCAATAGCACTACGCACTTGGTGAGGATCAAAATGGCAACCTAAGAGGGGGGGTGAATTAGGTTTCTAAAATAAAATGTTAAATAATCAAGTAATTTAAAAACTCGAAACAAATAAAGTGAGAGAAAGTGAGGAGTTAAAGAAATGCAAACTCAAGAAGCACACAATCGATTTGTTTCGAGGTTCGGCACTTTGCCTACGTCCCCGCCAACTTCTCAACACAAGAGAACGTTGGATCTCCACTAAACGATGCTTTTGCGGGCAAGCACCAAGCCTTCGCACCAACACCTTCTTCTCTCAAGAAGGTTAAACTTTCAAGCTTCAACTCTTTTCTTTTCTCTCTTTTACAAGATGATATCTCACTATCAATTACACTCAAGTTTAGAGAGAGGATTGAGGGCTTAAGATTATTAAAAATACTGAAGTATATAAGCTCAATTGGACTTTGGAATCCCTGCTGAGAAAGGCCTCAATACCATCTATTTATAGCCTCAGCCAACTTCAGGTCGTTGTACTTTCGGGCGCCCTAAACAGAACTTTCGGGCGCCCAGATGTTGAGCATGCGCACTGCAAAACCAGCTGCCTGTCAGGCCCGTGCGCCGCTTTTCTGGATCCGTACATTCGGGCCTCCAGAACTTTGTGGGCGCCCAAGATCACGCGCGACAGCTTTCTGACCAGCCAGACCACGCGCGCCGCTTTTCTGGATCCGTACATCAGGGGCTCCAGAAACTTGTGGGCGCCCAGAACATGCGCGTCGACTTTTCTGACACTGTCAGACCACGCGCGCCGTTTTCTCTGAGCAGAACTTTTGGGCCTCCAGAAGTTTGTGGGCGCCCAGAACATGTGAAGAAGTTTGTGGATCACCCAAACAGCAAACAGACAGGATCCACAAAACCTGAGCAGAACTTTTGGGCCTCCAGAAGTCAACTTGTGGGCGCCCACTTTCTCAGGCACGCGCGCCGCCTGCGCAGCGCCGCTGTCAGAACTTTCGGACCGTTGCGTCGTACTGTCCGGAACATCAAACCTGTCAAGTCAAAGATTCGGGCGCCCAGAACATACAATTCGGGCGCCTAGATCATAAACCATTATGGACCACCCAAACATCAAACCGTCAGGATCCAAAATCAACCAAGATTCGGATCCATGTTTAGGGCGCCCAGATCAGAGTCCAAAACACAATTTTGACAGAAAACAGTTTTTGAGAAGTTTTGAATATTGTATGAAGTCCCATGTGCTTTAGATGATTAAAAAGAGTAAGTTAAAATATAACTCGACATTTCATAATTTAATCTTTAAAGCACAATGTTAAAAATGTGGAGTAGAGAGAAAATTTATCTACTAGACAATGTAGCTTCAAGTGGTGAAGCTTAGTGCTAGTTGATTGCCCATCTTGAGTCCTTTTGAAGATAGAGAAGTCTAAACACAAAACTCAAGATAAAAGATTAGTTCAATTATTTGTTATCATCAAAATCTAAAGAATGATTAGGGCCACTAGGCCAACAATCTCCCCCTTTTTGATGATGACAAATAATGTGATATAAGATTGAAATAATTAGAGAGCAATAGAATAGAATACTCCCCCTAAATATATGCATATCTTTTACAATTAAATTTGGCATATATCACAATCATTGGCATAGCATGTATCACAATCATAAGTGAAAGATAACCAATTAAGCATATATCAAAGCACCATAACATAAGCATTTCATAAGTTAGTACCAAAATAAAGCATATCACATATCACAAGTTCTCCCCCTTTGTCATCACCAAAAAAAATAAGGAGACTTAGTAGCAAAAAGCATAAATGAAAGCATAAAAGAGTAATCAATAAAAGCTAGTCATCATCGTCATCCTCTAGATCATCGTCCTCTTGACCCGTAGAAGAGACCGGCGGAGGCACGTGGGAGGAGGAAGGTCGATCACCATAAGGCCCATAAGCGGCATAGAAGGCACTAGAAGGTCCAAAGATAGAGTCCATGTAATCCTTTATGCCGGAAACTTCCGTCTTGATCTCATGCATGCGTTCGTCCATCCTATCAAGCCTATGAAAGACTTGATTTTGAAAATCCATAGGAGGAGGATCATGAGGCGGAGGAACATAGGGCGGTGGCTCAACCGGTGGAGAAGGCTCATGTGGAGGCGGCTCAAAGTGCATAGGCTCATCCTCGGTGTCGTCGCCATCGTTGTCATCACCTTGATCAATCACATTCTTTCTCACCCAATTTCCATAACGATTTTTCTTAAATCCAAGGGTTGAGAAGGTATCCGTACAAATGGCGGTGGGGAATTTCCTTGGCCGTTCATCATGAAGATCAAAAGCAATAAAGTGAAGGACGGCGGAGAGCAAAGAGCCATACGGGAGCGAGCGCGAGGTGTGAGATGCGGCGGTGGCCATGTGGCGAATAACAATGTACCCCAAATTGACCCGAATTCCCTCGAAGAGATGATAAAGGAGAAAAAGATCCATCTTTTGAACGGCGGTGTGGTGACCGTCTCGGGGAAGAATTAACTTAGTGAGAAGAAAATGGGCGAGGCGGTGTGGAAAAGAAAGGTGAGAGCTATCTTCCCTAGAAGTAGAATGCTCACTAAGAAAGCGAGTGCGGAGTTGAGCCTCGGTGAAAGTGCGAAAGTTCCAAACATTGGTTTGGTAGTAGCGAACGCCGTCAAAAGGAATGTTTAAAACGGTGTGAAGAAGGGTAGGTGTAATGGAAAAATCACGTCCTCGGATACGGGAAGTGATAGTAACATAATCGGGATCAAAGGAAGCATTTGCATAGAAGATCCTAATAAGGTCGGGATAAAAAGGTTGATGATTTTGAACAAAATGGTCCCAACCTACATTGGTGAGCCTATCTAAAAGTTCAAAGCAATCAAAATTTAGATGATGAATGCTACGACAAGGTTGAACGGGACGACCTAAAAGATATTTATCTTGAGCTTCCCTAGAGATAAAATTAAATGCATCAAAATCGTCATTAGAAGGATCTCTAGGAGGTCCATGAGAGGAGGGGCCACTAGATGCATGTTTAGTTCTAGGCTTTTTTTTTTTTTTTTTTTTTTGAAATCTAGGGTTTATGCAAAAGATGAACAAAAACAAGATCTAAGATGAAAAAGGGTGTTAATCTTGGTGGAGAATAAGATTAGAATGCAAAAGGTACAAAAAAAATTTAGGTAGAAAGATCTAGGTTAGGGTTTTACTAAGAACACTAAGAACAAAAAAAATGAAAAGGAGAAGAAAATACCACAGATCTGAGGAGAAAAAGAGGAGAAAGGGGAGATCCGGGCACAGGGCAGCGGCGCAGGAAGTGGGCGGCCGGGAAAAGGGCGGCCGGGAAGTGGGCGGCCGGAAGCGGGTGCGGCTGGGAAGTGGGCGGCCGGAAGCGGCAGATCTGAGGAAGTGGATGGCGATCAGAGGGTGCGGCTGGGAAGTGGGCGGCCGATCAGAGCCGGTAGGCGGAGCAGGCGCGGGTTCGGCACAGGGAGTGGGCGACCGGAGTGGGAGGAGGAAGAAGAAGAAAAGAAGAGAGAAAAAAGAAAAAAAAAGGGTCGGGCGGCTTGGGGCAACAGGGGGCACCTGGTCGCGGGTGTCGGGCGCGGGTGAGGACCGAAGCGGGCGCCCACGAAAACGGATCCGGAACCCGTTAACCCGTAAGGTAAAAAAAATTGAAAAAGACCAAAAAAAATCGGGCATCCAAACAAAATTTCCGGGCGTACGGAAAATGTACGGACAAAAAATAAAAAATAAAGTAAAAAAAATCACAATAAAAAAAAAAAAAATACACATAAAAAAAAAAATCAACATAGAAGAATCAAGCGTTCAAATCAATAATTCCTAATTCTCTTCTAAGTTGAGTGAATCTATCCTCACTAAGTGGTTTAGTAAAAATGTCCGCTAATTGATGATGGGTATCGACAAAATCTATGGTGACATCTCCCTTTTGAATATGATCTCTAATGAAATGATGTCTAATTTCAATGTGTTTAGTTCTAGAATGTTGAATAGGATTTCTAGATAGGTTGATGGCACTAGTATTATCACATTTGATTGGAACTTGTTTTAGATGCACTCCAAAATCCTCAAGGGTTTGTTTCATCCATAAAACTTGTGCACAACAACAACCCGCCGCAATATATTCGGCTTCGGCGGTTGAAAGTGCAACCGAATTCTGCTTTTTCGAAGACCATGAGACTAAGGAGTGACCAAGAAACTGACAAGTTCCACTTGTACTTTTACGATCAACTTTGCACCCGGCAAAGTCGGCATCCGAAAAGCCAATGAGATTAAAACTAGTGCCCTTGGGATACCATAATCCTAAGTTGAGAGTTCCCTTAACATATCTAAGAATTTTCTTTACGGCCACTAGGTGTGACTCCTTAGGTTGAGCTTGAAACCGAGCACACAAGCAAACACTAAGCATGATGTCCGGCCTACTTGCGGTAAGATAAAGTAAACTACCAATCATACCTCGGTAGAGCTTGATATCAACATCTTTGCCTTTTTCGTCCTTATCAAGTTTAGTTGAAGCGCTCATGGGAGTATTTGTCTCTTTTGAGCTTTCTAAGCCAAATCTTTTGATTAGATCCTTTGCGTATTTTGCTTGATTGAAGAATATTCCATCCTTCGTTTGCTTGACTTGGAGTCCAAGGAAGAAGGAGAGTTCGCCCATCATGCTCATTTCAAACTCATCTTGCATTAACTTAGAGAATTCTTTGCAAAGAGATTCGTTAGTAGCACCAAATATGATATCATCAACATAAATTTGTACAATGAGAAAATCTTTATCCTTTATCTTGATAAATAATGTAGTGTCAACTTTTCCTCTTGAAAAATTATTTGAAATAAGAAAAGTGCTAAGTCTTTCATACCAAGCTCTAGGAGCTTGTTTTAAACCATAAAGTGCTTTTGAAAGTTTAAAGACATGATTGAGAAAATCGTGTTTTTCAAAATCGGATGGTTGCTCAACATAGACTTCTTCGGAAATATATCCATTTAGGAAAGCACTTTTAACGTCCATTTGAAATAACTTGAAGTTCATGTAAGAGGCAAAAGCCAAAAGAATTCGAATAGCTTCAAGTCGAGCAACCGGTGCAAAAGTTTCATCAAAATCAATCCCTTCAATTTGGTTGAAACCTTGGGCCACTAGTCTAGCCTTGTTTCGAACCACAACACCAGATTCATCTCGCTTGTTTCGGAAGATCCATTTAGTGCCAATAACGGTATGATCACTTGGTCTTTCCACAAGCGTCCAAACTTGGTTTCGCTCAAATTGATTGAGTTCATCTTGCATCGCAATGAGCCAATTTTCGTCATTACTAGCCTCAACGAAATTTTTAGGTTCAATTTGAGACAAGAAAGCCAAGTGGTCACAAAGTAATCTAAGAGAGGATCTAGTCTTGACTTTTTGACTAGGATCTCCAATGATGGAGTCATTGGGATGATAAGTAGCAAATTTCCACACTTTAGGTAGAGGAGTGGGTTCATTATCTTTAGAAATGAACTCCTCAACTTCCTTGGATTGAACAACCTCTTGCGGTGTGGAATTTATATGTAACTTATCAAAGTCAAAAAGATCATCTTCAATAGAAGTATCCTTTCCCTTAGATTCTTCAAAGAGAACATGCATGCTTTCTTCTATTACCAAAGTTCGTCGATTAAATACTCGATAAGCTTTGCTAGTAGAGGAATATCCCAAGAATATTGCTTCATCGGATTTAGCATCAAATCAAACTTTCCCAACTTATCTTTTGTGTTCAAGATGAAACATTTACAACCAATAATTTTAAAATAACCAATATTGGGAATTCTATTATGCCATAACTCAAAGGGAGTTTTCTCAAGAATTGGTCGAATTAGAACACGGTTCATGATGTAACAAGCCGTGTTTACGGCTTCGGCCCAAAAATACTTTGGCAAATCCTCCTCAATTAACATAGATCTTGCCATTTCTTGGAGAGATCTATTTTTACGTTCAACAACCCCATTTTGTTGAGGTGTACGAGGAGTAGCAAACTGATGTTCTATTCCCAATTCATTGCAGAACTCTTCAAAGTTATGGTTTTCGAATTCACCATCATGATCACTTCTAATTTTAGAAATAATACAACCTTTTTCATTTTGAACACGAAAGACAAATTCTTTGAAGGATTTAAAAGTGTCATACTTGTGTCTCAAAAACAAGGTCCAAGTATATCTTGAGTAATCATCAACAATTACAAAAACATAGTTACTTCCACCAAGGCTAGAGACATCAATTGGACCAAAGAGATCCATATGGATTAATTCCAAAGGCCTAGATGTAGAAATAATATTTTTGGATTTAAAAGAAGATTTTACTTGTTTTGCTTGAGCACAAGCACTACAAACCTCATCTTTGGCATAGTTAATGTTAGGTAAACCTTTTACAAGTTTTTCCTTGGAAAGTTTTGAAAGAGAATCCATACTAGCATGAGCTAGCCTTTTATGCCAAAGTCAAGATTCGTTAGTTTGAACCGAAAAACATTTTTCACCTTCATGAGAAAGTTTGCTTAGATCAACGGTGTAGACATTCTTGGATCTAAAGCCCATAAAAGCTACCTCATTTGTAGAGGGATCAAGGATGCTACAATGAGATGCTTTGAACTTTACAAAATAACCTTTGTCACACAATTGACTAATGCTCAATAAATTGTGCTTAAAGCCATCAACTAAAAGAATATTTGAAATATTAACCTTCTCATTTCCGATTGTGCCGGTTCCAATGATCTTTCCTCTAGTGTTGTCTCCAAATGTGACAAAACCTCCATCTTTCTTTTCAAGTGAAATAAACTTGGTATAATCCCAAGTCATATGTCTTGAGCATCCGCTATCTAAGTACCATTTGTCACTAGCACCTTTTGATTGGAGACACACCTACAAGAACAAATCAAGTTTTTAACTTTGGTACCCAAGTGAGATTGGGTCCTTTTGGGTTAGATGAGCCTTTCACAACCCAAATTTGGTTAAGTTTAAGATTTTTCTTATATTTACATGATGATGTATGATGTCCTTTAATATTACAATAAGAGCAATGCAAAGTTGGGTCTTGATAGGAACTTTTAACAAAAACTTTTCTTTTAGTCTTTGTTAACTTAACATTGTTTGGATTAGGAACATATCCTATCCCAAACTTCTTGAAGTTCATAACTTGACTTCCAAGCATCATATTTAAGTACTTGGTTCCACCAACAAATTTCTCAAGAGTTTTCTTAGATTCACTTAAGCTAACTTTGAGTTGTTGGTTTTCAACTTGAAGTTTTTCAAGTTGATTGCCTTGATGAATAATTGGCTTAAAATGTTGACCTTCAATTTTCTTCTTTAATGCCTCGTTTTCACAAGTGAGATTACAACATGTCTCATTAGCTTGTTTAAGCTCTTTCATGAGAGAGGAGACCTCATTTTTAAGTATTAAAGAAGGATTTGAAGTCGAAGATTTTAGGTCATTTACTTCCATCTCTAATGAGGCATTTTGCTTCTTGAGAGATGTATACTTGGGACCCAAACTTTTGTAGATCATCATATAAAGAAAAGAAAACTTCTAAAAGTTCATCATAACTTAAATTATTTACCTCATCTTCAAGAGCCATGAGACATAGAATAGAGCTTTGTTCCTCAAGGCAAATTTGGGCAACTTCGTTTTCCGATTCGTCACCGCTAGACTCGTCGGGAGTGTCCCAATTTAGAGCATTGAAGGCTTTCTTTTTCTTGTCTTTCTTGAAGGCCTTGCTTGGAAGAGTGCATTCGCTTTTCAAATGCCCTGGTTTGTTGCAATTGTAGCAAATGATTCCTTTCTTGAATCCCTCACCTTTGAACCCGTCTCGTTTAGGTCTTCTTAAGTTGCGCCTCTTAATTAGTCGGTCGAGCCTTTTTGAAATCATAGCGATTTCTTCGCTTGAGCCTTCTTCGCCATCTTCACTATCGGAAGCTATGACTCCCTTAAGTGCAAGACTTTTCTTTTTCTCGGGAGGCTCTTCGTTGTCATATTCTTTGAGGCGTTGTTCATGCGCCATGAGTGATCCAACAAGTTCGTCAATCTTTACCTTGTCCAAATCATGAGCTTCTTGGATAGCCGTAACCTTAGGTATCCAACTTCTTGGTAGCACACGAAGAAGTTTTCGCACCAAGTCCGATTGAGGAAAATTTTTACCTAAGGCTTTCAAGCTATTTATAATGTTAGTGAATCTTGTGAACATATTTGAAATTGATTCACTTTCTTCCATTTTGAATAGTTCATAACTTGACATAAGCATGCTTATTTTAGATTCCTTCACCCTAGAAGTTCCTTCATGAGTAACTTCTAATTTATCCCAAATCTCTTTAGCCGTTGTGCATATAGAGATTCGATGAAATTCATCTCTACTAAGAGCGCAAAGGAATGAATTAATTGCTTTAGCATTTAATTGAAAACGAAATTTTTCCGCTTCATTCCATTCCGCTCTTGATTTTGATGGAGTGATATAACCACTTTCGATTATGTCCCAAATATCAAAATCTAGAGATTGAAAGAATATCTTCATTCTAATCTTCCAAAAAGGATAATCGGTCCCATCAAAATATAGTGGCCGAACAATAGATTGTCCTTCGATATTCTTTCCCATGGATGCCATTCTCACTTAGATTTTAATCTAAATAGTGTGAGACCTCGCTCTGATACCAATTGAGGATCAAAATGGCAACCTAAGAGGGGGGGTGAATTAGGTTTCTAAAATAAAATGTTAAATAATCAAGTAATTTAAAAACTCGAAACAAATAAAGTGAGAGAAAGTGAGGAGTTAGAGAAATGCAAACTCAAGAAGCACACAATCGATTTGTTTCGAGGTTCGGCACTTTGCCTACGTCCCCGCCAACTTCTCAACACAAGAGAACGTTGGATCTCCACTAAACGATGCTTTTGCGGGCAAGCACCAAGCCTTTGCACCAACACCTTCTTCTCTCAAGAAGGTTACACTTTCAAGCTTCAACTCTTTTCTTTTCTCTCTTTTACAAGATGATATCTCACTATCAATTACACTCAAGTTTAGAGAGAGGATTGAGGGCTTAAGAGTATTAAAAATACTGAAGTATATAAGCTCAATTGGACTTTGGAATCCCTGCTGAGAAAGGCCTCAATACCATCTATTTATAGCCTCAGCCAACTTCAGGTCGTTGTACTTTCGGGCGCCCTAAACAGAACTTTCGGGCGCCCAGATGTTGAGCATGCGCACTGCAAAACCAGCTGCCTGTCAGGCCCGTGCGCCGCTTTTCTGGATCCGTACATTCGGGCCTCCAGAACTTTGTGGGCGCCCAGATCACGCGCGACAGCTTTCTGACCAGCCAGACCACGCGCGCCGCTTTTCTGGATCCGTACATCAGGGGCTCCAGAAACTTGTGGGCGCCCAGAACATGCGCGTCGACTTTTCTGACACTTTCAGACCACGCGCGCCGTTTTCTCTGAGCAGAACTTTTGGGCCTCCAGAAGTTTGTGGGCGCCCAGAACATGTGAAGAAGTTTGTGGATCACCCAAACAGCAAACAGACAGGATCCACAAAACCTGAGCAGAACTTTTGGGCCTCCAGAAGTCAACTTGTGGGCGCCCGCTGTCAGAACTTTCGGACCGTTGCGTCGTACTGTCCGGAACATCAAACCTGTCAAGTCAAAGATTCGGGCGCCCAGAACATACAATTCGGGCGCCCAGATCATAAACCATTCTGGACCACCCAAACATCAAACCGTCAGGATCCAAAATCAACCAAGATTCGGATTCATGTTTAGGGCGCCCAGATCAGAGTCCAAAACACAATTTTGACAGAAAACAATTTTTGAGAAGTTTTGAATATTGTATGAAGTCCCATGTGCTTTAGATGATTAAAAAGAGTAAGTTAAAATATAACTCGACATTTCATAATTTAATCTTTAAAGCACAATGTTAAAAAGGTGGAGTAGAGAGAAAATTTATCTACTAGACAATGTAGCTTCAAGTGGTGAAGCTTAGTGCTAGTTGATTGCCCATCTTGAGTCATTTTGAAGATAGAGAAGTCTAAACACAAAACTCAAGATAAAAGATTAGTTCAATTATTTGTTATCATCAAAATCTAAAGAATGATTAGGGCCACTAGGCCAACACTTGGTGCTACCAAGTTTTCCGCCATTAGATCTACCCATTTGACCATTTCTATCCGTTAGATCATACTATTCAACCAACCACCCACTCAACCCTAGGGGACCACTATCATCCTAACCGCACATCTCTTCATCCAAGGGCCGAAAACCTAATAGCACCAATGACTTGGTGCTATTAATAGTATAGTAGCCTAGTTCTATATATATATATATATATATATATATATATATATGTATATATACATATGTATATATACATATGTATATGTATATATACATATGTATATGTATATATACATATGTATATGTATATATACATATATACATATATATACATATATATACATATATATATACACATATACATATACACATATACATATACACATATATACATACAATATATATATACACATATACATATACACATATACATATACACATATACATATACACATATACATATACACATATACATATACACATATACATATATACATATACATATACACGTATACATATATATAGAACTAGGCTACTATACTATTAATAGCACCAAGTCATTGGTGCTATTAGGTTTTCAGCCATTGGATTAAGGGATATGCGGTTAGGATGATGTGGGCCCCCTAGGGTTGAGTGGGTGGTTGGTTGAATAGTATGATCTAACGGGTGAAAATAGTCAAAAGGATAGATCTAACAGCAGAAAACTTGGTAGCACCAAGTGCTTGGTGCTATTAATAGCATAGTAGCCGGACTCCATATATATATACACATATACAAATATATATATATATATATACATATATATATATAGAGTTGGGCTGGAATGCTATCGATAGCACCAGCCCTTTTTTGCCACCAACTTTTTAGCCCTTGGATAAAAAATCGTAGGGTTGAGATAATAGTTGTTTGTTAGGATTGAGTGGTCCCCCTAGGGTTGAGTGGTCCCCACTGGGTTATAGTATTTAATCCAATGGTTAGAATGATCAAAGGGACTTATCCTAAGGCTAAAAACTTGATAGCAAAATGGGCTAAATACTATTAATAGTATTCTAGCTCAACTCTCTCTATATATATATATACATATATATATATATATATATATATATATATATATATATATATACATATATATATATATATATATATATATATATATATATATATATATATATATATATATATATATATATATATATATATATATATATATATATATATATATATATATATATATATACATATATATATATATATATACATATATACATATATATATACATATATACATATACATATACATATATACATATACATATATACATATATACATACATATATACATATATACATACATATATACATATATACATATATATATACATATATACATATACATATATATATATATACATATACATATATATATACATATACATATACATATACATATACATATATATACATATATACATACATATATACATATATACATATATATATACATATATACATATACATATACATATACATATATATATACATATATACATATATACATATATACATATATACATATATACATATATACATATACATATATACATATATATATAGATAGAGTCCGGCTGCTATGCTATCAATAGCACCAAGCACTTGGTGCTACCAAGTTTTCTACAGTTAGATCTACCCCTTTGACTATTTTCACCCGTTAGATCATACTATTCAACCAACCACCCACTCAACCCTAGGGAACCACTATCATCCTAACCGCACATTCCTTAATCCAAGGGCCGAAAACTTAATAGCACCAATGACTTGATGCTATTAATAGTATAGTAGCCTAGTTCTATATATAAATATATATTTATATATATGTGTGTGTGTGTGTGTGTGTGTGTGTGTGTGTGTGTGTGTGTGTGTGTGTGTGTGTGTGTGTGTGTGTGTGTGTGTGTGTGTGTGTGTGTGTGTGTGTGTGTGTGTGTGTGTGTGTGTGTGAGTGTGTGTGTGTGTGTGCGCGCGCGCGCGCGTGTTGCGTAGATGAAATAGGACGTAGAGATGTCCAAAATACCCGATATTTCGTACCCGACCCGGACCCTACCCAGATCCGACCCGGACCCAATTTGGACCCGATTAAAATTGAGTAGTATACGGGTATAAAAAAATAACCCATTGAAGTTTCAGATATGGGTCCGAGTACCTTATACCCATACTTGACTTGGACCCGACCCGGATCCGATCTTTTGGTGGGTAGGATCCAAAATAATTTTAATATTCTGACCTGGACCCAGACTCGGCCCCGAATCCGGACCTGGTAAAATACCTGATCGTCAAAAGTTAAAACAAAGAGAAAAAAGTTGAAAATTTTGATACTTATTTTTTCACAACAAAATTTCGAACTTATTGTATATGTGTTTTAACTATATTATAGTAGGCGCATATATTTTAGATTTATGGTGTATGCTATGTAACTAATTGTATATATTTTATGCAATTATGTTATATATATTTGGACTTATTAACATAATTTTAAAGCTAAATTACAGAAAACCTCCCTGTCAAAATTCGATTTTTCACTTCCCCCCTGTCATTTAAAAACCTACATTTTGCCCCCGTAAAAAATAAAAAATGTACACAGGGGGGTACGGTATTAACTTTGATGGCAAAATGACCAAAATGCCCCTCACCCCTGTTCATCTTCTTCCCAATCCTGCACGCCTACAGTCTTTTTCCTCCATTATTCGCGCCTCCCTCGACCCCAAATTCGACTCCGTTTCCTCCAGCTGCTTCCTCGCTCCTCCTGTACCTTTGTCGCCCATCTATTTTAACGACGGTAGGCAGATGGGCGGGTGTGGAGGGAGAGGTGGGCAAGGGCGAGCGCGAGGCGGCGGAGAAGAGCGAGGGCGTGCGTGGGATCGGACGGGGGTGGGTGACGGCGAGGCGGCAGAGGGGGGCAAAGCAACATGGCGGGCGGCGTCGGCGAGGAGGGAGAAGGGGCATCTGGGAGGGGAGAGGGTTTTCAAGAGTATTTTGGGTATTAAAAAAATATAATAATAAAATATAAACGGATCCCTAACGGAACACTGACGGCGGGGGCAAAGTGCATATTTTTTATTTTTTAGGAGAGCAAAATGTAGGTTTTTAAATGACAGGGGAGGAAAGTGAAAAATCGGGTTTTGACAAGAGTTTTTTTTTGTAATTTAGCCTAATTTTAACTATATTGTGTTATATGTGTTTAGAGTGGTGGTTCTATACATTTTAGAGTAATTAAGACAAGTGTAACTATTGTATATTTTTGTATTTTTGTTTTGAATTTATCATATACTAAATATTTGTGTTTTACATTAGGGATACGTATACAGGTATCCGTATCCGATTTAGACCCGATCTGTACTCGAATAGTACCCAATCTTAAGCGGCTAGTATACCGGTAGTCACTATCGAAAACCGCTCAAATAGACCCGATGAGTATATTAGTAACTTAAATATTCAGATCCAGACCTGCCTCGAAGTTGAATGGGTAGGGTATGAATTTTTTTTTTTCTATCTATTTTTTTTTGGAAAAACTTCAAATACCACCCATGTGGTTTCACACTTTCTTTAGTGCCTTGTGGTTTAAAGTGTATCACTTTAGTACCCTGTAGTTTCGTTTTTCTCTTTTTCTTGTTCCTTTCATTAATTTTTTCGTTAAATCATATAGAAAAAACTTTAGATAATCCACCCCTAGTTTATCGAATATTCATTTTAGTACTCTGTGATTTTAACTTTCTCACTGATTTAACGAAAAAATTAACAAAAGGAACAAAGAAAAAAACGAAACCACAGGGTACTAAAGTAATACACTTTAAATCACAGGTACTAAAGTGAAAAAGTGCGAAACCACAGGGATGGTATTTGAAGTTTTTCCTTTTTCTTAAGGATATAGATATAGTATATCAACTATCCGCAACCGACCCAGTCCACGGACATCTCTAATAGAATGCAAATTCAAATATTATTTTGGATGAATGCAACAATAATAAATGTGTTGATACTATCACACTAATGTAGAAAGGTTTCAGCTTTGATACCAGTTTCTCTTCAATCTTGGACAGGATATAATTTTTGGATTGTTTTGTTGATTTTGTATGCGCTTCATGTGTGCTGGGGCAACCCTGTGCTTCCGGCAGATCTATTCGCGCTTTTGGGAGGCTTTCGTTGCAACTCGGAGCCTGACACTAATTTTACATAATTTTTTTAAACAGTTAGCTAAGACATATTTATTTTATAAAAAAAATATATGTTTTATAAAATCAATAGTAAATTTTTAAAAGAAATTAAAATATAAAAAACAATAGTAAAATGGGATAGCCTGTGAGCCGACACGGCTCGGCCTCGTCTAGGCCGTGGGCTGGGTTGGGCCATAGTCAAAAAAAGGTGGGCTGGCGGTGCACGGCCCAGAATTGAATCCGACCCAGGGAGGGCCACCAAAAAAATTTGAACCGTGTCTGGCCGAAATAGCCCAAATTACACTCTTAGGTGTAAGATGTGCATCCTTTTTTGGAGTGCGCAGGTAGTACCGCGCTATTTGATTTGTATCATGTAACCAGAGCGAGTGTTCTTTCAAAGAGAGATTTATTCCTCGGCTATAGAGAGCAAAAAAATAAAGCTAAATTACAGAAATTTTTTTTATAAATACTTTATTTTTTTTTTTACTTTTTCTCCCCAACTTTCAGAAACCTATATTTTATCCTCTCAACATTTCAAGTTGTTGGTGGATCACCTGAAAGGTCAGGAACGGAGTGATCTTTAGGAAGACGCAGGCTGACCCAGTCAGCGCAATTTTTAACATTAAAGAAGAGGTGAACCTCTGGGGCCAATTCATCGCTGCTGCCGCCGATTGATTTTTTTTTTTTTTCGCTCCTTGAGAGACCTCCGCTGTCTCACCTCTGTAACCTAATTCATCATTCCAATGAATGAAGCGGGTAGCACGCTATATTTTTCTCAAAAAAAATATTTCAAGTTGTTGCATTTAGCCCTCCATCCGTCAGGTTCTATGACTATTCCGTTCATTTCTTATAATTTATACTGAAAATATCCTCCAAAATGATAGAAATATATTAAAAAATTATTTTTAAAAAAGGTAAGGGTAATTTGATCATTTTATCCTCTCCATTAATAACGTAAGTAAAATTTAGATTTTTGAAAGTCAGGGAGGAAAAATAAAAAAACGAATACTTATCAACATAAAACTGTTTTTTGTGCTGTTCATATATGACTCGGTGGAAAAGTGATAAAATATTGATCCCTGAGCATGGGCGCTTCAGAGGATATATTGACCCCCCCTGATTAGCTATATATTCCTCCTAAGCTGTACCAGGAAGATATTAATTCCAGTAGGGAAATGGGTTATGTCTCCAAGTAAAGCCCTATAAGTAGTGCACCTGTGGAAGCATGAATGCCCATCAGCACAAGGCCAACAATGGCGTTTAAAGTATTCCTAACCCTCACCATCCTCCTGTTCGTCGCCGGCGAGCTCGCTTCTCACGCCGCTGCCCGGGAGCTCTCGTCGCCCACTTCAACCGAGGATTTCCCTTTAGCTGCAGGTATCGCAATCTGTGAAGCTGATAAAATATTTTTGATCTTCTTAGGAGGATTAAGGGCCTGTTTGTTTGGGTGAAAATGGAGAGGGGCGTAATCGTTTTCGACCGTAAGCAATCACTTTCGTTGTTTGGTTAAGATACGGTCGAACTTGAGTTATCTGAAACAGCGTATAACTTCGACCCATTCTGGGTCGAAGTCAATTACGGTGAAAAAAGGTAAAGAAAAAAATAATAAAATAATGCAATGAATAATACTAGTTATATTTAGGCTAAATTATATAAAACCTCCCTATAAATACCTGCTTTTTTACTTTTTTTCTCTGTCATTTAAAAACATACACTTTACCTCATTGAAAAATAAAAAATGTTCATTTTGTCCTCACCGTCAGTGTTCCGTTAGGATTCCTTTTATATTATATTATTATATATATTTTATACCCAAAATACCTTCAGCCTCCTCCCTTGCCGCCTCCTTCCTCGCCGCCCATGCCACCTCGCCCTACTCCGCCGCCTCGCCCTCCTCTGTTGCCTTGCCCTCGCCCACCTCTCCATCCGCGCCCACACACATGCTCTCGCGCTCCTTCGCCGCCTCGCCCTCACCCTCGCCCACCTCTCTGTCCATGCCCACCATGATCACCTCCTTAACGTCGCCGAAATGGAGGGTTGAGGGTGCAGGAGGAGTGGGAGAGTAGGTAGAGGACGAAAATGGTGATGGGAGACGGCAGCTGAGCAAAAAACGGAAGAGGAAAGACGGCGGCTGGACGAAAATGGTGAGGGGCAATATGGTCATTTTATCATCACAGTTAACACCATACCCCCCTGTGAACATTTTTTATTTTTCAAGGGGGCAAAGTGTAGGTTTTTAAATGACAGGGGGGAAAGTGAAAAAGCGGGTATTGATAGGGGGTTTTCTGTAATTAGCCTTATATTTAAATATATTTAATTATTGTACTAATTACTCTTTTATTTAGTTTGCATATTTAAAATAGGATAAAAATTGATTAATTAAGTTTTTAGTATTACTTCATTTAGTTCATATATTTAAAATGTAATGAAAATTGATTAGTTAAGTATTAATATATTTTTTTACTTTATAATTTTACTATTGTATTATTATAATTTATGTGTAAAAAAATAATTTAGTAGTTTTAGATTAATTTTTTTAATTATATAAGAATATAATTATATTTTTTTATTTATTATATTATAATTTATTATTTATTAAAATATTTATTATTTATATATAAATTATAGTTTTATATCATGTACTTCCTGCCAAAAAATAACAGAACTAAAAAAATTCCAATTCCATAGCTACGAAAACAAAGAGCGGGAGAGAAATAGTTTCACCGAACTTCATTTCAACCCAAAGTCCACTTTCAGTGAAACAAACATGCCCTAATAAGTGTATATCTTACGTATGTAGAGAAAAAAGTGCAACATATGATATATTGAGTGTGCTTATGTGCATTTTAGCTTTTCTGATTAGTTGACAATTAAATTCTATTAATTCGAAATTTCTGTTCTTATTATTTTCTTTTTTATTGCATATGTGCACTAATCCTGGTATACATTATTTGTTTAAATCATCTAAATATACTGGTCCTTCTAGTTGGTATTAGTTACAATTTTATAAGTTTATTTCATATAATAATTGCTTTAAATTACGTTTGCTTCATGTAGAATTTATTATAAGGGTTAAATGCACTAAAATAATCCCAACTTTTGCCCAGTTTACAGATAGCCATTAAGCTTTGAAATTTTCGTACGTGTCACCCAAACTTTTAAATTTTTACATTTAACCGCCTAAATTTACATTCGGTCAATATAAAGAATAACCAGTTAAAATTCGGCCTTTTAGTAAAGAAATTATTTTTTATAATTATTTGCTAAATATAAATTTGACAATTAAGTAATATATGCTAAAAATAAATTTGATAATTAAGTAATTTTCGGCATTAATTAAGAATACTAATTGGTATTGATGGCGGGAGTCCTTTGTTGTTTCCTGATCATTTTACTAATGTTAGCCATTTTATGTTTGATGAACCATTAAAAGATTAGAAGTTCAGGGGCAAAGTTGAAATTATTAATGTGGGCTTTTTTTGCAATTGGCCCCCTAAAAAATTTTTATTTCAAAAATAGTTCCGACAAATTTATAATTACAAAAATAGCCCTACCCTTGCCACGCAGGTGCCACATCAGCGCCTCGCGGGCGGATGGGCGCCGTGTTGGCAAGTTGAACACGGTGAACCATTCACCGTGTTCAAACCAGTTACTTATACTGTCCCGGAAAGGTAGTATAGATCAATCCGCGCGAATAATAAAAGAAACACGGTGAATCATTCACCGTGTTTGAACACGGTGAATGGCTCACCGTGTTCAACTTGCCACCCCACCTCCCAGCCCGCCCGCGTGGCGCCTGCGTGAGGCCTACGTGGCAGGGGTAGGATCATTTTTATAATTATAAATTTATTTGGGTTATTTTTAAAATAAATTTTTTTCAGGGAGCCATTTGCAACCCTATTAATGTTTGATGACTACGTACAAACAGAAGAAAGTTTAGACTGTTCCAGAGCATATAACTCTTAGGCTAAATTACAGAAAAATTCCTTATAAATATATATTTTTATTTTTTTTCTAATTTTTAAAAATTTATATTTTACCCGCTCAACATTTCAAGTTGTTGCATTTAGCCCCCTTCCGTCAGGATTCCATCACTATTCCGTCCAGTTTTTATAATTTATACCAAAAATACCCTTCAAAATGATAGAAATATATAAAAAAATTATTTATTTTTTATAAAAAAAAGTAAGGGTAATTTGGTTATTTTACTCTCTCCATTAACGTCGTATTTCTCTGAAAACGTTTCTAAAATTTTAAAATTGTAAAATATAGATTTTTGAAAGTTAGAAAGAAAAAATAAAAAAACAAGTATCTACAAGAAGATTTTCTGTAGTTTAGCCTAACTCTTATTGTCATAAACATCTTACTGGCACAATATATATATACACTTGATCCTGCGCCGCACAGGTATAAATCTAGTGAGAACTATTTCCAAACCAATTTTATCTTATAACCTTTCTTTTAATTAGGACTGAAGGAGGACATGCCCAATAACTATAAAGAAGAGAAAGCAATATGGCATCATCCTTTCCTCTTCAAGCCTCCTCGCCTTCCACCTACAGGAGGGTCAAGTGATTAAGTGAAGTGTGCTATCACAGAACAAGAGCAAGCCCTTTGGAAGGTGTTGTCATTGATGTTGTTGTGTTACTAAAATGTTTAAAAATTTTCAAAAAAATAAAAAATGTTTGCACCCTCGGAAAAAGAAATAAAAAAAAAAAAAGATGTTTGCAGTGCTGAACATATTTTTATTTTGTTATTCTCTCGTTTAAATAAAGAAGATAAAAGTATATGAAGACGCCTCAATTACAGGCCATGTTGAAATAGAGCACTCAAGTTTGATTTTTTTATTTTTTTTATTTTTTTATTGAGTCCTCCTTAATTTCTGATTATGGGAATTAAGTGATTTTAATGGGAAAAATTGAATTTTTTTTCTAAATTCATTGATGAGTTCACCAAATTTAATAACTTCAATTAAGTTTTAGCAAATAAAATTAGCTAAATCTGCGGTTTATGACTAATAGAGTCGTTAGATTTGATAAATTTTTTTATATAACTAACTATGAAAACTAAATAAAAAATTAGGAAGTTGAGGTGCTCTTAATAAAATAAATATATATATATATATATATAAAAAGTTGAGGGGTTCTCCATGCATTTTTATATTTAAAGAATTACATTTTATTGTCTTGTAATTTTATTTTGTTTTACTATAATGATGTATTGTTAAATAGTGTGGTAATATTATACTAGTTACAAACTGCGCGATGATAAAATCTTCTTGTTGTCTGTACAAGAAGGTATTACGTATTTTACTGACTGTCTCTAGCGCAAGTGGTAAAAAACTTGATGGTTGGTATTCGAGGTCTCAAGTTCGAAAACTAATTTCTTCATATTTTCGTTAAGTTTATTTCTAAAAAAATAAACGAAGCAGGCAGCACGCTATTTTCTCTCTCAAAAAAAGAAAAAAGAAAAAAAAGAATGTATTACAACAAAAATAAACTCGATTGTGGAATGCTATAGGTTTTTTTTTTCTTTACTTTTTTCCTCTACCTCATGATGAGAACGTTCCAATGCTATGCCACAAGGGGGAAAAGTGAAATGTTTATACTCTTTTGTTGCCCTTTTCTCTTCTATATAAACTTTGGTCTTGTTTGGCTTCATAGGCCTTTGTTTGCTCTTTGTTTGCTCATTTAAACACTAATTTTATATAATTTAATATATTGATGAAAAGACTTTTCTTTTTATTTTCCTGGTTAATTTGTGTAAGAAAATCAAATATGTGTGCAGCGAAAGAAGTGATGTAAATTTGAAATTTTATTAACACGATCTTATCATGAAAAGCTAGTATACTTGCATCATACTCAAAACCATACATGAACGACCCGAAAATCACACTCGTGTTTAGTATGCAAGTTAAATTTTATTCTTCAAAAATAATACAGACCAGTTTTCTCAAGATCTTGATCAATTAAACGGTTGAAATTGTCCTCGCTTCTTGCATAGGTTCTTCACCTTCTTGTATCTGTGCAAATGCCCGGCCTCTATGCGTATCCACACTGAGCGATTCCTGAACCGAAAAGCTTCTTATACTTTTCATGTAAGAAAAAATAAGAGAGATGGATGACTACTATTTGGACTATACTAGTAACTCTTACTAGAATCACAATCAAGAAATTTTATAAAATATTGGATTTTCGCAATTCACACTCTAGTTGCTTGCTCTCATAGAAAGAATGCAAGTTCTATTTATATCTATTACTATATACTAAAGTCCGTGGACTAATGTTACTGTGCTGCCACGTGTTCCATGACTGTTTTCGGTGCATCTGGTGGTGCACCATAGACCACCCTCCCCTCCTCTCTCTCCCTACTATATATATATATATATATATATATATATATATATATATATATATATAGAGCTTGACTGGGCTACTATCGGTAGTAAACCGCCCCGTTTATTACCGATTTGTTTTCGATGCTGGAGCTTCCAAATTGACGATCGGCACCGTTGAATATGATCTAGACCATTTAAACTATCTAGAAATCAAATTTCATGCTTTTTTGATATCATTAACCGAACGATCAAAGGGTTACAAAATCTGTAATTTTAATGGCCGATATGGTGTGTTTGCTTGTTTAACGGTATAGAAGAATCCAAATCAACTAAATTTTTGTTAGAAAATTTTTTGAACTATTTAAAATAAGATCTGTACTCTTGATCTTGATTACAAGACTTCTATCATCACTTTTTATAGGATATTCATTTTCAGCCATTCATTTTCTGTTCACTTGATGGACAAGAGAACAATATCGAAAAAGCGTGAAATTTGATTTACAGATAGTTTGAATGGTCTAGATCATGTTCAACGGTGCCGATCGTCGATTTGGAAGCTCCAGCATCGAAAACAAATCGGTAGTAAACCGCTCGGTTTACTACCGATAGTATTCTAGCAAAACTCTATATATATATATATATATATATATATGTATATATATATATATATATACATATAGAATTGGGCTGGAATACTATTAATAATATTTAGGCTTTTTGCTATCGAGTTTTTAACCTTTGAATAAAAATTGTAGGGTTAGAATGATAGTGGTCCCCTAGGGTTTAGTGGTGGTCTCCCTTATAATATTTATTCCCAAATTTTCAACTTCAAAAATTAAAATTTTAAATCCCTATTATACTTTCTCTTTTACTTAATTTTTATTTAATTTAATGTTCTTACATTTTCTCTTTTATTTTCCTCTCTCAGCGAGAAATGTGCATGCTGCTTTTCTCTCTCCCTTAGTTTAATTTTTAATTTCATGCTCTCTTTTTTCTCTTTCTCCAAACAAAAAATATAAATATTTAAAATAATTTTAAACTTGAATTTAATAATTAAAATTTTTAAAATTTTTTAATTTTTATTTTTCTACATTATGAGTAAAATATACTATATTTGAAAGTTTGAAAGTGCTCTATCTATCTGACTTTAACTTTTATTTAATGTTCTCTTCTCTCTCTCCAAATAAGAGATATATATAAAAATTAGCATTTTTATTTTTAATATTTTTCTATATTATGAGTAAAATATACTATATTTGAAAGTTTGAAAATGCAGATTACTTTCTAACTTTAATTTTTATTTAATGCTCTCTTCTCTCTCCAAATAAGAGATATATATAAAAATTAGCATTTTTATTTGACTCTATTAAGTGACTTTACATAACGTATAATATAATAATTATGAACTTAAAAATTACACCCGCGGCAAAGTGCGGGTACATTACTAGTTGCATTTTAAAGCACGAGGTGGCGAAAGCTTTACCACATGCCTACAAGTGTCCAAATAGGTGTCATTGTACAACTCACAAAGCTTTAAATCATCATATACATGTGACATATTAAGTTTTTCATCATGTATGTATGAAAATTAAGTTGAAATCACGCCACGTGTAAAATCCCTAGCGAGGTGAAAAGTTGAGTGCCACCTCATTCTTTGCCATTTTATTTTATCGTGATGCCACATGTCATTTGAGATGTCCAACATTCAGTCACTAACATTTACCTTACAAGAAATCTTGTTATTTTTATTTAAGTTCCTTTCCTAAATTGTTTAAGCAAATTAATCCCTTTATACTTTTAGTCGCACATTACTCCATTGTGTGTGACCACTTTGTTTTATACAGTAAAAAGTAGCACTAAACTCTTTCAGCGTCACCATTAGAACACTTTCCAATGAATCGAAATTCTTTTTAGTTATAATAAATATAATGAATCTTTCTGCTACAGTCATCGTGTGATTTAATCTTACTATCATCTTATCCCAACTGAACCAAAATTATTAATAACTCATCAAATCTCATCATTTAGTTATATCCACCAATCTGCTTAATAAAAACTCTTACGATGACACTGGAAAACTTTTTTCTATAAAACCATATTGCCTTGATAAGGACTTCCGAGTCTCGTTGTACAAACTTTTTAGGGTATTCTTTCTCTTTACCGAGATTTTCAGCATATGCTGACCTAAACCGTTATATACTTAAATCGTTATATAGGATTTAAGAGAGTTATATAGTCGAACTACAATGACCATACGCAAAGTGACCATGATACTTTAGGTCTGAGGATCACTCACATCACTGTAGCAAAGAATTAGTCACTGATGAGCAGGTAAATGTCTATGTGACTGTTCTTTCTGTGGATCGTAAGCGCTAACCAACTATCCCAAAAACACGTGCTGATAGGAAGGGCGCACCCATCGCACTTAAGGGCTCAGCAATAGCGCTCGCGGGCTTCGACCTGACTCAATCCACCTGGACGTTGGGTCTATTGTTGGGCCTCTTGCCGTTGGGTCTCTTATGGATCACACCCCTACTCAACTTATTAGGCTCACCCAACTCAACTTATTAGTCTCCTGGGCCTATTGTCACGGGGCAGGAAGTTTGACCTATTTTAGCCCAATAATAAATAGCCAACAATCCTCCCCCCCAACACCTGCACCGTTAATGCAGCATGTGGGAATCGAACCCGCGCTACTGGCTCTGATACCACTTGTGGGATCGTTGGCGCTAACCATTAATCCCAAAAGCTCGAGCTGATAGGAAGGGCGCACCCATCACACTTAAGGGCTCAGCCATAGCGCTAGCGGGTTTCGACCTGACTCAACCCACCTGGACGTTGGGTCTATTGTTGGGCCTCTTGTCGTTGGGTCTCTTATGGATCACACCCCCACTCAACTTATTAGGCTCACCCAACTCAACTTATTAGTCTCCTGGGCCTATTGTCACGGGGCAGGAAGTTGGACCTATTTTAGCCCAATAATAAATAGCCAACACTTTCAAGTAGTGGCAGATCCAGAAATTTTTTTTACAGGGATCAAATATAAAATATATAAAAATAAATGTTAAAAAATAATAAATATAATTTTTAAGAAATATTGCATGAAAAAAAAATATATATATCATTTTAAACTATAATTATTTTCGCTGTAGTTTTGTACTTTGAAAACGATGCATAATGGCGTCATTAGATTAGGATTTTCTTTGTCATTCAAACTACTATTATTTTCAAAAAGAAATGTAAAAATATTTTTTAAATATTTAACGGTATTTTTTTTCTTGAGATTCAAGTTTATAAAATTAAAAAATGTGCCTTGTAGGAGCAAAAGATGACTTTTACTTATTTACTAACATATAAAAATGTCAGAATTTACCAGAACTATTGACTATTTTAATTCGGGTACCCAACCTTTCAAAATTTTGATTTTATTATCTAGCATTTCAATTTGTTTGATTTGAGTCAGTCAACGACAAGTTGACTTCAAACTTTAAGCTATTAACTTACTTAAAAAAATTTATAGTTGTAAAATTGTATAAAGTATACTAACTTATAAATATATAAAGATAAATGATATATTCAAATTTTGAAGTCAAAATACCGTTGGTTGACTCAATTAAACAAATTAAAATATCGGATAGTAAAATCAAAAGTGGGTACTTTTTCTGGGAAGAGTTGGTGGGGTCAATTGACCCCACACCACTCCATATGGATCTGCCAATGCTTTCATGTTACGCTTAAGGAACCTGTTCTGTAATAGGTGTAAGTTATGGGGACTCTCTAATCTATCTAGATACTATCAAACACCTAGAGGGGGGTGAATAGGTGTATAGACCAAAAAATACAAATCTTAATGCGATAAAAATAAATGTAGAAAATAAAATAGCAGATCGAGATTTACGTGGAAAAACTTCAATTTGGAGTAAAAAATTCACGCGGGACCAACACGCGATGACAATCCACTATGAATTAAAAGAATACAAGGTGATTACCGACTCCACGGACTCACACCTCTCTTTTACCTTCTATGGATCTCGCGCACACCACCGGATTGTCCACGCCCCACGTTCGAATCCACGAATGCCACGTCCCGAATCCACGAAACGCTCAATTTCGAATCCACGAAGTCTTTATCACGCCGAATTCATGACGCCCACTCGAATCCACGAGCGTACTCCGTCCGGAGCAAGAACAATAGGTTGGTGATGATTTATTGCTTAGAATATTATTAAAGATCTGTGAGAATAATTTTAGGCAATTCTCAAATTGATTTTAGAAGAATATTAAGAATTAGGGTACCAAGAATCAATTGAAGAAAAGCTTGTTGTAGAAGATGAGAAGGACGGCTACCTACAAGCTTCTAGGGTTTCTAAAATATAAAATATGCTTAACCACCTTTTAGAGATACCCCCACATCTTATTTATAGGTTTGGAAGCAATTAGAATCAGATTAGAATTGAAAAACTGATTTTAAAAAATCTACGTCGGGTTCAGGGTCCGGACCTTATATCAGGGTCCGGACCTTGAAGTTTCCAGACGTTTCATAGTCCAGACCTTGACCCAGATTCTGGACCCTCCCTGCGTGACAGCCAGGGAGGCGTATGGGTTCCGAACCTTGCACCAGTGTCCGGATATTGCAACTTGAAAACTTCAGTTTTGAATATTTTATTAATTTAAATCCATTCTAATGTCTTCCAAATATATATATATGATTATAAATCATCATCAATATTATTTAAACTTACCAAGCATCGTGAATTAATACTTTGAGTCTTCGAGTCTTCAATCTTCGTTTTTTCTTCTTTGAACCTTCAAGACTCCGACTTACTTCACGAAATATATCAATATAAAATCCGTAACAATAGGCACCTGTATACTTGCTCTAGTGTCCCCGTACTAATAATTTGAGATTCATTGTCTTTATAGAAAGAATAATATACATCAGTCTATCCGGATCATTACCATTCTTGTAATGATGATCCAATGATCAAAAGCTGTATGAGAAACATGCATAAAGAAATACATCTCAAATTCTTATCAATCTTAGAAATATATTTCCTCAACTAATCATTCTATAGGCGATTCATGTATATAAAACACAGTATCATGAATGAAAATTTTATGCATTTTATTATTATTAATGAAAATACATATTATATTCCTAATATTATGTGTCACTTAATTAGCTCTTAGGACATACAACTAACAATCTCTTACTTGCACTACGCTAATTATTCATCTATCTCATATCCATCTTCTCAAGATGGCATTCCATCTTTTGTTGATCCACATATTTTTTTAATAATGTGGTATCGCCAGTCAATATGTCTGGACTTCTGATAAGACCTCGATTCCTTAGACTGGTTTGTGGCTTTGTTCTTGTCACAATATATTGACATTGGTTTTGGACGGAGGGAATCACACCAATCTCTGTAACAAACTTCTTAAGCCATACACCTTCCACAAAAGCTTCTGAAGCGGCAATACATTCGGCCTCCATTGGAGAATTAGCTGTTGTTTCTTATTTGAAACTTTTCTAAGTGGTAGCTCCATTAGTGCAAACAAACACGAATCCAGACGTAAACTTTCTATCTTCGATATCTGACATTAAGTCAGAATCTGTGAAGCCTTCTAGCTTCAACTCACCCCTTCCAAAATTTAGAAATATTTTTAGTCATTTTCAAGTATTTAAGAATATCTTTCACAGCAACCTACTATTTCGAACTTGAGTTTGACTAATATCTACTTGTGATACTCACAGCATGTGCAATATCAGGCCTTGTGCATTGCATTGCGTACATAAGACTTCTAATTGTTGAAGCATATGGGATTTGCCTCATATGCATTCTCTCATCAAGTGTCTTGGGGCGTATATTTTTTGGAGAGATAATTCCATATCTCAGAGGCATCAGTTCTCTCTTGGAATTTTTCATATTGAACCTTTTAGCACTTTCTCTATGTACAACCGTTGTAATAGGCCAAGCAACCTCTTATGTCTATCTTTATAGATTTTTGTTACCAAGATGTAGGATGTATTTACTGCGTTTGATTCATCCAGTTTGTAATCTAATCGGTAATGTACTATTACAAATGGTACAGAATTACTCCGAAAATATTACGGAGTGGGGGGTAGGCATCTCGTGTTATTGATGACGGGTTACCTCGTATGTTATATAAAATTACAAGTTTACCCGTCCAATCCCTCAAAACCTTTTCAATGCGTCATTTTTAAAATTTTAATTTTAAATTTAAATTTTAAATTTTAAATTTTAAATTTTAAATTTAAATTTTATATTTTATATTTTAAATTCTAAATTATAAATATTAAATTTATATTTTAAATTTTTAAGTTTCATATTTATATTTTAAATTAAAATATTATATTTTATATTTTTGTTCAGCTTTTAAAATTAAAATTTAAAATTTAAAATTTAAAATTTAAAATTTAAGCTTTAAAATTTAAATTCAAATTTAAAATTATTTAAAATAAAATTTAGTAAAAAAATAATTATTTAAATAGTAAATTTTTTTGCTAAATATGATTAAGGATAATTTTGGAATAGACTACACTTTATTATCAGAATTACTGAATTTTATAAAATAAACCAAATATAATAATTCTACATATAATTTAGCATTATATTATTGTATTAAATCAAACGTGTTAATACAGCATCAATAATAATCTGATTTAGAAATCTCAAGTACCTGGTTATGTCGAAATAACATGTAATGCTACATAACGTAAACCAAATGCGCCCTAAGAAGTATATCATCTACATACAATATGAGGAATGTGATAGCATTTCTACTGACCTTTTTGTACACAACGTGTTCACATTTATGATGAAAACAAATAATTTGATTGTATCATTAAAACAACTATTCCAACTCTAAGAACCCTGTTTCAAACCATAGATAGATTTTTGAAGCTTCCATACCTTGTGACTTTCATTACTAGATGTGAAACCTTAAGATTGCTCCATATCGATATCTTCTTCAAGATATCTAGTGTTTTAAATAGCGGCCATTACCCCCGCCATAGCGGCTGCTATAGCGAATTTTATGTGCCACCGCTACACCATAATCTCTAAAGCAGAATTTAGTGGATCGGGTTGATAGCGGCCGCTTTAGCGGTATAGGGCCCGCTGAAGCGGCCGCTATAAAGCGGTCGGAAAGTGGGCACTATGAGCCAAAGACTTAAAAAAGTGCAAACGGGTTAAACCATCTAATCGGGTCTGGTTCGCAAGTAAAATAAAAAGATCAAACCTTGTTATTCAGTGTTTGGAAGATAAAGAGGCGATCCATTTTTAATAGAGAATAAGATTTTAATCATTTACCCAAGATATCATTTTTGACATCTATTTACAAATTATTTAGATTGTTAATGCATTATAGATTTTCAAGTTTTATGTCTTTTTGATTTACTAAATCGTAATATTTTAAAGTTAATCTTAAAAGATAATGACATTAAATATGTATAGGCTTGCAATACTAGAAAAGAAAATGATTATATGTACTTTTTTCCTCAAAATTGTCTTTTCTTCAAAATTATATGTATTTTTTATAAGAAATATAAACATATTAAGTTTGTTTTTATGAAACTCACTATGGATTCATAGTGCCCGCTATAGCGCCCGCTATCCCTTTTCCGCTATGAGACCCTCCAAACACTATGTGCCCCATATCCGCTATTTACAATCTTGAAGATATCCATTGGAAAAAACAGTTTTCACAAACATTTGCCATATTTTATACTCATAATATGAAGCTATAACAAATAAGATGCGGATGAACTTCATCATGGCTACCGGCAAAGATTTTCAAATAATCGAGACTCTTTCATTAAGTATAACCTTTCGCAACCAATTAGGCCTTGTAGATCTCTAACTTTTCATCCGAACATATCTTTTTTTTTAAGATCTATTGATAATCAATAGGTACTAAACCCTCGGCTGGATTAACAAGAGTTCAAACTTGGTTGGAATACATAGAGTCCATCTTAGACTTCATAGCGTCTAGCCATTTCTTGGAGTCAATGTCAGATATTGTTTCATCGTAAGTAGTTAGATCATCTTTATGATCTTAGTCTCCCACTAGGAACATTTATTCTAGATCCTCCGTAATATATTCCATATATCTTTCAGGTGGATGGAAAATTCTGCTAGACTGAGAAAGTGGTTGCATGTGTGTTGCCTCATTAAAAATAGAGATATTAGGTTGATCTTTATATACTCGTTGTTCATTGAAAATCATCTCATTTAGTTCTGTTTTCCTTTCATGTGATGCCCCGCTTTCTAAGGGGTCACCCATCCTATAACTATTCTAGTCCTAACACACTTAACCCTTTTATCTTTTGGGTCTAGCTAACGCGCAAAATGCTACAGCCAGATTAAGAGGTTTAGCCCTATTATACCTCATGTATAGGACTATTCCAAATTCTGAGATGTCATATTCTCCTCCCCTTAAGCCCTGACGTTCTTGTCAGGCTCAAGCATATTTACAAGTACTAGGCGATGTGAGACTCATCTCGCTAGCCTTCATTGACCTTGTCGGAAGCCGTGCTCCACCCACAATGGTCGTCAGTCGGGGAGCCGCGCTTTGCCAACTGTATGACCCGTTTCAGGCCGTTTTGGCCACTCTAGACAGCAATAAATAGGTGGTTGTGCCAGTTGCTGTCCAAGGCTCCATTGGAGTCGTGTTATATATGTTCGAGATCAACTTCTCAGGGCTGATCATGTATCCTTTGCTGTCACGGAGTCGTAATGGCAGGTTCGGGACTTGTCGAAGCTTGTCAGAGCGAAACTTCACCGCTGCATTGCACTGACTGTGCATTCGAACTCTGGGGCTTGTTGGAAGCCTTTCGGAGATTCCTTGCTGGTCGTAACTAGCAGCGGGATGATTCTTGAGGTGCTGCTAGTTCCTACTCTAAAATCGGCGTAAATCAGAACCTATTACGGGGTGGTTGGAAGCTGCGGCCTTCGGCTTAGCGCATTATGTGAGCTGTTGTCCATGCGCAGTTTGGAGTGCTTCCCAGGACAGCAGAGGTGTTTAAAGATGTATGGGATTGGTTGCTAGATCAAGTTGTGGTAACAGTTTTCGATATGGGTTCCGAAAGCCGTACCGCAAGAGTTGTAACCCGAACCAGTTGTCCTATTGCCGGTTAACTTAGATACGGATTTTGACACTTGTGCGATTGGCCTAGGTTCGGATGATACTTAGGGAAACTGGCTGAGCCAAGGATTCTCGATCACAGACTTGAGGAGGGTGCTTTGATCCGAAGTTGGTATAGTAGCTTCTTACTCGGTATTCTATATTCATCCCCTATTTTATTTTACTCGTACCTATTTTGCATGCCTTTAGTTACTTGCTTACATCTCTCGTTAGTAGTTTCACACCAATTCCTTGCTTGTTCATACCTGTTATATCACTCTGCATGAGGAAATGAGATGTACAATCTTTAGTATTTACTCATTATTAGTCACATATATTGGACCCACAGTCCTGGTTGGACTTGTTGACACTGCTTAGGAGGTTTCGGCTGGATGCCGTTATTGGACATTACTGTTGACCATATTGCATATGACAACTGCTGCTGCTTGCTGTGCATATTGCGAACATCGGTGCGGAGGTCTGATCCACCTCGTGGGCCAATGGTATTTTTTTCCGAAAAAGTGATTTGGTGTATCCTACGAGCCTAGATCTGTGTATGGTGGGTACATGCTAGCTGTCGCGCGCTTGCCAAACATCTATGAGATAGTAGGCTGCCCCAAATCAGTGAGCTAGTGGGCGTGGATTGGGTATTGATTGTTTCTAGTTGTTGATATAATTATGATTGACATGATTACATTGATAGACTAGTATCTTGTCACGTTAGTTGTACTAGTTCAGTTATCATTACAATAGCTTTGATTTTCCTTCGGTTATTATATTTATCTATACTTTTTTTGCTATTGTACCTTTGTTTACCCACTTGTTGACCAGTAGGTGTGGCTTGCTTTCGGCATCTTGTGATACCCACTGAGAGATATGTGTACATGTTTCTCACTCTCTGTTTTCCATAGGCATCTCGTGTGGTGAGGCATGGGACGTGATGTGAGGTCGCGATAGATACACCAGCTAGAGCAAACCCATGATACTTTTAGGGTGCACAAGTAGTTTAGTCTAATTAGCTTACATTTTAATTCTAGATTTATACTTAATTTTGTTGGAGTTTGATTTTAATAAACGATATTATGGATGTGATGACTCCCAACTCTTTACTTATGATAGTGTTTTCTGGTTAATTCATAACTTTGCTTCCAAGTTGCTTGAATCGATGTTGATTTCAAATGATTCTGCACAAAATAGAGGCTTCAGCTGTTTTATTTGTTGGGAATGAGAATAGAAATAGTAGAATATATACTTTGGCATGACATGAACTTAGTTGGTCTAATGAGGTCACTTGATATAGGAGAGAACTATAATGAGAATATAGTACCATTGTGTTAATCATTAAATGATTTTGGTAGTGCACATTGGAAAGCATGTAAGTAAACATCTGGACAAATGAGCAAACCTTAGAGGTAATCATAGTGTTGGTTGAAACCCATGGACGTAGGTCGTGAATTAAACTTGACTAGCTATGAGCTAATTGGCATTCCTTAGGTGGAGGTCATGACGCAACAAGCTAAGACCTTCGAGAAGTGTCGTTGTTAGAGAACCTTGATTTCTATCGGCTCTCTTATGCTTAACTTTGGGTAGTTTGATTACTCTCGGTGGGACATTCTTAGGATTTAGAATAATCCTAAATATATGGTATAATAGGACTAAACCTCTTAACTCGGCTATAATATTTTGGGCACTAGCTAGGCCCAAGAGATTCAAAGGGTTAAGCGTGTTAGAGTTAAAGTAATTTTAGAATGGATGAACCCCCCCGGGAAGCCGGATATCACAGTTAGTATCAGAACCAATCACTAGCCGGAAGTATGAGATGAGTCTTGGCTGAGCCAGGGTCATAAAATAGGCAGAGCGTGACTACCCGGCTGACGATCGTTGTGGGTGGAGCACGGCTCCCTACAAGGTCGGTTAAGACTAGCGAGACGAGTCCCACATCACTTGGTACTATGAGTCTGCTTGAATCTAATGATGACGTGAGGGCTTAAAGAAGAGAGAATGTAGCATCCTTACGATTTGGGATAGTCATATATATAAGGTATAATAGAACTAAACCTCTTAACCCAGCTATTATATTTGAACGGTGGCTAGGCCCAAAGATTAAGAGGGTTAAGCGTTCTAAGACTAGAGTAGTTTTAGGATGGGTGAACTTCCTGAGAACTAAGATGTCACACTCGGCCACATGCTTGCCAAATAGGGAGCAGTTTGACTATTTCGGGCTTCCCATGCGACATTGGTAAGTAAGAACCGGATCCCAGAGTCGGTCAAGGTTATAGTGTATGGTATTGGTAGTTCCTTCTTTAAAAATTAATACATAATTAGCCTAGTTGAGCCTAACGTTGGCATTTCATATCTTAGCAGAGGTATAGTAGTGTCATATCGTACTGTATTTCCTTCGTATTCTCAGTTGTAGCTTCATTTACCCTACTTATGCCTCTTTTAAACCGAGTGAGTGTAGATCGTCATTTTCGACTGCTGCACTTATTTTTTTGAGAAAAAGGTAGCACGCTACCCGCTTCATTCAAAGAGGAAATGAATTAGGCTACACGGGTGAGGCAGCCAAGGCCTCGAGAGAGAGTGGGAAAAAAAAAAAAAAAACACTTCCAAAACTCCATCAGAGACTTATGAGTTATGATGTAGCTGATTAGATGGAAGAAGAAGCTTCCAAAACTCCACCAGTGACTTAACCTTGTAGACGGCTAGTAGGGGATCCATCTGAACTTTACTAAAAATCGTCTCGTTTCTGGCCTCCCAAATGACCCACCAGCTAGCTACTAGATCTGATAGCCTGTTGCTTATGACTGTGGACCTTTCTTGCTCGCCCACCTATCCCAGACCGAAATAACATTGACTCCCAAATCCCCGGACTGGGCATCCTCCACACCCGTCACTAAAAGGAATTTCGTGAAAACACACTGTGCGAACAAATGATCTACAGTTTCCTCTTCGATTCCACACAACACACAGGCACTGTCTCCGGTCCACCCTCTCTTTAGTAAATTATCTGCAGTAAGAATTTTCCTCTTGAGGATGAGCCAACAAAATACATTGACTTTTAGAGGTATTCGAAGTCTCCAAAGTAATCTCCCCACACCAACGATCTGACCAAAAATCTATAGCACTTCCAGATCCCAGCTTGTAATGTATTCCCCATCTGAAGATTTCGTTTAGAGTAAGAACTCCCTTCCACCAATGTGAGAGAGGTTTGAAAGATCTTCCCTCCTTCAAAGGTCTTCTTCTACGGTAGAACAAAGCGTGGATGATCTTATTCCATTGCAGTTCTGGCGCTGTGTGGAACTTCCACCACCACTTGGCTAGGAGAGCTTGGTTCATGGCAGTTAGGTCCAGGATGCCAAGGCCTCCTTCCCTCTTACTCCTACAGACATTCTTCCAAGCTACTAGACATCCCTTGTGAGAATTCGAATTTGGAAATTTGAAATTCTCTGTGTTCCTCTCCCCTGATTCTGTATTTTCGATCTGTATATGTATATATATGTATATAAGTAGTATTTATGATTTTTGGATTTTTGTCGCGAAGAGAGAACGGCTTAACGGCGTGATCCGGAGTCCGATCCTGACAATCCAAAATGGTAGATTCGATGTCTCGGCAGTGCTGGTGCATTTTGTGCAAGGGGTTGTTGGAGTGTGTGTGTGTGTGTAGTGGTTGAGAGAGTGGTTGAACCACTCCCTCCCACTCCCTCTCACTCCCTCTCTCTCCCTCTTTCTTCCTCAGCCTCCCAGAGGTGAGCACCAGCTCCCCCTGCCCCTTGACCTCCTCCCCGAGCCCGGCCAACCGCCGCCGGCCGTCCCCTGGCCGGAGCAACCTCGGCCAACTCCTCCCTCTCTCATTTTCTTCTTTTTCTCCTCCTTCTTCTTCTCCTTCTTCTTCTCTGTGGTGTGCACCCAGGGGAAACCCATGCATGGGCTTGGGGGGGGGGGGGTGGCACGACCGGGGAGGGGGGGGGTGCCGCCGGGGGGGGGCCGCCGGAGCCGGGGCCAGGCTGCTGGGCTGCTGCTGTTTGGGGGCAGGCTGGGGTGTGTGTGGCCCAGGCCGGCCGCCTCCCGACGCTTGGATGGGGTGAGCACCGGGGGGGGGGGGGGTCCTCCGGCGCCGGACCCTTCCTTCCCGGCCGTCGGGGGTGCCGCCGGAACGCCGTGGAGGGGAGCCGCCGCGGGCCCGGTAGAGGCAGCTTGGTTGGGGGGTTGTGGCCAGCCTTGCTCCGCCGCCGCCACCGCCGGTTTTTTTTGTCGCGGGGGCCCCCTACCCGATGTCCCGACGACGCCAGCTTGCTGTTTTGTGCTCGCCGTGGGACCGCCGCCGCCGGCCGTTTGGGGGGGGCCGGAGGGGGCGTGGCAGAGCCTTCCCGGAGCTAGGGCTCTCCCCTACGCCGGCCGCCGCACCCCGTCACCGTCTGTGGTGAGCGCTGTCACCCTTGGTGGCTCCTCCGGCGCCGCCCCTTGCCTGGGGCCGGCCGGGCCGTGCCGTGCCGCCGGAGCGCCGCCGCAACCGCCGCGGGCTGGGCATGGGCACCTTGGGGGGCCGCGGCTGAGATTGTGGGGGGCCGCCGCCGCCGGGCCCGCCGGTCTTTTTTTTGTCGCGGTCACCGGTAGGACGTGGGGGGTCGGGCGACCCCCTCGTGGCCGGTGAGTGTTTCGCGGGGGGTGCCGCCGGCCGCCGTCGCCGTTCGTTGCCGGGCGCCGCCGTGCCCTAGCCGCCCGAGAGCTCCTCTCCTCCCCGCGCCGCCGGGGGGGCCGCTTCCCGCCGCCGGCTGAGGTGACCCTCCTCCTCCTTGCCACCTCCTCTGCCGATGCTGGCCGCCGCTGGCCTCGAGTGTCGGCCGGCAGCCGGCCGGAGCTGGTTGCTCCGGCCGGGGTCTAGTTTTAATGGTTTTTGGCCGCGCCGAGTCTTGTGAGCTCCCTGTTGCTTCCCGAAGTCCGGGAAGGTGAGCACGATGATCGCGGCGACGCGCTGATCATCATGCTCACCTCAGATCTGGATTTGGTTGAGCCGTTTCGTCGTTCGGCCTTTGTCGAGCTTTATTAGTGTTTGTCCCACTGTTTTTATGGGATTGCTGAGCTTGTGACTTGTCTTGTCGCAGTGGGGCTGTGAGCACGGTCTCCGTGACATCGTTACCTATCCGCTGGTGCTTGCGGAAGGTCGTGCGGATGTACGGTTTGCTCTAGCGGCTTTGTTTATTGCTTGTATGTATGTATTTGTCGCTTGTTTGTGGACGTTGGCGTTTGTGGCAGCGTTGTGACGCTGTGGGCAGCAAGGGTATGGTCCTCGGGGCCCTGTGGACTGGTTGTCCAACCCCTTCGCCCTTCGCGGAGATCCAGATTCATTTCCAATGCGTTTTTCGATGAAATAGTCGGCGAAACGCGTGTTTTTAGTCGTGCGACTCGCTCGCTGATTTCGCAAGCGACTTGGCTTCGTCGTTTAGCCTTGTTGGCTGTTCCTCATCGCTGTCCCAAAGTTCCGAGGACCGCGGATGAGTGACGAGGGGTTCCGGTGCCAAATCGGCACTTTTCGGGAACCCGGGAAGCCGTGTTGGGTGCGTTTGTGTTCGGGGGGAGCTTGTGCTCGCTGTCCCGCCACCTTGTCGTGTGTGTTTGGGGGACAGCGGAGGACTCGATTGACTGTAGGTACCCCTCTGGGGCTTTGTGTGGTTTCGGGATCGTCCCGGTGGGTTTCCCGGGCGATTCGTCGGTTTCGGGTTGTGAGAGCTATGTGTTTAGCATCGTCTTGGTGGACCTTGACCCTGTGAGTCTTTCGTAGGTCCTGTCGTGGTTCCCGAGAGCCGTCGGTGTTAGGCTCTAGCTTCCTACAGGTGGGTACTTCGATCCGGAGTCGGTTCAGTGGACTACGGTGATACCTTTCTATCCCTTCTCTTGCTTTTCAGTTATTAGTTCACTTGACTCCCGTTGACTCTACTTATATGCGTGTTTGGATAGTAGAGTAGTTGTGGTTGCATGGTTATTGAGACGACCTAGTTGGTCGATGGTGATCGCCTGTTGTTCCGAGTGATCCTCGTTGTGGTTTATCAGTGGCTTACGGCTCGTTGCCGTTCTGTGGATTGAGCATTCGCATCGATCGTCACAGCTCTCCTAGCACTTCACGTACACCGCGGTCTGATCCACCGTGGGGGGGTGGGGGGGGGGAAAAGGGTCGTTGAGTTTGTTCCGACCCGTGAGCCTTGACGCAGTGCGTCCAGAAGGTTTATGTGCCAAGTGTTGAGCAGGTGACAGTGCCAGGGATACGTTCCGGTGGCTATGGATTGGGTGGGTTTACCCTGTGATTTTTCCATTGATGCATACACTAGTTGCTTACAGTAGCATAGTTGTTTCAGTTGTATGCCAGCCTCATACTTACTTGTGCTACTGTATACCTTATCTAGCTTTTGTTGACCCTCGTGCCGGTGTGTACACCTCGCCTTCGTCGGCTTGCGGTACGGGGGGGTTGGGAGGGGAGACATGTTTACATGTTCTCACCCCCCGCCCTCGTTGTTGTTTTCAGGTGAGCAGGGTGGTGAGTGTCGGGACGCTGCGAGGCACGCCTAGATAGTAGCTCTAGAGGTTCCGACTTGTGAGGCTACTTCCCAGATTTTGGTTATTACCCTATCCTTCAGCTAGATGTGATTGTGGTTCAGTTACCTTTTGGATATTATCTAGCATGCTTACGTTTTGTGGATTTATTCAGTATTCACATGTGATTGTCTTGCATGCTTAGATCTTGTGATGTTTGATGTAGTTTCCATGTGAGAATGTCGATGCTGTTATTCCATCATTGCGGTTTTATCGCACGTCTTGGTTTTCTACCCCTCGTGGTAGCGCTTTCAAATAAAGGTTTCCGTGTGGGAAACGATTTTCAAATGAATTTTCGATCGTTCGGCTTTTGTGATTTAAAAAGAGAGTTCTCGTGTGGAGAACAGCTTTCAAATGATCCTTCAATGTTTGAGATTAGGATTTCAAAGAAAGTTTCTGGGTAAGAAGCAGTTTTCTAGAATGACTGTTGCTTGTGCATCGCATCATCCTTCGCCTAAGGATTTGCTTAGATTCATACAGGTTTAAGGACTGCTAGCTGTATGAACCTCATGTTGTGATGTGATTGTTGTGTGGTACCCCCCTTGAGAGGAGTTTAGCCTGCCAACCCTCAATCCTGCTTTGGATTTTATTGATAATCTCCATCCAATCCATCTTTAAAGGGGCTCTAGGAGAAAGAGGTAAGCCAAGGTATTTGGTAGGAAGGCTTCCAACTCTGCAATCCAATAATGACGCAAGTCTTGCCGCTTTCCCCGCGACCTGCCCCGTATAGAACAGTTCCGTCTTCTCCCTATTGACCTTCATTCCGGAGGATTATTCGAATAGTTGCCACAAGAATTTAAGGTTTCTCATATAGCATTTTCTGGCCTCACAGAAGAGGATGGTGTCATCTGCAAATTGGATGAGGATAGTTCTGCTCTCCTCGGATGGTCCAAGCCCTTTAATAAGGTTGTTACTGATAGCTACATTCGTCATCCGGGCGAGACATTCTACCACCAATAAGAATAGGAAAGGAGAAAAGGGGTCCCCCTGCCGAACCCCTCTCCTGCCGAACCCCTCTCCTCGTTTTAATCCATTTGGTTGCCTCTTATTTTATGTTCTCACCCCTTTGTTGTTGTTGCTTTTACAGAGCTATCTGCTAATGGTAAGGCATGCGATCGTGGAAAGGGTGTCGCAAGCCAGTTAGACCACTATTTAAAGTCGGTCTAGTGTGCGGAACCTTTTTGTAAGAAGAAGAAAACTTGTATTTGCTATATTTTGGGAGATACCTGAAGTAAACTTATTTGCTTAAAGATTGTATGAAAGAGTTGGATATTAGTTGTAAAAGTTTAAAATACTAACTAGCTTAACTCTAATGTTTTAATGTACATGATCTTGTATATATCGTACAGATTGTTGTATGTTACCACTTCGTGCGGGCAGTAAAAACTCTGTCCATTCGGCAGGTCTGTCGGTAGGTCCTGGGGCATGACAAATATGTAATAAGAAAAGAAAATAGCTGTAAAGAGGGTAAATGAATAACAAGAGCAACTATGATGAACTGAAAATAAAAACTGAATAATAGTATCATTACTGATATACAATGCATCAATATAAGTCCCAGTCTAAACAATAACCCAATGGTGCCACTCTTGGTCTCGAGGACCTCAGACTCATGCCATAGCAAGTCACCTAGCTAGCAAGGCTGACATATAGCCCAATACAAGAAAGCATAGTGGGGGACTCATGGGTCGATCACACCACTCTACAAATAAAAAATAAAAAAACCGTTGCGAGGACCAATCCGCCAGTGTATGTGAAATGTGCAGCAAGTGCATGGCGGTCTCAATGCATAATGTTCAAGTAGTAATACAATCCAACGGCAAACAACCGGTAACAAACCAAGAAACTCCCAACAGGGTAGCAACACAGCCAACAAGGCTTAAATATGTCCAATAGTATGAGCAATAGTATTCTACTATACGAGTCATGCAACTAACTGAAAATTACAGTAACAAGAGCAAAGTTAGTAACAAATAAGCTAAACTGATGAGAAGGTATAATATAAATGTATGATATAACATAGAGTATGGTGTAGATAGTCTAACAAGGCAGATAGTATAACAAGGCAGTAATATAAATCTCTGTGCAGGAGAGCAAATCTAGCTGAATACCACTATACCGATTTTCAGATCGAAGCACCCACCTAAAGCACTAGGTGTCACCGGAACCTAGACAAAACACAAAGGTGTCCATAATCGGCCCCTAAGCTAATCTCGACCAACCACTACGTGTTCAGACGTCGTTTTCCACCAAACGACTTCCAGGACTAACACTTGACAGCAAAATTGAAGACCCAGCCCAAAGTTTGGTGGATTTTTAAGTTCGACAGGGATCGATCGCAACCGCAAGGGCCTGGGCATCGACTCTGGCCAGCAAATTAAAGACCCAGCCCAAAGTTTTAGCCAGATCCGACAGGGATCGATCTCCCCTGAAGTCCCGACAGGCGCCACAATCGGCGTTGGGACAGTTTGCACGTGGTTCAGCCCCGAGGGGTTACAATCATTTAAAACACAGTCAAGACAGCCATATAGTTAACGTCAGTCCAGCAACACCTGGACCATCAATCATGGCCAGGCCCAACGTGGATTGGCTCGCAGATTATTGACAAACAACACCAAACAATGCATGAAGACGACAATTGTTTAACAATGGGGCTGGTGTAGGACGTTACCGACGTTTCCAGCACTCAGGGAACTAATCAGCGGCATGGGTAGGTCGATGACGAGGTGCAACTGACCGTGCTTGGTTTCCGGGAGCACCGCATTGGATCCGACAACTACGTCCCAGATCTGTCACGACTCAAGTGAGCACGGGTTTACATGGATGGTACGGAGCATTGTGGTCGCCAACGGGAGGAAGCCATGATGCCGGATCGCTGGGTTTTGGATGGCCGGCCCCGGAGGGCCTGCTGTCAGGCTGCAAGGACAATGGTGAGGACACGGACTTGGATCCGGCCAATGTTAGCTCATAAGGGTGACGACTGTTGTGGGTGGAGCACGGCTCCCCACAAGGTCGGCTAAGGCTAGCGAGACAGGTCCCGAACTTATGCAATTTCGCACGTTAACCCCTCATGAGCCAAGATTGCAATTGGGTCAAGATAATGGATCACCTTTGTTACATTAATGAATCAAATTTTACAAAATAGTCTCCCGAATTACAAAAATTACATTAAAAGAATCTCGGGTTTTACATTTTTTCACTCACAGACTTTTGAGACCTAGTCTGGGTCAGTGAACCGGAATTGGCTGCTGGTGTCCGGCCCATTCCACCCAGGTCTACACAGGAACCATATATGCTCTGTCAAAAGAACATATTGAGCTTCTCACCATCCAGCTGCTTCATTGAAAGTTTAATATCATCTTGCACTCACGCCTGGAGCAAACATGCACGCGCATGTGCGCAGAAATCAATAAAATTTAAGTCAAGTTGTTTTGTTATTTCAAATGACTAGCAGCATTGAGTTGTCAGTTTTATGTTATGGAAGAGTCTGTTGGGGGTTATATGCTGACGACAGCAATCAGTGTCTGTAATACTGTGCAGAAAAGCACGAAAGCTGCAGCGAAAACTCCTAATGCCAACCATGGATTACTAAACTTGTTGTTCCTCAACCATGCCATCCACCTTTTCATACGACTCTGGTAATGTGCTTCCATCATCCGGTATATAGATTTAAGGTAGTGTTTACCGTCGAAATCGAGTACCACATCTTTACTCAGCTTGGTGAAAAGATTGGACACATCTTTATCGCTACGTAGTAAGTGCACAATGATCCCTCTCTGACCAAGTAGCGTAACATCCTCAGGCATGCTGATAAGCTGAGACATGAAAAGAACATAAGCACTGACATCATTCCCAAACTGCGGAGAAGTTTGCTCAAATGCTATTAGATTCCCGATAAGAGAACCAGTGTTCTCATCGATGGGCAAACACGGAACTTCGAGTTCACCCTTACAGAATGTTATGTCCAAGAGAGAATGGGGACTATACTTATCAAACTCTTTTCTCTTAAATTCAACTCCTGCTTCATAGTATTGTACTGCTCGACGCCAGCGCTTGTAGCCAACTTGTAAGCAATCTGACAGCTGGTTGAGCGATGAGTTTTGTTCATCATCCCGTGGCTGACGATTCAGTCTGAAGTATTTACGGCCGAAGCTAAGAAAACGATGTAAATAATGGGGCTTTGCATGAAATTCATAGTCTTCTTCCGTCCTCCGACTTGGTCTAAAGTACATATGACACAAGTGGAGCAAATGGTGAAACTCTTTCGGCCTGTCACATTCTTGAATAGCTTTCGGATAGTAATGCAACAATCTCTCGACGTAATTAGCTATTTTGTTTGCAAGTGATGCATTCATCATTTCCTTACCCGCGAGTAGTTCATGTATTCTCTTAACGACGAAAAAGGGGATTTGGTTCTCTAACAGGAACAGGTCATGCGCCACAAAACTTAAATACCATTCTCCCATAGAGTCAGAGTTATCCGGGGCTTGTTGACTATGATCAACCTGGCTCAATCCCTTGTCTTCAGTTCTGTCTTCCTCCACTATTTCCTGACAGCCAGGACTCCCCCCAGATTGTTCTGCCGATGGCAGCACAATTCCTTCTGTCCCGTAAAGAGACACAAGTAAGAAGCAACCGTCGAGAAGCAGCATCTGCAGAAACTTCTTGCTTTCCATTTTAGTTTCCTCAGTGTAACAGTTCCGTACTTGCTTCACTAGTCCACCAACAGCATTTATGTAATCCCTCAATCTTCTTTCGCGATTCAAATTGAGGATGTAGTTCAGACAGTTCCGCTTCTCCTTCTCCATGACGGTAAGGGATGGACTCCCATGGTGATATGGGCCAATAGACAATATAATAGGCTTGTACGCAGTCCCGTCGACGTTGCGGATGTGCTGAGGAACTTTGTAGATCAGGCATAACTTAGTTCCCGTCTCAGGATTCTCATCCAGTGACCAATAATAGTTCAGTTTCCTTCTCATGAAACTTGCCAATTCATCTATGTTAATGTCAAAACTACTGCTTTCGCCATCGCCCGTCATTACGTCTGCACAAAAATTTGGGTTAGTTCCCTTACAATAATGAGTTAAAAGTGAAACAATAACTGAAATATAGGTTAGATGAATCAAATATGTGGCGCAAACAAACTAGCCTAATCCTTGAAAATACACAGATTACAATGTCAAATAAGCATTTGTTTGAACTGCTAAAACTGTTGCTTCCATACATGCGCATAAGGACATGTTGCCGGATAACTGTTCCAGCAGATTCACAGACAACCAATATTAATTTCTTATGCTTGTTGGTTTTCGATATGTTCGTCTGTTGCTTTACTCAGTTAAAAACTTTAAAGAAAGTAAATAGTGTGACATACTTTTTTAGTCAAAAATTTGTATAAATTTGCACAAAGAAGCAGATAATATGTTCAAGGTGTGTAACAGAATGTTCCGATTCACGCAGTTCACTCTGAATTGATGCAGTGAGGCTTAATCACCAAACTAGACGAGATTACAAACCAATTTCCTTCGATATTTTGGAGTCTAGTTGAGATTTTTTGAGGTGAAAAGCTTTATAAGGTTCTCTTTCAAACTTAAAATATATAGATCTTGTAAATCTGTTAACAATTGAAGCGATTAGCGAGTACTGTTACATATTGAGACCAATTTTTAGTGAAAAATTGCAAACAAGTAGATTTTCCCCAATTTCTTTTATCATCTTAGATCCAATGAATTTACTCATGTCAGTGTTTTTCTATAATATTTACCCAGTTACGACTTTCGTTAATTTTCATGCATGTACTTTCACAATGTACATAAAATATCTGTATATATTTTTAAGTTATTACGAAATTTACGACTCTTCTTACTACACTGTTGAGGTATAATAAGACTTCAGCGGTTGTAATGCTATTAAAGATATTAAAATACTCTCAAAAGCCAACTCTTTCTAAAAAATTGATAACATAACTCGTGCCAAGGCATGCCATTGTGCCAAAAAGTGTCACGGGGGGCTTTCTGACATTGGCACGTCCCGCGCTGCAAGCAACAATAAAAATATTCTTCAGACATATTGATGCATTGACAGGACTTAACTCTTACCTTTTTATCAATAGAAGTAACCATTTTCGAGCCGCTCCGTAGGTTTCAATCTAGTTCTTAGCCCGATGGATATACAACCTAGTCCTGGTTTATTTACGAAGAATGCGACAGAGCTCATCATAATTTACGGTAGTTGCCTAAGATGGATACCAATCCTGTTAACAGAGAATGCTGCATGACATAAGAGTTTCGAACCCTACATATTTAGAGTATCGGTGAAAAACAGATGTAAGACTATTCGACAGAATCTGAGACAGGATACGATCAGAGCCAATATTGGATGTCAAAATCCTCTACCTAATTGGATCTGGATTCTGATTCTCTAGATAGATCATATATACTTCGGGCTAGGATTTGAATCCTAATTTTTGCTAAATATTTTTGATTTTAGATTTGGATTATCCGACTGTCCTAGTACTTACTGGACAAACAGTTTAGCACAGTCAATAGAACAGAATCCCGAAAAATACCATCAAAAGTAGCAGGCAGGATTGAAACCATGGGCCACATTTCAACAACAGGAATAGTATCAGTAGGCTAGATTTTGGTTGGTAACATAATGGACATAACTCTTTTATACTTGTTTTAAATTTCAAACAGTAAAAGTTCTTTGTCAGATTAGTAAAGCATTAATTCTTATATCTTTAGTTTTAATTTTCCGAATACAAATGGAAAGGAATTATATATTAAACAATACACCAAAGTAACTCATAAACTCTTCCAAACGCATAATGACATCTCGTCTGGGCTGGCAAAGACATATCTAAGACAAAGGCATCAGCTAAATGCGGATCTACGGAGCTGATTTCGTGAATGAACTTGGTTCTCGTCTGGGCTTGTTCTTATCTGGTCGAGAAATAACCATCTCCTACATACAAGTTTGTAAATCATTTCTTTGATGACCTGTTTGTAAAGATCTTCGTCTTTTTATTGAAAAAATTGCGTCATTTCCTCCTAATCTAACTTCAAATTAGCACAAGCCTTAGGCTACATTTGCTCATCCTCATGTTTTGATTCCTCAAATCATGAAAACAAGATCTGCAAGCGAAGGCATGTGCGCAGGTGCGATGGCCAGAGTCTATGCTATAATGCTCTTGTTTGTTTTCTATTTAAAGCCTAATTTATTTTATTCTGATGTGTCTGATTCATTGAGTTCGGATGCGAAAGCATCATGAGACTGCATTATAGACACTTATAGCGCAACTACATCAAAACAAAACTTCTCATCTTATGACCGAATCTTCTCCGATTAATCTCAAAACTCAAAAGCATAACTTCATAACTAGTGTATCTAAACCTGTTCTCGGGTAGATTAGGTTGAGGTGAACAGAAGCAGGATAGAGCTTAAACATGAGTAATGCAAGACTTGTCACAATCCTAGTCTTGTCTTAAACAGTCTCTTTTGTTCTCAACTCTTATACTGAAAACAAAAACATAATCTGACATCCTCTCAATCTTCCTCTCCCTCTCCTTGTTGCGAATATAGAGATGCTTCCAACACTCCTTTGTCGTCAACGCGGCCTGAAATTTCAAGTTAAAATCATTTCAAGGATTCTGACACTTCGTCTTTCAGTCTGCCACTTTTTCAGTAATTTTTATCTGACAGCTGAGGATCCTGCTATTTCAAACTATCAAACTAATTGAGATTCATAAAACAACTACTAGATACAGTAAAGTAATTCTTATCCTTTCTTCATCTTTGTGATCAAATTTCCGCAGAGATTTTTCCACGTAAATAAACAGAAGTAGGGTCCACCTGAGTTTCTATTTCTATCAAGTGCTTGATGCTATCGAGTTTTCGACCGTTGGATGAAAGAATGTGCGGTTATGATGATAGTGATCCCCTAGGGTTGAGTGGGTGGTTAGTCGAATAGTATAATCTAACGGGTGGAAATGATCAAAGGATAGATCTAACGGTAGAAAACTTGATAGTACCAAGAGTTTGATACTACCGATAGTATAGTAGCCGGACTCTCTCTCTCTCTCTCTCTCTCTCTCTATATATATATATATATATATATTACTAGATAGAATAATACTAAAGAGTCATAAAAGTTGAGGCGGTTTTGATAATTAAAAGACAGAATACTCGATCTGAACAAAGGTAAGTTATTGAACTTTTTATATATGTCAACATAAATTAACGTTCTAACGAAATCACATTCCGGAATAACATTCTGAGTAATCATATCCAGCTCATACCGCATTTCTAAGAAACTAACGAACCACGTTTCCGTACCCATACCACACACCACAGCGTTCTCCGTTCCCGATAACATAGAATTATGAAGTATAGGTTTTTGAGATATTTTGCTCTAATAAAGTAATGCACAACCAACTATAAATATATTTATGGATAAATTATTTTCTCGCATCGAATAAGTAACTATTGAATAATATTTTCTCATTTATGGATCAAAATACCAAAAACATGTAAAGTGATTATTTTTCATGCCATTAAAATCGATTCTGAAAAAAACAAATTCAACAAAAATTGTGGTTTCTTTAGAAGCGGAAACAATGAAGAGATGTAAAGATGGCACCTCGAAATTCGAGGAATGACGGCGGCAGGGGATTTCGGTGGGTGGAGACGGCAGACGGATGAGCATTGATGGTTTTGCAAGAACGTAACTGCCAGACTGCCGTTGATTGGAATTTTTCAGGATGCAAGAGGCTTGGAAAAAGGGTTAATTGCACTTTGCCCCAACCTTTACCCAATTTTATATTTTGGCCCCTCATTTTTTTTTTGTGTTTGGGAAAAATGTACAAAAACCTCTTGAACTTTACCTGTCATGCAAACAGGTGCCGAAAAACTAGACCCGGAAAATAGGCGGGTTGGGTGATCCGCAGAGCGGTAATCATTCCCGTAGGTTATTTGAGTCTGAATAAAATTTATCCATAAATATATTTATAGTCAACATCTTTATCCATAACCCATACCTGCTCGCAGATGGGCGAGCGAGTACGCAAGTTACCCACAATGTGCTCTTTTTTTTGTTCTTATACTTTTTAAACACAAAATATATATACAGTTTTAAAAACCATTAACATAATTTGATGTTTAAAATATCACTGTATATATGTTTAAAATATTTATACCGTCTTAAAACAACACTAAAAGAAATTAACGTTAGAATCCTAGAGGTAGGAAAGACAAAATGAGTAATCCGCAGTTATCCGCAGTTATCCGCAGATATGGATAGAGATTGCAGGGTCTACGAAAAACTAACTTTTTTCTTTGTGTGCGGTATCTCAACTACCACCAATTTGGATTTGGCTATCTAATCTTTAAAAATTTTGATTTTACTATCTGATCTTTAAATTTATTTGATTTGACCAATCAGTGACTTTTTAAATTCAAAATTTGAATGCGTCGTCTATTTTTACGGATTTATAGTAAATTTTATACAATTTATATAACTATAAGTTTATTAAAATAAATAATTACCTTAAATTTTATATCATAAGATTCATCAAAATACTTAAATCAAACAAATTGAAAGATTAGATACTAAAATCAAAATTTTAAAATATTGGATAGTCGACTCAATTTGGTCTATAGTTCTGGTAAATTTTATACATTTTTACCTTTATTAACTTTGAATATTTTTTTAAAAAAAGTTATTAATCTATTGCTTGATGGGACTATATTAAAAGCTAACCAATAATGATAACAAAAAAAAGAAAAAAAAGAAAAACGTATTTTTTCCAGTAGTTTGGTAAATAACTCAGTTCCGTTCAGTTTAAAAAAAAAAAAAAAAAAAAAATGAACAACCGAATTAACAAATTTATAATAGTTTAATATCTACTAGATTTAAGTATTTCAAATATATATTAATTTTTCTAACTATCTAAATAATGTCCCTTGATTAGGGATGTCAACGGGTCGGATTTCGGGGCGGATTTTCAAAAACCCGAATCCGCACCCGACTCCAAACCCGAAACCTGAACCCGAACCCCAACCCGAACCCGACGGATTTTAAAAATCCATATCCAAACCCGAACCCGACGAAAAATCCGAAATCCGAATCCGAATCCGAACCCGAACCCGAACCCGAAAATCCGAACCCGAAACAATTATTTCTCTTTTCAATATTTGAAATTATATTACATTAAATCTAAATTTTTAAAATACAAATTCAAATATAACATCAAATTTTTATATACATATTATATATAATGTAAAATAAATTTGGGTTGGGGTCGGGTACAGTCAAAATCTATATCCGTCGGTTTTTCGTTTTTGATATCCATATCCGACACCTTATCCGTTTAGCATTGGGTAAATCCGCTCCGTTCGGATTCGATTTCGGATAAAATTTCGGGTATCCATATCCATTGACATTCCCACCCTTGATAAAGTTGGTAGCTTTTGTCTAAACCAACAAATTTATTGACATTAGAGTGGAGACTAGCGAGAAGACAACAGTTTAGTGATGTCTTTGTGTAATGCCCTAAAATTTCAAGGAGATAAGAAAAAAAAAAAAAGTGGAAAAACAAAGAAAAATAGTTTCAGTTGGAAAGTGTTAGATTTCGGAACCCAAATGTGAGTTACAAAAGTGGCACGGGCACTAAAACAAACTTGAGTTTTAGTGACAATTATTTTTTAAATTCACGGCATTTATAATTGTCACAAAATAGTTTCGTAATAATTATGACAATTACCACTATTGGTAGGGTCGGTAAAAATTATTGTGACATTTGTTCTGACGGTTGGTAAAAGTCTAAATAAATGCCGCTAAATACTAAACAATAGCAACTATTATAAATGCCACTATAATTAATTATAATTGCCACAAAAAATATACTAAATGATTGTTAAATAAGAGTCCGGCTGGGATACTATCGATAGCACCACGCGCTTGGTGCCACCGAATTTTCTGTCGTTAGATTTATCCCATTCATCATTTCTAACCGTTAGATCATACTATTCAACCAACCACCCACTCAACTCGATGGGACCACTATCAACTTAATCGAGGACCACTATCATCCTGACCGCACATTCTTTCATCCAAGGGCCGAAAACCTAATAGCACCAATGACTTGGTGCTATTAATAGTATTCCAGCCAAATTCGTTAAATAAAACTTATAGCGACAATTACAATTAATATTAAAATACTTGATTCACAATTAAATACTCCAATGAATTGAAATATTAAAAAAAGTAATAACCAAAGAGCATTAATAATTTGTATAATAAATAGTCTTCACTCTCAAATTACAATCTCAATATTCAAATTAAATTTCGGACATTAGTTCCAACAACAAAATACTTGTTTGAATTTTAGCCAAACAATAACAAATTCTAAATGATACTAAACACCTAAAATTTTAAATTCTAAATCCTTGAGTCTCATTGTTCCACTTCGAAAATTTACTTAGGTCGATGATAAGGCCAGGATGAACTTGCTTGAAAAGTAACATTTGCAATTAATAGTAAGAATAAGCGATTTAAAAATAAAAAGTAAATATGGATCACAAAGATAATCATTTGAAATTGAACAAAAAAATATGATCAAATTGAGGATAGAATCCAAACAAAATCAAAGCACCAAAAGTTTGCAATAGTCATCACCATCTTTGATGACATTATAATACCTCAACTGGGAATTTAATCTAGTTATTGGCTATGAATTCATATATAAAGTAATGAGATTACCTCCAACACAGAAAAAAAAAAATACATTTAAAAGGTGATTAGATAGGAATTGTAGTTCTCGTTTAAAATTACTCTCTCCAACTGTTGTAGTTTAAATTGCAACCAATTTAGACATAATTCCAAATACTACAATTAAGTTTTCTTATACAGATCTAACTGCCGCAGTTGAATTCAATTATATCAAACCAAACAATATATTTAAAGCTGTACATAATAATAACTAATAAACAATCAAACAGCTTGTATTCTATCATCAACACTTAATTTAGTTGACATCTAGTGCACAACTAGTGTTTTTCTTAATAAATATTAGTAAGTCAAGAGAAATTCATGCCATCCAGCTCAAAGGCTCAAATCATGCCATCCAGCTCCTACCTCTTTTCATTCTCCCAAAACTCAAGCAGAATCTGAACCTACAGCTTTGAAAAGTGGAAACAAAGGATTAGCTGCCAAAACAAGTGCTCTAAACAAGGCAAGAGATTCTGAAAACAGGTCCTGTTGCTGCAAAAGCCTAAGGATAATTACCTTGATTCATTGCATACTGAATCATTATAATTTGATATGATAGTTTAAGCTAGAAGACGGCGAAAAAAGTCGAACCGCAACTCCCATGAGTCATGCAGAAGACTACCTTCTCAGTATCGGGACTCTGTTGCGCTTCAGAAGACTACCTTGATTCATTGCATATTGAATCGTATACCTAATTAGTACTCTAATTTGGTGATTTGTACTTGCAAGTAATGGACAATTAATATGAGATACTCTTAAAGGAATTCTGGGTCATTCAATTGCTTGATCTGATGACTAAGTAGAAGTATCAATTGAACTTTTTTGGTACTTCAAGCTGTGCAGGTTGAGTTAGGGAGATTTGAACTGGAAAATGTTTGGGGAACTTATTGCAACTTATATTAGACTTTAAAAAGCTAGGATTAGCTATTTTCTTCTTCTTCTTCTTCTCCTCTCCCTCAAGAGAACCCTCTCTTTCTCACTCTCCCTCACCATCTCCTCCTTGTCGGATCGTTGGCTCTAACCATTAATCCCAAAAGCTCGAGCTTTTAGAAATATGCAACCAATTCATTTAAAGCGTATAGACACAGCCCACGGATCTCGATTGTGACTCGGCCCAACCAGCCTCACGCCACTTCGAACATGACTCGGCTCAACCCAGCCTCACGCCACTTCGAACATGACTCGGCTCAACCCAGCCTCACGCTATTTTGAACATGATTCGGCCCAACATGGCCTCCCGCCACAGGGCAGGATGCTGACCCATTTAAGCCAACAATCCTCCCTCCAGCATCTGGACAAATTCGCAACATGCAGGAATTGAACACGTGACCTCTGGCTCTGATACCACTTGTAGAATCGTTGGCACTAACCATTAATCCCAAAAGCTCGAGCTTTTAAAAATAAGCAACCAATTCACTTAAAACATATAGATATAGCGCCCACAGGTCTTGATTGTGACTCGGCCAAACTAGCCTCACGCTACTTCGAACATGACTCGGCCCAACCCAGTCTCACACCATTTCGAACATGACTCGATCCAACATGGCCTCCTGCCACAGGGTAGGATGCTGGCCCATTTGAGCCAACACTCCTTCCTCAAGGTTTTTCTACTTGAAGTTTGGATTCTTGGGAGCTTGGATTAAGGAGATCTTGAACTTTGGAGCACCATTATTGGAAAAAACTTCAAGATTAGGTGAATACTTATGTTATATTTAGATTTATAGAGATTTAGGGTTTCTCCATAACTTCAAGCTTCCAGAAAGGTTAAAAGAGCTTTTTGACGAAATCTAATAAGTACTTTGTTGTCGTTACAGCTTTTGTGGCCATTTTTTTGGATGAACTCTAAGGAAAGAAGTTTTCTACACAAGTGGGTAAAAGTTTTCTAAATGAATTCATAAAAAATCCCTAAGATTTCAACTTCCAATCTTGAAACCCTAGATCACGGGTGTTGACAATGGAATACTAGAAATGTACTTAGGGCGTTAGCCACTCACATTTTTCCTTTAAGTTACACACTATTATCATTCCTATCCTGTTGACTGGCTGGTGCATCCTGTCCTCTTCGACTTGTTGCACCCACTGAAAAACTTTTATAAATTTTTACTCTATGTTTATACAGGTAAGTCAGGCGAGGTAAAGCAAGACGATGCATGAGCATCGTGCATTAAATAGAGCCTCTATTACAATTGTCCTCGTTTTGGTTTTTTTTGAAAGAAAATTATAATCGAACCATTTGGACATTTGGGAATGTATTCGGAACTTTGTAAACTTTTATAGTGAACCTGTTAGAAAATGTAAATGTGACGTCCTACTTTCCAGAGAGTCATCCATTCTAGAACTACTCTAGCCCTAACACGCTTAACCCTCTTAACCTCTTGGACCTAGCCACTATCCAAAATGCTATATTTGGCTTAAAAAAATTTAGTCGTATTATATCTTGTATATATGACTATTCTAAATCCTGAAGTGTCACATTAAACCTAGGTTATATTTTTCTTTAAAATCATATGCAATTGACAGATACTTTCTAATCCGGCATTGTGCACATACTAAAAAAGTATTGGCCATGTAATATAGGCACAAATAGAATATGAAAGTAATTAAGAAGAGTTGCTAGAGTTTTAGAAGGATTAGAAGTGAGTTCTTTTTGGGAGCAGAGCAAAAAATGATTGGAACTTAAACAGTGCGAAAACAAAGTTTCGAAACCCAAAATAGACAAAGTCCTCAAACCTTCGGGATCCAGATCTTGGTTAGGAAGTCTGGACCCAAAGTTACTATCAGGGCTCCAAACTTTAAGTCCAGACCTCAGGGAGGAAGTCCGGACCTTCAGCTCGTAAAACTAGCACCAAACCTTCAGGATCCGAATCTCCAATATGAAGTCCGGACCCTAACTGCATAAATAGCAAAGTTATGGGATCTGGACTTCCACTGGAAGGTTCGGACTTTGCTTGCACAGCTCAGGCATAATCTTCCAGATCTGAACTTCCAATGGAAAGTCCAGACTTCCTGCAGTCTGAAGCACTTTTTGAGGTGGTTCAATTTTTTCGTTTTGAGGGATTAAGTTGCAATTATGCAACTCTATATACAACCCCTACAGCCCTCTTTTCCCTTCACTTCCTCCCCCAACAAGAGAACTCCTCTTCTTTTTCTCTTCTAGCTCTATTCCCTCTATCCCTCTTCAACAATCTCTCCCCTAGATTGGAGATTTGAAGGAAATTAAGCTTGGAGGAAGCTTTTTGAGGGGAGGAGCAAGCTCTTGAGAGGACTATTCTAGCAATTGGGATAAGGTGAGTTTCTTATGTTTTGGAGTTGCGGTTTGGAAATAACCTTAGAAAAGTCAATTGGTTTGGGATCAAGTAAAAGTCAAATGGTTTAAACTTGTAGTAGATAAGTTACTTAGTTGCTCTGATGATGCCTACCATATGTAATTCATATTTTGTATACTATGTAGAAGGTAATGTACAGATTTTGTATACGCTTCGTGCGGACGGAAGAAAAGTCTTGTCCGTTCGGTGGGTCTATGCACGCACCCAGGAGGCTTCCGCTATGGAGGCAAGGGCGTGACAATCCATCTGGCGAGTCTGCTCACGCGTTTGTTCAGGGCTTCCGTCCTGGAGCATGACACTTATATATATATATATATAGTACACAATAGCAAAGGAAAGTAAAACTTAAGTACAATATACTGATCGGAAAAAAAAGTTTGATAGTGTCTTCGAACAAAAAGATAGTAGTACAATACAACAATAAAAAAAAAAAAAAACTTCAAATACCACTCCTGTGGTTTCGTACTTTCTCACTTTATTACCATGTGGTTTAAAGTGTACGTATCACTTTACTACCATGTGGTTTCGTTTTTCTCTTTTCGTTATTTTTTTGTTAATTTTTTTGTTAAATCAGTGAGAAAGTTAAAACCATAGGGTACTAAAATGAATATTCGATAAACTAAAGATGGGTTATCTGAAGTTTTTTCTATATGATTTAATGAAAAAATTAACGAAAGGAACAAGGAAAAGAAAAAAAATAAAACCACAGGGTATTAAAGTGATACACTTTAAACCACATGGTACTAAAGTGAGAAAGTGCGAAACCACAGGGGTAGTATTTGAAGTTTTTCCATAAAAAATAATAGCAAAGTATAATGTAATGAGGTGCAGTTAAGCCTTTATATACATCTAGGTTGTTTCAGTCTCTACATTATTATAGATAAACATAGCATAGTTAGTTTAGATGAAAGCTAACAGTTTTAGTTTTTTTAAAAAAAAAAAAAACACTTGTTGTTAGTAATAAAGAGCCCATATTTGCTCATTTTGATGGAAAAACTGTAAAAAAATATTTATAAATGGCGGAAAAAAGTGATTGAAAATAATTGGACAGAAGTTTCAAATAGATCTATCTCCTTCCCACCAAAATATATTGATTATATACTCTGTACTATTTCCAATCAGTACCTTTTCTCGGAGCCCGTAGTTTCATTTAAACAGTAGCTATCTTGGTAGAGATATAGAGATTGGCGAAAAATGAGCGCCATGTGTTGACTATTTATTATTGACAAAAATAGGTCCACCTTTTTGCCCCACGATAATAAGCTATGAGACTAATAAGTTGAGTTGAACGTACCTAATAAGTTGAGTGGGGCTGCCGTCACTACAAAAAAATCTCAATATAAGGATGCTTTTTAGACGACGCTTGGAGTAAGCGTCCCCAAGCATTTCTATAATTTAGCAAATACCGACGCTTCAAAAAGAGTCGTCAAATGAACCATATGTTGTAATAAACTAATTTATTAAATGTTAAACTTTACTATTATTTTTAATTTTCTGACGCTTCAAAGCATCAGGATTTTAAAAAATTCTGATGCTTTAAAGCGTCAAAATATATTTTACCGACGCTTGGCATAAGCGTTGGCATAAGCGTCGGTATATACCTAACGACTCTTCATTTGCCGACGCTTTCAAATGCGACATTAGATTATATTGGAACGCTTTTAAGCATCTTTAACTATAGAAAAAAACGTCCTTAATTAAATGTAATCTTTTTCGTAGTGCGTCCACAATAGATCTAACGGCAAGAGACCCAACAATAAACCTAACGTCTAGATGGGTTGAATCAGGTCGAAATCCGTGAGCGCTGTGGCTAGACCCTTACATACGATAGGTGTGTTTTTCCTATCAGTACGTGTTTTTGGAATAGTTAGTTCGCACCTCCAATCCATTGTTGGATTATGTAAAGCCATGTTCCAAGTCGATATGCAGAATTTTGATTTTAATTGGATCTAATCTTGTTCCAAAAGATTAGAGATAGTTCAGGATCACTGTAAAGAGAATTCCTAGTCAATATCAACGGTTAGATGTGAATCAGACTTGGATGGAAAGCAGAGATCGTTTTCTACTAGAATTAGAATTTTAAGATTATATAAACCCTTATAATTAATTTTTTAGATTAAGAGCTTTATTGAAAAATATCCTAATTGAGAGGAAAACGTGGAGAACTCCTGAGAGAGAGTTTTCTTATAATCCAATCTTACTCCTTATACTTTTGTACCATGGATTAATTGAAGAACGCATTGAAGGTGTCTTGCCCGTGGACGTAGGTCGACTCATGATTGGCCGAACCACGTAAATTTTGTGTTCTTGTGTTCTTTTATTTTCTTTATTGCTTTGTTATCCTCGTGCTTATTTTTCTACGATCGTTCTCATCTCTTACGTTTACGAAAGATTCTGTTTTCGCTGTACTCGTGTGCTGTATGAGTTTGAGGTGTGCTCAGTAACCCTACGGTCGGTCCCTTCATCCATACCATGCTCCTCCATAGCACCGAAATCTTATCCCTTAAATTATAAGAAATGGACCGTTGTGATTAAATTATGTAAAAAAGGGGTGACCGGCTATGGTTGGTATCAGTACCGGTCACTCGGTGCCGTGTCAGAGATTTTGGTCACTGTGTAAATTTATCAAGTGAGGGTATTTTTATAAATTCGCACATTAAAACCTCTTCAGAGTTCTCATCTCCTTCTTCTCAATATTGCGGTGCTACGGCGTCCATTTTGGAGCATTGTCGGCATCGATGACATTGATTTCTTTCAAAAAAAAGATAGCAAAATTAATATTTTTCGAATTAAATGAAAGAAATGAAGTAAAAGATGAAATATCATTAATGGACTTGTCGAGAGATTTACATGTTTTGTTAGATGATGACATTTGATTTGTATACTGAAGAACAAATGGTGCTTATTAATGTGTTAGGAGAATGTCTAGCTACGGATATTTTTTGCATATATTGTGTTTGACTATAATTTTGCTTAGTAGTTGAAATTGGCATTCAATTGCAAGGTACCATTTCAAAATTAGCTTTTTTTTTTTGGGTAAACTTCAAATACCATCCCTGTGGTTTCGCACTTTCTCACTTTAGTACCATGTGGTTTAAAGTATATCAAGTTAGTACCCTGTGGTTTTATTTTTCTCTTTTCGTCAGCTCCTCCATTAATATTTCGTTAAATTATATACAAAAACTTCAGATACCCCACCTAGGTTTATCGAATATTCACTTTAGTACCATTTAGTTTTAACTTTGTCACTGATTTAACGAAAAAAATTAGTGGAATGGATAATAAAAAGAGAAAAATAAAACCACAGAGTATTAAATTGATACACTTTAAACCATATGGCACTAAAGTGAGAAAGTGCGAAACCACAGGGGTGGTATGTGAAGTTTTTTCTTTTTTTCTTTTAACTAATGTATTTGTGTTCAAATACAAAAGATAAAATGATGCATATATAATTGGCAGGATCTAGTCTATCCAGCAATCTTGAGTCAGGCCTGAACCAGAGCTTGCAACCTCTACCAATTTTGAATTTAAATTTACGCTTTGAGTATGAAGAAATAATTTAAATTTGTACTCAAATTTCAATTTTATATTTATATTCAAAATTAATTGGATTCAAATTAATAATACATCAAATGACAAGTTCATATTATGTGATCTCTTAGTAATTGTATACAGAATGTTATCCTAAGAGGCAGTGTGATCAATTGTTCTAATAAATTAAGTGCAACTAGTTAAGGAACTGCGCATCGTTGCGAATCTTTATATTTAAATATTAATACATTAATTTTTAGAATTATTAGTATTTATTTTTATTATGTTAAAATTATAGAAAATATTAATTATATTTGTTATTATTAGTAAAATCTACTTTTGTGAACTTCGCAAAAATACTTTAGGTTTCAAAAAGAGAGATTTCCAGTATTATTAATACATTAATAATTATATAATTTCTTAGACTCTATATGTATAAATTAATTGAGTAAAGATTTTTACAATAATAATTCAAGATTATGTTATTTCACCCTCGAGTTTGCGCCACCGTTGGCAGATTAAGGAGGCGCACACGGCCATGGACTGCTCGACAGTGAACGGGACGCACCGTGGAGTCATGAAGGTAGGAGGCATCGAGCATGGACATGGTGTGGAGTCCCGCGAGAGCACTATGGGCTCGGACTTACGGTTAAGGTACTCGATAGTGGTGATCATCACCTCCTCTACCCAGCGCGCCATTGTTGACGTCTCTGCAAGGTCGGTGCCGCCCTCATCCTCGTCACCGCCACTGGAGCTGCATGAGGAGGCGACGATGTGGAGCTCATGCACTCGTTGATGCGGACACAGAAAATGCATCATACATATATAGGAGATAGAGGGAGAAGATTACGATAGTTTGAGAAAATTGTAGATTTCATAATATTTTAGAGATTGTGGAGATATCTAGAGAGAGATATGTAGCAAGATAGAGAGAGAGAAAGTGCAAAAGAGAGTGAGAAGGATATTGCTTGCAGAGAGAAGAAAAAGATAGAAATGAGAATCTTGTAAGATATAAAAGAGATATCATAAGATATATATGTGTGAGAGAGAGAGAGGAGGTAGAGTATCTATCTATAAATCTATAAAACACTATTAATTTACATAATCTTAGTCCACGTGGCACGCTTTCCTTAAATTTTGCCCATGGGACCCACCTCCAGAGTCTCTCCCTTTTTCGATTTCTACTCTCCAATTGCTTCGCTCTTTGTTCGCTCCTCCACAATGTACCCGCTCGCCTTTCCCGTAACATCGTTGCCTCTTCAGCTTCCCCCCTCATTAAATGCTACTCTCCAATCACTTCGCTCTTCGTTCGCTCCTCCACAGTGTGCCCGTTCGCCTTCCTCGTAAAATCGTTGCCTCTTCGGCTTCCCGCCTCATTAATTTCTACTTTCTACGAGGTGTTGCCTTATAATAAATGATAAAGAAAGAATAATTTATTCCTTAAGTTTACTACTATTCATAAATAATTTATTTGAGTTACATAAAAATTGATAGAGTAGAATTATCAAGAACATTGATTAAATTATCATGTTGCATCAACAGATTAAACATAATATATAGGTTGTTTGGCTCATGGATGTATGAAAATGGGGTCTTTACAATTTAGGTAGTTAAAACTAACTATTATTACTTTTAAAATTCATTTATATGTCTGTCATACTCATATATTCCTTGCTACTTTTCCTTCAGTTCCTTTGCATTCTGTACTAATTCTATAATGGCATGACAATTTTGATCTCCATAGGTAAATGCAATAATAGTTGGTGTTTAAGAGAAATCTGATTTGGGTTAGGAAAGAGAATATGACAAATAAATTTTTTTATATGATTAGTTAAATGTGAATTTGAGCTTCTTCAGTTTATCTTTTATTATTTGTTACATTTTCTTCACAACATTCTAAATATCTATTCATGATATCTATATAATCATTTTCTTACTCCTAAACTTCTTACTTTTTTCGTTTCTTACATTGTTTTCTGTTAAATTGTAATTCCATTCTAAAAGTTTTTTCTGTATTGTTCATATTATTAAATCCATCTTCACATTTTTATATGTTTATTAAATCTGTAAATTTTTACTAAAATATTCTTAGCCGCCGCATCGCAGGGGTCCCTCTATACACTAGTAAATAATAATTGAAGAATGAGAGAGAGAGAAGGTATAGGTAATTGTTGGAAATTTGGTACTCGTCCTAATATCAGATTTTGAGAATCCACAACCCGCTCTGATACCAACTACTATAAATTCGATGCCGGTTGTTGGGATTCTACAACGAAAGCATCAAATCAAATTTTTACCATAAAACCCGTCCTTTAGCAAAAGCTGACACAACCAGAAAAGAAAGAAAAACCAAAACAAAAAAAAATATAGGTGAAATTAGATTCACTAAATAAGAGAAGAATTATACCTGACTCATCTTCTACACAAAGTAGCTTCAATGTGAGCCCTATTTCTGAATCTCTCTCACCCTTCTCTCATCTTCTTAAATCCAAAAGAAGACTTCTCTCTCATCCTGTACACCCGTGCGCAAGGTATATCAATGACCGATTGCTACGAAAGCCGCACACATCCTCTTGACCCTATGCACTAGGTGCAAATCATGACACCTTGGCCATGCCATGTGTGTGTGGCTAAGCCGTACCACCACCACCAAAATAATAGCACCTATGCTATATTGGGTAGCTTACATCAAAAGCTACCCAAATCCTAATCCAATTAGATTTATACTCTAATTAATATTTAAATCTTAAATAATTTATCTCCAAGAGATTTAAATATTAATTCTAATCCAACTAGGATTCAGCTACTAATCTAACCAAATCCTAACAATCTCCACCTTGGTTTGATCTGTAGTCTTCAACCGCTACGTCGAGCTCACTATGCAAGCTCCACCTTGAGCGTGTCTCCTTCGCTCGATGTCGCTGCATCGCCACTCCACCTTGAGTGACTACACCTCCGCAAACTTTTAGAACCCAAACTGCTTTCGCTTTCGTTCTGAATGTGCTCTCGTTCAAAACGTACTAGTTCTCGTGCTTGTTCGCCTTGCACACGACTAGTTCTCACTTTCTGACCCTCATAGCTCCACATGAAGCTGAAAAATTACAATCCTTCAAGTCCAATGCACCAAATGAGATCAAATTGTGCTTTAAACATCGATCGCTCTGAACGATGGATAACATCGTGCTCTGACGTCGATCTTCTCTAAGAATCGGTAATCCAGTGCTTTGACATCGATCTCTCTCGAGATCGGTGACCCTATGTTCTTATGTTGATCTCTCTCGCAGATCAAAAAAATCTTGAGCTCTGATACCAATTATTGGAAATCTTGTACTCGCCCTGATACCAGATTTTGAGAATCCGCAATCTGCTCTGATATCGAGTACTGTAAATTCGATACTAGTTGTTGGGATTCTGCAACGAAAGCGTCAAATCAAATTTTTACCATAAAATCCGTCCGTCAGTAAAAGCTGACACAACCAGAAAAAAGAGAAAAACTAAACAGAAAAAATATACATGTGAAATGAGATTCACTAAATAAGAAAAGAATTACAACTGACTCCTCTTCTACATAGATTAGCTTCAACATCAGCCCTCTTTCTGAATCTCTCTTATCCTTCTCTCATCTTTTATAAATCCAAAAGAAGACTTCTCTCTTATTTTGTGCACCCGTGCACAAGGTATATCAATGACCCACAGCTACGAAAGCCGCACGCGTCCTCTTGCACCTATGCACTAGGTGCAAATCATGACCACCTTGGCCATGCCATGTGGGTGTGGCTAAGCTGTACTGTCACGCCCCGGGCTAGTTTTAGAAGCGAAAATACGTGCCAATTTTTTTTTTTGAAAGCCTAGCCCGCGCCACGTACAGACCCGCCACAAATACAGGGACCACTGTACACACGGACAGAGCCTCCCCTGTATTTGCACGGCGTACACAACAACAACGACAGGATCACAATCACTACTCATTCATCACACCCAACAAGAACAACAACAAATATGATTCATACAGCTAACCGTCCTTAAACCAGTATGAATCTAAGCAAGTCCTTAAGCGAAGGATGATGCGATACACAAACAACAATCATTCTAGAAATTTGCTCCTTACCCAGAAGCTTTCTTTGAAACCCTAGATCCAATCATTTAAACCCTTTGAAAACCGTTCCCCACACGAGAACCTTTCTTTTGAAAATGCTACCACGAGGGGTAGAAAACCAAAGTATGCGATAAATAAAAGATCTAGAAGAATACTCAACCAAGAGTCTAAGCATGCAATCAACTCATAGGAACTAAACCAAAACCACAGAAGATAAGCATGCAATACAAACATCCAAAATGTAACTGAACCTCATCCACACTAACCAACTGTCAAGGGATAGGATAATAACCAAAAATCTGGGGGAGAAGCCTCACAGGTCAGAACCTCTAGCACACTATCTATGCGTGCCTCGCTGCGTCCCGACTCCTACCACCATGCTCACCTGAAAACAACAACGAGGGCAGGGGGTGAGAACATGTAAACATGTCTCCCCTCCCAGTGGGTACCACAAGCCGACGAAGGCGAGGTGTACACACCGGCACGAGGGTCAACAGATAGGTAGATAAGGTAAACAGTAGCACAAGTAAATATGAGGCCAACATATAACTGAACAACTATGCTACTGTAATCAACTAGTGTATGCATCAATGGAGATAACCACAAGGTAAACCCAATCCATAGCCACCGGGACGTATCCCTGGCACTGTCACCTGCTCAACACTCGGCACATAAACCTTCTGGACGCACTGCGTCAAGGCTCACGGGTCGGAACAAACTCAACGACTCTTTTCCGGAAAAGAACACCCCTAGGCGGTGGATCAGACCGCTGGTGTACGTGAAGTGCTAGAAGAGCTGTGACGGTCAATGCTAATGCTCAATCCACAGAACGGCAACGAGCCGTGAAGCAACTGGTAAACTACCACGAGGATCGCACGGAACAACAGGCGATCACTGCCGACCAACTGGGTCGTCTCAATAATCATGCAAACCACAACTACTCTACTATCCAAGCACGCATAAGTAGAGTCAACGGGAGTCAAGTGAACTGATAACTGAAATGCAAGAGAAGGGATAGAAAGATATCACCGTAGTCCACTGAACCGACTCCGGATCGAAGTACCCACCTGTAGAAACGGTCAAGCCTAACTCCGACGGCTCTCGGGAAACACGACAGGACCTACGAAAGACTCACACGGTCAAGGTCCACCAAGTCGACGCTAAACACCAAGCTCACACAATCCCGAATCGACGGATCGCCCGGAAAACCCACCGGGACGATCCCGAAACCACACAAAGCCCCAGAGGGGTACCTACAGCCAATCAAGTCCTCCGCTGTCCCCCAAACACACACAACAAGGTGGCGGAACAGCGAGCACAAGCTCGGGGTGCCACGAACACAAACGCACCCAAAACGGCTTCCCGGGTTCCCGAAAAGTGCCGATTTGACACCGAAACCCATCGTCACTCATCCGCTGTCCTCGGAACTTCGGGACAGCGATGAGGAACAGCCAAAAAGGCTAAAAGATGAAGCCAAGTCACTTGCGAAAACAGCAAGTGAGTCGCGCGACCAAAAACACGCGTTTCGCCGATTATTTCATTGAATAACGTGTTCGGAAATGGATCCGAAACTCCACGAAGGGCGAAGGGGTTGGACAACCAGTCCATAGGGCCCCAAAGACCATCCCCTTCCTGCCCACAGCGTCGCAATGCTGCCACAAACACAGAAATCCCAAAACAAGCCACAAATACATACATACAAGCACAAAACAAAGCCGTTCGAGCAATCCGTACATCCGCACGACCTTCCGCAAGCACCAGCGGATAGGTAACGATGTCACGGAGACCGTGCTCACAGCCCCACTACGACAGGACAAGTCGCAAGCTCAGCAATTGCATAAAAATAGTGAAAAATACAATAACATAGCTCGACAAAGGCCGAACGACGAAACGGCTCAACCAAAACCACATCTAAGGTGAGCATGATGATCAGCGCGTCGCCGCGATCATCGTGCTCACCTTCCTGGACTTCGGGAAGCAACAGGGAGCTCGAATAACCTTGCGCGGCCAAAATCCATCAAAACAAGACCCCGGCCGGAGCAACCAGCTCCGGCCGGCTGCCGGCATGCAAGGCCAGCGGCGGCCAGGATCGGCAGAGGAGGTGGCAAGGAAGAGGGGGCTCACCTCAGCCGCCGGTGGGAAGCGGCGGCGGCGGTGCGGGCTCAGCCGCGGCTGCCCTAGCAGTCCAACCGAGGCTTGCGGCGGCTGCGGCGGCGCTCCGGCGGCGGCCGGGGAGGCAGGGGGCGGCGCCGGAGGTCACGGAGGGCGATGCTCACCTTCCAAGGCTGCGGGAGGCGGCGGCGGCCTGGGCTCACAAGGCTCGGCCAGCTGCTGCCCAAGCAGTGGCCGCAGCAGCTTGGCGGCGGCTCCCGGCGGCACGGCGACGGCGCCGGCGGTCGTGCCACCTCGGGGGAGCTCCGGCGTGGGTCCCCCCTCCCCCTGGGTGCACACCGCAGGGAAGGAGAGGAAGAAGAAGAAGAAGAAGAAAGAGATGGCCGGGGGGGCAGCGCCGGCCAGGGGTGGTCGGCGGCGGCCGGAGGAGCTCGGGGAGGATGCTAAGGGACAGGGGAGAGGTGGCTCGCAGCTGGGGTGGCTGAGGAAGAAAGAGAGAGAGAGAGAGAGAGTAGTTCAACCACTTCTCACAACCACTACTCACACACACACACGCCAACATAAACACTTAGCACAATTGCACAAAAGCCCCTCAAACCCCACAAATCACCCCTGGGTCCCCCACAGCAGGTACAAAAGCCCAGACACCCCTCCACATTCGAACTCAAGCGAAAGGGTGCGAAAAACGGTGTCCAGATCGCGAAACAATAAATGTACAATTCGACCCCTCAGCGAAGAACATGCGATAACTTTCAATCCGTCCGTCACATGTCGACACGGATTGCGCCATTGCACTCAGCACTGCCGAGACATCGAATCTACTATTTTGGATCGTCAGGATCGGACTCCGAATTGCGCCGTTAAGCCGTACACTCTCTGCAACCAAAAATCCAAAAATCACAAATACATATAATACACTATATATACTATATATATGCACCTATACACACTAATATAAGTATACCTATACTCATACAGCTCAGATGCACAGTAACAGGGGTGAGAGACACAGAATTCAAATTCGCAGATCAAAGGAAACAATATATAAATCAGAATTTTCACATGTACCACACACACCAAAATAATAGCACTTATGCTATATTTATAGCTTACATCAAAAGTTACCCAAATCCTAGTCCAATCAGATTACTCTAATTAATATTTAAATTTTAAATAATTTATCTCCAACAGATTTAAATATTAATCCTAATCTAACTAGAATTCAACTACAAATCTAACCAAATCCTAACAATAATAATTGAGAAGAGAGAGAGAGAGAGAGAGAGAGAGAGAGAGAAAGAGAAGATGTAGAGTATAAGTAATAAATAGTATACCTAAGGGGGAGGGGAAGGAGAGGCAAGAGGAAGGGGGAGAGACTGGAGGAGCTGCCACATCGCATTGAAAAACTCTAAATTTATGTATTCGTAGAGATGCTTTAATTAAAATAAATTTAATTTTTATGATCTTCACAACTTCAAGGATAAATTACACGTTTCGTCCTAAAATTATAGGAAATATAACACTTTGGTTGTCCAATTTTAATTAGTAGCAATTTCAAAGTAGAACTTTCTAGACCATTGCAGTCACTAGAGTTACGCAAATTGTCACTAAATTTCTCATGTCATCAATTAACATTAGCTAGTTTTTATGTCAGCAACTAGAACAACCACATTACTGTTATATCAGCAGCATGTCACTATCCAGTAAACTAAATTGGATGCAATAATTGATTGCAAAAAATCAAAAAATTCAGGTAAAAAATCGTAATAAATTGAAGTTGGATGATCAAAGCTAAAGTTTAATTATAAAAAAAAAAATTCCGGGTGAGAGTTTAGTCGACCCAAAGCCGACATGCTTGAGTCACGGTTTATTCGATTGGTTTAATACTTGAATATTAGGGGCAATTGGTTATATACCCCTGAAAAGTTTTCAACTTTCTTATTTATCCTCCTTAAAAGGTTAATATTAAAAATACTCTTTTAAGGTTCTAAAGTCTTTCAAATATATTCCTAGAGTTAAATTTTGTTATTAGTGAACTGTTAGGAACAGCCGTTATTTTTGTAAAATTACCATTTTTGTAGTACACTGAATTTCAATGCATCGTACTGAACTTCTACAAATTGTAGAGTTCTAGTGAGAAAATGGCATAAGAGGCTATGTGTGAGGCTTCGACCAAGTTTAGGACTTATACGAAGTGTTTTCGGCGCAAAAGAGGCGTGAAAACGGACCTCGATAAGTTAAAACTGCAGAATTGGTAAAGTCTGCACTGGATTCCGGTATGTGAACTCCAATACCGGAATTGGAGCTTGGTATACCGGTATGTGAAATGGATATACCGGAATGCCGTGTTGAAACCGAGAACCTCAGCTCTCGGGTTTACAGAATTTCCCGGGGTATACTGGTATGAGAAATGGATATACCGGAATGCCGTGTTGAAACCGAGAACCTCAGCTCTCGGGTTTTGCGGAATTTTTCGGAGTATACCGGTATGCGAAAATGGGATACCGGTATGCGATGGTCGAAACAGTGAAAGCAGCTCTCGGGTTCTGCAGAAACCCTGAGGTATACCGGTATGCGTATGTACACATACCGGTATACAATGTACAGAGTTGGCTGTTTGAGGGTGTTATGTGTGGAGAAGGGTATTTTAGTCCTTTCACATTCGTGGGGCTATTTGAAAGGCTGGGAACACTCCCCTTTCTCAGAGTTCTTCTTCTCCACTTCACCTCTCCATCTCTCCTCTCACTTTCTCTCTCTAGAGATCTCTCCAAAAGCTTGGAGAAGTGGTGGATTGATCTTGGAAAAGGCTTCCAAAGGAGAAAAGAAGCTTCTTGGTGCAAGAAGGAGCTTGGGGATTTCGTGATTAAGGTTAGTACCTCACGTTTTGGGTTCAAACCTTGGATTTAATCCTTTGAAATGAGGTTTTTGGGAACCCTTGGCAACCTAAACCACAAATGGTGGTTGTTTGGCCACGAAATCTAGGGTTTGGCTTGCATGCATGCAAACCCTAGGTAGAATGAGGGCTTTTGCAATGAAGGGTTCTAAAAATATTTGGACCTTCGATAATTGCAATTGAGGCATAGGAAATCATGTTGGAACACTTGATTTCGCATATTGAGATGGATTTAGGGTTCGTAATGAGTAACGAACCATTTTTCTTGTAGAAGCTTGGGTTGAAGCAAGAACTCAAAGCTTGGACACTTAGGAGCTTGAAGAGTACAAGAAATTGGAAGCTCTTAAGGTGGGTTTTATGGTTACCGAAGTGATTAGGTCACTTCCATGTCTAGGGTAATTATCCATTTAAGAACAAAATGGTATATATATGTGAACCCTAGGACTTGCATGTTGGCAATGGTAGAAATCATGATAGGTAGAACAATGAACTCCTATTGCATGATGGATATTTCAAGTACAATTCAATTATTGATACTTGTTGCATGGTTGCATGTGAGATTTAAACCTAGTGTCATTGAACATAGGTTGGAATATGTGAGATTGAAACCTAGTGTCATTGAACATAGGTTGGAACATGTGAGATTGAAACCTAGTGTCATTGAACATAGGTTGGACATGTGATTGGAACCTAGAGTCATGGAACCTAGGTTGGCAAATGAGAAAGTAAGCCTAGTGTTATCAAACATAGGCGAGGCTTAGTGACTTGAACCTAAGATCATGAGATTTAGGTTGGCAAGTGAGAAATGTGAACGACGGGATGTGTGACGATTTTGCTATCCCGGGTAGGCGACGATTTCGCTACCATGCCATGAGTTGGCCATATTGAGACGGGATGTGTGACGATTTTGCTATCCCGGGTATGCGACGATTTCGCTACCATGCCACGAGTTGGCGGTGCCGACATGGGATAGGCGACGATTTCGCGATCCCGGGTATGCGACGATTTCGCTACCGCGCCACGTGTTGGCGGTGTCGAGGGGGAGTTGTGCGACAAGGTCGCCATCCCGGGTATGCGACGATTTCGCTACCATGCCATGTGATGGCGGTGTTGAGACGGGGTATGCGACGATTTCGCTATCCCGGGTATGCGACGATTTCGCTACTCGAATTGGAGGTGACGATTTCACTCCTTGAATGTTGGAACAAATATGGTGAGACGGCGATTCCGAAACCATAAGTTAATGACAAGTAAAAGAACTTAGTCAATGTGGAACATAGGATGAACCTAGGAGAGAATGATAAATTATATTTCATTTGGTTGCATCCTTTATGTTTATTTACTAAGCATGTAAATAATTGTTGCATAGTTATATATGATCTAACTTATGCATGTGGTGTTTCTTTGGACCTGGTGGGTCGAGCTTCTCTCTTGGGTGGCCTTACCCACTGGGAACTATGTTTATAGTTCTCACCCCCCATTTTCCAGGTCCTTCCGCGAGTGAGGCGGCGGAGCGAGGCAAGGGTTTGGCTCTTTAGATAGCGGCCCTTCCATTTTGGTGATGCATAGAGTTGTACCCCTATTTTGGACTATGATAGCTTAGGGGATTTTCATTCTTGTATGAATGTTGTATATTCCATAGTTTTGGAACATGATGTATGGAATGAAAGTGAAAGAAAAGAAAAATTTGGACATGTATATTGTGCCATGTGATGTAATAGAAGTAGAACTTCTTTATGTTGATGCTTTCCTTGTGCAACTCTTGTACTCCGTTCCTAGTTGGAACATTGTGGATAAGCTTGTGTTGTGACGCCTTGGGCGGGTAGAAAGGACTCTATCCGTTCGGCGGGTCTGGGGCATGCGCCCGTGCGGTTATCCTTTCCACCTATTTGGTGTTAAAGGGCCGGCGGGGCGTGACAGACTGAGGTGGTATCAGAGCATAGAAACGGTCTAGGTTGACCTAAGAAACCCTAGGATGGAAATGACCTAGGAGTGTAGGCTCGTGAGTGACGAGATCTTTGATGTGGCGAAAGATAAGTGATTGGGTTATGTCCTTATGCCTCTAGTTGGAAATAGAGGTAGATTCGAGGTGTGTCTTATTCTTCACCAAGTGTGTTCATGTTGGCGGCCGACAACATGAAAACCAAGTGAGGGGAATGAGGACCCTTGTGTGACTTTCGCCTAGATTGGGTTCACGTTTATTTTCGTGAAATGTTATGTCGCAAATGACTTTGAATGTCATGAAATGACCAAAGTCATTGTGTTTTCAGGATAATGGTACGTGGACGGCCTCCTAAGAAGACCGGACCCGGAGGATCGGGCGCGGTTCCCGAACAACTCGGGGAGGGCGAGAACTCGGCTCTTCGTAACGAGTTGACCGAGTTGATGGGCGTGGTTCGGCAACAGGCCGAAGCCATGCAACGACAGGAGGAGCAAATTAAAAGGCTCCAAGACGAGATGGCGCGGCAGACGGCTGCGATTAGGGAGGAGAGAACGGGAGTACCTCCGGCCTCTGCTTCGGCACCGGCCGAGGAGGTGACACCGGCGCCAGCCGTGGTGCCACCTGCGCCACCGGCTGTGGCCGAGGGGTCGGGTGCCCCTATGCCCGACTCCGAGATGGAGGATGCGGAGCGAGAGCGCGCGCTTGCGGCTCTAATGAGGTTCAAAAAGTTCAACCCGCCTATCTTTAGCGGGGAGAACGTGGATCCGTGGGACGTAGAGACATGGATCGACGCTATCGAGACGCTCTTCGAGGACCTTTATACCTTGGAGAGGGACAAGGTGCACCTCGCCGTTCATTGTCTAGAGCGGTCGGCGAAGGTGTGGTGGAAGGGGGTCCGACGTGATCGACTCTCTAGCCTTCCGCCACCATCGTGGGAAGAGTTTCGGGGTATGGTGTTTGCCACCTACTTCCCCGATAGCGAGAAAAGAAAGCTTCAAGAGAGGTTCCGCAAGTTAAAGCAAGGGAACCGCTCGGTACGCGAGTACGAGAGGGAGTTCTCGTACATCATCAATTGCATGCCGCACGTTGTTCGCGGGGAGCTAGACAAGGTTGATTGCTTCGTGCGCGGACTTCGACCGGATATCTTTCGGGCGGTGCACGCCCTTAAGCTGCGGACCTTTGCGGTGGTCTTGGACCGTGCTCTTTGGGTGGAGCACGGGAATGCATGTGCGCGCGAGGAGCGCGAGTTTTGGGAGAAAGAAAAAGATAAAGAGAAGGGAAAGAAGCGACCGGCGAGTGGCTCGGGGGGGCAATCTAGCTCTAAACGGCCCCCGAAGCACTCGCAGCCGCAGAATCAGTCCCGAGGGTCCCGACGGAATCGATCCGCGACCCAATGCCCGATTTGTAGCGGCCCCCACGGCCCTCAACAATGTGACTATCGTGAGGGCCGGTGCTACAAGTGCGGACAGCAAGGGCACATGCGGTACAACTGTCCGATGGATGATGGCCGAGCACCGTCATCGGCATCGGCATTTGCGCCACCGAGGCAGCTTGCGGGCATCCCACCCGCGGCGATGTCAGCGGGCCGTGCACAGCCGCCGAGACCATTGGAGGGCCAGCGGCCAGCACCCAGTGGACGAGTATTCGCCTCTCAGGTGGAGGAGCCTGCTACCCAGGAGGACGTCGTGGCAGGTATTGTGATAATTAAAGGCATTCGATGTAGAGCTTTGTTTGATACTGGTGCATCGCATTCATTCATTGCTCGATCATTTGCTATAGCACATGGAATAGAAATTATAGATGCCACACATGCAAAAACGGTACAAGTGCCTGAACACACTTTTTGTATACATCATGTGTGTATGGATTGCCCCGTGAGGGTTGAAAATTGGATCATGCCAGCTGATTTGCTGGTATTAAATCGAATGAATGAATATGATTTGATCCTAGGAATGGATTGGCTCTCGAGGTATCATGCTACTATCGATTGTGAGAGCCGGATAGTGAAGTTTAAAGAACCCGGGCACAAAGAGTTTGTGTACCGTGGGTGTAAGAGTTCGCTCTTTGCTTCAATGGTGTCCACGTCGCAAGCAAGAAAGCTCATTGCTAGTGGTTGCATTGCCTACTTGGCGACGGTAGTGGATGACCGAAAGGAAGTGTTGGGACTTGAGGACATTCCTATAGTCCAAGAGTTTCCGGATGTGTTTCCGACGGAGTTGCCCGGAATGCCACCGGATAGGGAAATAGAATTTGTGGTAGATTTGCTCCCGGGTACGGCGCCGATCTCTAAGGCCCCGTACAGGATGGCACCCGCGGAGTTAAAGGAATTAAAAGCACAATTGCAAGATTTGATGGACAAGGGTTTCGTGAAACCAAGTGTGTCACCTTGGGGAGCCCCTATTCTATTTGTGCGGAAAAAGGACGGTTCGCTGCGGTTATGTGTGGATTCCCGCGAGTTGAACAAAGTGACCGTCAAGAATAAGTACCCGTTACCCCGAATTGATGACTTGTTCGATCAGTTGCAAGGGTCTCGGGTGTACTCAAAGATTGATTTGCAATCCGGTTACCACCAACTGAAGATCAAACCGGAGGATGTGCATAAGACCGCGTTTAGAACGCGGTATGGACATTATGAATTCACGGTTATGCCTTTTGGGCTTACCAATGCCCCGGCAGCGTTCATGGACTTAATGAACCGTGTGTTCAAACCACTATTGGATCAATTTGTGGTTGTGTTCATAGATGATATTCTTGTCTACTCTCGGAGTGAAGAAGAACATAGGGAGCACCTAAGGATTGTGCTTCAAGTTCTTCGAGAGAACAAGTTGTTCGCCAAATTGAAAAAGTGTGAATTTTGGATCCGTGAGGTCGCTTTCTTGGGTCACGTAATTTCCGCAGGAGGAGTAGCTGTGGACCCTATGAAAGTGGAGGCAGTCAAGGATTGGCCTCGCCCGACCAATGTCACGGAGGTGCGAAGCTTTTTGGGTCTTGCGGGATACTATCGACGGTTCGTGGAGGGATTTTCAAAAATCTCCGGTCCACTAACGCGTCTTACCCGCAAGGGAGCCAAATATGTTTGGAGCGAGGAATGCGACCAAAGCTTTAAAGAGCTAAAGGAAAGGTTGACTTCGGCTCCGGTACTCGCCTTGCCGATTGCGGGGGAGGGTTATGTGGTGTATAGTGATGCATCACGTCGTGGTCTTGGGTGTGTGCTTATGCAAAGAGGACAAGTAATAGCATATGCCTCTCGACAGCTAAAGAGCTATGAGCAAAATTATCCCACCCACGACTTAGAACTTGCGGCGGTGGTCTTCGCACTTAAGTTGTGGAGACACTACTTGTACGGGGAACATTGTGAGGTTTACATGGATCACAAAAGCTTAAAGTATTTATTCACTCAGAAGGAGTTGAACTTGAGGCAGCGGAGATGGTTGGAGTTGATAAAAGATTACGACTTAACCATCTTGTACCACCCCGGTAGAGCCAATGTGGTGGCCGATGCGCTCAGTAGGAAATCCGTGGAGAACTTCGCAATTGAGATGACGGGACAAATGCCGTTAATCAAGGAAATGGGCCGGTTTGACTTGGAAGTCGTGGCCCCGGGCGTCCCCGCTAAACTTATGAGTCTCGAGGTGTGGCCGACCTTGTTGGAGCAAATAAAGGAAAAGCAATCCGGTGATCCGGAGCTCCAAAAGGTGCGGGGTACTATCGAGAGCGGGCATGCCGGTGATTATCATGTAGATTCGATGGGCGCAATTCAATTTCGAAATCGATTGTGCGTGCCGAAAGTGGAGGACATTCGTAGGGAAATCTTGAAAGAAGCTCACACTTCTCCCTATGCGATTCACCCGGGCGGCACCAAAATGTATAAGGACCTCAAAGTGCATTATTGGTGGCCGGGGATGAAACTTGATGTGGGACGCTTTGTGGCACAATGCTTAGTATGCAAACAAGTAAAGGCCGAGCGTCGCTTTCCGGCAGGAAAATTGCAAGGATTGCCCATTCCAGTTTGGAAGTGGGAGAATATCGCGATGGATTTTGTTGTGGGCTTACCTCGATCGCTAGGTGGCCACGATGCGATATGGGTGGTGGTGGATCGTTTGTCAAAGTCGGCACACTTTTTGCCAATCCACACCACTTGGTCGGGAGACAAGTTAGCCCAAGTCTACCTCGACGAGATTGTGCGGTTGCACGGGATTCCGACCTCGATAGTTTCAGATCGAGATCCCCGTTTCACATCGCACTTTTGGAAAAGCTTGCAAGAAGCTTTGGGTACACGGCTCGATTTCAGTTCAGCATTTCATCCTCAAACTGACGGTCAATCGGAAAGGACAATTCAGATTTTGGAGGATATGCTACGAGCGTGTGTGTTGGATTTCAAAGGTGCGTGGCCTACTCATTTGCCGATGGCTGAATTTGCTTACAATAATAGCTATCAAGCTAGCATCGGTATGGCACCTTTTGAGGTTTTGTATGGAAGAAAATGCCGCTCTCCTATTCATTGGAGTGAAGTCGGCGAGAGAAGGGTCTTAGGACCGGACGTATTGCGTGAAGCGGAGGAAAAGGTCCGCTTGGCACGCGAACGCTTGTCGACGGCGCAATCTAGACAAAAGAGTTATGCCGATCGACGTCGACGAGATTTGGAGTTCGCGGTAGGAGACCGTGTCTTCTTGAAGGTATCACCCATGAGAGGGGTGAAGCGATTTGGTGTTCGGGGTAAGTTGAGTCCCCGTTACATTGGACCTTATGAGGTTTTGGAGCGTGTGGGATCCGTGGCATATCGGCTAGCTTTGCCGCCAAAGCTTGCGGGGATACACAATGTGTTTCATGTATCGACCCTCCGCAAGTATGTATATGATCCGGCGCACGTCCTCGAGTATGTGCCTATGGAGCTTCACGAGGATATGACTTATGAGGAGTTTCCCTTGTGTATCATGGATCGCGAGGTGAAAAGTTTAAGGAACCGTGAAATTCCTTATGTGAAAGTACAATGGACAAATCACGGTGAACGCGAAGCTACTTGGGAATTAGAAAGCTCGATGAAGGAGCGGTTTCCTTACCTCTTCGCTGAGTCCAGCTGAGGTATGATTTTAGTTTCGCGGCCGAAACTCTCTTTAAGGGGGGTGGAATGTAGTACACTGAATTTCAGTGCATCGTACTGAACTTCTACAAATTGTAGAGTTCTAGTGAGAAAATGGCATAAGAGGCTATGTGTGAGGCTTCGACCAAGTTTAGGACTTATACGAAGTGTTTTCGGCGCAAAAGAGGCGTGAAAACGGACCTCGATAAGTTAAAACTGCAGAATTGGTAAAGTCTGCACTGGATTCCGGTATGTGAACTCCAATACCGGAATTGGAGCTTGGTATACCGGTATGTGAAATGGATATACCGGAATGCCGTGTTGAAACCGAGAACCTCAGCTCTCGGGTTTACAGAATTTCCCGGGGTATACCGGTATGAGAAATGGATATACCGGAATGCCGTGTTGAAACCGAGAACCTCAGCTCTCGGGTTTTGCGGAATTTTTCGGAGTATACCGGTATGCGAAAATGGGATACCGGTATGCGATGGTCGAAACAGTGAAAGCAGCTCTCGGGTTCTGCAGAAACCCTGAGGTATACCGGTATGCGTATGTACACATACCGGTATACAATGTACAGAGTTGGCTGTTTGAGGGTGTTATGTGTGGAGAAGGGTATTTTAGTCCTTTCACATTCGTGGGGCTATTTGAAAGGCTGGGAACACTCCCCTTTCTCAGAGTTCTTCTTCTCCACTTCACCTCTCCATCTCTCCTCTCACTTTCTCTCTCTAGAGATCTCTCCAAAAGCTTGGAGAAGTGGTGGATTGATCTTGGAAAAGGCTTCCAAAGGAGAAAAGAAGCTTCTTGGTGCAAGAAGGAGCTTGGGGATTTCGTGATTAAGGTTAGTACCTCACGTTTTGGGTTCAAACCTTGGATTTAATCCTTTGAAATGAGGTTTTTGGGAACCCTTGGCAACCTAAACCACAAATGGTGGTTGTTTGGCCACGAAATCTAGGGTTTGGCTTGCATGCATGCAAACCCTAGGTAGAATGAGGGCTTTTGCAATGAAGGGTTCTAAAAATATTTGGACCTTCGATAATTGCAATTGAGGCATAGGAAATCATGTTGGAACACTTGATTTCGCATATTGAGATGGATTTAGGGTTCGTAATGAGTAACGAACCATTTTTCTTGTAGAAGCTTGGGTTGAAGCAAGAACTCAAAGCTTGGACACTTAGGAGCTTGAAGAGTACAAGAAATTGGAAGCTCTTAAGGTGGGTTTTATGGTTACCGAAGTGATTAGGTCACTTCCATGTCTAGGGTAATTATCCATTTAAGAACAAAATGGTATATATATGTGAACCCTAGGACTTGCATGTTGGCAATGGTAGAAATCATGATAGGTAGAACAATGAACTCCTATTGCATGATGGATATTTCAAGTACAATTCAATTATTGATACTTGTTGCATGGTTGCATGTGAGATTTAAACCTAGTGTCATTGAACATAGGTTGGAATATGTGAGATTGAAACCTAGTGTCATTGAACATAGGTTGGAACATGTGAGATTGAAACCTAGTGTCATTGAACATAGGTTGGACATGTGATTGGAACCTAGAGTCATGGAACCTAGGTTGGCAAATGAGAAAGTAAGCCTAGTGTTATCAAACATAGGCGAGGCTTAGTGACTTGAACCTAAGATCATGAGATTTAGGTTGGCAAGTGAGAAATGTGAACGACGGGATGTGTGACGATTTTGCTATCCCGGGTAGGCGACGATTTCGCTACCATGCCATGAGTTGGCCATATTGAGACGGGATGTGTGACGATTTTGCTATCCCGGGTATGCGACGATTTCGCTACCATGCCACGAGTTGGCGGTGCCGACATGGGATAGGCGACGATTTCGCGATCCCGGGTATGCGACGATTTCGCTACCGCGCCACGTGTTGGCGGTGTCGAGGGGGAGTTGTGCGACAAGGTCGCCATCCCGGGTATGCGACGATTTCGCTACCATGCCATGTGATGGCGGTGTTGAGACGGGGTATGCGACGATTTCGCTATCCCGGGTATGCGACGATTTCGCTACTCGAATTGGAGGTGACGATTTCACTCCTTGAATGTTGGAACAAATATGGTGAGACGGCGATTCCGAAACCATAAGTTAATGACAAGTAAAAGAACTTAGTCAATGTGGAACATAGGATGAACCTAGGAGAGAATGATAAATTATATTTCATTTGGTTGCATCCTTTATGTTTATTTACTAAGCATGTAAATAATTGTTGCATAGTTATATATGATCTAACTTATGCATGTGGTGTTTCTTTGGACCTGGTGGGTCGAGCTTCTCTCTTGGGTGGCCTTACCCACTGGGAACTATGTTTATAGTTCTCACCCCCCCATTTTCCAGGTCCTTCCGCGAGTGAGGCGGCGGAGCGAGGCAAGGGTTTGGCTCTTTAGATAGCGGCCCTTCCATTTTGGTGATGCATAGAGTTGTACCCCTATTTTGGACTATGATAGCTTAGGGGATTTTCATTCTTGTATGAATGTTGTATATTCCATAGTTTTGGAACATGATGTATGGAATGAAAGTGAAAGAAAAGAAAATTTTGGACATGTATATTGTGCCATGTGATGTAATAGAAGTAGAACTTCTTTATGTTGATGATTTCCTTGTGCAACTATTGTACTCCGTTCCTAGTTGGAACATTGTGGATAAGCTTGTGTTGTGACGCCTTGGGCGGGTAGAAAGGACTCTATCCGTTCGGCGGGTCTGGGGCATGCGCCCGTGCGGTTATCCTTTCCACCTATTTGGTGTTAAAGGGCCGGCGGGGCGTGACAATTTTACCCTTTCAAATATACTCTTTTACTGTCACTAATTTTTCTTATTTGCCCTTAATTAGTAAAGGACAAAAAAAGTATTTTGACTTTTTTCTTTTCAAATATACCCTTCTACCGTCACCAACTTTTCTTATTTATCCTTAAGTTATGGGCAAACTAGGTATTTTTATTATTTTTAACTATAGTAGAAACTTAATTCAGGTTTAATCCGAGATGACTTAACGGGCACTAACAGTAGGGGTATTTTTGAATAACGGAGAAATATATATATATGAGAGATATATTTGAAACAAAAAAAATAGGGATAAATAAGATATTTCAGAGGTTTTGAAGGTGTATATAGGCAATTATCCCTTAATATTACACCGATCAATCAACCCACCCCAATAAATAAATCCAATTCCCCCAATCTTGTAGCTCAACAATTGGACCCATTTTGAATCATCGCCCCATTTTTCTGACTCATAACCCGCAATCCAACTTGTCTTATCAGAATATCCTTATCCGAATTGAAATAGTTTAGTTTGAGAGTTAAGATAGAAAACTATGCAAAACTTTTTAGAGTTAATATTTTATGATCAAAATTAGCTTGCATTTAAACATAGATGATCCAAGTCAAATAGATCTAATAGGTGTAGGCTAAGATTGTACTAGGGATGTCAATGGGTACGGATACACGAAATTTTATCCGAACCCGAACCCGAACCCGAATGGAGCGGATATATCCGATGCTAAATGAATATGGATTCGGATATGGATATCAAAAATAAAAATCCGATGGATATGGATTCGGATATGGATTTTGACTGTACCCGACCCTTACCCGAACCCGACCAGAACCCGAATTTATTTTGCATTATATATAATATATATATATATAATTTTTTGATGTTATATTTGAATTTTATTTTAAAAATTTAGATTTAATATAATATATTTTGAAATATTGGAAAAAGAAATAATTATTTCGGGTTCGAATTTTCGGGTTCGGGTTCGGGTTCGGGTTCGGGTTTTAGATTTTTGGTCGGGTTCGGGTTTGGATATGGATTTTTTAAATCCGTCGGGTTCGGGTTCGGGTTCGGGTCTCGGATTTGGAGTCGGGTTCGGGTTCGGGTTTTTGAAAATCCGCCCCGAATCCGACCCGTTGACATCTCTAGATTGTACCACTATTTATATGTAAATATGTATTTTTGTTTGAGAGAACTCCAAAATTATAGAGAAAAAACCACACGAACCATGCGCGGTGAGCACACGATCCAAGTCAAATGGACCTAATGTGTTATATAAAAAGCAAAACAGACAATTTAAAGACAACTAATATAGTTTATTAAATGAAAATAATGTTAAATTCACTGTGAACATCAGTGTAAAAAAAATAGTTTAGTAATTCCTCTGAAAAAAATATATATTAGTACAATATAGCACATGAAAAAGCCCTAAACTACAGTATATGACTACAAGAATATTAGCATTTAGGGATATTTTTTTTTTTTGGGTACTTAACTATGCTTAAAAGCATTCTAAGTAATTTATACCATCATATTTGAAAGCGTCGGCAAATAAAAAGTCGCCGCATATGTGCCAACGTTTATGTTAAGCGTCGGTAAAATATATTCTATAACGCCCCGCTTTCCAAGAGAGTCATTCATCCTAGCACGCTTAAACTTCTTAACCTCTCTGGCCTAATCACCACCCGAAATGATATAACCGAGTTTAAATTTTTATCCCTATTATACTAAATATAGGACTACTCTAAATTCCGGAAGTGTAACATATTCTGACGCTTTAAAGCATCAGAAAATTAAAAATAATAGTGAAGTTTGTCATTCAATAGATTAGTTTGATACAATAGGCAATTCATATAATAATGCTTTTTGAAGCGTCGATATTTGCAATATTGTAAGAATTCTTAGGGACGATTCTTTCAAACGTCATCTGAAAAAAGTCCTTATAATGAGATTTTCTCATTGTTGACTAAACTGTACTTAAGCCTTTGTTAATTTAAAGTTAAAAAAAGGCTAAATTACAGAAACCGCCCTTGTCAATACCTGCTTTTTCACTTTTTTCTCTGTCATTCAAAAACCTACACTTTGTCCCCTTAAAAATATAAAAAAATATTCACAAGGTGGTACGGTGTGACAAAATAACCAAATTGCCCCTCATCCTATTCGTCTTCTCCTCAATCCTGCCATCCGCAGCCTCTCCTCGACCCTAACTTCGACTCTATTTACTCCACCTGCTCCCCCACTCCTCCAGCACCCTCGCCGCCCTTCAATTTCGGTGACTGTAGGGAGAAGATCGGGATGGGTATGGGCCGAAAGGTGTGGCGAGGGCAAGGGTGAGGCGGCGGAGGAGGGCGAGGGCGTGTGTGGGCACGGACAGAGGAGTGCGCGAGGGCGAGCGCAGAGCGGCGGAGTAGTGCGAGGCGGCGCGGCCAGGGATCTCGGCGGCCGAGGATTTCGGTGAGGAAGGAGGAGGAAGATGAGGGTTTCAGGAATTTTTTGGGTATAAAAAATATGATATAAATGGAACCCTAACGGAACTGTGACGGCGGTTGCCGAAGTAAACAATTTTTATTTTTTTAAGAAGGCAAAGTGTAAGTTTTTGAATGACAGGGGGGGGAAGTGAAAAAAAGAATACTGACAGGGAAATTTTCTGTAATTTAGCCGAAAAAATAATAATTTTGTAGTAGTTTATTTTCTACTTTTCTTTATAGATTTTTGAAAAAGAAATGTTCAAGCACATATTTTATTAGAGAATTGTATTGAAATTAACTTCTTAAATACGAATTCTTTGTCGTATATCCAATTACATCAATTTGTTTTTTTTAAAAAAAAAAACCAAAAGGTATTTGTCCTCAAAGAGATCTAAATTTTAAGAATAAAAATGTACAAAAACCATGCCAAACTTTAGCTCTTTTATAATGAGGCTCCTAAACTTTGAATTTTGCAAATAGACTCTTTCCACTTTATTAAATAGTTTAATAAGTCTCTCTTTTTATGTGAACTTACTAATTATACTGCCATTTTGATCGAATGACATGCACATCATCCTGTAAGACCTTAAAATATATAAATAAAAAAAAATTATGTTCCAATTTTTATAATTAAGTATCAAGATCAAAGAATAGTTAATTAAACCAAGCTTCTATTTTGTCACTTTTTTAACATGTTAGAATAACACATGCATGCACACGTTTAGAGTATATAAACAACCAAAATGATTGCGTAATTAATAATAAGTTTAATTGAAGAGAGGGATTTATTGAACTATATATTTGATAAAGTTTAAGATATGTGATTACCAAAATTGAAAGCTCATGCGTCTATTTACAGAAAATATAAAAATTCTAGGTAATCAAGTGGACAACAAAATATAAAAATTTTGTTACTGGTGCCAGAATATATTTTTGCTCATGAAAACAAAATTAACTTAATAATATTTTGTCCTTAATTCTACCCTATTTGGAAGCTTTCTTTTTTTTCTTTTTAAGACTAGTAATGTCTCAATATACCTAATATAAAGAGCTTTTATTTATTCGCACAGAAAGTTTAAAATATTATATAAATTTGTCAATACATCAACAGGCGAATTCATCGATACTCCCGGCCTAAGACTAGGAGATACTTATTCCCCCTAGGGAGAAGATACTTATTACTTCAAGAACCATATAAGCACTCCTAGTTGGGTAAATTGCACTTTGGTCCTGAAACTATGAGATAAGTGACGCTTTGGTCCTTAAATTTTAATCTATTATAATTTCTAGCTCAAACTTTCAGAATTATTACAATCAAGTCTCACAATCCAATTTAGTTGACTAAATATTGACACATTACTGATGTAAAAATAATGTGACATCCGTATAACTAATTTCAATACTACTTCATCACTTCCATATTTGCGATAAATCAATATTATTTAGTCAACTAAATTGAGTTATACGACTTGATCGCGACAATTTTGAAAGTTCGAGCTAAAAATTATAACAAATTAAAGTTTGAGAACCAAAATGTCGCGCGCCTCATAGTTTGAGTACCAAACGTGCAATTTACCCAATTGATCTTCCTACTTTAAGTAAAATTATATGAGGACCCCCTCACCACAAGTCACTTTAATTTTATAAGTAATTGTTTAGATTTAACTTACAAGTTAAAATAATTGTTAAATTTTATTGACTCTATTAACTATAAGCAGTTAACGGATACAATTTTATTCGCTATAAAGTGGTTTAAAATATTAAATTTTATGAAATTATAAAAAACTATTAAATTCGATGGAATTATCAATCGAAAGGGTAAAATTCTTATTTTGTCTGGTTCTGATTACAAGATTCTAAAAATTATTAAATTTAACGTTTTAAGTTGTTAGAACACCTCTTTTTTCATCCGTTTAGTTTTTTAAAAAATTAATTATTTTTTTTCAGATTATAAGAAGCTAACATTTTCATTTTTCAGATCAATTTTTCTTCCAGAAAACAAAAATACTAATTTTTCATAATTTTTTTTTCTCGAGAATTTTTTTTTATATACTTTTTCAAGAAACCAAACAGCCCTTTATCTATCGTCTTATTTCAAATTTGCGTATTTTAATGATTGATTGATTGGAGATAACTCATACAAAATTTAGATCAAGGTTCATTTAGAAAATATCTATCTAATTCTTATTATTAATATCACTAAAAGGAAACATTCAAACCCTAGATAGGAGATATTGATCCCTCTACCAATAAAGTTTGTGGTCTCCACAAAGCAGCAATAGATACAAAGCATTAAAATTTTATTAGGCCTCGTTTGGTTCGGTGATAACTAATATTGTGATTAATTTTTTTTTATCTCTGGAATAGTTTACTTTTCCTGAATAATCAGAAATTGAAGTAAAATTATATTTGGTTTGTAATACTGCTATTTTTAGAAATAATTAAAAATGTGTTTGATTAATTTTATTAAATAGTAGAGAATAGTGAAAAAAGGTGATGGTTAAATTTGATATAAAATATAATTTTAATAAAAAATAATTTATTATAATATTTAATTAAAAATATAATATAATATTTAAGTACAAATAATAGGTATTATTGTTATGTAATTAATAATTTATTATAATATGTAATATATCATATCTAAATAATTTACTTTAATTTAATTTATAATCTTAATAATGATTGAAATTAATTAAACCTTGGAATAGTTTTTCTCAAGCTATTTCAAGATAATCAGAAATAGCAAGGTTTCACGGAATAAAATATTCCGATCAAAAAAATATTCCATTTGACGGAATTGCAAGAATAACTTTCATTATCTCGGTTTTATTTCTGAACCAAAACGGAATCTTAAAGACCGACCGTCCCTAACGCAAGTGACAAAGGACTTGATAGCTGGTACCCAAGGTCCCGAGTTCGAATCCTAGTTGATTCACATTTTCAGTCAAGTTTATTTCTATACGAAATAAACGAAGCAGGTAGCGTGCTACCTTTCTCTCAAAAAAAAAAAAAAAAAAAGGGAACCTTAAAGACAAGAAATTAATAGTATAAATAGTACTGCACATTAATCCAATCTCCCATTCTCAGGGGGGAAAACATATTTTACTAACAATGGCCACAAGAGTGTATCTCATGTCATTTGCAGTTCTCTTGCTTGTCGCCGCCGCCGCCGCCGCCGCCGTCGAAAACCCGTCAGCTACACCTGCAGATGGTCTCCCTTCAGCCTCACCCCCGCAGGAAGGGAAAGAGGTCGCCACGACGACCGGTCGGTGACGGTCGCCATTACCGCTCTCTCTTATTTTCTGTCTTTCTTATATTTATTGCTTCATATTTGTCTCGCGTAAAACTGTTGAAAATAGTTTTCTCCCTTCGCGCCTGGTTGGTACCGTTCGCTTATTTTCTGGCTTCCTAATATATGATGACTAGCGTAGAATCCGCGCTTTGCAGTGGAGGAATAAAATATTGTAAAATAATTATAGTATTTTACACTTTAAAAATATATAATCGCTAACTAATTATATATAAGTATATTGATAAGAACTGCATTTTATATATTATATATTTATATAAATATAAATTTAGTGGCGAGGGCGACGATTGGCCATGCATGACGGTAGGAGTGCAAACGAGCCGAACACGAGCGAGCGCGGCCTTGCTCGAATTCGGCTCGTATTAGATTCGAGCCGAATTCGAGCTGGCTCGAATTAATTTCGAGCCAGAATAAGGCCTGTTCGAGTTCGGCTCGAAATTTAAATCGAGCCGAATTCGAGCGGCTCGAAATAATTTTTTTTTTTTTGGAGCTAATTTCAAGCCATGTTCTAATTTGGCTCGGAATTATTCGATTCTGAGCCGGCTCGTTTATAGCTCGAAATTTTATGTGGAGTTGGGTCCGTGCCTATGCGGTACATAGAAAATGCATTTAAAGGTGTATTTAAATTAAAATATTTAATAAAAAATATTTAATATATAATATTTAATATATATTATTAATAATATTAATATTTTTTTTTATATTTTTAATTTTATATATATATATATATATATATATATATATATATATATATATATATATATATATATATATATATTCGAACTATTTCGAGCCGAACACGAACGAGCAGAGACCTGCTCGTTCTCGGATTAAAATTATTTTCGAGCGAAAAAATTCAGCTCGTTTTATATTTGAAATTAATTTCGAACGAGCCATTTTTTAGCCTATTTCGAATCGAACACGAGCTGAGCTAGACTCGCAGCCCCACATGACGGCTGATGCAGTGGTCATCGACGGCGACGATTGGCCATGCGCGACGACCGGAGAAATGATGGTATTTACTCTATCATCTCCCTCCGAACATGGCAATATTTTATCTCCTCTTCATTTTTCATGGCCCTCTCTCTTCCTTATGAAATTGGTGTATTATGTCCAAACAAATTTCTTTACTTTTTCTCTCCCTTTTATGTCTCGGAGTGTCGGGACGCTGCGAGGTACGCCTAGATAGAAGAGAGAGAGAAAATCATCTATGAAGAACTAAGGACTTACTAAGTATGAAATTTAATTTTAATTTTAAATATCTAGAAGGCTTAGTAGCCCAACAAAGAGACATCTTGGCGTGTCTACGTGCCAAAACTCATGTGAGGACTAATGGGTGGGGGTGGCAATCTAGCTCGCTGTTCGCGAGCCAACTCGTGTTCGGCCTGAAATGATCAGCTCACTCGTTTAGTAACGAGCCGAACACGAGATGAATTTTTTAGCTCGTTTAATAAACGGGCTGAACACGAGCTGGGGTTAGCTTGCTCGTGTTCGGCTCGATAACAGCTTGAATAAATATATTTTATATTTATATATTTTATATATTTTATATTTATATATAATGAATAAATAGTTATATATAATATAAATTTTGATTATTTGATTTTTAGTCCAACCTAAATATAAAGCCCAAATCAATTATAAAAGGCCTATTTATATATAAAGTTTCAACCATTAGATCAAAATCTAATTAGTAAGATCTCATAAATTTATTTCCTATATATATATATCATTTCTATCCTTTTAACTTGTTGTTTGTGAGCCAGCTCGTGTTCGGCTCGTTAATAAACGAGCCAAACACGCGCTGAACTTTCAAGTGTTATAAATCATGTTTAACAGTGCCAATCGTCTATTTGGAAGCTCCATCATCGAAAACAAATGGGTGGCAACGGAGCCCATTTGCTACTAATAGCATTCCATGGCTCAACTCTCTCTCTCTCTCTCTCTCTATATATATATATATATAGAGTTGAGCTAGAATACTTTTGGAAGCACCAACCCCTTGGTGCTTCCACATTTCTAGCCTTTGGATCTACTTCTTGATTACTTATAGCCTTTAGATCAAACACTATTCCACATACCACCACCTACCACCACCTACCACCATCATCTCAACCCTCCAAATCTCCATCCAATGGCTATAAACCCACAAGCACCACCTCCATGATACTTCCAAAAGTATTCTAGCTCAACTCTATATATATATATATATATATATATATATATATATATATATATATATAGAGCAGGGCTACTGTGCTATTAGAAGCATGACAGTCCCTATGCTTCTTAGTTTCTAACCACCCATCAAACTTGATGGGTGGTTAGGAAGAGAGAGAGAAGAGAAATTGAGGAGAAATTGGGTGTCTCAATTTCTCCTCTCCTTAAATTTCTCTCCAATATCTCTTCTTTCTCTCATCCTAACCACCCATCAAATTTGATGGGTGGTAAGAAACTTAGGAGCACAAGGGCTGCTGTGCTCCTAATAGCACAGTAGTCCTGCTCTATATATATATATATATATCAAGAGAGAGCTTTACTAGAATACTATCAGTAATAAATGACACGATTTACTACCTATTTGTTTTCGATGATAGAGCTTCAAAATTGACGATAGGTACCGTCGAATATGATCTAAAGCATTTAAACTATCTGAAAATTAAATTTCATGCTTTTCTGATATTGTTCTCTTGTCCATCAAGTGAACAAAAAATGAATGATCGAAAATGAATATCCTTCAAAAAGTGATGATACAATTTTTGTATTTAAGAGCTACAATCTAAATCTTGTTTTAAATAATTTTAAAAAAATTTAATCAAAATTTAGCTGATGTGGACTCTTCCATACTGTTAAACGAGCAAACATACTATAATATCGGTCATTAAAATTACAGATTTTGTGACCCTTTGATCGTTCGGCCAATAATGTCAAAAAGTATGACATTTATTTTCTAAATAATTTAAATGGTCTAGATTATGTTCAACGGTGCCGATCTTCGGTTTGAAAGTTCTATCATGGAGAACAAATTGGTAGTAAACCGAGTCGTTTACTACCGATAGTAGTCCAATTAAGCTATAAATATAACAACCTACTTTCAATAGAACTGTTGAAAGTAGTTTATTGAAAGTAGAGTAAAAATGTATTGAGGCCCCTCAACTATAGGCCCCTATAAAAGTGGTTCCCAAGCTTTGTTGGGAAAACTTCAGAAAACACCCATATGGTTTACCTTTTTTCACTTTAATACTTTATGATTTTAACTTTATTGTTTTTGTTTTCAATTTTGCGCCGCTGTTATCTCCGCTGTTTAATAGAGGAGATAACAAAGGCATTAAAAAGAAGTTAAGTTCCTCATAATTTAGTTCTCGAACCAAACGCAATTCTGCGATCCCTCAAAAAGTTACATCCACATTTTCGATCTATCAAAAAGTTTCAAGTTGAAAGAAAGCATTAAATATATTCCTACAAAGTCGCTAAATATCAAATTTATTCTTCCAAAGTTGCAAGTGTATATAATTTTATAATTTATAGATTTATCCCTCTCCATTAATTAAATGGTTAAGATTAGAATTTTTATGCTAGGATAACCATTCAACACTTAAAAAACAGATCTTTTAAAACACTTTCATCATCCTATTTCATTTCTAATATCTCTTTTTTTGTCTTTCATGTATTCTATATGAATCCTAAACCTGAAAGCTTTTTGAAGTAAGAATAATAAAGGGATTGTTGAATATGAATATTAAAAATCTCATTCCCTAGTTGTTTAAGTTTTAAGAGAAAAATATTTATTTTATGTAATTTAATATGATATCTGAGTAGAAGGTTCTGAGTTCGAGTTTCACTAGACTTTTTAGCGTTATTTAATTTCCTCCTATTTTAATTCAAGTTTACATCTTTGATTACCAAAAAGTATGGAGTTTAGATGTGAGGAAGAGCATTAAATATAAATATTAAAAACACGTTCCAAATTTTTGAAATCAAGTCGCAGAATAAAATTTAGCTGACTGACTGACGACGTATCATTAATGCGCGCACATCTATACTACATTAGTGACACATCATCATCAATCATCTAGTATGCAAATTTCGATAGCCCCAATCACACACATAGCCCAGGATTCATCACGTGATGTGAGACTTACGTATCTCACACTTCTCACTCTGATTCCTTTAGCACTAACAACTCAGTTATTAATATGAGTATACCAGTGAGATATAAGTACTTTACACTCCCTCATATTATCGGATGTGTGATTATTGAGGTATCGCAGTTTGAGGACGTAAAATATAATTTAGCCAATTTAGTGTTTTACTAGCCAGAAGGGATATATATATATATATATATATATATATATATATATATATATATATATATATATATATATATATATATAGTAGTATAGCATTTATCCCAATATTTAAATATGTTTCTCTTTTATTTTTATTTTTTTTCATTAGGAGGAAAATGTGGCATCCCCATTGTTGAAGAACAGAAGGGCTGGTACCGGCTGCCCATCCCTCTCTTCCGTCCGCCCCGCCGTCCACCACCGTAGTCGCGCAGTTCGATCCCCATCGCCGTCGCCGTCGGAGATCGAATGCTTTGTTAAGAATCATGCATATATATATATATATATATATATATATATATATAAATAGAGTAGAGCTACTATACTATCGGAAGTATAAGGGAGTTGGTGCTTCCGATTTTTTGGCCCTTAGATCAACCCCCTCGATCATTTTTAACTATTGGATTAATACTATTACCCAATAGAAACCACTCAACCCTAAGGGGACCACTCATCTCTATGGGACCGGATCGCTATCATCCCAACCGTTGAATTCTTGATCCAAGGGCTAAAATATCGGAAGTACCAACTCCCTTATATTTCTGATAGCATAATAGCTCTACCCTTAGGGTTTTGGAGAAGATGAATGATATTGTAGTAGCCCATGCATGGTCTCTCTCGCTTTCTCTCTATATGTGGTTGTGTGTTTTTATTTATCATTTTATGTAGTGTACGTGTGTGTGAGAGAGAGGTTTATGTGTTCATGGGTGAGTAGTTAAATGGATAAATAATTAAGTGCTTATATGTATTGTTTGTTCTCCTATTGGAGTAATTAATTAATAGATCTTGGATTCAATAGGATGTGAATATGGATGTCAAAATTATATGTATTGTTTGTTCTCCTATTGGAGTAATTAATTAATAGATCTCGGATTCAATAGGATGTGAATATGGATGTCAAAATTTAGCATTCGATACGTATTTGTATTCGAATTCACATTCGAAAAAAATGAAAAAAATATGGATTTGAATATGCTTTTTTTTTAAAATTCGACTGTTTTCATCTCTAAGAAATAAGAGGGATATAAATATATATTGTAGGAGATAAAATAGCTTTTTAAAGTAATTTTTTATCGGAGGGATGTAAATATATATTGTAGGGATGAAAATATAAAGTGGTCTTTTATCGTGTTTTTTGTTTATTTTACTATAAATTTCATGTTAAGATCGCGTTTATACTTGTTAAAATATTAAATTTTACTGCATTAGATATAGGTAGATATACAAAGTTTAAGCATGAGTGTCAACTTTTATTATATTGTGTATCTCGTTCGCACTAATTTTAATTTATATTTATATATGCATATTAATATATATATATATATATATTACTATCTGAATACAAATCCGACTTATATCTAAATCCAAATCTGTTTTAAGCAGATATGGTAATGAAAATCTAGCATGTGCTACATATCCACACCCGAATTCACATCCGAAAAAATATATATATATATATATATATATATATATATATATATATATATATATATATATATATATATATATATATATATATATATATATATATATGCGGATATGATTTTATCAAAAATCTGATCGTATTCGACCATTTTCACCCCTAATGTAGACTTTATATTTCGCAATAAATAATTAACCAAATGTGTGCAAATAGGACTCTAAAGTAATTCGATCCAGGTTGTGTTCGGCTTGAAATTAAAATATCGACGATAACTATATATAATTAGTATTTTTATTAACTTACTATTATTGATGCTTGTTTTTGGCTCTTAATATTACTAAGGCTAAATTACAGAAAACTCCCTTATAAATAGCCGGCTTTTTATTTTTCCTTCCTAACTTTTAAAAACCTATATTTTACTCTCTCAACATTTCAAGTTGTTGCATTTAGTCCCCCTTCCATTAGGGTTCCATCACTATTTCGTCAATTTCTTATAATTTATACCGAAAATACCTTTCAAAATGATAGAAATATACTAAAAAATTATTTTTTCTTATAAAAGAAGTAAAGACAATTTGGTCATTTTGCCCTCTCCTTTAACTCCGTATCCCCCTGAATATATTTCTGAAATTTTAAGAAGGCAAAATATATGTTTTAAAAGTTAGGGAGGAAAAGTGAAAAGTGGGTATTTACTGGAAGGTTTCTGTAATTTAGCCTATTAAAAGTCATAGTAACAAAAAATTATAGTTAAAAGTACTAATTTGCTACATATCAAGCTAAAAGTAATATTAATATATATTATCTTTTTCTTTTCGCTCTTTATCTAGCCAAACACGTGAGTGAGTTGGGTCCTGCTCGTGTTTGGCTCATTTAATTTTTTTTAGCTGAAGGAGTACGCTTAAACAGAGTTCGAGCGCACGTACTTCGAGCTGAACACAAGCCGGCTCGCGAAAAGCAAAATGGATTCAGAGCGTTATGCGCAGATGGCTAACATACGTAATCGGCCCGGATCCCCCAAGTTTTTTTGAAGGATATAGAGAGATTTCGTGTTTGAACCCACGTTTTATGCTGGTTTAAGCTTTTAGAGTAATTGGTTGTTTCATGAGTGCACATAATAATTCTTAAAATTTAACATATATATGTAGTTTAGAGGAATTCGAATCGACAATTGATATTTTTATACATAATTTAGGATACTTAAAATTTTCGTTACGCAAATTTTCATGATTTACAAATTATTTTTTCTAGTCCATCGATCAAGTGGCCACAAAAATGAATGAATTTACTTCATTTGAATAATTCTAAACTCCAAAAATTAAGATTAAAACAATAAACGTGTTAGACCAAAATATTAAATTGCCAATTTGGAAGTAATTTAATTATTAAAGAAATGATATCGAAAAAAATTATAAATTTTGGTTTTTTATTTACGCTGGTGCGCGCTTGTGAGAATTCGAATTTTTTTGGAAATTTGGATTCTGTGTTCCTCTCCCCTATTACTGTGTTTTTGATCTGTATACGTATATATATACAGGTATATATATATATATATATATATATATATATATATATATATATATATATATATATATATATATATATATATATATGTATATAAGTAGTATTTATGTTTTTTTGGATTTTTGTCGCGGAGAGAGAACGGCTTAACGGTGCGATCCGGAGTCCGAATCTGACGATCCAAAATGGTAGATTCGATGTCTCGGCAGTGCTGAACGCGATGGTGCAATCCGTGTCAACATGCGACGGACGGTTTGAGAGATCTTCCATCTTCTTCGCCGAGAGGTCGAAAGTCATATTTTGTAGTTTCGTGATTTGGACCCTGTTCTCACACCGTTTCGCGTGAGATTGCTTGTGGAGGGGTGTCTGGGCATTTTGTGCTGGCTGAGAGGGACCCTGGTGTATTTTTGCAAGGTTTGGAGGGCTTTTGTGCAATTGTGCAAAGTGGTTGAGAGTGGTTGGGAGTAGTCGAACCACTCCCTCCCACTCCCTCTCACTCCCTCTCTCTCCCTCTTTCTTCCTGAGCCCCCAGAGGTGAGCCCCTGCTCCCCCTGCCCTTCAGCCTCCTCCCCGAGCTCGGCCGGCCGCCGCCGACCACCCCTGGCCGGCGCTGCCCCCGGCCAACTCCCTCTCATTTTCTTCTTCTTCTCTTTCTTCCTCTTCTTCCCTGCGGTGTGCACCCAGGGGAAACCCATGCATGGGCTTCCCCTGAGGTGGCACGACCGCCGGAGTGGTGCGCCGCCGCCGGGAGTCGCCGCCGTGGGCCGCCGGAGCTGTTGCGGCCACTGCTGGGGCAGCAGCTGGCCAAGCTTTGTGAGCCCAAGCCGCCGCCGCCTCCCGCAGCCTTGGAGGGTGAGCATCGTCACCCTCGGGTCCTCCGGCGCCGACCCCTTCCTTCCCGGCCATCGCCGTACCGCCGGAACGCCGCCGGAGCCGCCGCGGGCTCGGTAGAGGCAGCTTGGGCAGCTGTGGCCAGCCTTGCTCCGCCGCCGCCACCGCCGGTTGTTTCTGTCGCGGCCGCCCCCTACCCGACGTCCGACGACGCCAGCTTGCCGGTGCTCGCCGTCCGGACCACCGCCGTCGCCGTTCCTTGCCGGAGTGGGTGTGGCCGAGCCTTCCCGGAGCTAGGGCTCTCCCCTATGCCGCCGCCGCCGCACCCCGTCACCGTATGAGGTGAGTGCTGTCTCCCTTGGGTCCTCCGGCGCCGCCTCCTACCTCCCCGGCCGTCGCCGTGCCACAGGAGCGCCGCCGTGGCCGCCGCGGGTTGAGGCTGAGCACCTTGGGCAGCTGCGGCCGAGCTTGCTCCGCCGCCGCCGCCCGCCGTTGTTTTTGTCGCGGTCACCGGCAGGACGACGTCCGGCGACCCCCTCTTGCCGGTGCTCGCGTCGCCGCCGGCCGCCGTCGCCGCCCGTTGCCGCGCCCCCGTGCCCTAGCCAACCCGAGGGCTACCGGTTTCCCCGCGCCGCCGCCGCCGCTTCCCGCCGCCGGCTGAGGTGAGCCCCCTCTTCCTTGCCACCTCCTCTGCCGACCCTGGCCGCCGATGGCCGTGCATGCCGGCCGGAGCTGGTTGCTCCGGCCGGGGTCTTGCTTTGTTGGTTTTTGGCCGTACCTTGGTGTTTGAGCTCCCCGATGCCTCCCGAAGTCCGGGAAGGTGAGCACGATGATCGCGGCGATGCGCTGATCATCATGCTCACCTTAGTTTCTGCTTTGGGTGAGCCGTTTTGCTGTTCGGCCTTTGTCGAGCGTTTTCCTCTTATGTTAGCTTTGCTTTTATGCGTTTTCCCGGCCTGGGACTGTTCCTGTCGCAGTGGGGCTGTGAGCTCAGCCTCCGTTACGTTGTTACCTATCCGTTGGTGCTTGCGGAAGGTCGTGCGGACGAACGGAGCGCTCGAACGGCCTTAATTATGCTTGCTTATTGCATGTGTTCACTATTTTTTATGGGTTTGCTGAGCTTGCGACTTGTCCTGTCGCAGTGGGGCTGTGAGCACGGTCTCCGTGACATCGTTACCTATCCGCTGGTGCTTGCGAAGGTCGTGCGGATGTACGGTTTGCTCGAACGGCTTTGTTTAGTGCTTGTATGTATGTATAAGTTGCTTGTTTGTGGACTTTGGCTTTTGTGGCAGTGTGCGATGCTGTGGGCAGCAAGGGCTTGGTCCTCGGGGCCCTGTGGACTGGTTGTCCAACCCTCTCGCCCTTCGCGGAGTTTCGGATTCGTTTCCGACGCGTTTTTCGATGAAATAATCGGCGAAACGCGCGTTTCTTGTTGTGCAACTCGCTCGCTGATTTCGCAAGCGACTTGGCTTCGTCGTTTAGCCTTGTGGATGTTCCTCATCGCTGTCCCGAAGTTCTGAGGACAGCGGATGAGTGACGAGGGGTTTCGGTGTTAAAACGGCACTTTTCGGGAACCCGGGAAGCCGTGTTGGGTGCGTTTGTGTTCGTGGCACCCCGAGCTTGTACTCACTGTCCCGCCACCTTGTCGTGTGTGTTTGGGGGACAGCGGAGGACTTGATTGGCTGTAGGTACCCCTCTGGGGCTTTGTGTGGTTTCGGGATCGTCCCGGTGGGTTTTCCGGGCGATCCGTCGATTCGGGATTGTGTGAGCTTTGTGTTTAGCGTCGACTTGGTGGACCTTGACCCTGTGAGTCTTTCGTAGGTCCTGTCGCGGTTCCCGAGAGCCGTCGGTGTTAGACTTGATCTTACCTACAGGTGGGTACTTCGATCCGGAGTCGGTTCAGTGGACTACGGTGATACCTTTCTATCCCTTCTCTTGCATTTCAGTTATTAGTTCACTTGACTCCCGTTGACTCTACTTATATGCGTGCTTGGATAGTAGAGTAGTTGTGGTTTGCATGGTTTTTGAGACGACCCAGTTGGTCGGTGGTGATCGCCTGTTGTTCCGAGCGATCCTAGTTGTGGTTTATTGGTTGCTTCTCGGCTCGTTGCCGTTCTGTGGATTGAGCATACGCATCGATCATCACAGCTCCCTAGCACCTCACGTATGCCAACGGTCTGATCCACCGTTTGGGCTTCTTTTCCGGAAAAGGGTCGTGTGTTTCCGACCCGTGAGCCTCGACGCAGGGCGTCTGGTAGGTTTTGTGCCAGTTGGTTGAGCAGGTTGTGACAGTGCCCGGGGTACGTCCCGGCGGTTATAGATTGGGTTTGCTTTGTGGTTATCTCCTTTGATGCATATACTAGTTGCTTACAGTAGCATAGTTGTTTCAGTTGTATGTCAGCCTCATACTTACTTATGCTACTGTATACCATATCTAGCTTTTTGTTGACCCTCGTGCCGGTGTGTACACCTCGCCTTCCTCGGCTTGCGGTACCCACTGGGAGGGGAGACATGTTTACATGTTCTCACCCCCCGCCCTCGTTGTTGTTTTCAGGTGAGCAGGGTGGTGAGAGTCGGGACGCAGCGAGGCACGCATAGATAGTGTGCTAGAGGTTCCGACCTGTGAGGCTTCTCCCCCAGATTTTTGGTTTATTCTATCCCTTGACAGTTGGTTAGTTGTGGATGAGGTTCAGTTACATTTTGGATGAGTTAATTGCATGCTTAGACTCTTGGTTGAGTATTCTTCTAGATCTTTCATTTATCGCATACTTTGGTTTTCTACCCCTCGTGGTAGCGTTTTCAAAAGAAAAGTTCTCGTGTGGGGAACGATTTTCAAAGGGTTTAAATGATTGGATCTAGGGTTTCAAAGAAAACTTCTGGGTAAGGAGCAGATTTCTAGAATGATTGTTGTTTGTGCATTGCATCATCCTTCGCCTAAGGATTTGCTTAGATTCATACAGGTTTAAGGACTGTTAGTGTCGGATCGTTGGCGCTAACCATTAATCCCAAAAGCTCGAGCTGTTAGAAATACGCAACCAATTTACTTAAAGCGTACAGATACAGCGCCCACGGGTCTCGATTGTGACTCGGCCCCACCAGCCTCACACCACTTCGAACATGACTCGGCCCACCCAGCCTCACGCCATTTCGAACATGACTCGGCCCAACATGGCCTCCCGCCACAGGGCAGGATGCTGGCCTATTTAAGCCAACAGTTAGCTGTATGAATCTCTCGTTGAGTTGTTGTGCTGTTGTGATGAATGAATGGTGGTTGTGATCCTGTTGTAAGTTGTGGACGCCGTGCAAATACAGGGGAGGCTCTGTCCGTGTGTACAGTGGACCCTGTATTTGTGGCGGGTCTGTACATGGCGCGGGCTAGGCTTTTAAAAAAAATTGACACGTTTTTCCGCATCTAGAACTAGCCCGGGGCGTGACAGTATGTAGTTTTGCATTTACAAAATAGGAAAACTTCAGTATACCCTGATCGAGATGTGGTTTAGCGTATTTTTATTTTACCATTATGTGGCTCAAAAAGTTGCGCTTAACTTTCATGCAGTTTTATTTTGTTTCACCATAAAAACCTCTGTTAAATGAGGTGGCGAAATAACAAATTCTGAAAACTATATGATGGTAAAGTGATGATTATTACATGGTAAAATGTTATACTATATGCCGGAGAAAACGAATGTAAGTTATAGAACCCTAGGGAAAAAATATGGAAAATATGGAAAATCATAATTCGAGTTTCGAAATTTAGGGAAAAAATATTTCTAATCCAACTTATGAAATTTCAAATGTGTATATAAACATGTATTAAAATCACCACTAATACAATAAAAATCTAACGAGCAATTGTGAACTTGAACATCGGATCTCCGAGTCTTCAAAACTGATCTTCTTATCACGGACTCTTTAAGACTCCGACTCGACCAGCACGAAATTTGCGGATATACAAATCCATAAGCTGAACTAGGTTTTGAACTTGGGACTTGGGACTTCAAGGACGAACCATCTAATCTGATTGTGCGAGGTACGATCAGTTAAGATGGCCGAGGTTATCCAAAGAGAAAGAGGAAAGGAGCGAAACATACGTTTAAGTAAAAATTTAGATGATTGTGGAGAAGAAGTTGAAGAAAACAGCTGAGGAAATATAAACGAAGCGAGCAACAGGAAATCGAGTAGCTAAAGAGATCTAGGGCATGATAAATAGCATTTTCAAGGAAATTTCATTCATTCTTGAAAAATAAAGGATTAATTGCGCCATTGCTCTAATCTTTACCTACATTTTTCACTTTGGTTCTTGACCTCTTCTGCTTGTGCGCACCAAACGGATTACGCCCAATTTCACCATTCTTAATGTTATCCTCTGCGTCTGCAATCACCTGGCCCATTAGCTTTTTCGCAGTATCCGACATTCTTGGCATCAAGCTCGGCATGCCACTAAACTCTCCCAAAAACTTGAAAAAGTCGGTGCTGAGATTGACTGGACAGCTACCAGATTATAACGATGATTTATATGAGTAGGCAAGGCTTTACTGGAGTTGACTAGTCTATTCCGTTAAAATTAATAGAAATTTTGATAGCTCGAGACTAACTAAAATAAATATAAAAGTTAGGGACCTAATTATAGCAACAAAAAAAAAAAAAAGACCAGGTGAAAAAATCGAGAAGGGTCAGGGACCAATGGTGAAATTAACCGAAACAGAAAATAACCATGTAGGAATCATTTAGGGCTATTTGGTTAGATATAATTAGAAATTTGCAATGTTGCTGGAGATGCGTGCAGTTATACATCCAGCAATTATAACTAGGGATGTCAACTAGTCGGATTCGGGGTGGGTTTTCAAAAGCCCAAACCCGAATCCGAACCCGACTGCCAGACCCGAAATCTGAACCCAAACCCGAATCTAAAAAATCCATATCCAAACCCTAACCCGACTAAAAATTCGAAACCCGAACCCAAACCCGAAATAATTATTTCTCTTTATAATATTTCAAACTGTATTACATTAAATTTATGTTTTTAAAATATAAATTCAAATATAAGATCGAACATTTATATATATATATATATATATATATATATATATATATATATATATATATATATATATATATATATATAATATAAAATCAATTGGAGTTCTAGTCGGGTTCGGGTCGGGTACAAGTCAAAATCCATATCTGAATCTAAATTCGTCGGGTTTCGTTTTTGATATCCATATCCGTCGAGTAAATCCGCTCCATTCGGATTTGGGTTCGAATAAAATTTCGGATATCCGTACCCATTGACATCCCTAATTATAACTACATGCATTATATTTGGTTGGATGAAGTAGAAAATATTGTAATTATAAATAATTTGTTTGATTGCATATAGTTGGGAGGTGCAATTTATAAAAGTATATCACTTTATATATGTAATGGTGACATTCTCTCCAATATAGAAAAGAAAAAAAAAAATTATTTAAAAAGTGATAGGAAGGTAAGCTTATCTTTTTTTTCTTTTTCTTTTTCTTTTTTTTTTTCCTTTTTTTTTGAGAGAAAGGTAGCACGCTATCCGCTTCGTTTATTTTTTTTAGAAATAAACTTAGCTTGAAATGTGAATCAACTAAGCTTATCTTTTGTTTAGAGTTATTTCCAACTACTACAAGTGGAACTGCGGTCAATTTGGACATAATTCTAACTGATGCAGTTGGGCCTTTATAATTTGGACATAGTTCTAACTGATACGTCTAGTAATAATTTATAATTTCATATCCCTTTTTCTCGCCATACGTAACACAGTATCTCTAAAATTTGATAATAAATATGTTAAAGGTAAAAGGTAAAAATACATAAAATTTATCTGAACTATAAACATATTGATTCGACCACCCGACCTCTCAAAATTTTAATTTTAGTACCCAACTTTTCAATTTGTTTGATTTAAACAATTTGATGTCTATTCCGGTATATTTTTCATAAAAATATTAACTAAATCCATAAAGACAAACATCACGTCCAAATTTGAAGTTAAATGATCACTAACCGGCTCAAAATCAAATAAATTGAAAAGTTTGGTAGTAAAATAAAAAATTTTAAAGATCAAATAGTCAGGTGAAAATGGGTGATATTTGAGGCAAGTTTTATACAATTTTACCAAAGTAAAATCTAATATAGTACATATGATTTAAACTATTTAAAGAGTTTATATATAAAAAATTATGTAGTTTAAGATTCTATTACTCATAAAGGAGATAAATAATATGAGAATTTGAGGCATGAATTAATTTCAGCGAATTAAATTTCGTAATCACAAATAAAATATCAATTCTTACATTTAATAATCACATCTATACACAGTTGATCAAGGTAATAACATTATCCGAGTATTTTGTCGATATTCGTGTTTCTGCTAAGTCTATTTCGAGAAAAAGAGAAAAGAAAAACACATCTGACAGAAGTCAGACGTAACAGAAATGGTTGGCTGGCAGCCTGCGATGGTCAATTCGGCAGATTTACGGATAAGAAGACAGCCGTCAGCGTCTGCACTGCGGTGCAGAAAAGCAGGACAGTCAGACATATATGCCTAACAGAAATGGTTGGTTGGCAGCCTGCGATGGTCAATTCGGCGGATTTACGTATGAGAAGACAGCCGTCAGCGTCTGCACTGCAGTGCAGAAAAGCACGACAGTCGCCGCCAACGCCGCCAACCCTAACCACGGATTGCTGAAGTGCTTCTGCCGCAACCACGCCATCCACCGCTTCAGACGGCTCCGGTAGTGCGCCTCGACCAACCGATGTATCGGCTTCAGGTAGTAGCGGCAGTTGAAGTCGAAGACGACGTCCCTGCTGAGCTTCGTGAACAGCGTCGACACCTCCTTGTCGCCGCGCAGCTGGTGCACGACGACGCCGCGCTGCGCGAGCAGCGCGACGTCCTCGGGCGTGCTGATCAGCTGCGACATGAAGATCACGTACGTCGTGAAGTCGTTCCCGAACCGCGGGCACGTCTGCTCCAGCGCGACGAAGTTCCTGAACAGCGACCCCGTGTTCTCGTCGATCGGCAGGCAGGGCACCTCCACGACGCCGTCGCAGAACTCGACATCCAGCAGCGAGTGCGGGTCCATCGCGTCAAACTCCTTCCGCCTGAATTCGACCCCCGCTTCGTAGTACTGCGCCGCGCGGCGCCACCGCTGCTGGCTGGCCTGCAGCAAGTCCATCTGCTGACTATTACAGTCTGACTTTTCATCCTTTTCGTCGGGCTGACGGCAGAGACGGAAGTATCTGCGGCCGAAACTGAGAAAACGGCGGAAGAATTCCGACCCGGTTCGGTAGCATTCGTCGTACTCCGACTTCGGGCTCGGCCTGAAATACATATGACATAGGTGCAGCAAATGGTGGAACTCCGTCGGGCGTTCGGGCCGTCGAATGGCCTTCGGGTAGTAGCTCAGCACGTCTTCGATGTATCCGACGATCCCCTCCGCAAGCGTCGCTCCCGCGTCTTTCCCCGCGAGCACGTCGTATATCCGCCGGACGACGAAGAAGGGGATCTGGTTCTCCAGCAGGAGCAGGTCATGCATCACGTAGTTCGTGTACCACTGCCCGATCTGCTCGTTCTCGTCCGCGAATTCGCCGCCCTGCTGCTGCAGAGGGGGCGGTGCGATGCCGCTCGTTCCGTGCAGGGAGACGAGCAGGAAGGAGGCGTCGAGCAGCAGCATCTGCAGGAACTGCTGTCTGCCCATCCTGACCTCCTCAGAGTAGCAGTTCCGGGCCTGCTGCTCGATTTCTTTGACTGCCTGCAGGTAGTCCAGCAGCCGTCTTTCGCGGTTCAGCTTCAGAATGTAGTCCAGACAGCTCCACTTCTCCTTGTCGGCCGCCTGCAGGGACGGAGTCCCGCGGTGGTAGGGGCCGACGGACAGGATGATCGGCTCGTACGCGCTTCGGTCGGCCTCCTGGATGTGCTCCGGGACTTTGTAGATCAGGCATAATTCGCTTCCGCTGCACAGGATCTCGCCCAGCGACCAGTAGTAGTTCAGTTCCCGCGTCATCGACGCCTCCACCTCGTCTACATCCACGTAGTCATCGTCTCTCGCGCTCTCGCCGTCGGCCATCGCCGAAATCGGTTCCGGTCAAAGCACCGAACTTCAATTTCTATTTCAATCAAGTCATTTTTTGTCAAAACGCCCTGCAATTTGCCGGAAATTAAATGAGACTAAGAGCCCGACGGGACTCAGACTCAGGATCTTATACTCTAATACTGTATAAAAAATAAAAGGGATAATATCTAATATACCCTTAAAAATTTTACAAATATCTTATTTATCCCTGGAGGACCAAAACATCTATGTCGATTTAAAAAAAATTTCTTCATATATTTCCATTTCAGATTAGATTTCAGAAGGATATTTTGGTAATTTCAGAATAAATTTAAAAATTTCGGATAGTAACAAGAGAGGAAATTTTTTAAAATCAATAAACATATTTTGATCATCTAGGAATAAAGAAGATAATATTAAAGTTCCGAAGGATATATTAGATATTATCCCTATAAAAAAAGAGTAACCATAGGGGAGTTAAATATAATTTTTTGATCCACAGGGTGATAAAGTAAAAAATGAGCTAAACTACATGGTAGTTAATTGTAATTTTTTGAATCATAAGGTGGCAAATTGAAAGTGATCTAAATTACACGGGGCAAATTGAATTTTACCCAAAAAGGAAAAAAAGGAACTTTTAAGAAAACATTGATTATGGGATGTGGTTTTATGGAGGCGTTGTGAAAGGTAAAAATGTGTGGAGAACCCCTCAACTAAAAGCCGTTTTAAAAAAGACCCCTCACCTTTTATTTTCGTTTTTGATTGTGACCCTCTCATCTTCTAATTTCTTTTAGAATTAGGTGATTTTAGTCCAAAAAAAAAAAGAATTGGGGATTCTCTCGAATTAATCGGTGATTTTACCAAATTTAATAACTTTAATCACGGTTTAGCAAATAAAAGCAGATCAATTAACAATTGATAACTAATACAATCATTAAATTTGATAAAACGTAACTAAGTATAAAAACACAAGCAACAAAAAAAAAGGCTAAATTACAGAAAACCTCCTTATAAATATTCACTTTTTTACTTTCCTCCCTAACTTTCAAAAACCTTCATTTTACCCCCTCAACACTTCAAGTTGTTGCAATTTGCCCCCTCGCCGGGGTTCCATCACTATTCTGTCCATTTCTTATAATTTATACCGAAAATGCTCCTCAAAATGATAGAAATATATCAAAAAATTATTTTTTATCTTATAGAAGAAGTAAGGGTAATTTGGTCATTTTGCCCTCTCCATTAATGCTGTATCCTCCTGAAAATATTTCAAAAATTTTAAGAGGGCAAAATATAGATTTTTGAATGTCAGGGAGGGAAAGTAAAAAGCGAGTATTTACAAGGGTGTTTGCTGTAATTAGCCAAAAAAGAAAAACAAAATTAACATAAGTTGAAGGGGCCCTCCAATAATTTGTACAAGAGAAACAGAGATAATAGAATTAGGAATTATAGTTTTAAGCCACAAAATGATGCATTATCATACATATAAAATTGTACTCTTTTGTGATGCTATTCCTAAGGGTAAATTTCACAACAAGTCCCAAAACTCTTTCGAAAATTTTATTTTGGCCCTCAAACTTTTTATGTTCGAAATTTAAGACCCTAAACTTTCAAACTCGTTTCGCCAAAAAGTTGTTGCCTTAGAAAAAAAAATATTATTGTCTCTGCACCGAGTATAGACAATAACTTTTTTTTTCTAAGTAGTAAGTAAGAATAAGGACTAAAGTGAAACAACTTTAAGAGTTTTGGGTTTGAAATGTCGAAATTAAAAGTTTGAGGGCCAAAGAACTGTAGTGCAATTTAAATTAAACCTTAATTTACCTTTAATTAGTAAAATACTATTCTTGACGATTTAATTGAATTTCAGAGATACTGTAACGCATTTAATAAAGTGCTTCTTCTAAAAGCTCTGCTCAGACCGCAATTCGATGAACAACACTATACGCGACAGTAGAGCCAAATAGTATCATAGAGAAAAGAAGAGTAAATCGGGTTCGCAAACCCTAATATGAAACAAACTCAAAACAACTCTCCGCGCAACTTGAACTCGCCATCGCGAATTTAGCCCTCATTTGGTATTGTGTTTTCTCTCATTTTTTTGAAAATAAACATTTGATGTGCAAAAAATTTTCACTTTACTACCCCGTACACGGTCAGGATGCATTCTAAGCTAATCAACTATAAAAAAAATTAAAAAAAAAATCATCTAAAAATTCGGTGGGGAGCTTTCCAACGAGTCGTCATTGGGAAGGCCCTAATCTGCTGTCACGTGTTAGTTTTTTCTGCATCTGAAGATTCGTTAGACGTTTTTTAATACTAAAACCCAAAATGAATTTTTTAAGCCCTAGAGGAAAGAATTATAATCCTTGGATAGAGGTAAAATTGACGTACGACATCAGATCAGGGGCTTTTCAGTGAGGCTATTCAACAGTAAAATTGACATACTAAAATGCGAATAATCATCTATGTACGGAGTAGCTGGTACCAGAGTAGGAGTTCTTGACACGAGTTTGAATCTCATATTTAATACATATCCACGTTTTTTCGGTCAATTAAATGATTTCGAGCCCAGACGTGAGATCTCGGGAGTGTAGAATATAAAACACTAAAACACCATTAGGGCTTGCCTGGTTCACCTATTTTAGACCGTGGAATCGAAATGAGATTTACTGATTGTTTTTCAGGAATCGAATTCCGATTTTCATTCTTTAACTCTCGAATGAGAACGATCCAATCTGGCTTTGAATTCTGAATTGACTCATTCCAGAATAAACTACTACCCTTCTCGAACTCCTAAGTGTCCGAATTATTCATTCCGATTTTCATTCCAATAATGAACCAAATATTTTTGACTGATTCGTCGTTTCATTTTCCATTGCAACACAATTCAGTTTCATTTTCCATTCTCATTCTAATCACGAACCAAATACGTTCTTAGCGTAATCAATGGTTTCACAGCGTATCAGAGCTTGGTCCACTTTCGTTCGTTCTAAACCCTATTTCGGTATCGTTTCGTTCATTTTGCTCGTTCTTATAACGTCCGATTCTCGTATCGAATACTACATAAAATCTTAACCTGCATATAATAATGCGACAAATTTTCCTATTAATCACCTTAAAATTTATATATATATAATTAGTTTGTTTCACAACAACAACATCTAATCCTATAGCAAAAAGTGAAAAAAAAAAAGCTAAAAGCTAAAGCAATACCAAAAACTAAAAAATTAATTTATTTACCTGTCGAAAATAACGAAAAAGCAGAAGCGCCAAATTGGAGCCTGAGTTGAGGTGATCAATTTCCCTACAAAAGTCAACATCAAATCACTTTTTTTTTATAAAGAAAAAACCCAAAAATTGGATAAAAATTATTCATGTAATTTCCTAAAAATTTAGGAAAATATATATTAAAAAAAATAAAAAAAGGAGATGTGGGGGATAAACTAAGAGGGTGAGTTGAGAGAGTAAACAACAAACCAGAGAATGTGGAGGGGAGAGTTGGGTTGTTATCAGGGGCATTCTTGTAATTTTATAATTATTATTTTTATAATTACTATTTTATTATTAAATTATTATTATTATTATTATTACCCAAAAATACACTAAACCAAACAAAACCAACAATTTTCCTAATTTATTATTATTGGTTCGGTTTGGGTCGTAAATGGATTTGGTTTTGGTTCGAAAAATTTTCGAACCGAAAAAATTTAAAAAACTAAATCAAATCGAAAAAACTGAAGTATATATTTTATATATACTAGTTATAGCGCACGTGAAATGTAGTCATATTTGCATATAAAATTAAATATAATTTTAAGTTAAAATGAACTTTGAATCTATATTTTGAATTTAAATATTTATTGGTAGCGGAGTTTATTTTTCAATTGATTTATTTCGAAGTATGTTTCCGGTGTATTTATACCCTAAATATTTTTTATATGTATTCTATAACATAGAATTTTTTATTTTTTAATGTACACAAAAATTTAAAAATTTAAATTGATCTCAAAATTTATATCAAACTTTTAATTTAGATATAAACTTATAAATTAAACTCAAAATTTAAATTTAATTTGAATCTATTATTTGAATTTAAACAATTGGTGATTTGATAGGTGCTTTTTATGCTATTCTATTTATCAAAATTGATTTATTTTTAGTTAGTTAATTATTTACAAAAAAAATTTGTAATGTGTAAAAAAATATCACAATTTGATACATCAAAGTTTCGAAGGGGTAAATAATCAATATCCCAATTTTGTAGGGATATATTTTCAATTCTCCGAATCTAAAACAGTATACATTTTCATATCAAGTGCTTAATTGACAACAAAAAATAAAAAAAATGGAAAACATTTTTTTCATTCTATTTTTTTTTTTTTTTAAGAAGAAGTTGCTATTGCGTAATAATGTTACGGATATCTGAAATTTTATTCGAACCCGTATCTGAACAGGATGGGTTTAATCATTGCTAATCGGGTATGATTTCGGCAACGGGTATAAAAAGATAAAACCCGGTGGATTCGGGTTTGGATATGATTTTTGTCTATAGCCAACTGAACCCGAACCCGAATAGGAATCCAAACCCTAAACTCATATAGAAACCTATTTTATATGAATATAAATATAATATAATCTTTTAGATATTTATTTTGATAATTAATATATATAAATAATTAATTTAAAATTTAGTATATTAAATAGTTATATTCGGTTTTTTTTGCTCGGGTACAGGTTTTTGGTTTTTTTTTTTACTTTAGTTTGGTTTTGGACTTAAATTTTTATACCCGACCCTGCTCGGAACCGTTAATTTTTTATTCTTTATTCGGGTACGGTTTTGGATCTTTGCAAAAGCAACCGCTATTCTCCGACAGCTATCGTATCCGCATATCTAATCACAATAATATTTATGTTTAAAAAAATTAAAAAAAATAATCGTAAAAAACAACGCCTTTATTTTTTGGCTAAAATATAAAAAATCTCTCTATAAATATCTATTATTTTATTTTATTTTTTGACTTTCAAAAATCAACATCTTACCCCCACAAAATTATAAGTTGACGTATTTTTTATAATTTACACCGAAAATAATTTTGAAAATACAAAAATATATAAAAAAATATTTTTTATGGAACAAATAAGGGTAATTTAGTTATTTCGCGCTTTCCGTTTACACCGTAACCCCCTGAAATATTTCTAAAATTTTACGGTGTCAAAATATAAATTTTTAAAGGTCAGAAAGGAAAAGTAAAAAAAAAACGAATATTAACAAAAAAAATTTCTGTATTTTAGAGATATTTTCTTTCCTTTGTCTATGTTCAAACACTCACCTAAAATTAGAGCTGTCGACGAGCCGAACACGAGCAAGCTAAGCCCAGCTCGAGATCGACTCGAAATTATTAGAGAACGACTCGTGTTCAGCTTGAGTTCATGACGAGCTGAAAAAGCCTGGCTCGTTGTCGAATTGTAATTTAACGATCTAGCTCGTGTTCGGTTCATTAGCTCGATTAACTTACCAAGCAGAGCTAGCTCGAATTGTTTACCGCTCGAAATTTAAATCTCATATTAATTAATTTAAATTTTTTTTATTTTTTGCACGAAAAAATTAGTCTAACATTAGATTACAACTTGTATATATTAACGAAAATCAAAATTGAATCTACGGACAAATCAACTTGTAGAAAAATTAACTCATATAAATATAAAGTATATGTATCCGAACCATATCGAGCTGAACACGATTGAGTGTTCAGCTCGTATTCGACTTGTTTATTAGACGAACGATTTGATTCGATTTGATCTCGAGCCCATTTCGAACCGAACACGAGCCTGATAAAATTAAATTATCTAATCCTAAAATCCAAATTAAATTAAAAACTAAAATTAATTACTCCAAAGTCATCTTTCTCATTCAACAACCCAAAAACATGTGAGATATCATTATTTTCTTTTTACATTCGCAACAAATATAGAAATCGAAATCGGAATAGGAATGGAAATGGATTGGAATCGAAAACGGAATAATGAAAACTCCTAATTTGATTGGTTCGTATGAGGAATCGAAATAAGAATCATATTCACATTAAAATTTTAACATTTAAATTTACTATACAAATTCATAATCAAAATTTGAACTCAAATAAGATTTGACAATCTGAACTTAAAATTTGAATTTATTATTCAAATTCAATTTGAAAGTCAAAATTAAAATTTAGAACTAGATTCAAATATCAACCTTATATTATAAATTAAAATTTGAATCCATAACTGAAATTCAAAAAATAAATTATAATTTATTATAAAATTAAATATAGATTATTATTTAAATTTAAGTAAGGTAAAAATATATAAAAACTTACCTTAACTATCGCTTATTTTAATCTGACTATCTGTGTAGTACACTGAATTTCAGTGCATCGTACTGAACTTCTACAAATTGTAGAGTTCTAGTGAGAAAATGGCATAAGAGGCTATATGTGAGGCTTTGGCCAAGTTCGGGACTTGTGCGAAGTATTTTCGGCGCAAAAGAGGCGTGAAAACGGACTTCGATAAGTTAAAACTGCAGAATTGGTAAAGTCTGCATTGGATTCCGGTATGTGAACTCTAATACCGGAATTGGAGCTTGGTATACCGGTATGTGAAATGGTATACCGGAATGCTGTGTTAAACCGAGAAACCTAGCTCTCGGGTTTGCAGAATTTTCGGGGTATACCGGTATGTGAAAATGGCATACCGGTATACTGTGTGCGAAACAGTGAAATCAGCTCTCGGGTTCTGCGGAATCCCTGAGGTATACCGGAATGAGTACCCGTATACCGGTATGCAAAATGCACATACCGGTATACAGTGCCCAGTTTTTTGGGCTGGTTGTTGTGTTATTTGTGGAGAGGGGCAAAATAGTCTTTTCACATGACTTAGGGGTGTATGAATGGCTGAGACCTTCTCCCCTTCTCATTTGTTTTCCTCTCTACTTCTCCTCTCCCTCTCCTCTCACTTTCTCTCTCTAGAGATCTCTCCAAAAGCTTGGAGAAGTGGTGGATTGATCTTGGAAAAGACTTCCAAAGGAGAAAAGAAGCTTCTTGGTGCAAGAAGGAGCTTGGGGATTTCGTGATTAAGGTTAGTACCTCACGTTTTGGGTTCAAACCTTGGATTTAATCCTTTGAAATGAGGTTTTTGGGAACCCTTGGCAACCTAAACCACAAATGGTGGTTGTTTGGCCACGAAATCTAGGGTTTGGCTTGCATGCATGCAAACCCTAGGTAGAATGAGGGCTTTTGCAATGAAGGGTTCTAAAAATATTTGGACCTTCGATAATTGCAATTGAGGCATAGGAAATCATGTTGGAACACTTGATTTCGCATATTGAGATGGATTTATGGTTCGTAATGAGTAACGAACCATTTTTCTTGTAGAAGCTTGGGTTGAAGCAAGAACTCAAAGCTTGGACACTTAGGAGCTTGAAGAGTACAAGAAATTGGAAGCTCTTAAGGTGGGTTTTATGGTTACCGAAGTGATTAGGTCACTTCCATGTCTAGGGTAATTATCCATTTAAGAACAAAATGGTATATGTATGTGAACCCTAGGACTTGCATGTTGGCAATGGTAGAAATCATGATGGGTAGAACAATGAACTCCTATTGCATGATATGGATATTCAAGTATAATTCAATTATCTATACTTGTTTTATGGTTGCATGTGAGAATCTAACCTAGTGTTGTTGAACATAGGTTGGAATATGTATGATTAAACCTAGTGTCATTGAACATAGGTTGGAACAAGTGACATTTAACCTAGTGTCATTGAACATAGGTTGGAATGTGTGAGAACTTAACCTAATGTAATTGAATATAGGTTGGAACATGTGAGATGTAAACCTAGTGTCATTGAACATAGGTTGGACATGTGATTGGAACCTAGAGTCATGGAACCTAGGTTGGTAAATGAGAAAGTAAGCCTAGTGTTATCAAACATAGGCGAGGCTTAGCGACTTGAACCTAAGATCATGAGATTTAGGTTGGCAAGTGAGAAATGTGAACGACGGGATGTGTGACGATTTTGCTATCCCGGGTAGGCGACGATTTCGCTACCATGCCATGAGTTGGCCATATTGAGACGGGATGTGTGACGATTTTGCTATCCCGGGTATGCGACGATTTCGCTACCATGCCACGAGTTGGCGGTGCCGACATGGGATAGGCGACGATTTCGCGATCCCGGGTATGCGACGATTTCGCTACCGCGCCACGTGTTGGCGGTGTCGAGGGGGAGTTGTGCGACAAGATCGCCATCCCGGGTATGCGACGATTTCGCTACCATGCCATGTGATGGCGGTGTTGAGACGGGGTATGCGACGATTTCGCTATCCCGAGTATGCGACGATTTCGCTACTCGAATTGGAGGTGACGATTTCACTCCTTGAATGTTGGAACAAATATGGTGAGACGGCGATTCCGAAACCATAAATAAATGACAAGTAAAGGAACTTAGTCAATGTGGAACATAGGATGAACCTAGAAGAGAATGATAAATTATATTTCATTTGGTTGCATCCTTTATGTTTATTTACTAAGCATGTAAATAATTGTTGCATAGTTATATATGATCTAACTTATGCATGTGGTGTTTCTTTGGACCTGGTGGGTCGAGCTTCTCTCTTGGGTGGCCTTACCCACTGGGAACTATATTTATAGTTCTCACCCCCCATTTTCCAGGTCCTTCCGCGAGTGAGGCAGCGGAGCGAGGCAAGGGTTTGGCTCTTTAGATAGCGGCCCTTCCATTTTGGTGATGCATAGAGTTGTACCCCTATTTTGGATTATGATAGCCTAGGGGATTTCATTCTTGTATGAATGTTGTATATTCCATAGTTTTGGAACATGATGTATGGAATGAAAGTGAAAGAAAAGAAAAATTGGGACATGTATATTGTGCCTTGTGATGTAATAGAAGTAGAACTTCTTTATGTTGATGCTTTCCTTGTGCAACTCTTGTACTCCGTTCCTAGTTGGAACATTGTGGATAAGCTTGTGTTGTGACGCCTTGGGCGGGTAGAAAGGACTCTATCCGTTCGGCGGGTCTGGGGCATGCGCCCGTGCGGTTATCCTTTCCACCTATTTGGTGTTAAAGGGCCGGCGGGGCGTGACAATCTGACCTTTAGAATTTTTTTATTTTACAACCTAACCTTTTAATTCACTTGATTTGAATGAGTTAATGATCCTATAACTTCATAATTTGAATGAGTTATTTATCTTTACAGATTTAATTAATATATTTTATGTAATTTACATAACTATGAATTCATTAAAATAGGCAATTAGCTCACATTTTGTGTCCGGAGACCAAATCAAATTACTTATCAAATTAAATAAATTGAAAGGTTGGGTACTAAAGTCAAAATTTTACAAGTTCAGGTAAGTTTTATACATTTAACCTTTAAATAATTGTTAGTGAGAAAAAAAAGTTTTTTTTTTTTTCATAATCCCTTTCGGAATCAAAATTAATTCCCACCCACATGGTCAGAATCACTTTTGAAGGGTTCGGTTTTTCATCTGAACCTGAATCCGAATGGGGCGGATTTATTTGATGCTAAACGGATATGGTTTCGGATACGGGCGTAAAAAAACGAAAACTCGACGGTTTTAGATTCAAGTATAGATTTAGTCCCTACCCGAGATCAAAACCCGAACCCGACCTGAATACGAATTAATTTTTTGTTATTTAATATATATGAATATTTGATGTTATATTTGAACTTACAGTTTAAAAATGTAGACTTTAATATAGTACATTTTAAAATATGGTAAAGAGAAATAATTATTTCGGATTCAGTTATCGGGTTTCAGGTTTTTAGTCAGGTTCATGTTCGGATATGAATTTTCAAAATTCGTCGGGTAGTTCAGATCTCAGGTTTTGGATTCGAGTTTTAAAAATTCCCCCTCAAATCCGACTCGTTGACATCCCTCTAATAGAGATCTAATGCTTCTCATGAAAACTTTATAAAACTCATAATTTATATTTCATATATAAGTTTATATATACGGAATATATAAATATATAGTAGGTCTTGTGTGCTGTTAGGAGCACGGAGGTCTCCGTGCTTCTAAGCCGTTTTTGATGATGTGACTTTCGAATCGACGGTCGGCTCCGTTGACTTGATCTAGCGTATTTGAACTATCTAGAAAATAAATTTTACGATTTTTCGATATCATTTACCTAGTGATCGAAATGACTCAAAATCAACGGCTGAAAATAAAAATCTCACAAAAAGTTATTGATCTTATTGTAGATAGTATAAAATATTTTCTATCAAAAATTCATCTGATTTGAACACTTCTACACCGTTAAACTTGCAAACTGCATACATCAATCATTAAAAATTATTGATTTTGAATCCTTTCGATCACTAGGTAAATGATATCGAAAATTCGCAAAAATTATTTTCTAAATACTTCAAATATGCTAGATCAAGTCTAACGGAGCCGATCGTCGATTCGAAAGTCCCATCATCAAAAATAGCTTAGGAGCACAGAGGCCCGCTATGTAAGTTATTTAACTAGAGCAAATTGCAAGTTTTGAGGGGCGCGGATGTAAATACATGAATTTCGAGGGGTATATCCGCGAAATGCCCCAAGGGGGTGTATGGGTAGCATCACTCTTACTATAATTTCTTATTTATTGTTCCTAAAAAGGCCAATAGCTATGGCTTAATTACACTATACTCCATCGTACTTTATAATTTTTTTTTTTAAATGCACAACTCTACTAAAAAATAAACAATAAATTTATGAATTTATATAAAAGCTACTAAAAAAAATAATGATTAAAAGTAGCAGAATATATATTCAGCTCATTCCAGCATAAAAAGTATATATATATATATATAGAGCTAGTCTCCTATACTATCTATAGTACCGGGGCTCCGGTACGATAGTTGCTTTTTCGATCTTAGGGTATTCAAATCAACGATCCACACCGTTGAAACTGATCTAGGATATTTGCAGTTCTTAGGAATAAAATTTTATAATTTTTTGACGTAGTTTACTTTGTGATCAAACCGTTTCAAATTTGTCAAATTTCAATGGTTATTATGGCGAGTTTGTAGTTTAACGGTGGAGAAGAATCTAAATTTATTCAAATTTTGATAGAAAATACTTTAAACTATATAGATGAAGGTCAACATTCTTGATCTTGAATTCGAAACTCCTATACTCAAATTTTAAGGACTATTCAATTTTCACCGTTCATTTTGACATGATTTATTTACTAAGTAAACGATATCGAAAAAAACTAAAATTTTATTCCTAAGAACTTCACGTACCCTAGATCAGTTTCAACGGTGTGGATCGTTGATTTGAACACCCTAAGATCGAAAAAGCAATTATAGTACCGGAGCCCCGGTACTATAGATAGTATAGTAGCCTCATTCTATATATATATAAATAATAATTAGTATAATTTTTTGAAATTTTAATTTTACTATCTAATTTTTCAATTTGTTCGTTTGAGTTAGTTAACCACACGTTGACTTCAAAATTTAAGCTAATTATTTTAATAAACTTATAGTTGCGAGAAGTGCATAAAGTATACTAACTAAGTCTGTAAAAATAATCGACGGATTCAAATTCTGAAGTGCCCAAATCAAACAAATTATTAATCGACAAATTGGTTTGGATATTGAAGTTTCAAAATTCGCCAGATTCGGGTTTGAATTTCGGGTTCAGTTTTTGGTTTTAATCAAAGCCGTCCCGAATCCAACCCATTGACATCCGTAGATTAGAGATCTAACGCTTCTCATGAAAACTTTATAACACTTCTAATTTATATTTCATATATAAGTGTATATATACAAAATATATAATATATATAAATAATTTCAGATAATTTAATTTTCAGTTTAGGAGGTGTTTGATTCGGCGTAAAACGAAGAGAAAAATTATTTTCGGTACGAAAAATATTTTTTCGCTTGTTTGGTTCGACGTGAAATTTTTTTTTCTTAAAAGTAATTGTACGGATTTGAGAAATATTTGAAGTTTTCGTTTTTCGTTTTTTTTCGGCGAAAAACAAAAACTCTCTAAAATTAAAAAACTATTATATATAATATTATATATATGTGTTATTATATATTATATTATTTATAAACTATTATATTTTAAAATTCTATATATTAAATAATATACATAATTTTGAATATATTTAAATTATAAATATAGATGATGATGATGATGATAATAATATATATAGATATAAATTTTAATTATAATATATATATAATATATTAGTTATTTATAGAAATAATATTAATAGGAAAAAATTATATAAAATTATTTTGTATCCAAATTTTTTCTTTCTACCAAACAAGCATGACTGAAAAACTATTTTTTTCTTAAAAACCAAACGTTAAAATGCGTAAAATATTTTTTCCACCGAGAATTATTTTTCATAGTTTGGTTGAAAAAATCTGATAAAACAAACCAAAATTAGAAAGCGTAATTTCATTTAAATCAAAAACCAAATCAAACCAAAAACCAATTAAACCGAACGAAATATAGGTTAAATTATTAGACTAACGCAAATTGCAAGTTTTGAGGGGGTGCGGATGTAAATACATGTATTTCGAGGGGTATATCCGAAAAATGGCCCAACATTACTTTAATTTACTGTTCCTAAAAATGCGGGTGGTAGTTATGGCTTTAATTACACTATACTCCATTGCACTTTATAAATTTTTTTTTTTGGCTAAATTACAGAAAACTTTCCTGTCAATATCCGTTTTTTTACTTTCACCCATTGTTATTCAAAAACCTACACTTTGCTCCCTTAAAAAATAAAAAATGTTCACTTCGCCCTCCGCAGTCAGTGTTCCGTTAGGGTTCCGTTTATATCTTATTTTTTATACCAAAAATACCCCTGATACCCTCATCCATGCCCACACATATGCCCTCGGCCGCCGCCTCGCCTTCCGCTGCCGCCTCGCCCTCGCACGAAGTCGGAGTTGGGGTCAAGAAAGGCGTGGGCGAGGATGCGGGATGCGGGATGAGCAAGATTCGGGAGGAGGAGATAAGGAAGATGAGGGTATTTTAGTCATTTTGTTACACCCTACGTCCCTATGAATATTTTTTATTTTTTAAGGTGGCAAAATATAGGTTTTTGAATGACAGGGGGGAAGTAAAAAAGCGGGTATTGACATAAGGATTTTATGTAATTTTGCCTTTTTTTTTTAATGCACCACTCTACTAAAAAATAAACAATAAATTTATAATTTCATGTAAAAGCCACTGAAAAATACTAATTAAAAATAGCAAAATATATATTCAACCCATTCTGAGATGAAAAAAAATAAAATACATAAAAAGATCAAAAAATAATTAATAATTGGTAGAAGCTCTTAATGAGTTTATTATGGATATTTATTTTATATTTTTTTCTACTATTTAAGCAAAAGTCTCGTAATAAAGTTGTTAGATTTTATCTAAAAAAAATAGTTCAATAATATTTATAAAAGAATAGTATAACATGGCAAAACAAAAGTAAATCTAAATTACAGTGTAAAGGTAGATAAAATAATAATAGCGATATTTCATATGTCCATCAAAACTTTAAAAATATTTATTTACTTCTGGAGGATCAAAATAGTCTCGTTAAGTTTAAAAAAATTCCTTCAAATATCTTTACTTTTCCTAGGGTTTACTAATGGGATCGAATTTTAGAAGAATATTTTGATAATTTCAGGATAATTTTAAAATTTTAGAATAGTACTAAAAGGTAAATAAGCAAAAGCTCCAATAATATAATAGTGTCTCTGGAAAAAAAAGTATAATATGACAAATAAAAATAATAATAAAATAACATGAGTTCGAGTCTCAAATCCACATTTTGACTCCAGATACGAACAGAATTTATATGAACTGTAAACTATTTTGAGTCAGCTAATCGACTTTTCAAAATTTTGATTTTAACTACCTAATCTTTTAATTTCTTTGATTTGAGTCAGTTAATTGTACTCTGACTTAAAAATTTAAGCTAATTACTTTAACGAATTTATATATAGTTGCCAGAACTGCATAAAACATACCAACTAAACCTGTAAAAATAAACGACATATTCGAATTTAAAGTGAAAGTGTAGTACAAAACTTATTTGAACTATAAACCATTTTAACTCGGCGAGCTAAATTTTGACTTTACTATCTAATCTTCCAAGAGTCAGTTAGCAGTATTTTAACTTCAAAATTTAAGCTAATTACTTTAATAAATTTATAATTACACGAAGTGTATAAAGTATACTAACTAAACCTATAAAAATAAGCAACAGATTCAAATTTTGACTGAAAGTGTCGCACAAAACTTATCTGAACTATAAACCATTTTGAATCGACAATCCAAAATTTTGATTTTACTATCCAATCTTTCAATTTGTTCGATTTGGGTAAGTTAACAGTTCTGACTTCAAAATTTAAACTAATTACTTTAGCGAATTTATAATTGCGAGAACTGCATAAAGCATACTAACTAAACTTGTAAAAATAAACGATAGATTCAAATTTTGAAGTAAAAGTGTCGTAAAAAAATTATTTGAACTATAAACTATTTTGAGTCGGCTATCCGATTTTTCAAAATTTTGATTTTACTATCTAATTTTTCAATTTATTCCATTTGAGTCAGTTAATAGTACTCTGACTTCAAAATTTAAGCTAATTACTTTAACAAATTTATAGTTGCGAGAACTGCATAAAGCATACTAACTAAACCTGTAAAAATAAGCGACAAATTCAAATTTTGAAGTGAAAGTGTCGTACAAAACTTATCTGAACTATAAACTATTTTGAGTTGGCTATCTGATTTTTCAAAATTTTGATTTTACTATCTAATTTTTCACTTTATTCGATTTGAATCAGTTAATAATACTCTGACTTCAAAATTTAAGCTAATTACTTCAATAAATTTATAGTTGCGAGAGCTGCATAAAGCATACTAACAAAACCTGTAAAAATAAGCGACAAATTCAAATTCTGAAGTGAAAGTGTCGTACAAAACTTATCTGAACTATAAACCATTTTGAATCGGGTACCCGACTTTTCAAAATTTTGATTTTACTACCTAATCTTTTAATTTGTTTGATTTGACTTCAAAATTTTAGCTAATTACTTTAATAAATTTACAGTTGCGAGAACTGCGTTAAGTATACTAACTAAAACTCTAAAAATAAACGACAGATTCAAATTCTGAAGTGCTCAAATTAAACAAATTAAAAGTTTGGATAGTAAAATCAAAATTTTAAAAGATTCAGATAAGTTATGTATGTTTTTACCTCCGTTATTTTACTTAGGCATCGGAACTTGATTCATACCTCTACTGAGAAACCCAAATATGAAACCATACGGACGAAAAACTGAACCGAAAAATTAGTAAATGGAATCGAAAGAATCAAAATACGGTTCACCGATTTTGGAAACCCTAGTTTTTCGATACGGTTACGGTTTTGATCTTTCAAAAAAAGCGATTACCGAACTGAATTAAATATACATCTTATTATGTTCAATCCAAATATACATCTTGTTATATAAAATTAAGAATAATTCTATATAAGTTTTCGTTCATATTAGTTAGTTTGATTTGATTTGTCGCTGTTTTTGTTGACTATAGTTAATAGGGATGCAAACGGGGCGGATCTGGGGCTGGAGGGGTCTCCCACCTCCCGCTCCATTTGTTGTTGGATCAGGGCGGATTCGGGGCGGATAAATTTCAATCCTATTTTTGGCCCCGTTTACTACTTTCAGGATGGATTAGGGCGGGAGCGAATTTTTTGCGGATTTCTGGCGGATCGGGGCGGATCGAAGGAAGAAAGGAGTTTCCGGCCTCCTGCTCCATTTACTTGGCGGATCAGGGCGGATTTGGGGCGGGTTATATTTTTCTATATTTTCTATTCCCACTTATCGCGCTATTCGGGGCGGATCGGGGCGGGAGCTCCACCAACCCGGATCTATTTGCATCCCTAATAGTTATGTTATATTTTTATTTTACTATTGCCTAAATAAAAAGGTTCAAAATATTACCAGATGCTTTGTAGTTTGGCTAAATTATAAAACCCACCCTTGTGCTTTAGCCCTATCTAAATTACCCCCTGCATTAAAAATTATCTCAATTACCTCCCTATACTTTGCCATTATTTCAAATAGGTCCACAAAATTCAGACTAATTGTCGAATTTAGCTATAATTAATACAAGTGAAATAAAGTTGTTTGATAAACTATCAATTTTGATTGTAGTAATGAAATAGAACAATTTTAATCTAATTTTTATCTATTTTTTGTCGTAAATTAAATAAATGTTAAGGTTTACAACAATATAATATAATAACTTGTTTTCATGAAGTTTTACAACCAAATTCACCGATTATCTTAAATTTTGGACCAATTTGAAACAGTGAAAAGATGTAAGGGGCTAATTGATGTAAGCAAAAGCTTGCAAAACTTATTTGAACTATGGATTATTTTGAATCAACTACCTAACTTTTAAAAAATTTAATTTTACTACCCAATCTTTCAATTTGTTCGATTTGAGTCAGTGAACGATACTTTAACTTTGAAATTTAAGCAAATTATTTATTTTAATAAATTTATAGTTGTGAGAATTGTATGAAATATACTAATTATATCTGTAAAGATAAACGGCATATCTGAATTTTGAAGTCAAAATACCGTTGACTGACTCGAATCAAACAAAGTGAAAATTTTTGTAGTAAAATCAAATTTTTGAAAGGTTGGATAGCTAATTCAAAATGGTCCACAATTCAGGTAAGTTTTATGCGTTTACACCAAATTTTTAAAGTTAAAAGAGGTAAATAAAAAGGGCATAAAGCATAGGGCAACTTTTGTAATTATGCCTTTTAGTTTATATGTTTTTATCGATTTGAACCGATTTAAAATCGAAACTGAAAAACTGGGTAATCGAAAATCCAAGTTTTGCATCTACCAAAAAGTCACAAGTACAGAAGTGAACGCGGACGTCGAATATAAACTAGGGCTGTCAACGAGCCGAACATGAGCGAGCTGAGGCCAGCTCGTGTTCGCTCGAGCCGAACACGAGCTGGCTCGTTAAAATATCGAGCTGAAAAATCCAGCTTGTATATTATTAACAAGCCGAACATGAGATGGCTCTCTAACGGCAAGTTAGACTGTCAGCTTTATTACTGGGTGAAAAGTTGGAAGAAAATTAAAAAAAAATAGAATTTTAATATAATAATTAAAATTCACAAAATATAGGTTTCTTTATATTTGGATTGACCTAAAATCTAAATTGTAGAATATATATCCGAGCTATATTGAGCCGAACATGGATGAGGTAACCGCAGCTAAAGATTTCGAGCTAAAATATTAAGCTTGTGTTCAGCTTGTTTATTAAACGAGCGATCGATCTCGAGCTCATTTCAAGCTGAATATGAGAACCCCAGCTCGTGTTCGGCTCGTAAGATTTCAAGCTGAAAAATTAAGCTCGTGTTCAACTCGTTTATTAAGCGAGCGATCGATCACAAGCTCATTTCAAGCCGAGCATGAGAACCCCAGCTCGTGTTCGGCTCGTTAAGATTTCCAGCTGAAAAATTAAGCTTGTGTTCAGCTTATTTATTAAACGAGCGATCGATTTTAAGTTCATTTCAAGCCGAACATGGAGCTAGATTGCCAGCCCTAATATAAACTATTAAAACATTATTCACTATTAGCCAGTATATTTTAGAGTAATCAGCTGTTTCACACGATATCGAAACTTGGTTCATACCTCCGTTGCAGGTAGAGTCGCTCACCGAAAACTCGAACTGAATATTTAGTTAACTAAATTGAAAAAATTAGTATGCGGTTCACTAATTTTGAAAAACTGATATTTTTGATATAGTTCGCTCGTGTCAACGAGAGCGTGTTGTTATAAATATTAGTCACATATTCGATACAAATTAAAACCCTAACTAGTATATAAAGGGATAATATTTTATGTGCTCTTTAAAACTTCTGAAATTTTTTATATTTATCCCTGAAGGACCAAAATATCCATATTGATTTTAAAAAAATTCTTTAAATATCTCCATTGTCCATAGAATTTACTAAAAGAATTGGATTTTAGAAGGGTATTATGGTAATTTTGGAATAAATTTGGAAATTTTGAAAACATAAGTTTTTTTTAAAAAAGTGGTTGTCTCAAAAATAGAACATTTAATCCTATGGCGAAAATGAAAATCAAAATCAAAATCTAAAAAGTTGGTCATTCCCCGGAGTGTTTGTTTCATCGAAAACGAAGAGGGGTGCAGTGATTTTCGGCTGTAAATGCTTAGTTTCGTTGTTTGGTCCACCGTAACTGTCACGCCCCGGGCTAGTTCAAGATGCGGAAAAACTAGTTCAATTTTTTTTTTTTGAAAGCCTAGCCCGCGCCACGTACAGACCCGCCACAAATACACACATAACACACTAATACACTAGCACAATTGCACAAAACCCCTCCAAACACCACAATTAGCACCTGAGCCCCTCACAGCAGGCATAATATGCCAGAACACCCCTCCACAAGCCGTCCCACGCGAAACGGTGCGAGAACAGGGTCTAAATCGCGAAATCGAAAAACGTGACATTCGACCCCTCGGCGATCAAGATGGAATAACTCTCAAACCGCTCGTCGCATGTCGACGCGGATCGCGCCATCGCATTCAGCACTGCCGAAACATCGAACTCACCATTTTGGATTGTCAGATTCGGACTCCGGTTCGCGCCGTTAAGCCGTTCACTCTCCGCGACGAAAATCCAAAAACACTAAAATCCACTAAAACTCATTTATATACATATATATATATAAATACCTGTATATATATACGTATACTGATCAAAAACGCAGTATCGGGGAGAGGAACACAGAATTCCAAATTTCCAAAATTCGAATTCTCACATCACTCCCACCTAACAAGAAGTTTCGTCCCCGAAACTTACTCACACACCATCCGCGAACAACAGCGGATACCTCTCACGCGAAGCAGACTCCAGCTCCCAAGAAGTCTCGCGCTCCTCGCAACTCGTCCACGCAGTCTCACAAATAGAAAGCTCCGGTTCCTCAACTGCTTCACCTTGCGAGCCAAAAACCTCACAGGCACCTCCCCGCAGCTGAGATCCTCCCTCAGCTGAACCATTGGCGGGCCGATCACACGACGCTCACCCACGTCAACCAAACAGAACAGTGATCGACAACGACTTCCACACTAAGCCTCGCACGGTGCCAATCCAATGCTCGCCAGGAAGCTATCGCAGAAGGCAAACTCCACCAAAGGAAGATATCTGAACCAACCCTCACCAAAGTCCAAAACGCATGCCCGGAGCATAACCTCGAGAGTCTAGAAGACTCGCTCCGACTGCCCAACACTCTGAGGGTGGAACAGAGCTAAAGTCGAGCTTCGTCCCCAGTGCCTACTGCAAGCTCCTCCAGAACTGGGAAACGAAGCGAGAGCTCCAATCCAAAGCGATCGACACTGGCCCTCCAAACAGCCCGACGAACTCATCCATGTAGAGCTGCGCCAGTCTATCCCAAGACTAAATCGAGTGTACCGGTAGGAAGTGAGCTGTTTTCGTCAAACAGTCCACAAAACCCAGATCGCAACTTGACCTCGCCGAGAACGAGGCAACCCGATGACGAAAACCAAGGTGATCTGCTCCCACTTCCCTACAGGTACAAGCAAAGGTCAAAGCTTCTCTGCTGATCGCTGATGCACAGCCTTCACTGGCTGACAACCCGGCACAGTGCCACATGCTGAGCTACAACCAGAAACTCTGCCCCAAGTCGCGGTACATCTTCGTCTCCCTAGGATGAACGATGTACGGCGACTGGTGTGCCTCAGCCAAACTCTCACCTCAAATCCTGAACACTGGGCACACACCTCCGTCCTCGAAGGAAGACCAACAGCATGTAGCACGAAATCACCTTCTCTGTCCTGCTCGCACTCTCTGCCAGTGCGGATCCATCGGTTGCCCACCGAAAATCTGATCCTTCAAGGTGGGTTGCAACTCCAAAGGCAACACTAAGCGGTAGCTCCACAAGGTACAGTCTCAAAAGCTCGAGAGCGAACACCACTGCTGCTAACTCAAGATCGAGCGCTAGATAGATCCTCTCATAGTCCATCAACTAGCGCGGAGCATAAGCGATAACCTTCACATGCTGAGTGAGCACGCACCCCAATCTCATCCAAGATGCATCGCAGAAGATCGTAACAGTCTCACCAGGCTGCGACAATGCTAAGATAGGGGCACGAGTCAAACAGTCCATCGGCTCCTAGGCGCTCATCAGACAAGCGGGAGTCTACAGAAACAACGCGCCTTTCCTCGACAGCTGCTCAAAGGGGCGGCGATCTTGAGAAAAACCCTCAACAAATCGCCGACAACCACGCCCAAGCCGAGGAAGTTCCCAATCTCTGCCACAGAAGTCGGAACAGGCCAAACCACTACAGAGTCCTCCTTCCTTGGTTCCTCCACAAAACCAACCCACGTCACGATGCGAACCAAGAAGGAAACTCCTCGAAGGGATCAGTATGTCGTCAAAGGAGACCACGACAAATTGATCCAAGATCTACCGAAACCCAGTTCATCAAATCCAAAAAGCTGCCGGGACGTTCGTCAAACCGAACGGCAAAACCGAGACCTCGTAAAGCCCGAAACGAGTCCGGAAGGCCGTTAACACAACGTCCTCAGCCCTGATCCTCCACTAAAGACAACCTGGCTGCAGAACACACTTCGAGAAAACCGAGGCTCCCTGGAGCCGGTCGAAGAGATCGAAGATCTGCGGTAGAGGGTACTAAAACAACACCGACCAACAGGAAGCTCGACTCACAATCCAACCAACGGAAACCTTGCGAGTCCATCACTCAGGTGTACAGGGATGCCAATCGCAACAAGCGATAAAAACACCAGCGATGCCGAACATCAGATCCAAAAGATCGGACACGCGCTCCAAAGCAAGACTACACGAAAGACGCGGCGAAAACCCTGCACGCAAACACAGCTCGGAGCCAACAACCAGGCTCCCGTCATCCCGAAACCGAGCTAAAAGGGCACCCTGACTCAACCGGAGTCAAACCGACGGCAGTGATGGCCAATCAACTGTGCAAAACCACGCCAGGATTAGCTCAAGGTTCACCACTAGAACGGGAATGACCAACACACAGCTTTCCGCAAGACGGCCAAGAGCGAGAAAAAGTCTTGCAAGGGAAAGCACCGACCCAATCCAGAAGGTCCCCAAGAAGGGATAGGGTATTTCGTCCTAACTTTCGACACTACGTTGTCTGCAGCCAACGTACTTATCAAAAGAAGACGAAATATCCCAAGGTCAAAGGCCGATAACCAGTTGGCAACGCCACAAAGGCACCAGGTCAACCAACTCAAAAGGCTGGACCAAAGTCACAGACTAGTCACCGAATTAACGGGAAAAGCAGACCGACCCACAAAACAAAGTCTGCCCTGAGCCAACTCTCTAGGAGTCACCGGTTTCCAACAACGAACCGACGGCTACAGGCGACAACGGGTCGTCAACCACACGAACCAAACCGGAGGCAGAACAAAACCAGCGTCGACTAACCAATGTCGAACGCGGTGAGATCTCCAACAAGAACCTGGAGGATCTCGCGGCAACACGGAAACCTGCAAATATCGCCAGGAATCCCAAAGCACACCAATTTAGGCGTTAGGATAGTCGCAAACCACGTAGGCACCAACAAAAACCCGACACCAAACAGTGTCCACTCAGTCTAGTACACGTCAGTTTGACGCAAGAACTATTCAAGGTCGAAAGACCAACACTGACGATGCCACCAGCAAGACGTCAGAGGGGTAGGCTTCACCGCCCTACCCAACAAAACAGAGGGGAAACACCCAAACTGCGGTCGAAATCGCTCACAAACCGTCTCCGTAGAGACGCTCGCAGAGGCCCTCGTGCTCAACACGGAAAGTGGGGACAGGGCAAGAACAGCCCTACAACCACACAGATCCACCAAGTGACGTTCCCAAGCCCACAAGGGCTACCACCTGCCAACGAGTGGTTACACGAAGGGGAAAACACCCTGCCACTTGGGATCTGTCTGGTACTCCACCACCACTACCAGAAACAGCACGAGCCTGCGAACCAGGGTAGATCAAAACTCAGGAGGTCCACCCAAACACGCTCGGGTGTGGCCACCACCCCCAAACACGGGGTCGGCGTCCACACGCGAAACAGCCGACGAAGTCGCTGTCATCGTCACGGTCGTCGCACAACGGTGTGGGTGCCACGGGAGGGTCTGCAGTCATCGGGGTACACGGCGAAGGAGTAGGAGGGGCTGGAGCGGCAGCTGCCGTAGCCTGTTGCAAAAACCACCTAAACAAGCCGGAACATGCCGGAGAGGGTCGCCAGCTGACCACTCGCCTCGGCCCCAAGCACACAGGGCACGGTCCACACCAGGCTGTCCGCCTCCTGCCAGCTCCTCACTCGAACCAGCCACAACAGCCCGAAACAGAATACCAGCAGACAGCTCCACAGGCGCACGCCCACCACCACGACCCGGACGAGGAGGTCTAGCACGACCACAAGCCAACTGCAAAAATACAGAAACCAGCGCAAGAGAAAAGGGGTCGGCAACTCCCACAAAACACAAGCCGAAAACAAACCCCTCGAGCTCGCGCGCCTATACATCCTAGGTCTCCCTATGGGTCAGCCTAACCAGTGGTTCAGTTACAAGTTGATGAATGAATGAGTGTTTATTCCCTTTACGCTCTGATACCATCTTAATCTGTCACGCCCCGGGCTAGTTCAAGATGCGGAAAAACTAGTTCAATTTTTTTTTTTTGAAAGCCTAGCCCGCGCCACGTACAGACCCGCCACAAATACACACATAACACACTAATACACTAGCACAATTGCACAAAACCCCTCCAAACACCACAATTAGCACCTGAGCCCCTCACAGCAGGCATAATATGCCAGAACACCCCTCCACAAGCCGTCCCACGCGAAACGGTGCGAGAACAGGGTCTAAATCGCGAAATCGAAAAACGTGACATTCGACCCCTCGGCGATCAAGATGGAATAACTCTCAAACCGCTCGTCGCATGTCGACGCGGATCGCGCCATCGCATTCAGCACTGCCGAAACATCGAACTCACCATTTTGGATCGTCAGATTCGGACTCCGGTTCGCGCCGTTAAGCCGTTCACTCTCCGCGACGAAAATCCAAAAACACTAAAATCCACTAAAACTCATTTATATACATATATATATAAATACCTGTATATATATACGTATACTGATCAAAAACGCAGTATCGGGGAGAGGAACACAGAATTCCAAATTTCCAAAATTCGAATTCTCACAGTAACTGCACCTTCCGGCGAAACTTAAGCTTCACAAAGTAGCGCGCCAGGCCGAAGTCAATTACGAAATAACAGTAAAATAAAATAAAATAAAAAAGTAACTCATTTATCGTATTTTAAGCTTTTGCACCATTTACTTCCTGCAAAATAAATAATAGAACTGAGAGAACTTCAGTTCCTCAATTATACAAATAAACAATGAAAGGGAAATAATTTTTATAAACTTTACTTTATTGAAAAGTCTATTTCAATCCGATCTTTACTTTTGGTGAAATAAACATCAGCTGTACCAACAAAGTTACAAATTAACAACAAATATTGAAAAAAAAAAACAAGGCTAAAATGCAAAACAACCTCACGTAAATACCCTTTTTTTCATTTTTTTCCACTTTTAAAAAACCTATATTTTATCCCTTCAAAATTATGAGTTGATCCAATTATTCCCCCTCCCTCAAGTTCCATCACTATTTCCTTCATTTCTTATAATTTATACCGAAAATACAATTCAAAATTATAAAAATATATTAAAAATATATATTTTTTCTTATAGAACAAGTAAGGGCAATTTAGTCATTTCGCCCTCTCGTCTAATGTCGTAACCCCTAAAAATATTTCTAAAATTTTATGGGGGTAAAATATAGGTTTCTGAACGTGAGGAGAAAAGGTAAGAAAACGAGTATTTACAGAAAGATTTTCTTTATTTTAATCTAAGAAAAACAAAATAAAAACTAAAAGAAGGGGGAAAAAGTCACAAAACTCGACAATACTTCACTCTTTTTTTTTTTCCTTTTTTTTCCCCTTTTTTTTTGTGCACAAAAACGTATTCTCATTAAAAAAAAAAAAACCAAGAATATCAAATTTCGATCTGGGATTAGGGTTCAGTTCGGATTTCGATTATCCGAATTCGAGATTGGTTTTGATATATTTTCAACATGTTATATCCTCTTTAAATTCATTTTTAATATTAGTTTTTTTTTTTGAGAGTTGGTAAGATATTTTATATATTTTCTAACATTTTTTATAAAATTTAAGAAGCTTATATATATATATATATGTATATAATTTTTTTCGCTTTTTAGAAGAATATTTTGGCAATTTGAGGATAATTTTAAAAATTTACAATAGTACTAAAGGGTAAATAAGCAAAAGCTCCAATAATATAATGGCTAAATTATATAAAACCTCCCTGTCAATACCCGCTTTTTTACTTACCCCCTGTCATTCAAAAACCTACACTTTGCTCTCTTAAAAAATAAAAAATATTCACTTCGCCCCCCGCCGTCAGTGTTCCGTTTATATCTTATTTTTTATACCCAAAATACTCCTAAAACCCTCATCCATGCCCACACATATGCCCTAGGCCGCCGTCTCGCCCTCGGCCGCCTCGCCCTCGCACGAAGTCGGAGTTGGGGTCAAGAGAGGCGTGGGCGAGGGTGCGGGATGCGGGATGAGCAAGATTGGGGAGGAGATGAAGAAGATGAGGGCATTTTGGTCATTTTGTCACACCGTACCTCTCTTTGAACATTTTTTATTTTTTAAGGAGGTAAAATATAGGTTTTTGAATGACAGGAGGAGAAAGTAAAAAAACGGGTATTGACGGAAAGATTTTATGTAATTTAGCCTAATATAATAGTGTCTCTGGAAAAAAAAAATACAATATCGCAAATAAAAATAATAATAAAATATAGTGTAGTAGAGTGTAATTATGCCAAAAGTTATCTATCTCCAATAGTATGTGACAGAGTAGGAGGTTCTGACATGAGTTCGAGTCTCATGTCTAATTCAAATCCACATTTTGACCCCAGACGCAAACAGAACTGATATGAACTACTCCCGTTCTAGCACGCTTAACTCTCTCAACCTCTTGGGCCTAGCCAACGCCCAAAATGCTTAAGCCGGGTTGAGAGTTTAGCCCTATTATATCTCATATATAGGACTATCTGGGGTCTCACAAATTGACTTTTCAAAATTTTGATTTTACTATCTAATCTTTCAATTTGTTCGATTTAAGCTAGTTAACAGTACTCTGACCTTAAAATTTAAACTAATTACTTCAAAGAATTTATAGTTGCGAGAACTGAATAAAGCATACTAACTAAACCTATAAAAATAAATGGCAGATTCAAATTCTGAAGTGAAAGTGTCGTACAAAATTTATCTGAACTATAAACCATTTAGAGTCGAATACCTGACTTTTCAAAAATTCGATTTTACTACCTAATCTTTTAATTTGCTTGATTTGAGTTTAAAATTTTAGCTAATTACTTTAATTAATTTATAGTTGCGACAAGAGTATAGGGATACTACCTAAATATGTATAAATAAACAACAGATTCAAATTCTGAAGTGCTCAAATCAAATAATTAAAAGGTTGGACATTAAAATTAAAATTTTAAAAGATTCAGATAAGTTATGTATGTTTTTACCTCCGTTATTTTATTTGGCATGGGAACTTGATTACCCCTGCATTAAAAATTATCTTAATTACCTCCCTATACTTTGCCATTATTTCAAATAGGTCCAAAAATTTGGATTGATTGTTGAATTCAGCTATAAAACTGTTTGATTAAGTATCAATTTTGATTGCAGTAGCGAAATAGACATTTTTTAATGTAATTTTGTTTTTATTTTTTTGGTCGTAAATTCAATAAAAGTTAAGATTTACAACAATATAATATAACAACTTGTTTTGATGAAGTTTTACAACCAAATTCACCGATTATCTTAAATTTTGGACCAATTTGAAACGGTGAAAAGATGTAAGGGGCTAATTGATGTAATTTTTTTGGTAAAAGCTTACAAAACTTATTTGAACCATGGATTGTTTTGAATTTGCAATCCAATCTTTAAAAATTTTAATTTTACTGTTCAATCTTTCAATTTATTCGATTTGAGTCTGTGAATTGTACTTTGACTTTAAAATTTAAGCTAATTATTTATCTTAATAAATTTATAATTATGAGAATCGAATGAAATATACTAATTATATCTGTAAAGAAAAACGGCATATTCGAATTTTGAAGTCAAAATACCGTGGACGGACTCAAATGAAACAAAGTGAAAGGTTTGGTAGTAAAATCAAAATTTTAAAAGGTTGGGTAGCTAATTCAAAATGGTCCATTGTTCAGGTAAGTTTTATACGTTTATACCTAATTTTTAAAGTTAAAAGAGGCAAATAAAATGGGCACAAAGCATAGGGGAACTTCTGTAATTATGCCTTTTAGTTTATATATTTTTACCGATTTGAACCGATTTAAAACCGAAACTGAAAAACTGGGTAATCAAAAATCTAGGTTTTGCATCTACCAAAAAGTCGCAAGCACAGACGTGAACACAGATGTCGAATATAAAGTTATAAACTAGGGCTGTCAACGAGCCCAACACGAGTGAGCTGGGGTCGGCTCGTGTTCGTTCGAGCAAAACACGAGCTGACTCGTTAAAATATCGAGCTAAAAAATCCAGCTTGTATACGGCTTGTTTATTAACGAGCCGAACATGAGCTGGCTCCCTAATGACAAGTTAGATTATCAGCCTTATTATTGGGTGAAAAGTTGAAAGAAAATTAAAAAATTTAGAATCTTAATCTAATAATTAAAATTCACAAAATATAGGTCTCTTTATATTTGGATTGGCCTAAAATCTAAATAGTAGAATATATATTCGAGCGATATCGAGCCAAACACGAGCGAGCTAAACCCAGCTTCAGATTTCGAGATGAAAAATTAAGCTTGTGTTCATCTCGTTTATTAAACGAGCGATCGATCTCGAGCTCATTTCAAGCCGAACACGAGCTGACTCGTGAAACTGTGAGCTGGATTGCCAACCCCAGCTCATGTTCGGCTCGTTAAGATTTCAAGCTAAAAAATTAAGCTCATGTTCAACTCGTTTATTAAACGAGCGATCGATCTCGAACTCATTTTTACCCGAACATGAGAACACAAACTGGTGTTCGGCTCGTTAAGATTTCAAGCTGAAAAATTAAGCTCGTGTTCAGCTAGATATTAAACGAGCGATCGATTTTGAGTTCATTTCAAGACGAACAACGAGCTGGATTGCTTGCCCTAATATAAACTATTAAAACATTATTCACTATTAGCCAGTACATTTTAGAGTAATCAGTTGTTTCAGACGATACCAAAACTTGGTTCGTACCTCCCTTGTGTGTAGAGTCACTCACCGAAAAATCGAACTAAATATTTAGTTAACTAAATCGAAAAAATTAGTATGTGGTTCACTAATTTTGAAAAAATGCTTGTTGTTATAGATATTAGTCACATATTCGATACAAATTAAAACCCTAACTAGTATATATAGGGATAATATCTAATATGCCCTTGTCTAAAATATTTTATATTTACCCCCGAAGGACCAAAATATCAGTATTAATTTTTAAAAAATCTTTAAATATCCCGATTTTTTCTAGGATTTACTTATAAAATTGAATTTTAGAAGGATGTTTTGGTAATTTTAGAATAAATTTGAAAATTTTGAATGGTACGACGAATTTTTGTCTCCTACCAACATAAGATTTTAAAAACAAGTGGTTGTCTAAAAAATAGAACATTTAATCCTACGGCGAAAATGAAAATCTGAATCAAAATCTAGTGTTTGTTTCATCGAAAACGGAGAGGGGTGAAGTGATTTTCGGCTGTAAATGCTTAGCTTCATTGTTTGGTCCACTGTAACTGCACCTTCGGTCGAAAGTTAAGCTTCCCAAAATAGCGCCCCAGGCCAAAGTCCATTACGAGAAAAAAGTAAAAAAATAAAATTAATAATAAATAAAATATTAATCCATCTCTCATATTTTAAGCTTTTACGTCATTTACTTCCTGCAAAATAAATAATAAAACTGAAAAAACTTCAGTTCCTCAATTATACAAATAAACAATAGAAGAGAAGTAATTTTTAGGATTAATTGCATACAGCTCTCTGTAAACATGCCAAATACCAAATATATCCTTGCAAAGTTTAATTTTTTATTTTTATCCCTACAAAAGTACAGTGATATTCATATATGCCTTTATGGTTTGTTACTGTTAGAGCACTATTTATTGTTTAATAGCAGATTAATAAAATAATATTTTTGCCCTTACAAATATATCACTTCAAAAGCTCCAATCGTTAAAATTTTACTAAAATGTTCTCCCAAAAAAATATTTTATCTAATAATATAAGAGGGTAAAAAGGCTAATTTAACTCATTCACTAATCAGGGTTAAGTATTTTACTTGTGGTTAACTATATTTTTCTAACGGATCCTAACAGCAGGGGTATATTTGAAACTGTTAGGATTTTTGCAGGAATAAAAATAAAAAGTTAAACTTTGTAGGGATATATCTGCTGTTCGGTATGTTTACATGAAGTTGTATGCAATTAACCCTAATTTTTTTTTATAAACTTTACTTTATTGAAAAGTCCATTTCAATCTGATCTTTACTTTTGGCGAAATACTAGGAAAAAAAAAAAAGGCTAAAATGCAAAACACCCTCGTGTAAATACCCTTTTTTTCAATTTTTTTCACTTTTAAAAAATTTACATTTTACCCGCTCAAAGTTTAAAGTTAATGCAATTAACCCCTCTCCCTCAGGGTTCTATCACTATTCTGTCTATCTCTTAATATTTATACGAATGTCGTAACCCCTAAAAATATTTCTAAAATTTTAAAAGGGTAAAATATAGGTTTCTGAAAGTTATGAGGAAAAATTAAAAAACGAGTATTTATGAAAAGGTTTTCAGAAATTTTAATCTAAAAAAACAAAATGTGAAAAAAACGAGCACTTCACTTTTTTTTTTCTTTTTTTTTTAAAAACTTTTTTTTGTGCACACTAACATATTGTCATTCAGAAAAAAAAAAAAAAAAAAAAACACCAAAAACCCAAAAAAATAATATCAAATATCGATCAGGGATTAGGGTTCGGATTCAGATTTCGAATTAGACTATTTTTCGGAATCAGATTCAGATTCTGGTTCACTAATAGTTCTTCGGATTCGGATTATCCGAAATTTAAACCGGTTTTGTTATTTTTCAACATGTTATATATATCCTCTTCAAATCCATTTTTAATATTAGTTTTTTTTAGAATTGGTAAGATTTTTTTTATACATGTATATGTATATGTATATGTATATAATTTTTTTTACTTTTATCTCTATACATTTTTTAAATATTCTATTTGCATCCGTATCCGTTTAAGAACCAACCCGTATCTGAACCCGTTTTTATAAGAGATGAATTTTAATTTTAGTATCTGATCAATAACGGAATCCGTATCCAAATCTGACATAAAATAAATGAGTATGGATATAAATTAAGCACTATCTGATCCATATCTGACCCATTTTTATCCCTACATTTTAATTTTTTTAATAATAATAATAATAATAATAATAATAATAATTATTATTATTTATTATTATTCCAAGTTACGGCATTTAGGCATTTTCTCTAAGATAATTTTTATCTACATATAAGTCATGAATTTTGAAGAGAAAATATTCGCAAATTTTTTTATTTTGGGTAAATTTCAATTTTCCCCCCCTATGGTTTAGTTTATTTTTACTTTGCCACTCTGGGGTTCAAAATTTGCACTTAATTATTCTATAGTTTTCTCTCTATTTTTACCTTTAAAAAAAAATTTGTTATCAAATAGGGTATCAAAGTAAAATTTGTAATAACCACAGTATAGTTAAGTGTAATTTTTTGAGCCGCAGGGTGGCAAAATGTAAATAAGTTAAACTATAGGGTAGTTATGTATAGAAAAGTGCAAATAATCTAAATCATAGGGGGCCAAATTGAAGTTTACCCTTATATTTTTCTATATAAGTTTTTGAGTTTTCAAATTTTCTTTTGAGAAATCTAAGAAATATTTCATTAGCAGTGGTAACATTAATTACATATGCGTCCTTTATATTATTACAATTTATATTTTCTTGTATATATAACACTTTGTCGTCGAATACTTGGAATACAAATTAAATTTAAAGCTAAATTATAAAAAACACCCTTACACTTTAGCTTCTGTCTTAATTGACCCCTGAATTAAAAATTTGGGGATAATTATTGGATTTAGTTGTAAACTTTGCAGAAACAAATTGACAAATTTGTATTTTTACAAATTTATATCCACTTTCTTACTTACCCCTTGTTTTTTTACAAATTTATATTTTGTCCTTCTTAAATTTTAAAATTATAGCACTTAACTGAGCACTGTTACAATTTCATCATTATTTTACGCACAAATTATGTGATACAACTGGGCAATTACTAATATACTAGTTTTTATAATTACTTTTTTACCCTTGTAAACTTGTGATATTTTTTTTTACCCCTTAATTTTCAATATACTTCTGAAAAGTTTCTCTTTCTTTCTTATATACCCCTATTTTGAGGGTGTATTGAAAAAAATTTGAATTTTTTCAAGGGTATATATGAAAGGCGGAAACTTTATAGGGGTATATAGGAAATTGCTCCTATGCTTAAAAATGACGAAAAAAGAAAAGTAAATTAGCAAATAATTAGGGATCTCTTTTATAAAGTTATTTAATTGAAGAAAAGATATAAAATTATTTTGCATTTTTCACCGTAAACCGACTGTAAAATATAAATCAAAGATAAAATTTCAGTTGTATAATAAATTATTTAAATATTTTATATTATATTATATTTTATTTTATAGTATTAATTACTAAATACCACATCAATCATATAATATAATATTATGTGCTTAAATATTTTCATATTACAAATATTATATCATATGTTATATTGCAGTACTAATCATAATGTACACCAGGTGCATGTAATAGTATCTTTTTACTCCAATCAATTTTAGTAAGATAAACACACCCTCACCTTTTCGGTAATTTAAAATAAATCCTCTCACTTTAACTTTTTAGTTAGAAAACATAGTTATAACATAGATAATAAAACTATTTAGTTTGTTTGAATTTTCTATAAAGTTATTAGAATAATTTATAGTTTTTTTTTCTCTTTGGTTATAATTTTGTTTAAAATTTCTAAAATGGCTGAAATACTATCTAACCCGCAGCAAAGCGCGGGAGCGGGAGCGGGAGCGGGAGCGGGAGAAGGAGAGGGACGGTAGGGATGTCAATGCATACGGATACGCGAAATTTTATCCGAATCTGAACCCGCACGGAGCGGATTTATCCGATGCTAAACGGATATAGTTTCAGATATGAATATCAAAAATAAAAATCCGACGGATATGGATTTTGACTGTACCCGACACGAATCCGAACCCGACCCGAACCAGAATTTATTTTACAGTATATATAATATGTGTATAAAAATTTGATGTTATATTTGAATTTGTATTTTAAAAATTTAAATTTAATGTAATATATTTTGAAATATTGAAAAGAAAACATAATTGTTTCGGGTTGGCGGGTTCGGATTTCGGATTTTTGGTCAGGTTTGGGTTTGGATATGGACTTTTAAAATCCGTCTGATTCGGACTCGGATTCGGGTTTCGGGTTTGGAGTCGGGTTCGGGTTCGCATTTTTGAAAATCCGCCCCGAATCCGACCCGTTTTTTTATTTTTAATTTTAATTTTTTTTCTCTCTACTGATTTAAACTTGGAGAATCGGACTCTTATATTTAATCTAATTTAATTTATCTCTATCATATAAAAATTTAAAATATATAATTATTTATACATAATTTTTAAATAGTTTAGATTTATATATACAAAATATAAAATTTAATTTTATAATATTGATCACTTAGATATAAATTGTATAATAAAAATAAAAGAGAGATCGATAAACTTTAAGTTACTTAGTTATTTTAATAAATTTAATTGCGAGAATTATATGAAATCAAAGTATCATTAACTGACTCATATTTAGTGTATAAAAAGATTGAATAGTAAAAATAAAATAATTCATAATTCAGAATAATTATGAAAGACTGGATAGCTGATTCAAAATAATTCATAATTCAGAAAAGTTCTATACATTTTTAGACATGCTGATGAGATTTTTTATATAGTTAAGATTACATATATTAAATATAATTTTAATTTTATAATATTTATCACTTAAAAATAAATTATACAATAAAAAAATAGAGATCGATAGAGTTTAAGTTAGTTACATTAATAAATTTTTAGTTGCGAGAATAGCATGAAGTATACTAACTAAATCTGTAAAAATAGATGAGATATCCAAATTTAAAGTTAAAATATTATTGGCTGACTCAAATCAAACAAATTAAAAAAGTTGGATACTAAAAACAAAAAGTCGGATAACCGATTCAAAATACTCCATAGTTCAGAAAAACTTTAATTTTTATATTTATAGTCAACTTTACATTCAGAATCGTCTACGATATCCAAAATATGATTGGTCTAATCGAACAAAACCGATTGATGTTCAACACTATTTTCGTTTTGGAAAAAAAAATAAAATATCAAAAAGAATAAATTACACTTTCGGTCCTCAGACTATGAGGACCGTGACTTTTTTTAGTCTTCGAACTTTAATGCATTGCAATTTCTAGCTCAAATTATGAGACATGTGACGTACATTAGCTCTCAAATTTTAATTAATTATAATTTTTTATTCAAACTATAAGATATATAATATTTTAATTCTCAACTTTTACTGCTGCTATAAGTATAATTTATTATTATTATAATTTTGTCTTTATTTTTATATCTTTCTTATACTTTTTTGATTTTTCTTCGGTTCCTTCTATTTTTTTTATTTTTTATTTTTTGACTTTTATTTTATTGTTTATATATATTTTATTTATTTATTTGCTTTTGCGGAATCAACCCTCCGCAGCGCGCGGATACCTTTACTAGTATAATATATATCTCAGTAAGTTTTATGGCTATACCATATAATTATTATACGGAATAATGATGAAATTATAACAGTGCTGAGTTAAAGTGCTACAACCCTAAATTTTAAGGAGGCAAAATAAAAGGTTTTTAAAAGACAGGGAGTGAAGTGAAAAAGCGAATATTTATAGAGGAGTTTTTTATATTTTGGCCTAGTTATACTTAATGAAATAGAATCATAAAAATTGAGTAAAATTGCTCTGTATTAGAAAAATAGAAAATTATTTTAGTAAAATATTACAAACTAATTTTTAGGCCTATTTGAAACTGTAACAAAGTACATGGGGGTAATTAATACAAATTTTAATGCAGGGGGGTAAATGAGAAATAGCATGAAGTGCAAGGGGACTTTTGTAATTAAGCCTAGATTTAACGTGTAAAATTATACCCGAAAAAATTTAAAAAAAATTATGTAATGAAATAAAATTTATTTATTTGCGCTCGGGAGAGGCCTCTATCAAAGCGAACTCAAAACTCGGGAATTTATATAAATAGATAGAAAACTTAGGGACTTTTTTAAAATTATCCTAAAACTTAGGGACTTTTTAAAAACGCGTAATTTCACTTTGCCACATCGTAGTTCAAAAAATTGCACTGAACTAATATGTGGTTATTAAAAAATTTTACTTTGCTATCATATTTGATAGTAAATTTTTTTGGTAAAAATAAAGATAAAATAACAGATTAATAATTTGGTACCACAGTGTGGCAAACTGAAAATGAGCTAAACACAAGGGGGCAAATTGATGTTTATCCCTTTTTTTTTGCGATGGATGTTATAGTTTAGCGCTTTGTGAAATGTCGCCCTGAACTTTTAATTTTGACAATTAAGCCCTCTAAAGTTTGATAAATTATCCAAAAGGGCCTACCCTCAACCCTTTTTTGTCCAATTCTCATGTTTATAGACATTAATTTTGTATCACTATTTAAAAAACTTTGAATGTGGTAATTGATTAGGAATATTGGGTATAATTCAAATTTATTCTTAGAACAGAATTGTACAGACTAAAAAATTTAAATTCAACGTATTTAATATGTTTACAAAAATTTTAAAATTTTTCTACTTTAGACATTAATTTTGTATCACTATTTGAAATAATTTGTGATATATATAAATATTTGATGTTATATTTTGAATATGTATTTTAAAAATTTAGATTTAATTTAATATATTTTGATATATTGTAAAGAGGAATAATGTTTCGGGTTCGGGCTAGGGTTCGGTTTTCGAATTTTAAGTCGAGTACGGCTGTATATATAATTTTCTAAAATTCGTCGGATTTGGATTTGGGTTCGGGTTTCGGATTTGATAGTCGGATTCGAGTTCGGGTTTTTGAAAATCCGACCCATTACATCTCTACTGTAGATGAAAAGGAAAGATAGAGAAAGAAAAAGGAAACAAAGAGAGTTCTGAGATTTGTTGATTGAAATAAAACATTAAGAAAAAAAGTTTATATATTTTTAGTTTTGATTCATTCTTTTATATTCCATGTTTGGTTTCTCAAAAAAAGTATGGAAAAGATTTTCAGAAAAAAAAAAGTATTTCATAAAAAATCTCTTTTCTAGTTCTTTTTGTCCGTTTGGTTCCAAGTAAAACTAGTTTTTTTTAAAAAAAAAATTTATATTTTGTGAAAAATTAGTGTTTTGTTTTTTCCGAAAAAATAAAGTTTTCCATAAAAGCTAGTTTTTCCTCGAAATCAAACGGACCAAAAATTGGAAAGAAATTTTCCATAAAACATGTTTTTGAATTTTTTTTTTTTAATACTTTATAAATAATGGCTAAAATACATAAAATCTCTTTATAAATAATTATTTTTTTACTTTTCCTTTCTGACTTTCAAAGGCTTACATTTTGCCCCTTTAAAATTTTAAAAATATTTTGAAGGGTGTATGGCCTTAATAGATATGGCAAAATGATCAAATTACCCTTACTTCTTCTATAAAAAAATATATATTTTTAATATATTTTTATCATTTTAAAGAGTATTTTCGGTATAAATTACAAAAAATAGACGGAATACTGATGGAATGCTGACAGAGGGGAGCTTAATGCAACAACTTGAAATGTTAAGGAGGTAAAATATAGGTTTTTGAAAATTAGAAAGAAAAAGTGAAAGGGGTATATTTATAAGGGGTTTTCTCTAATTTAGCCAAAATTTTTGAGAAAAAGTGTTTCATGAAAAAATCTCTTTTTCAATTTTCCCTCATTTTGTTCCCAAAAAAACTAGTTTTTCGAAAAAAAAAAATTCATATTTTATAGAAAACTAGTGTTTTTATTTTACAAAAATACTTCGAACGACGAAAATGCTAAATTTTCATAAAATTTTGAATAATATTTTCGTGAAAAGCTAGTTTTTCTTGAAACCAGATATGCGGAAAACTAGAAAAAAAAATTTATAGAAAATATTTTTATGGAAACCTTTTTTTTTATATATATATTTTTTAAGAAAGGGGGTGTTTGTTTCCTAAGAAAATTCCGAAAAACTATTTTTCTGAAAAAAAATAATAAAAAACACTATTTTCGTAGTTTCCGATTTTCGGATTTAAAAAAATAGAAAACGAAAAAGAAATTGTTCTATAAAATCTGAAAGAGTTAATGAAACTGAATTTTCATTAAAAAGTTGGCAATTAATTCTCTCAATTATATGTCGAAAGCGTGACGAAAATAAATTCTCGCTAGAGTTTTCATTAGTATTTATAAATAAGGTTAAAATATAAAAAATCTCTCTATAAATATCTGTTTTTTTATTTTTCCTTTCTGAATATCAAAATCTATATTTTTTTTTAGGGGATTACCGCGTTAATAGAGAGGGTAAAATGACTGAATTATCCTTACTTATTTTATAGGAAAATTAATTTTTTGATATATTTCTATCATTTTTAAGAATATTTCAGTGTAGGGAATAAAATATAGATTTTTAAAAGCCAGGAAGAAAAAATAAATTTTATGGCCCAATGATCAAAGGGTTCCAAAATTTATAATTTTAATGGTCGATATAAGACGTTTTCTCGTTTAACGGCGTAAAGATATGCAAATCAATTGAATTTTAGTTAGAAAATTCTTTAAACTATTTTGAACAAGATCTATACTCTTGATCTTGATTACAAGACTCCTATCATCATTTTTTAAAGGATATTCATTTTCAGCCGTTCATTTTTGTGTCCACTTAATGGACAAGAGAATAATATCGAAAAAACATGAAATTTGGATTCTAGATGCTTCAAGTGGTATAGATCATGTTCAACGGTGCCGATCGTCGATTTGAAGGCTCCATCATCGAAAACAAATGGGTGGCAACGGAGCCCGTTTGCTACTGATAGCATTCCAGCTCAACTCTATATATATGTATATAAAGTATGTAAGCAAATAGTATAACATTTTTTTCCGCAATTTGAGAATCCGGTGGTCGGTTTTTTATTTTTCATTTTTTAATTCTCTCTTATAGCTTTTCCGCACCATCCAGTTGATAGTACTGCTAAATTATTCTCAAACAGCCTAAGCTACCAGAGAGCAGTATTTTTTTATATTTATATATAATGCTCTCCATTGTGTCGGGACTCGGGACTTTTTTGATGGGAGAAAATAAATAATACTAAAAGTATGGCGCGACTTGAATTCAGGACATCTGCTATGATATTATATTAAATTATATGAAACAGCTATTATTCTCCAATAGCTTAAGTTACCGAACAATATGTTTTTGATATTTATATATATTATTATATTTAAAGAGCTTTTGCTTAATTATTCCTTACTACTCCAATGCCCATTAGTAAATCCTATAAGGGATTGGGGATATATGAAGAAATTTTTTAAAATCAATAAGGGTATTTTGGTCAACCAGAATATATTTTTCTAATATATCCAAGTGGAATTGAGGCAAAAAATAAATAACACTCAAAGTTTATATTTATTTAATATATTCTATATCAGTAAAATAAATGATTAGCTTAAATTTTAAAATAAAAGTGTTGTTGACGGATTCAAATCAAACAAAATCAAAAGGTTAGGTAGTCAATTCAAAATAATCCATAGTTCAGGTAAGTATATATTTTTATCAAAAAATTATAAAATTTGAAATATAAAATGTTCAAATATTATATATCATATTTAACGGTACCGATCATCGATTCGGATTCCTTATTCGCAGAAACAATACAGTATTAAATGATCTCGTTTACTTCTAAAAGTATTCTTAAAATTTAAAGTCAAAATAAGGTTGACTGACTCAAATCAAATAAATTAAAAAGTTGGATGGCAAAATCAAAATTTTGAAAAGTCAGATAGTTAATTCAAAATGGTCCATAATTCAAATAAGTTTTGTACGTTTTTTTCGATAATTTTTTTATATCGTTCAAAAATTAATATTTTTTAATGGCTAATATAAGATTACATATCGTAAAATTGTAAAATATTGTTTCTAGAAAGTAGAGATACCAACGGGTCGGATTTGGGGCGTATTTACAAAACTTCGAATCCGAACCCGACTATCAAATCCGAAATTCGAACCCGAACCCGAACCCGAAAATCAAATCCCAAAATAATTATTTTTCTTTACCATACTGCAAAACATATTACATTAAATCAAAATATTTAAAATACAAATTTAAATATAACATCAAATATTTATATATATATATTACATAATGTAAAATCAATTCGGATTCGGGTCGGGTTCGGGTTCGGGGGTGGGTGCAATCAAAATCCATACCCGAATACAAATCCATCCGATTTTCATTTTTTATATCCATATTCAAAACTACATCAATTTAGTATCGGATAAATCGACTCTGTTCGGATTCGGATTCGAATAAAATTTTGGGTATCCATACCTATTGACGTCCCTACTAGAAACTTTAAATACTGAGCCGGTCGCTGATTCAGTTGCTCTATCACTGAAAACGACATGAAAATAAGCGACTCTGATTACCCATGCACGCGTTTTACGACTAAATATTTTGCGTCGACGCAAAAATGTGTCGCAAAATATAATAATTTGCGTCTGTTTTTTTAATTTTCGATGCAAAAAACGAACTATTTGTGTCGACCAAAAGAAAATTAAAAATGTGGCTAAAAATACATATTTTGTGTCGGTTTTAGTATTTTGTCGCAAAAACTAAGTCTTTTTCGTCGATTTTGGTACGTAATTTTTGTTTAATTTAAATCACTTTTAAAGCATAATTTTGTTTCATGTAGGGGTGTAATTCGGTTCGGCTGATTTTACGTAAATTTCAAACCGAATCAAATTTTTCGGGTTTGAAAAAATTTAAAACCGAACCAAACCGAATTATACTCACAACCGTTTCGATTGGATTCGGTTTTGCGATTAATTTTACATTTTTTATTTTTCTTATGAAGTAATTTTAAATTTTAAAATTTAATCATATTTTGAAATCACACACAAAAAATTTAATTATAAATATAGAATTTTAAAAGATATGTTGATATATGATCAAGATTTGGCCGTATATATAAAAAAAAAAGTAATAAATAATTTTGATAAAAAGTGTAAATATATTACTATTCGGTTTTCGGTTTTCGGTTTTCGGGTTCGGTTCGATTAAGAAATGTGTTCAGACCGAGCCGAAACCGAAAACTAAATTTTAGTAAATTTTAAAACCGAATCGAACCGAACCGAACCGAACCGAACCGAAAGCCATATAAACCGAACCAAATAGTCTTATTGGTTTGGTTCGATTTGGTTTCTGATTTGGGACCAAACCGTGTACACCCCTACTCAAATATTATATTTTTTTTTCTCATAAATATCAATTTGGCCCTTGTAAAATAGCGTATTTTTACTTTGCCACCTCATAGTTCGAAAGGTCGTATTTAATTACTCTAGGGGTTTATTTTTGTTTCAACTGAAAAAAAAAATAATCTATCGTCAAATAGGGTGATAAAATAACTTTTTTTTGAAAATCACATGATAGTTATTTGTTTTACAATAAGTCCTTATAGTAAAATAAAATTAAAATCACAGAGTACTTAAGCGTAACTTTTCAAACCACGGGGTGGCAGAGTGAAAATGCGCTATACTATAAGATAGTTAAGTGTAATTTTTAAATCACGGGGTGGCAAAGTGAATATGCGCTATTCCACAGGGGGTAAATTGAAGTTAGCTTTTTCCTTCTTTTTTTTTCTAAAGTTTTCAATTGTTATATTTTAGGCATAATTACAAAAGTCCCCCTTGAACTTTATCCGATAAATCATTCATCCCCCAACATTAAAATTTTGAATCAATTAGCCTCCTGTATTTTACCACAATTTCAAAGTGGTCCAAATTTTGGGATAATCGGCGAATTAGGTTATAAAACTTCACTAAAACAAGTTAATATATTACATATTATTTTATTCTGAATCTCAACATCTATCTAATTTACAACTCGAAAAATATATATAAAATACTAAATAAAAGATATTTCTATTTTGCTAATACTATCGAAATTCACATTTAATCGAATAATTTTATTTGATTATATGAATTATATATATATAACTTACTTTATTTAGTAATTGGTTTTGGTTTTGTAGCTGAACTCGATAATTATTCCAAATTTTTGGATCTATTTAAATAATGGCAAAGTATAAGGGGGTAATTGAAGCAATTTTTAATGTAGGGGGTTTATTGAGAGATAGGCCAAATTACAAGGGGATTTTTCATAATTTAGAGAAATTTTACATTTTTGCTTAGGGGCTTATGCTTATTTACTCCTTACTACTATTCAAAATTTTAAATTTATTCTAAAATTATCAAAATACCCTTCTAAAATTTAGTTCCATTAATAAATTCTTTAAAAAATGGAGATATTTGAAGAAATTTTTAAAAATCAATGAGGATATTTTGGTCCGTCAGGGATAGATAAGATAATTTTAAAATTTTGAAGGGTATATTAGGTATTATGTTTTTATTTTTTTATGCAAATATAATGGATACAAATTTTTTTAAACGATATAATAAATTGGTGGAGAATTCTTTCTTATTAATTTTTAATTTCGTACGAGAAAATATTAATAATTTTTACAAAATTAGAAATTTATTAATTTTAGAACCTCTAAAAATTCCCAAAAATTTTTAGTAAATCCGAGTAAGCTCAAATAAATCCAAAATAAAACTTAAAATTAGTTTCTAATTAATACAAATATGCAATAAAAAATAAATATTAGGTCTCGTAGCTTTCATATTTGCAAAAAGATCCAAAAACAAATGAATATTTGCAAAATAGCCCAAATAATCCAAATAATTAATTTTTTTTCTCATTTTGTAAATTAAAAACATCACCTTCTCTGACACAATTATTATTTCCACACAGAAAATAAAAATATTTCTTTATTTTATATATTTATATATTTATTCAGCTCATTTGAACATGAAAAATTCATAATAAGATCAACACAAAGCTGTTCTGAAAAGTCATTTCTGCACCGAAAAAGTGTTTTTTCGGAACGCGCCGGACTTTACGGAGCTTCTGCAGCTGTCGTCGACGACGACGACGACGACGACGGTGGAATTTTCGGGGGGCGGAATAGCGGTCGCAAATAAAAGAAAATTTTCTCTTCATTCGGGATCGCGTCTTTTCCTCCTAAAAAAAAATAAAAAAATTTGTGTTTGTTTAGTTGCCTATATATATATAAAAAAAGAAAATTTAAAAGGAGTAATTGCGTATATGTCCCAGCAAAGTGGGGATATTGCATTTTACCCCTTCAAAACTTTAAAAATATATATATATATATATATATATATATATATATATATATATATATATATATATATATATATATATATATATATATATATATATACGTTTTAAAAACCGGTAAATATATCCTTGGACTAGTCAAAAATTCGTGATGTTTAGTAAAATGACCGTTTTGCCCTTTATCATGATCAGTAATAATGCTCAACGAGCTCTGTCGCTTTTCTTTCACAATGTTTAAGAGAAACATTTGTAAATTTTAAAAGTTTGTGGGGACTTATGTGATATTTTAAAATTTAGAGGGATAAGTATGAGAAAAAACAAGGTAAAAATGTATGGAGACCCCCTCAACTATAGGCCATTTTAAATGACCTCGAATTTTTTTTTTCCTCTTTTATTGACACTTCTTAACTTCTGTTTTTTTTTTATATATAAATTGAGTTATTTCCGTCAAATAAATTTAGAATTTCACTAAATTTATCGATGATTCTATCAAATTTTAATAGTTTCAGGGGCTTTTACTTATTTATACCACTTACCACTATACAAAATTTTTAAATTTATCTTGACCAAATACCCTTTTAAAATCAAATTCCATTTGTAAACCCTAGAAGATATTTGAAGGGAATTTTTTAAAATCAATACGGATATTTTGGTCCTCGAGGGATAAATATGTTATTTTTAATGTTCTGAAGGGCATATTAGATATTATCCCATAGTTTTTAAATACCTTTTACCAAGTAAAATAAAAAAATTTAATTTTTAAAAAAATCATAAGCTGAGGAGGTATCAAATTTACCGATCACGGAGTTCTCGCTTGCTGCACTGCTATCTGTGCCCGACGAAACAGTTCTGGCCACTGTCGGAGCGACGAATTCGCCGACAACAACGAGCAGGAGGACTGCGAGAATTTTTGCAGCCATTTTTGTCGTGTTCGGATCGTGGCGACGCGAATTTGTAGCAAAAAAAATGGTGTTGTTTTATTTTCATTTGTCACACAAGTTATTATAAGTGAAAAAGTGAGGGGGAATTTAATGTAGTGAGAGAGAGAGAAAAAAAAAGAATCAATATCTTAGTAGGTGAGGAATCATTTCCGCGCACCCGGTGTATCGATACGTCTCGTACACCGCGGTATCGAAAATCAGAATCTAATTTACTAGATGCGTTTTACGACACAGAAAACGCTTGCGTATTAAAAGTTCGTAAATCTCAAATTGAATAATTTTTTACTCTTTGAATTCGCTGAGATATCAAAATTAGATTCAAAATTTACATATCCCTCACTATTATTCAATTTTTTTCTAAAATACTCTTCTAAACATCAAAACTCATTAGTAAATTCTAGGGTTGGGGGTATATTTGAAAAAAAAAATTTGAAAATCAACAAGGATGTATTACATATTTTTGAAGTTTTGAAGGATATATTAGATATTATTATTATTTTTTTATATATGTGTATAGGTTCTTTGGATTTGCATATAATGGATTAGATTTTGATTCCAAAACATTAATTAATTAATCAAGAAATATTAGATGCGGTTCACGAGACGTGCGGATGCACCGGGTTTTTACAACGCAATATCGAAAACTAAGTTTTAGAGGCCTTAGAATCTAAATCTTGTTTCTTTTTGGGGTAAACTTTAATTTGCCCCTCTCTGGTGTAGCGCATTTTCACTTTACTATCCCATGTCAATGGGTCGGGTTTGGGTCGGATTTTCAAAAACCCGAATCCGAATTCGACAACCAAATTGAAACCCGAATCCGGACCCGAACCCGGCGGGTTTTAAAAATCCGTACCCATACCCATACCCGACCCGATGAAAAACCCGAAACCCAACCCGAAAATTCAAACCCGAAGTAATGATTTTTTTTTTTACTATATTTCAAAATATACCGTTGGATGAAGATCCAACGGATAAAATTATTAGGCATTTTATATATTGTATAAATAAATAAATAATATGTATATAATTTATTCAGGTTCGGATTCGGGTTCGGGTTCGGGTTCGGGTCGGGTACATACGAAATCCATACCCGTATCCATATCCATCGGGTTTTTATTTTCTATACCCATATCCGAATCCATATCCATTTAGTTCGGGTAAACCCGCCCCGTTCGGATTCGAATTCGGGTAATATTTCGGGTAATAGTTCGGATTCGAATTCGGGTAATATTTGCTTCATATCTTATTCGACGATAGATTTTTTTTTTTTTTTTTTTTGTGTTGGAACACAAATAAAATTACTGAGTAGTTAGGTGTAATTTTTTAAACTACGAGGTAGCAAAGTGAAGAGGCACTATACCACAAGGGGCAAATTGAGATTTACCTATTTATTCTTTTTTGGAATAATATCTAATATGCCCTTCAAAACTACAAAAATATCTTATTTACCCTTCGAGGACTAAAATACCCTTGTCGATTTTAAAAAATTTCTTCGAATATCCCAGGTGGTTTACTAATGTGATTGAATTTTAGAAGAATATTTTGATAAGTTCTAGATAAATTTAAAATGGCTAAACTACGGAAAACTCCCTAATCAATATTAGCTTTTTCACTTTCTCTCCCTAACTTTAAAAAAATTATATTTTACTACCTCAACATTTCAAATTGTTGCATTTAACCCCCTTCGGTCAGGGTTCCATCATTATTCCGTCCATTTTTTATAATTTATACCATAAATGCCTTTCAAAATGACAGAAATATATTAAAAAATTATTTTTTTTCTTCTAGAAGAAGTAAGGGTAATTTGGTTATTTTGCCCTCTCCATTAATGCCGTTACCTTTCTGAAAATATTTTGAAATTTTAAGGGGGTAAAATGTAGGTTTTTGAAAGTCAGGGAGAGAAAATGAAAAAGCAGGTATTTACGAGGGGAATTTTTGTATTTTAGCAATTTAAAAATTTTGAATAATAGTGAGGGGTAAATAAACAAAAGCCCTTTTTTTATTATTGTAATCAAGTCGCACAATCCAATTTAATTGACTAAATATTGACGTATTACTGATGTAAAAATTAATATAGCTTCTTAATATTTGACGCATCACTAATCACGACACTGCTACATCACTTCCAGATTAACGATACATCAATATTTAGTCAATTAAATTGAGTTATAGAATTTTATTATAATAATTCTAAAAGTCCGAACAAGAAACTGCAACAAATTAAAGTTTGAGGACCAAAATGTCACCCGCTCGTAGTTAGAGGACCAAACGTGCAATAAACCCTTAAAATATTTAATTTTTACAAACTCATGTAGTAATTATGGTTGATTTTACCCACAAAAGTAATATTAGGTATCAAGAAGATTTATCTGTATCATTTTAATCTGATGAAAAATATAAATTGGATGATAAATATAATTTTTTGAAAGTTTAGATAGTTATCTACAAATGTGCGAAAGTTTGGAGCGCATTTAATATATCGTTGAATGTGATTTATAACCTAAAAATAGTTTAGGTATAAAAATTAAAGAAAAATTTCAAATTATCCCCCGTGGTTTAGCTCATTTTCACTTTGACACCCTACGGTTCAAAAGGTTTCAATTTGGCCCCCTATGATTTAACTTTAATTTTACTAAAATACTCAACGTCAAATAGTATGGAAAAGTGAAAAAAAAAAATTAAAAAAAAATTATAGAGCGGCAAAGTGAAAAATGCGCTAAACCGCATGGAGAAAAAGTGAAACTTTTTAAACCACTTGGTGGCAAAGTGAAAATGAGCTAAACCATAAGGGGTCAACTGTTAAAATACATAGTTTTGTAAATTATTGTAAAATTTATTCATAAACGTAGTATTTTTATTAACATACGTTATGCGCATGTAAAAAGTGTTACAATAATTTATTTAAAAATAATAATTTTTGAATTTATTGCACTGCGTGAGCTTTAATTTCGTGCTTTGCAAAATAAAAATTATTGTTTATAAAATACTTAAAATTATTATTTATTAAAAATTAGTTTGTAAAAATAAATGAAAAATAAAAACAACTCATTAATTATTATTATTATTTTTTTGTATTAATGTATGGTATTTCACTTATTATAGTGCATTTTGAGATTACTACCCCAAATTATAAATTTTTAATTTTACTTCTAGTTAAATCACAAAAAAAAATTAAAAAAAATTCTTAAGTAAAATTTTTATTAAATACATTTAAATTTTTTGTCAAATTTATGGTCATTTATTTAGTCTAACGAATCCCTAATTCAAAATTAGTGAAAAAGTAATAAAGTTGAAGGGTTTATTTTAGAATCGCTTATAGTTGAGGGGGTCTCCATACATTTTACCCACAAATAGATGAGAAGAGAAATTGTAAAAATGATTCGTTTTAGCCATTTTCAAATAAACCCCTCAACTTTAACTTATTCCGACTCGAATCCTTTGTTTGTTTTTATTACCATTTTCTTAACTTTTGAATTTTCTATTTGAGTAATTGTACTAAAATAAATTATGAATTTGAATTTCTGTTCAACTTAAAAGTTTAATCATTTTTTTGTAAATAAAATTATTATAATTTAATGAATTAAAAAAAAAACACTCGAATCAAAAGAATTAGACATTGTAGTAGTGTAAAAAAAAATAACAAATTGAGGGGCCTATTTCTCAATAAAAAAAAAGTTTAACTACTCTTTTTATATAATTTTATATAAAAGCTGTTAAAAAAAATACTGGTTAAACTTGATAAAAACTTTTAATGAGTCTATCATAAAAATTTATTTTATATTTTTTCTACTATTTGACCAGTGTTTTCTAATAAAGTTGTTAGATTTTGTCTAAAATTATAAATTCGTTAACAATAATGTAGAAATTGACGAAAAAAGTTTAGTAATATCTACGAAAAAAATATAGTACAAAATAAAAAAATAAAAAAAATTTAAAATACAGTGCAGAGATCGATAAAAAAAATTATATAATGTAGCAAATTAAAAAAACACTAAAGTATAGTGTAGTAGAGTGTAATTAAGTCTTAAAAAAAAACAAAAAACCATGGTTGTACAATTTACCACTTGATTGAATTTTGACGGTCCTGATTGACTATTTAGATCGTGAGATAAATAAATTCGTATATATGAATCTTAAAAGCTAAAACTGCAAAAATAAAATAAAATAAGATAAAATAAAAATGTATAAATGTTATCTGAACTATAGCTTATTTTGAAATAGGTATCATAATTTTAAAAATTTTACAACCTGGTCCTACCTTGTTTTTGAAATCGGTACTGAAACTTTGAAAGTTTTGATTTTACTACCTAATTTTAGGGCGTGTTTGGTTCGCCCATTTTTCACCCTGAAATCGGAATCGGAATCGGAAATGGACGAATCCGTTTGTCCGTGTTTGGTATGCGGGATTTCCATTCCGATTCCGATTTCCGGGTGAATGGGAATCCGGACAGAATAGATTTATTCGGATTAAATTTAATTTTTTAAAACTTATATTTTAATTAAAACATAAGTTTAAGTTTAAAAATTATATTTATAAATTTTAATTTTAATTTGAACTTAAATTAAAAATTAAAATTCAATCAAGCATTTCGAATCTAATTTATAAATTTGAATTCAAATTTAAATTTAATTTAAAATCTAAAGTTTTATTCAAATTTTGTTTAAATTTTAAATTAAATTTACGGAATCAAATTGAAATTTAAATTATAATTTTAAGTTTGAATTTGAATAAATCGAAATTTAATTTTATATTTTGAATTATCCGTTTAATTTCAAATTTTAATTTTTAAAAAAAATATATTTAAAATTTTGACATCATTTTAAAATTCTGATGTAAAATTTTAATATTTAATTTTCAGTTTGAATTTAAACTAATATATTATAAATATAAATTTGGTATATTAATTTGATAACGTTTCTGATATCTATCTGAACCAAACACCGACAATGAGAATGGTTCATTCCGATTTCGATTCAGGTGGCGAACCAAACAAAATAAGGTAATGAATCATTCCGATTTCGTTTCCAACTTATTCTCATTCTGATTCCGATACTGATTCCGACTTCGAACCAAACACACCCTTATTAGTATTTATAAGGTATAATTGCCTATATATCCCTCAAAAATTTGAAAATATCTCATTTACCCCTACTTTTTTTTTCTTTCCAATATACCCCTCATATGTTCCTCCGTTATTCCAAAATATCCCTGCAATTACCTCCCGTTAAGTTAACCTGGATTAAACATGAGTTAAATGAATACCAGAGTTAAAAAAAAAAAAATCAAAATGTCTATTTTACCCTTAACTTAAGGGCAAATAAGAAATGTTGTTAATGGTAGAAGGGCATATTTGAAAAGACCAAAAATCAAAATATTTTAAGGGGTATATTGAAAATTAAAGGATAAAAAAGAAATATCACAAGTTTACAAGGGTAAAAAAGTAATTATCTCTATTTTTTAATAATATTTTAAAGTTAAAATGAAAATTTGAATTTTCAAATAAAAAATAATTTTAAGTCTAAATTGAATTTAAATTTTGAATTGAAATTCACATTTTGTTTTTAGAATTCAAAATAAAAATTTTAAGTTTAAATTTTAAATTCGAACTTAAGACTTTAAATTTAATTTTCAAATTAAGTACGAAATTTAAATTTGAATTCCAAAATTGAATTTAGATTTAAAATTATAATCCAAATTTAAAATTTGAATACAAAATTAATTTAAAATGTAACTTCAAATAAATTTGATATTGAAATTTGAACTTAAAAAAATAACTGTGAATTTTAAAATTTAATTCAAAACATAATTTGACTTTAAAATTTAAATTTAAATTTATAAATTTTAAATCAATCAAAATTAACTTCCAAAAAATAAACCGGACCCGAATAAAATGTTTGCAAACATTGAGGACCAACAATACAATAAATCCAACGTTTCTACTGAAAGTTTTTTTTTTTTTTTTTTTTTTAGTCCTAAAATTTATTTTGTTCCCCAAAATTAACTTCCAAAAAGAAAAAAAAAAAAAACAAAAGCTTCTAAATATTTCAAAGGGGAAAAACACGTTTTTGCCTCGGCGAAACGCCTCCAATTTGGATGGTTAAACCACCGACTCGAACGGTTCAAAATAATTTTTTGACTTATCCAGTTCAAAGGATTGAATCGAACTGTTTCATAAACTGGGTCGCGATCGCACTAGTCGAATCGGCCAGTTCGACCCGATTTTTAAATCATTGGAGATTACAACCAGGGGTGGCAATCCAGCTCGCTGTTCGCGAGCCAGCTCGTGTTCGGCGCGAAATGAGCTCGAGATCGAATCGCTCCTTTAGTAAACGAGCCGAACACGAGCTGAATTTTTCAGCTCGTTTAATAAACGAGCCGAACACGAGCTAGGGTCGGCTCGCTCGTGTTCGGCTCGATAACAGCTCGAATATATATATTTAATATTTATATTATTTATATAATTTATATTTATATATAAATATAAATAATTATATATATAAATATAAATTTTTACTATTTGATATTTGGCCCAACCTAAATTAAAGCCCAACTTAATTATAAAAAATCAATATATCCTTTCTAATTATTTATATTATTTATATTATTTATATAATTTTCTATGTATATATTTTTTTTAATTCTTTTGACTTGTTGTTCATGAGACAGCTCGTGTTCGGCTCGTTGACACTCCTAATTACAACCCCATTGTGTCGTAGACTTAACATTTCTCGAAAAAAAAAAAATAAAGGTTGAGGACCAAACTAAAATAGCTGGCAGAGCTTGGGGACTACGGTGCAATTAACCTTTTTACCATAGTTCTGCGAAACTCTTCAACCCTTTAGAATTGTAATCTTACAACTTGGCCCATCTAATGACCAAGTTGTAAGAACTTGTCTCGTCATTATTTTTTAGCTAAATTACAGAAAACTTTTCTATAAATACCTGTTTTTTTATTTTTTTTCCATAACTTTTAAAAACCTACATTTTACCCCTTCAACATTTCAAGTTGTTGCATTTAGCCCCCCTCCGTCAGGGTTCTATCACTATTCCGTCCGTTTCTTACAATTTATATCGAAAATAAGGATAATTTGATCATTTTACCTTTTTCATTAACGTCGTACTCCTCCGAAAATAATTTCTAAAATTTTAAGAGGGCAACAAAATATAGGTTTTTGAAGGTCAGGAAGAAAAAGTAAAATAGCGAGTATTTAGAAGGGGTTTTCTGTATTTTAATTTTTTTCTTTTTTTACTAAAATTCAAAAGGATTGGATAAATGTTTAAAAAGTGCAACTACTTATTTCAACATGTAGGAGAGTTCAAATAAATACTGTAACATTAATTTACCAAATGTCTTTATAAATAATTTGTAAAAATGTACGGAGACCCCTCACCTATAGGGCAATTCGCAAATGCACCCCCCAATTTTTATTTTTATTTTTTTCGACTGACAACACCCTTAACTTCCCCTTTTTTTAAAAAAATTTGAGCTTTTCTCGTAAGTTCAATTTTTTTATTTTTATTTTAAATTTAATGGCTCAATTTCCTAGTTTTATTTGCTAAAAAATAATAACAAAAACATTAAATTTGATGAAACTTGCTCAAGAATTTGATAAAATTTTACCTGTTTAGTTGATAAGAAGCACTCAATAGCGAAAAATCAAAGTTGAGGGGGGTACATGTCAATCTAAAAAATATAAAGTTGAAGGGCCCGGAATTTCCGATATGTGAGGGGGCCTTCACGCATTTTTACCCATACATAATTTATAGGTAAAAATATACAAAACTTACGGGAATTATAAATTTTTTTTATTCAGCTACCCAATCTTTCAAAATTTTGATTTTACTGTCCAACTTTTCGATTTGTTGGATTTGAATCAATCAACGACACTTTAACTCCGAAATTTAAGCTAATTGCATAAAATATACTAACTAAGTCTGTAAAAATAAACGACGCACTCAAATTTTGAAATCAAAGTGTTATTGACCAGCTCAAATTAAACAAATTGAAAGGTTATATACTAAATTTTCATACGTTTTTATCTAATTTATACGCATCAAACGAAAATCTGCGGTGAATAAAATTGAGAAGAGGACCAAAATTAGCTCAGTTAAAGCGCGAAAACCTGCATAGAAGCAGAGCATCAAGAGCACCCGACTGGGTTCGTTTGATACTGTTACCCAAAAGATCAATCTGATAGAAAACGGTTTATATATATAGAACAGCAAAAGAGATTCAAACTGGCTCTGATACCATGTTAAAAAGAACGACTGATCGGAATATCTGAACTGTCGGGTTATTGTTCCGATGATGTGATCATGGCGGCTTTACTCAGGACAAGACTGCGATCAGCGTCTGCACCAGAAGCAGAAAAAGCACGACAGTCGCGGCGAGCACTCCTAAGGCCAGCCACCGGTTCAGACGACTCTGGTAGTGCGTTTCCAATGCGCTCGACATAGACTTCAGGTAATACTTACCGCAGCCGGCACCTCTTTGTCGCAGTCGCAGTTGCCGCACAACAATTCCTCTCCGAGAAAGTAGCGTGACATCGTCAGGCATGCTGATAAGCTGCGACATGAAAAAAAATATATATAACTCGTGAAGTCGTTCCCGAATTCAGGACATATCTGCTCGAAAGCGATCAAGTTCCGGAAAAGAGAGTGTTTCTCAATCTCCATACACTCACCCCCGCTCTCTGCGAGTCCTGTACCTGCTTCCATTTGTTCGGCTAACTTGTCGCCAACTATCGTATGAAAATTTATATTCCTATGCACTTTCTTTCGCATGCAATTCAATTTATTAATTAGATTACAACTTTTAGATATTAATGAGGCTAAATTACAGAAAATTTCTTTATAAATACTCGTTTTTTTACTTTTCCGTTCTAACTTTCAAAAACCTACATTTTATCTCCTCAGCATTTAGCCCACCTCCGTCAGGGTTCCATCACTACTCCGTCCATTTCTTATAATTTATACCGAAAATGCCCTGCAAAATGATAGAAACATATTAAAAAAATATTTTTTTTTTATAGAAGAAATAAGGGTAATTTGGTCATTTTGCCCTCTCCATTAACGCCGTACCCCGCTGAAAATATTTCTGAAATTTTAAGGGGATAAAATGTAGGTTTTTCAAAGTCAAGGAGGAAAAGTGAAAAAGCGAATATTTACGGGGGTTTTTCTGTAATTAGCCTATTAATGAAAATCAAAACTCAACCTATGGACAAATCAACTTATAAACAAATTAACTCACATAAATATAAAATAGGGACAATTGCTTATATACCCCTGAAAAGTTCCCGACTTTCTGATTTACCCCTCTTAGAAGGCTAATATTAAAAATATCTTTTTTTACGTTCCAACTTATTTCAAATATACCCCTAGAGTTAAATTCTATTTGTGAACTCTTAGCAATAAATATTATCTCTCTGAAATTACTATTTTACCCTTTCAAATATATCCTTCTACTACCACCGACTTTTCTTATTTGCCGTTAAGTTCGGGGCACAAGAAGTATTTTGATTTTTGGTCTTTTCAAATATACCCTTCTACCATTACCAATATTTCTTTATTTGCCCTTAAGTTAAGGTCAAAAGAAGTAGTTTGATTTTTTTTTTTTTTTAATTCTGGTAGATATTTAACTCACGTTTAACCCAAGTTAACTTAACGGGTGGTAACTGCAGAGATGTTTTTGAATAACGGAGAAACATATGAGGGGTATATTAATTAGAAAAAAAAAGTAGGGGTAAATGAGATATTTTTGAAGTTTTGAGGGGTATATAGGCAATTATCCCTATAAAATATATGTATTCGAACTGTATCGAGCAAAACACGAGTGAGTTGTGCCGGTCCTACCTTGTGTTCGGCTCATTATATCGAGCTAGAGAATTCAGCTCGTATTCAACTTGTTTATTAAACGAACGATTTGATTCGATTTGATCTCGAACTCATTTCGAACCAAACACGAGCCAGATAAAATTAAATTATCTAATCCTAAAAACCAACTTAAATTAAAACCTAAAATTAATCACTCCAAAGCCACCTTTCTCATACAACAACCCAAAAGCATGTGACCAAGCAATATATTAAGGAATTTTAGAATTTTTCGATTCACAAACAAAATCAAATCAAACCAAATCAAACCAAATCGGAACCAAAATAATTCAGTTTAGTTCGATTTAATCAATTATTAGGTAATTATATGGGTCATTCTAAAATATCATTTTTTTATAATTTTTCCCTTCATATGAGCAATAAAATATATTTTTTTTCTTTTAAATTAGCAACAAATATCTAATGCAAAAGCTAAGTATTTTGCGTAGATTTTGGTACGCAAAATTTATTTAATTTAAATTGCTTTTAAAGCATAATTTTGTTTCGTAATTGGTTGGTTCGGTTCGGTTCGGTTCGGTTCGGATCGGTTCGATGTCGAACCAAACCGAGTTTTTTGGTTTGAAAAAATTTAGAACCCGAACCAAACCGAATTATACTCAGGACCGTTTCGGTTGGATTCGGTTTTGCAATTAATTTTAATTTATTTTATTTTTCTTATGAAGTAATTTATTATTTAAAATTTAAAATTGAATCATATTATGAAATCGCACGTAAAAAATTTAATTATGAAGGCTAAATTACAGAAAACCTCCTGTAAATACTCGTTTTCTTTTCCTTTCACTCCCTGACTTTTAAAAATTTATATTTTACCACCTTAAAATTTTAGAAATATTTTCAGGGGGTACGGCGTTAATGAAGAGGATAAAATGACCAGATTGGCCTTACTTTTTATAAGAAAAAAATAATTTTTTAATATATTTCTGTCATTTTGAAGGGCATTTTCGGTATAAATTATAAGAAATTGACGGAATAGGGATGGAACCCTGACGGAGAGAGGCTAAATGCAACAACTTGAAATGTTAAGAGAATTTTTAAAAGTTAGAGAGGAAAAGTAATTTTCTGTAATTTAGTCAATATAAATATAGAATTTTATAAGATGCGTTGATATAAGATCAAAATTTGATCATATATATAAAATTTTAATAAATAGTTTGGATAAAAAGTATAATAATATTATATTTTAAATTTGGTTATAGGATTTCGTTGCAACAATTCAAAACGTCAGAATCAAAAATTACAACAAATTAAAATTTGAGGACCAAAATGTCACCCGCCTCATCATTTAAGGACCAAATGTCGAATTTACCTTTGAAATATTTAATTTTTACAAATTCATGTAGTAATTATCGCTGATTTTACCCACAAAAGTAATATTAGGTATCAAGAATATTTATCTGTATCATTTTAGATATAATTTTTTGAAAGTTGAGGTAGTTGTGTGCAAATGTGATTTATAACCTAAAATAGCTCATTGAATTGATTTATAACCTAAAAATAGCTTACATATAAAAATTAAGGGTAAATTTTAAATTGCACCCCTGTGGTTTATCTCATTTTTACTTTGACATCTCGTAGCTCAAAAAATTTCACTTTATCCTCATATAGTTTATTTTTTATTTTATAAAAATATTTTCTCGTCAAATAGGGTGGAAAAGTGAAAAATTTTAAAAAATCAAAGGGTGGCAAAGTGAAAAATGCGCTAAACCGCAGGGGGGCAAAGTAAAACTTCTTAAAAAATCACGGGGTGGCAAAATGAAAATGAGCTAAACCACAAGGTGCCAAAGTAAAATATTTTGAACCACATGGTGGTAAATTGATTACGAGTTAAACCATAGGGGCCAATTTGTGTATATTTAGATTTTAAAATATAAAAAGAATTAAGTATTACAGAAAAATACGAATCACGAAAAAAAAAATACGAATAACGAGAAAAAAAAGGTTAACTATTAAAATACATAGTTTTTTAAATTATTGTAAAATTTATTCATAAACGTAGTATTTTTATTATTATACGATATGCGCGTAAAAAGTTTTACAACAATTTACTTAAAAATAACATTTTTCTTACTTTTAATTTCGTGCTTTGTAGAATAAAAATTTATAATAAATAAAAGTTATTGTTTGTAGATACTTAAAATTAGTATTTATGAAAAAATAGTTTTAGAAAAATAAATGAAACAATAAAAACAACTCATTAATTATTATTATTATTTTGGTATTAATGTATGGTATTGATGAGTACCTAAAATTTAAAAAAATTTAATTTTACTTTTCTTTAAATTACTCAAAATTTTTTAAAAAAAATCTTATGTAAAGTTTTATTAAATACATTAATTTTTTTGTAAATTTAGAATGGAAAAAAGACCCCCAAACTTATGGAATATTATAAAATAGTCCCTCCTCATTTTTACTCATTTTCTTGCCGACACCTTCTGAAATTTACCAAATAAAATTGCAAAAATTAATTTCTTTTAATGGATTTCTTAATTTAAAAAATAGAATAATTTATTTTATGAATTAAATTATTCATTACAGGAAAATCCCCTCAACTATAGGATATTTTGGAATAACCCCCACAAATTTTTATTTATTTTCTTATTGACCCCTTCCTAATTTTATTTAATTTTTTTGTTTAATTAAACAATGATTCTGTTAAATTTAAGAGCTTTAATTAATTTTTATTAAATAAAATTTCAAATAATTAATGATTAATAGCTTGTAAATTAATCCATTTATAAATTTTAATAAAATTTTTAATTAAACTAAAAAATTTAAAAAAAAAACAAATTTAATTAGAAGCAGCTAAATTTTACAATAATTAATGACTAAAAGCTAATAATGCGCTCAAATTTTAATAAAATTTTTAATTTAACCAACTAATATATATATTTTTTTTTCAAAAGAGATTTCACTAACTACAATAACTCAAATAAAAATAAAAATAAAAGTAACGGAGGCGTCGAAAATATTTCAATAAGCCCCATAATAAATAAATACGGTACTAAAATGTTATGCTTTGTAACCATAGGGTGATAAAGTATAAATTATAAGCTAATAATAATATGTTATATTTTATCACGGCCTAGTTTATGAAATGAAATTTTTTATTATATATAAGGTTGAAAATGGGTCGGATATTATCGGACCCGAACCCGATGTTATCGGATACCGGGTTGGGATTTCGAGTTAAATTTTTTTAGGATTCAGGTCCGAATATCGGAATATCTAAATTCGAAACTAATATTTATATATTTTTAATATTGTAATAAAATTCTCTTTAAGTCCATATTCAACAATTTTTTGGTTAAATTACAGAAAATTCCTATGTAGAAACCAATTTTTTTATTTCCTCCTTTAATTTTTAAAAATCTATATTTTACTCCCTCAAAATTTTATGTTGATGCACTTAGACCCTCGCTGCCAGGGTTCTGTTAATATTTCGTCTATTTCTTATAATTTATGACTTGATATACCGAAAATACTCTTGAAGATGACGGGAATATGTTAAAAGTCCATTCTTTTCACTCCAAAACAAGTAAGGGCATTTTGGTCCTTCCGCCATCTTTGTTAACGTCGCAGCCACTTGAAACTAATTTTGAAATTTTGAGGGGGCAAAATATAAGATTTTGAAAGTCGGGGGATGTAAAAAAACGGATATTTATAATATAGAATTTTTTCGTTTTTTGCTTTTCATCTTATATATTAATTTATTAAGTATCATATGCAAATCCGTATCTGTTTAATTTCTCGGACAAATTTTACTAAATAAGAATTTGAATTTTAGTACACGATCATCGCCCGATTTCGTATCTGTATCCGTGTCCGGGATAAAAATACGGATATGAATATAAATTGAGCACTATCTCATCCATATCCCTTTTTTTTATCGCGCCTCGTGATTTATAAATTATAACATTTTACTGCTCTATTTAACTGAATTAGAGCGTAACAATTTAAAATTTTTCAAGCTACTCAGGTGGTGAAAAGTTAAAAAAAGTAAAACCATAGGGGGTTAATTGAAGTTTTTTTTTCAAAAAAAAATTATAGTAGATTTTTAATAAGGGTAAATACAAAAATTCTCACTAAACTTATAGTAATTTTATAAGGAAGTATGTCCCTTTTTACTGGTAGAAACGACAGCGCGAATTGTAAAATTGCCGAGGACTTTTATGAAATTTGGTTAGCTAATCCATGCTCTCTCTCAAGTAGAGGATACTTTTCTGTTATTGATTTTATTTTTTTAAAAAAATTGGGGGGTTTTATCGAATTTTATTCGTTGCTACATCAAATTTAATAGTTTTGGGTTTTTTTGTTTTTTTACCAAATTAATTCAATGAAATGTTCAATTTAACTAACTAAGACAAACCAAATAAAAAAAAAAAGAAATAAAAGAAGGCTAAATTACAGAAGACCCCTTTATAATACTCGCTTTTTTACTTTCCTTCTCTAACTTTCAAAAATTTATATTTTACCTCTTCAACATTTCAAGTTGTTGCATTTAGCCCCCCCGTCAGGGTTCCATCATTATTCCGTCCATTCTTTATAATCTATACTAAAAATGCCTTTCAAAATGACAGAAATATATTAAAAATTTATTTTTTATTATAAAAAAAAAGGGTAATTTGGTCATTTTTCCCTCTTCATTAATGCCGTACTCCTCTGAAAATATTTTTAAAATTTTAAGGGATCAAAATATAGATTTTTGAAAATCAGAAAGAAAAATAAAAAAGCGAGTATTTACAGGAAATTTTTTGTAATTTAGCCATGAAAGAAACGTCCATCAAATACTAAAAAAGAAAAGAAAAATTGAGGTACCTAATTCGAACATCTTATATTTGAAGGGGTCTTTGTACAATTTTCCTGTACAATTTATTAATCGGATAAAAAATAATTTATCGAAATGAGACTAACCTAATATAGAAATAGGCTAAATTTACAACAAAATATTAAAATAATAATTTAAATTATTATTATTATTGTTGTGGTTTAGGGGTAAAGAGTTCACGTGAAAAGTTTAGGGACTAGTAAGCGAACAATGTAAATAATCTCCGCTTTAAGAGTCGTGCAATGGAATGTGAGATGTAATTAAAAAAATAAAAGAAAAAAGAAATGGATAAATTTTGGCCAAAAGTTTTATTTTGGTAAGTTTTATTTCGGTCCTTGAACTTTTTACGTTCGACGTTAGAAACTCTAATCTTATTTTAAAAGAGTTTCAATTAAGTCCTTATAAAAGTTCAGGGACTAAAAGTTTGGTTTCTCATTAGGGGTGGCAATCCAGCTCGCTGTTCGCGAGCCAGCACGTGTTCGGCTCGAAATGAGCTCGAGATCGACTCGCTCGTTTAGTAAACGAGCTGAATTTTTCAGCTCGTTTAATAAACGAGCCGAACACGAGCTGGGGTTAGCTCGTTCATGTTCGGCTAGATAACAGCTCGAATATATATATTTAATATTTATATTATTTATATAATATATATATATAATTATATATAAATATAATTTTTTATTATTTGATTTTTAACCCAACCTAAATTAAAGCCTAACTCAATTATAAAAAGCCAATTTATATGTAAAGTTTCAACAATTAGATCAAAGTCTAATGAATAAGATATCATAAATTTATTTTATATATATATATATATATATATATATATATATATATATATATATATATATATATATATATATATATATATATATATATATATCTTTTCTAATCATTTTTACTTATTGTTTCTGAGTCGGCTCGTGTTCGGCTCGTTAATAAATGAGCCGAGTTCGTGTTAAACGAGCCGAATTTTTTAGCTCGATACTTAAACGAGCCAGCTCGTGTTCGGCTCGTTTCATAAACGAGCCGAACACGAGCCGAATTTTTTGGCTTGATACTTAAACGAGCCAGCTCGTGTTCGGCTCGTTTCATAAACGAGCCGAACACGAGCCGACCCCAGCTCGCTCGTGTTTGGCTCGTTGACACCCCTAGTTCTCATATGTCGAATTCAATAGTTCGAGGATGGCAATGAAAATTTAGTTGAAGTTATGGGACAAGGAATATTTTTATATCCGGTGTAAATTATATGAAATGGAGACAGAATAGTGATGCCTTACGGATGCATCGACTTAAAATTTTGAGGGAGCAAAATGCAGATTTTTCAAAGTCGGGGAGGAAAAGTGAAAAAGCGGGTATTTACGTAGAGGTTTTTTGTATTTTAGCTTTAAAGATATTTTTTTTGAAATCAATAAGGGCATATTGGTTATTTAGAAGTAAATAAGATATTTTTCAAATTTTGAAGGACATATTAGATATTGTTCCTTAAATTTTTATTTCAAAGAAGTCCCCGTTAATCACACTTCACTAGAATTTAGAGATATTCTGCTAGTAGTCTTATCTTTTTTTTTTCTTTTTTTTTCTCTTATTATTATTTTATTGACTAAAATACAGAAAATTTTTCTATAAATATTTATTTTCTGACTTTCAAAACTTACATTTTGCCCCCTAAAAATTTTAGAAATATTTTTAGGAGGTTACAACGTTAATGGAGAGGGCGAAATGACCAAATTACTCTTATACTTATTTTAGAAAAAAAAATAATATTTGAATATATTTCTATATTTTTAAAGGGTTTGAAATAGACGGAACAGTGAGGAAACCCTGACGAAGGGGGCTAAGTGCAGCGACTTGAAATTTTGAGAGGGATAAAAATATAGATTTTTGAAAGTCGGGGCAAAAATAAAAAAGCAGATATTTACAGTATTTTTTTTAAATATTTTAGCCTATTTTTTATTCTTTAGATTTGATATGTATAGAGTGTGTATATGATGTTCAAAGAAGTAAACTACATTACATAAAAAAAAAGAAAGGGTGATTACTAATGTTTTAAAACCCAAATTATACCGATCGATTCGATCGGTTCAACCGTGACCTGATTAATAAAACGGTTCGATTCAGCATTTGAATCGGATAAGCTAAAAACTCATTTTGATCCATTCAAACCAGCGGCTCAATCAGTGAACCGGTGAACCAGTCCGATTCTGAACAAGGCGGCTGGATTTTCTTTTCTTTTTTTTGTTTTAGGTTAGTGTAATTTTTAAGTTTATTTACGATAGATTTTTAATAATTTTATTTTCTATTATGAAAAATAAAATTTGAAAACTTGTATCTATTTAATTTGGTCTAAAAATTAGTATTTAATAATTAATTTACCTCTAAGAAAATTAAATCAAAGTTTTTGGAATAATATTGTAGTTGATATAACTAAGTTGAATTAGATATCTCATCATCACTTCATCAGAAAAATTAATATAAATTTGAACCAGCCAATTAAAATAAAAATAGAGCTTTAGTAATTTAATTGAAAAAAATAAAAATTCAACAACGTTAAATATTACGAAATCACCCCCAATTTAATTTATGAAAATAACTTAAATCAAAAAAATCTAAAGTTATGTTACGCAGACATAATTTAGAAGTCACAGACACAAACACGTAACACGACATGACCCGGACACGATGATTCGACAGCTTTAAATTATGACACGAACACGATATGAGCGCCACTAATAAAATAAAATATTATTAATATAATAATATATTTTTATTATATATAAAATATTAATTTTGCTAAATATTGTTATATATTTTGATACGAATAAAACTTAATAAAATTTTTATACTAGTCTCCGCCATGCATAATTTAATCGTTCAAAAAAAGTTTATAATCATTTATCAAAAAGTCAAAATATTTATCATCTCATATTATTTATGCGTAGAAAAAAAAAAAAAAAATTATAGGATGCTTCATGGACGCACGTCGAATACGCCGGACACAGATCCGATACGGACACACGAGGCTTATAACCGCGTCTATAATACATTAGACATAACAGAGAACATGACTCAAACACAGCGACTCATCGTCGACGAACTCGATTGCTTCTGCTTAGACGTATAAATAGGATAGAACTTGAACACGGTGACTCATGAGCCCTAGGAAAAAAAAAAAGTATTATGAATATTCAACGATCCCGATTGTTACTTTACATCATCAGGTTGATAATTACAAATCTTATGATAAAATTTAGTTTGCAAATATTTTCAATAGTTTAGATCAAGTCTAACGGAGCCGATCGTCGATTTGGAAGCCGCATCATTGAAAACAACTTTGTAGCACGGAGGCCTCCGTGCTACTGATAGTATATGTGACACCCCAGGTAGTCCTATATAAAAGATATAATAGGGCTAACCTCTCAACCCGGCTTAAGCATTTTGGGTGGTGGCTAGGCCCAAGAGGTTGAGAGAGTTGAGCGTGCTAGGACGGGAGTAGTCCTAGGATGGGTGACCCCCTGGGAAGTCCGGGGCGTCACAGTTGGTATCAGAGCCAATTACCAGCCGGAAGTGTGAGATGAGTCTCGGCTGAGCCAGGTATAGTTATGGGTAGAGCATGGCTCCCCAGAGTTTATGGGTAGAGCGCGGCTCCCCCAGTTTAGGCTAGCGAGATGAGTCTCACACCGCCTGGTACTTGTGAGTCGAAGCCTGACGTGGACGTCAGGGCTTAAAGGGGGGGAGATTGTGACACCCCAGGTAGTCCTATATAAAAGATATAATAGGGCTAACCTCTCAACTCGGCTTAAGCATTTTGGGTGGTGGCTAGGCCCAAGAGGTTGAGAGAGTTGAGCGTGCTAGGACGGGAGTAGTCCTAGGATGGGTGACCCCCTGGGAAGTCCGGGGCGTCACAGTATAGTATAGTATATATATATATATATATAGAGAGAGAGAGAGAGTTTGTTGAGCTGGAATGCTATCAATAGCAAACGGGCTCTGTTGCCACTCATTTATTTTCGATGATGGAGCCTCCAAATCGATGATTGGCACCGTTGAACATGATCTATACCACTACCACTGGAAGCATCTAAAAATCAAATTTCATATTTTTTCGATATTATTCTCTTGTCCATCAAGTGAACACTAAAATGAATGGCTGAAAATGAATATCCTTTAAAAAGTGATGATAGAAATCTTGTAATCAAGATTAAGAATATAGATCTTATTTTAAATAATTTAAAAAATTTTCTAACCAAAATTCAATTGATTTGGATATCTTTACGCCGTTAAATGAGAAAATGCCTCAAATTGATCATCATTAAAATTATAAATTTTAAAACCCTTTGATCATTAGGTCAATGATGTTGAAAAATTTTGAAATTTGATTTCTAGAGCTTCAGATGGTATAAATCATGTTCAACGGTGTCGATCGTCGATTTGGAGGCTCCATCATCGAAAACAAATAGGTGGCAATGAGCCCGTTTGCTACTAATAGCATTCCAGCTCAACTCTCTCTCTCTCTCTCTCTCTCTATATATATATATATATATATATATATATATATATATATATATATATGAACTATATCGAGCCGAACACGAGCGAGCTAGCCCCAGCTCGTGTTTGGCTCGTTTATTAAACGAGCGATCGATCTTGAGATCATTTCGAGCTGAGCACGAGCTGGCCCGCGAACAATGAGTTGGATTGCTAGCCCTATATGTATACCTTACAACCCACTCATCCAAGGGTTAATCTTATATTCTACTGGTCTTATCATATATTTTTTTTCATTTATTAGTAAAAGTACATGGGATTCTGTGAACTCTAAAATACATGAGGTGTAAGATTTACACCTGTAAGTAGGTTTACAGATAGCATTTTCCATAATTTGTACCTCATCAGACAATTGAAAGGCAAAATTCTACAGTTAAGGCTCATTTCATAGAAGACCACAAATATAGCTAGCTCTACAGAAGGGCAAGAAACTTACATAAGAGCAGCATCAAATTCGCGAAAACTCGATACTTTGTACCATTTGATACAATGCCAATGATCAGCATAGTTGAAACTGTTGGTTTAGTGTTCTGATGATGCAGATCATGGCGGCTTTACATAGGACAAGACCGCGATCAGCGTTTGCACAAAAGTGCAGAAAAGCACTCCACCCACCGGTTCAGACGACTCTGGTAGTGCGCTTCCAGTGTCGAAAACAAAGACTTTAGGTAGTACTCGCCGTTGAAATCGAACACGACATCTTTATTGAGCTTCGTGAAAAGAGATGCATGAAACCTAGCTCTCCACATCTCTACGCAGCTGGTGCACTATTATTCGGCGTGCTGATAAGCTGAGACACGAAGAAAACATAGGCAGTGACATCATTTCCAAATCGCGAACATGTTTGCTCGAAAGCTATCTCGAGTTCCTAAAGACGCACACGGTATTCTCATCGATAGCCAAACACGGAATTTCTACGACACCGTTGCTGTACTTTATGTCCAAGAGAGAGTGCGGATTATGTTCGTCGAACTCTCTTATCTTAAACTCAACTCCTGCTTCATGGTACTGCACTGCTCGGCGCCAACGCCGCTGACCAACTAGTAACAAATCTGACTGCTGGTTAACCGATGAGTTCTCCCGGTATCTGATCAGAAGTGTTCTCGATTTCGTGCACCACGCATGGTTTGTCTCGTTCCAGTTTCCTTCATGAGTTTCCGATGATCAGCGCTCGTCGCATGAACTTCTGGAGAGGGCCCTAAAAATCCAACCAACGCGTAGAGATAGACTAGTACGAAACATCCGTCGAGAAGGAGCATTTGCAGAAACTCTTCGCTGTCGATTTTAACTTCCTCCGACGATCGAGTAACATTTTCTCGCTGCTTCTTCTAGTCTCACAATCGCCGTTACATAATCCTGCAACTTTACGTTACGATTCAATTTTAAGTATGCAATCCAGACAGTTCCATTTTTCCTTCTCCATGGCTTGTAGGGCTGACTGTCCGTGGTAATACGGACCGACGGACAGAATGATTGGAACATATGCGTTCCTGTCGACGTCGCAGATGTTTGGCTGCGGATTGAGCATATATTACCTCATTTGTCGTGGGTCTCGCTTAGTGACCAGTAATAGTTTAGTTCCGCCGTCATCGAACTCTCCAATTCATCTATCTCTTCGTCGGCCTCTCTACTACTTTCACCTCCTAGAAGTGATTGCCGGAGCCCATTTCGTTCATGTTGCGCTAGCCTGGAGGCATGCCGACGGGGTAGCTCGTGGTCGTTGTATCGCTAGAAGTGATCGCCGGAGCCTCGCACGTGGAGGGACAATATTGCTTCTAGGACAGTGCCTAACACTTCTCGACCCACAGGCTAGGCGTCACGAACACTGACACGGGATACGGGACATGACACGACTCGGACACGGCGACTCGGCAGCTTTCAAAAAATTAGGATACAGACACGGTATGGACAACGCTGATAAAATATAATATTATTAATATAATAATATATATTTATTATATATAAAATGTTAAAGTTATATTTCTCATACGAATGAAAGTTAGTAAAATTTTTATTGATAATTCATATATTTTAAGAAAAAAAATTCTGCAACATACATAATTTATTTATATTGTCAAAAAAAATTTATATGCATATTCATCAAAAAGCCAAAATATTTATCATCTTACATTTATGATGCATAAAAAAAGTAAAATAAAAATATGTATATCTCTTTTTTAATTGTTTGCGCTATAGATCGGCATTAAACGCGTGTCCAAGGAGTGTCCACATCGGATACGTGTCCGACACGAACACACGAGACTGATAGAAGTGTCCGTGATACATAGCCCACAGGCCTCATCTTAACTTCTCATCTCTTTAATAGTAATTTCAACTTTTAGGACAATAGTAGCAACCAATACACAAACATAATGCAATGTTTTTGGGTATATAATGCACACTTTTGCAGTTCCCTATCTTAAAGCTATGGATTTACTCAATGGAACAGGTTTGGTCCTAATAGCTAGAAAAAGGATTTTTTTATTTTTATTTTTTAGGGGCAATTGCTTATATATTCCTAAAAAATTTCGACTTTCTGATTTACCCATCTTAATTAGAAGGCTAATATTGAAACTACTCTTTTTACGTTCCAAGTTATTTCAAATATACCCATAAAGTTAAATTCTGTTAGTGAACTTTTAGCAAGAACTGTTATCTCTGTGAAATTACTATTTTGCCCTTTCAAATATATCCTTTTATCATCACCAATTTTTTTTATTTGCCCTTAAGTTAGGAGCGAAAGAAGTATTTTAATTTTTGGTCTTTTCAAATATACCCTTCTGCCATCACCAACTTTTCTTATTTGCCCTTAAGTTAAGGGCAAAAGAGGTATTTTAATTTTTTTTAACTCTGGTAGACATTTAACTCATGTTTAACCTGAGATAATTGAACGGGTGGTAACTGCGGGGGTATTTTTGAATACCGGAGGAACATATGAGGAGTATATTAGAAACCAAAAAAAAGTAGGGGTAAATTAGATATTTTCAAAGTTTGAGGGGTATATAGGTAATTATCCCTTTTTTTTGGGCCAAAATTGAAAAAAAAAAAAGGTGATTCTTTAGAGAAAATAATTGCAAAAAGTCGAGAATATTGTCACCTACGTTTGTTTTTTGCAAAAATAAAAAAAAGTTGATTTTTTTGCAAAAAGAATTGCAATTTGTCAAGAATACCCTCACCCTATGTTGATTGTTGACCTCCTCATTGTGTATAAAAATCTCCCTCTAAATATATATAATAATAACAAAGTGACAAACATGCCCTCACTACAATAACACAACAAAAATGTTGTTGTGTGATGACCAGGGGCGGCAATCCAGCTCGCTGTTCGCGAGTATGCTCGTGTTCGGCTCGAAATGAGCTCGAGATCGAGTCGCTTGTTTAGTAAACGAGCCGAACATGAGCTGAATTTTTTAGCTCGTTTAATAAACGAGCCGAGCGCGAGCTGGGGTCAGCTCGCTCGTGTTCGGTTCGATAACAGTTAGAATACATATATATTATATTTATATATAAATAAATAATTATATATGTAATACAAATTTTTATTTTTTGATTTTTAGCCCAACCTAAATATAAAACCCAACTCAATTATAAAAAAACTCATTTATATGTAAAGTTTCAACAATTGCATCAAAATCTAATGAGTAAAATTTAAAAAATTTATTTCATATATATATATATATATATATATATATATATTCTTTCTAAGTCTTTTAACTTAGGGATAACTTCAAATACCACCCCTGTGGTTTCGTACTTTCTCACTTTAGTGCCCGGTGGTTTAAAACGTATCATTTTAGTACCCTGTGGTTTGGTTATTCTTTTTTTTTGTTATCTTTTCGTTAAATTATATAGAAAAAATTTCAAATATCCCACCTATGGTTTATCGAATATTCACTTTACTATTCTGTAGTTTTAACTTTCTCATTAATTTAACAAAAAAATTAAGAAAAATATAACAAAAAGAGAATAACCAAACCACATGGTACTAAAGTGATACGTTTTAAACCACAGGATACTAAAGTGAGAAAGCACGAAACCACAGGGGTGGTATTTGAAGTTATTCCTTTAACTTATTGTTCGTGAGCCAGCTAAATTTTGCGGCACAATACTTTAATGAGCCAGCTCATGTTCGGCTCGTTTATGAAATGAGCCGAACACGAGCCAGCCTCAGCTCGCTCGTGTTCGGCTCGTTGACACCCCTATCGATGTCACGTTTATGCCATGGTTATGTAAATTGACAAAAACACTCTTGGAGAAAACGAAATGCTGAAAATGCCCTGACCATAGTTAGTTAATTCGGATTCGGCAAACATTCGGTACGGATATAATACGAATAAAATTCGTATCCTAATTTTTAATTTTTTAAAAAAATACGGCTTAAAAAACAGATTCGCCAATTATTCGAATACGCGATTTATATGAAATTATACATTCACCAATTAAAATTTCAGGGTAAAAAATTTGGCTATTAAATCAAAAAAATTTCTCTAGATTTATACTACTATATAGATAGTCATAAATTCTTAAGAATATAAAAATAGAGCTATAAAATAAAGTAGATTAAATAAAAAAATAATAGCAAAATTCTTTGTCGTCTCCATCTTATCTTTTTCATAATCCACATATTCTGAAAGTTCATAAAGTTTTTCAATAATTCACAAATAATTTGCGAATAATTCACGAATAATGGAGAAAGTGATTTTATCCAAAAATTTTATGCGTTTTTTTTGGTCGAATAATTTGGCATGCGCGAATTATTCGCGAATAATAAATTTAACCTAAAAATTCGTGTTTTATTCTGATTTTTTTTAGAATATATCGCATACGTACTGTTTTCTTCGAATTTTCAAAATTTCACGAATAATTCGTGAATTAACTAACTATGATGTACACTCGATTTTCTGTTCCGATATTGTGATTTACAAAATGACAAAAATGCCCCCACAACGCACTCTTTCCTACAATATTATCACTATAACAAAATGACGAAAATACCCTTACTATCCTATTTGGCCCCTCTGCTTGCATAATATAATTGTGGTAACAAATGAAGAAAGGCTTTTTACATGCAGATCCTTGACTTTTCGGCAAACTCAAAAAAGCCCTCAGTTTTCATCTTATCAGATATATATGGCTAAATTACAGAATTAAAATTCCCTTATAAATATCAGCTTTTTTACTTTTCCTCTCTAACTTTCAAAAACCTATATTTTATCCCCTCAACATTTCAAGTTGTTGAATTTAGTCCCCATCCGTCAGGGTTCCATCACTATTCCGTCCATTTCTTATAATTTATATCGAAAATGTCCTTCAAATGACAGAAATACATTAAAAAAAAAAATTCCTTATTAAAGAAGTAAGAATAATTTGATCATTTTGCCCTCTCTATTAACGTCGTCGTACTCCCTTGAAAATATTTCTAAAATTTTAAGGGGGCAAAGTATAGATTTTTAAAAGTTAGGGAGGGAAAGTGAAAAAACCAGTATATACGGAAAGGTTTTCTGTAATTTAGTGGATATTTTAGTGGATTCTTAGAATAAAAAGGACAAAGGTCAATACTATTAACTGAATATTCTTAGATTTCTTTGAAGGATTAACAAGGACATTAATTAGGGGTGAAAATGGATAGGAAATTATCTGAAAATATCTGTATTCGTATTCGATAATATCCGGATCCGAATAGAAAATATTCGGATCCGGTCGGATACGGATACGGATATGGTTTTAGAAAGTTAAATTTTTGCGGATATCCGAAAAAAACGGATACGAATACGGATATCCGAATTTTTAGTACTATTATTTTTATATTCTTTATATTTTTGGATCCGCCCGGCCTCGGCCCAATTTCGCTTGCCCGGCCCGCCCAAATCCCTTTCCTCCAGAGTCGATCGCTCGATTTCTCTTTAACGAATAAAACATAATCCCCAAATTCTATCTCTATTTCTCTCTCTCCGGCGTTTGCTCTTTTACCCTATTCATCTCTTCGCACTCTCACCCTATTTTCAAACCGATCGCGACGCGAGATCCGCCATCCGTGAAGAGGAGGACGAGAAATTTGGTTATTATTTTGATGGCATTTTGAATTTGATGAATTTGTTGATTATTTAAATAGCTCTTTTTCGAGAAATCTCTTTTGTCTATCCTCTAATTCATTGCAAATTAAGGTACGAAAGGATTATTAATATATGTTGTGAAAAAATAAGGTAATTTTTGTGTTATTCGTTTATTTTATAACGAGTTATATATTAAAATTGTATATTTTATATGCGAATTAGAAATAAAGTGAGGAAATAAGATAGAAAAATAAAATAATTTTTTGTGTTTCTCGTATATTGTATATGTGCATATTAATTATCCGAATACATATCCGATCCATATTCGAATCCGAAAAATATCCGACCATATCCGAATCCGTTTTTAGCGGATATGGTAATAAAAATTTAGCATCCGATACATATCCGTATCCGAATTCGTATCCGAAAAACAATATGGACGCGGATATGGTTTCATCAAATATCCGATCATATCCCATCCGTTTTCACCCCTAACATTAATGCAAAAAAAACTTCGAACTAAAGGATGTAAATAGAATGATGAAAATTCAGGGGCACTTTCGCGATTGTCTGATAGGGCCAGCACAATTTTCTACAGTAAAATACACTCAATTCGTACGTTGCATCAAAAATTTAAGTGCTCATCGGCACGGATCGTATCTATCGTACCGTATCGTGCCAACAAGATATTGGCACAATATTCGTACATATTCAACCGTTTGCATATATATTCATGCTAATTTATTACAAGAAAGGGAAAAGAGTACCATTTACTGGAAAATATATTATATATACTCTTATCACAATGTTAAATGAGTGCATGCATATATTTAATTTGGTTATATATCTTATTAGTGCATTTATATATCTTATTAGATTGGTTACAAAGGCATCGATGGAATACAGAAAGGAACATATTTTTTCTTTGGCTAAATTACAGAAAATTTTACTGTCAATACCTGATTTTTTACTTTTCTCTCCTGTCATTCAAAAATCTACATTTTTCCCTCTTAAAAAATAAAAAATATTCACTTCGGCCCCCGCCGTCAGTATTCCATTAGGGTTCCGTTCATATCATATTTTTTTATACCCAAAATACCACTGAAACCCTCATCTTCCTCCTCCTTCCTCACCGACATCCTCTGCCGCCTCGCCCTCGCCCTACTCCGCCGTCTTGCCCTCGCCCTTGCGCACTTCCCTGTTCGTGCCCACACACACGCCCTCGCCCTCCTCCGCCGCCTCACCCTCGCTCTCACCCACCTCTCCGCCCATGCCCACCTCGATCTCTTCCCTGCAGTCGCGGAAATGGAGCGGGCGGCGAGGGTGCTGGAGAAGCAGGGGAGTATGTGGAGGAAACAGAGTCGAAGCTGGGGTCGAGGGAGTCACGAAGAACGGAGGCAGAGAGGCTGCGAATGAGCAAGGATCGGGAAGGAGACGAAGAAAATGAGGGATAATTTGGTCATTTTATCACACCGTACCCCTCTGTGAATATTTTTTATTTTTTAAGAGGGCAAAGTGTAGATTTTTGAATGACAGGGGAAAAAGTGAAAAAACGGATATTGACATGGGAGTTTTCTGTAATTTAATCTTTTTATTATTTTAGTTACCACTGTGGATTCTAGGAGTACGGCATTGGAATTGTATGGTGTTGATGCTGATGATCAAGGTGACACACCCTCTGCGTCCCCTAATCGGAAGGTGTGTTTTTAAAATAAATTTTGGTTTAATTCTCTTTGAAATTTCAAATCAAAATTTAATTTGAATTTTGTGATCAATTTAATTTAGATGGTAATTATTTGTTTTTCTTTTTGTGTGTGTGTTTGTGTGCATAGTTGATAAAGCAAATTTAATAATTGCTGATTGCTGCATGCTGCATGCCTGGATTTAGGGGTGTCAACGAGCCGAACACGAGCGAGCTGGGGTCGGCTCGTGTTCAGCACGTTTCATAAACGAGCCGAACACAAGCTGGCTCGTTTAAGTATCGAGCCAAAAAATTCGGCTCGTGTTCGGCACGAGCCGAATACGAGCTGGCTCAGGAACAATAAGTTAAAATAATTAGAAATGATATATATATATATAGAAAATTAATTTATGAGATCTTATCCATTAGATTTTGATCTAATGGTTGAAACTTTACATATAAATTAATTTTTTTATAATTGAGTTGGGCTTTAATTTAGGTTGGACTAAAAATCAAATAAAAAAAAAATTATATTTATATATATATTATTTATTTATATATATATATATATATATATAATATAAATAAATATATATATATATATATATATATATATATATATATATATATATATATATATATATATATATATATATATATATATATATATATATATATATATATATATATATATATATATATATATATATATATATATATTCGAGCTGTTATCGAGCCGAACACGAGCGAGCTGACCCCAGCTCGTGTTCGGCTCGTTTATTAAACGAGCTGAAAAATTCAGCTCATGTTCGGCCCGTTTACTAAACGAGTGAGTCGATCTCGAGCTCATTTCGAGCCGAACACGAGCTGGCTCGCGAATAGCGAGCTGGATTGCCACCCCTACCTAGATTAACTAAATATGATCTCCTAGAAAGAATCAAGGTGCCTTTTTTATACTTAATTTTTAACAACAAACATAATTACTTTAATTCTTCTAATTTTTAATTATCTTTTTTTTTTTTTCCAAATCATTGATAGATGTTGATTCAAAGATCATCTTCTTTGAAAGATATACTGGTTATAATTAATCATATGTTATGAGAATTCCAATAAGAGATTTAATTATGAAAAATTTCAAAACATACTTTTATTTTTTTTATGTCCCTTTCTACTTCTTTTTTTTTTCTGTGTATATTGTTTTTCGGTTTTGGTAGTATGTATGTTGATGCCCTCGAGTATAGGTTAGGGGTGAAAACGGATAGGATATTATCCGAAAATATCCGTATTTGTATTCGATAATATCCTGATCCGAATAGAAAATATCCGGATCCGGTCGGATACGGATACGGATATGATTTTAGAGAGTTAAATTTTTCCGGATATCCGAAGAAATGGATATGGATGCGGATATCCGGACTTTTAGTACTATTATTTTTATATTTTTTATATTTTTGGATCCGCCCCGGCCCCGGCCCAATTTCGCCTGCCCTGCCCGCCCAAATCCTTTTCCTCTAGAGTTGATCGCTCGATTTCTCTTTAACGAATAAAACTTAATCCCCAAATTATATCTCTATTTCTCTCTCTCTGGTGTTCGCGCTCTTACCCTGCTCATCTCTTCGCTCTCTCACACTATTATCAAGCCGATCGCGATGCGAGATTCGCCATCCGTGGGGAGGAAAATAAAGTAATTTTTGGTGTTTCTCGTTTATTGTATATGTGCATATTAATTATCCGAATACATATCCGATCCATATTCGAATCCGAAAAATATCCGACCATATCTGAATTCGTTTTCAACGGATATGGTAATAAAAATTTAGCATCCGTTACATATCCATATCCGAATCCGTATTCAAAAAAAATATATGGACGCGGATATGGTTTCATCAAATATCCGACCATATCTGATCCGTTTTGACCCCTAGTATAGGTGACCTTAAATACTCCCCATAATTTGTATTTTTTTTCTTTTTTCTTTTTATTTATCTTGGTCATTTGAATTGATGATTATCAAATTAATTAGTTATTAAATAAGTTGATTTATTTAGGTACTGTTCATCATGTGTTGTTTAGATTTTAAGAACATCTCGAACGTGACAATAATTAATGAATTATTTCACTAATTATTTTTAGTAGTTGACATTGCTAGAATTTTTTTTTTATTTTTAACTAGCACTCTTAATTTAAGAAAACTAAAATTCTTTTATATATGTTTTTTTTCTTTTTTTGTTATTCTTTTTCTAGGCGTCACGGATACTGACACGGAACACGGGACACGACACGACTCGGACACGACGACTCGGCAGCTTTCAAAAAATTAGGACACGGACACGGAATCGACACCGCTAATAAAAAATAATATTATTAATATAATAATATATATTTATTATATATAAAATATTAATTTTGGTAAAATATTATTATATGTCTCATACGAATGAAAGTTAGTAAAATTATCATTGATAGTTCATATATTTTACGAAAAAAAATTCTCCACCATACATAATTTATTTATTTTGTCAAAATAAATTTGTATGCATTCATCAAAAAATAAAATATTTATCATCTTACATTATATATGCATAAAAAAAGTAAAATAAAAATATGTATATATCTTTTTTAATTGTTTGCGCTATGAATCGGCATTAAACGCGCGTCCAAGGAGTGTCCACATCGGACACGTGTCCAACACGAACACGCGAGTATCCGACACGGACACGCGAGGCTTATAGAAGTGTCCGTGATACATAGTCATCTTCTCTTTTTCCTTAATATACTTCTAGTTGCGCTATTCTTATTTCTCAGACAATACTTTTTTTTTTTTTTTTGGATAACTTCAAAAACTACCCCTGTGATTTCATGCTTTCTCACTTTAGTACCATGTGGTTTAAAGTGTATCACTTTAGTGTCCTGTGGTTTCGTTATTCTATTTTTGTTATCTTTTCGTTAGTTTTTTCGTTAAATTAGTGAGAAAGTTAAAACCACAGAATAGTAAAGTGAATATTCGATAAACCATAGGTGGGATATCTCGAGTTTTTTCTATATAATTTAAAGAAAAAACTAACGAAAAATAACGAAAAAAGAGAATAACGAAACCACGGGACACTAAAGTGATACAATTTAAACCACAGGATACTAAAGTAAAAAGCATGAAACCACATGGGTGATTTTTAAAGTTATCCCTTTATTTTTATTTTTTTTGGCGTATGCTGAAAATAGGATATAGGATAGAGCCAGCAAACTCAAAATGGAAACTCCTTTACCCCCAATTTTCAATTTTGGTGTCTTGTTTTCGAATTTAATGAGACCTGTAACTCTGTCAGAGATATCGGGTTTAAATTAATTTTCTGTAGAACGCAGCGGAAGTATGGTTCGGTTCGTTCGTATCTTTTGCGGAAGCGATTCGCGTTAGGACGCGATGAGCCCGGATCGAAGAGGTTGATTCACGTATCCTTGGTAGGGGTGGCAATCCAGCTCGCTGTTCGCGAGCCAGCTCGTGTTCGGCTCGAAATGAGCTCGAGATCGAATCGCTCGTTTAGTAAACGAGCCGAACACGAGCTGAATTTTTCAGCTCGTTTAATAAACGAGCCGAACACGAGCTGGGGTCAGCTCGCTCGTGTTCGGCTCGATAACAACTCGAATACATATATTTATATTTATATTATATATATAATTAATATTTATATATAAATAAATAATTATATATATAAATATAAATTTTTATTATTTGACTTTTAGCCAACCTAAATATAAAGCCCAACTTAATTATAAAAAGTGAATTTATATATAAATTTCAACCGTTAGATTAAGATCTCATAAATTTATTATATATATATATATCCTTTCTAATCATTTTAACTTGTTGTTTGTGAGTCAGCTCGTTTTCGGCTCGTGTTCGGCTCGTTAATAAACGAGCCGAACACGAGCTGAATATTTCGGCTCGATACTTAAGCGAGCCAGCTCGAGATCGGCTCGTTTATGAAACGAGCCGAACACGAGCCGGCCCCAGCTCGCTCGTGTTCGGCTCGTTGACACCCCTAGTTCTTGGATCGTCTTCGAAAGTTTTCAATCGCTCCAAACTCGCAGTGGATCGAACTATAAACGAACACGATCTCTAATCCACCGTTGAAGACCCTCTAGAACAATAGGTTAATGGAGGATGTGATTTCTCTCTATTTTTCTTGTCATATATCATATGAGAGATAGCCCGTATATTTATAAGAGATTTCAAAATCCTAATGGGCGAGTAAAAATAAGGCCAAATCGGTTTATATTACGTTATCCTAATCTGACTAGGATTTATCTCTAATTAGTTTTTCAATTTAAAAGCAAGATTAATCATAATCTAATCAGACAATATAATAACCATCGGATCGAGCCCGATCATGGGCACATCCGATTCGGTTTTTGAGACTGAACAGATAACTGCGAAGTTTAGAACAAAGAAATGACTAGAGCATATTTTTGCAGGATCTATTATTATATTTCACACTTTTTTTAGTTAATTAAAACTTATATGATGGTTGATGAGTTTATATCATTTTTAGATAAAAATCTTGATATTGAACTTGAAAATATTAATCTACATACTGTAACGAGTAGCTTAAAAAGATGCCCGTTGCATTGCACGGATTTCTTAGCTAGTATTATCACGATAACAAAATGACAAAAATACCCTTACTATCCTATTTGGCGCCTCTGCTTGCATAACATAATTCGTTAAAACAAAATGATGAAAGGCTTTTTACATGCAGATCCTTGACTTTTCGACAAACTCAAAAAGGTCCCTTAGTTTTCATCTTATCATATATATATATATATCCTTTAGCTTTCAGTTTTTCCTTCACTAAAGTTCTCGCTATATATCTTTTAGTGGATTCTAAGAATATAAAGAACAAAGGTCGATACTATTAACTGAAAATTCTTAGATTCAAGGATTTAAATGTACATCGGCACAGGCCGTATCAACCGTGCCGTATAGTGCCGACAAAATATCCGCACGATACAGTTTTCGTGCCGATGACACAGCTCAAAACCTTCTGTTCTTCAAATTAGTAAGTAATTTTCTCAATAAAGTTCATAAGATTTGATAAAGATACATAATAAACTGTTAGAATATTTCATGCCATTATGTGTCGACACACATATACTTTTTATGACCGGCACGCATCGGCACGGTCCCGTGCCACCGCACTTAAATCCATGCTCTGCACCCTCTAAAACAGTCTCTCTTCCTCTCCAACCATTCGTCTCCCAGGATAACACAAATTCGAGCCACATCAAGCTACTTCTCCATCCACAAGTAGGATATCAAGGAGTCGACAATCAATCAAGGATGCGATATATATGCCGTTAACATTAGCGTCATCATCTGCTCGTTTTAAGTATATTACTCTTTCGGACCATGAGTGTTTGTATTCCTGCTGAGACGACTATCGGTGTGTACGGCCTGCCCCATGCCCAGAAGCACAGGCAGCAGGATATCTTTCGATCGAACAACACTATGTACCAGGGACGAAGCCAGGAGTTGAGATTCGGGGGGGGAGGGGGGAGGGGGGGGCAAGATTTAGATTTGGCAGAAAAAAATTCGACCGCAGATAGTAAGAAAAAGAGATTGTCGGGTTCACTGGTCACCTATTACTAGCGACAGTAGCGACAATGTGCTCAACGAGGAGTAAAACTATAAAAGTTGAAGGAAAAGGGCCAAGGAGTTCGGTAAAAAATTGGGACACAAGTTTTATTAAAGAAAAATCAATTTGACCCCCTAAAACTAAAATTTATAATATTTTAATTTTTACTATAGAGGACTTATATATAATTTTTAAAAGTTGAAGGGGGCCAAGGCCACTGTGAGCCTCACAATGGCTCCGTCCCTGCTATGTACTATGTACCGACCGAAGGATACGAAGGAAATGGTCTAAAATTACGTCAAAATTTTCGTAAAAATGCATACTGATCAATCGCCCTATCGATCAACTCAGGGACTGAGCTAGAATTCAATCCCAAAAGGGGCCAAAATATATTCAAATAGAAACTTTAGCAAATAAACAAGATTTTTTTACCTAATTGAAAAACTTTAATAAGAAGATTTATTAATTCAATAATTAATATAAAAACATGAACTTTATTTTTTCTATTTTCAGACGTTTAACTTCTAATTATTTTATTTATATTATTACGTTCAAGTAACTTTGAAATTTTACTAAATCTAAGAGTAATTTCTTAGTTTTTTTAGTAAATAAAATTAACATAGCTATTAAATTTAATGTAATATTTTATTTAGTTACATAAAATAACTCACCTAGCATAATTAGATGTTAAAAAATATTAAACAAAAATTTTTAGAAAACATATTTCAAAATGCTCTATAAGTAAGAGGTTCTTAATATATTTTTACTTATAGAAAGAGTATACATTATGCTGGCACCACGGACTGTTACGCAAATATTGAAAAGTTAGGGGGGCCACGGCTACCCAAAAAAGAGAGCTTTTGGGAGGCGGATTTCGATAGGCAATGATAATGTTCGATAACTCAATGAATTTAGGGATAACTTCAAAAACCACCCCTATGGTTTCGTATTTTCTCACTTTAGTACAATATGGTTTAAAGTGTATCACTTTAGTGTCCCGTGGTTTCGTTATTCTCTTTTTTCGTTATTTTTCGTTAGTTTTTTCGTTAAATTATATAGAAAAAATTCTAGATACTCCACTTATAGTTTATCGAATATTCAATTTACTATCCTATGGTTTTAACCTTCTTACTAATTTAACGAAAAAACTAACGAAAAGATAACAAAAAGAGAATAACGAAACCACAGGACACTAAAGTAATACACTTTAAACCACAGGATACTAAAGTGAGAAAGTATGAAACCACGGAGGTGGTTTTTGAAATTGTCCCATGAATTTAATATGAAAGTAAAGCAACTAAGTTAGCCACTTATTTCATGCTCTCCGAAAATGTTACAATAAGCCCTCTCACATTTGGTGTAGTTTTTTTTTTTTTATTTTTTTTTAATTTGTCCAGTTTGTTTAGTCTTTTGCCACCAAAATAATTCAGGCCTAGTTTATATATGGACATGTTTAGAGATTTTAGTAGCCATGGCGAACCTCTATAATCAAGGATTAAAGTGTCCATCGGCACGGGCCATATATACCGTGCTGTATCATGCCAAGAAGATATCGACACGATACAGCCCCCATACCGATGGCACAGCTCAAAACCCTCTATTCTTTAAATTAGTAAGTAATTTTCTAAAATAAAATTTAAAAAAATTGATAAAAATACATAATAAACAGTTAGAATATTTTGTCGCTAAAAAAAATAGATATTTCATGCTATTATGTGTCGGCGCACATGAATTTTTTGTGACCGGCACGTCCCAGCATGCACTGTGCCGGTAAGTTTCTGACACGACCCCATGCCACAGTATTTAAATCCTTGTCTATAATACCCTTTTTCTCATCTCTTTTTATATTTTAAAGTTCTCATTCAATAAAAGATAACCTTATGTAATGAGAGAGGAGGTGCTTGTTAGAAGGTGTCTTCCTAACAAATTATGTGGCAAGGATTAAAAAAAAAAAGAAGTGTTATTTGCTACCTAAATAATTCAAGCCTAATTTATGAACATGTTTAGAGAATTTAGTGGTCATAGTGAACCTCTATAATACCCCTTTTCTCATCTCTAGGGTTGGAAATGAGCCGAGCTTGATCGAGCTTATCTCAGCTCAAGCGTGGCTTGAAATTAATTTCGAGTTTAAATTTAGGCACAAGCTCGCCTTGAAATTAATTCGAGCCAAGCTCGAGCGAGCCTAACTTCGAGTCGAGCGAGCTCAAGCCCTAAACAAGCCGCTTGAAATTCTTAACATCATGCAATTTATAGTTTAATTCTTTAATAAAATATTATCTAAAACTTGATATAGAAATATATCTAATAGTTCAATATATAAATAAATGCATGAAATACAGTATTATAATATTAAAAAATAATTTAGGAAAAGCGACTCTGCGAGAAAGTGAAAGGGAGGGAGAGAGAGTAATTAGAGTAGGATTTTGTTGATTTGATTTTGTGGGGCAACTAATATGCTCAATAACCTAAACTCAATATATATAAAATTAAAATATATAATTATAGAGCTTGACTGGGTTACTATCGGTAGTAAACGGCCCGGTTTACTATCGATTTGTTTTCAATAATAGAGCTTCCAAATCTACGATCGGTATTATTGAATATGATCTAGACCATTTAAACTATCTATAAATCAAATTTCATGATTTTTTGACATCACGAACCGAACGATCAAAGGGTTACAAAATCTATAATTTTTAGGACCGATATGGTGCGTTTTCTCGTTTAACGATATAAAAGAGTCCAAATCAATAAAAAAATTATTAGAAAATATTTTAAACTATTTAAAATAAGATCTAGACTGTAGATCTTAAATTCAAAAACTGTATCATCACTTTTTGAAGGATATTCATTTTCAGTCATTCATTTTTTGTTCACTTGATGGACAGGAGAACAATATTGAAAAATCGTGAAATTTGATTTCTAGATAGTTTAAATGATTTAGATCATATTTAACGGTGCCGATCGTTAATTTGAAAGCTCTATCATCGAAAAAAAATCGGTAGTAAACCGAGTCGTTTACTACTAATAGTATTCTAGCAAAACTCTCTCTCTCTCTCTCTATATATATATATATATATATATTCGAGCTTTTCGAGTCTAATTCGAGCAAGCCCAGTAATACCCAAGCTCGGCTTGAAATATATTTCGAATTTTTTTTTTCTGTTTAAGCTCGGCTCATTTAATTTTAAGTCGAGTTCGAGCGAGCCAAATACCGAGCCGAACGCGAGTCGAAGGCGAGCCGACTTGCTCATTCGCCAGCCCTAGTCATCTCTTTTTATATTTTGAAATTCTCTTTCAATAAAAGGTCTTATTTGAAATAATGTCCCTATTGCTCCGATGGAGAGAAGAACCCAAAATTAGCTTTTCACCGCCTACAACTAGGGTTGGCAATCCAGCTCGCTGTTCACGAGCCAGCTCGTGTTCGGCTCGAAATGAGCTCGAGATCGAATCGCTCGTTTAGTAAGCGAACCAAATACAAGCTGAAAAATTCAGCTCGTTTAATAAACGAGCCGAACACGATCTGGGGTCAGCTAGCTCGCTCGTCTTCGGCTCGATAACAGCTCGAATACTATATTTTATATTTATATAATTTTTATTTATATATATAAATAAAAAAATATATATATATAATATAAATTTTTATTATTTGGTTTTTAACTTAACCTAAATATAAAGCTCAACTGAATTATAAAATGGTCATTTATATGTAAAATTTTAACTATTAGATTAAAGTCAAATGGCTAAGATTTCATAAATTTATTTTCTACACGTCTCCTTCATAATTTTTTAACTTGTTGTTAATGAGCCAACTCGTGTTCGGCTGGAGCCGAACATGAGCTGAAATTTTCAGCTCAATACTTTAATGAGCCGGCTCGTGTTCGGCTCATTTATGAAACGAGCCGAACACGAGCCGGTCCATCCCATCTCTATCTACATCGTTGAATTTTTTTTATTAATAGCCTTAAAAAATATTATAATTATAAAAATAGTTCTATAAAAAATTTAGTTGCAAAATTAGGTCTATACGGTTAATGAGTTACCGCTTTTTGAATGCGGTAAATCATTCGCCGCTTTCTTCAAAAAATTAAAACTCTTTTTAGTGTTTAATACTATACATCTTTTGAAGTTTGGATGTTGAAAATATATAAATTCGAGTAAAAGCAACGAATGGTTCACCGCTTTTATTGGCCTATTTTTATAAATAAAAATTTTAGATGACATTTTTATATTTAAAAGATTTTGTAGACTTAGTAGTCTAAAAAGTCCTACATCATTTCTCTTTATGCGAAACAATATAAATTATAATTGCTGGGGCTGAGTAGAGAAAACAATACTCTTTTTTTTTTTTTTTGGGAAAGAAATGTATAGGGTATTACTCATACGTTTCATTGAACGGAATAGGAGTTACGTGTAAAACAAGTAAAATTATAATTGCTGGGGCTAAGTAGGCCCGCAGCAATAATTGATCCCCCAAATTGAACCCCAGTTATAAAATTTTGAACCATATTAGTGCATCATTGTGAGGTACTCGAGCTAGTTTTTCAGATGATCTACACAACCCAATGAAAATTCTATTGTTGCGCTCCTTCCATAAGTTCCAGCATATAGCAGTAAACATCGAGTCAAATTCACGTCGCGGTTTGATTGATGCTTTTTCCCTCATTTGGATCCAGGTGGAACAGCAGCTTACATTAGAAGTCAAAAATGTGTTTGACTTGGATTGATCAAATAAGATAGTAATTGGCCAGGATTTAAGTGCCCATCAGTACGGATTGTATCCACCGTATTGTATCGTGCCAACAAAATATCGGCATGATACAGTCCCCGTACCGATGGCACAGCTCAAAACCCTCTATTCTTTAAATTAGTATGTAATTTTTTCAAAAAAGTTTAAAATATTTGATAAAAATATATAATAAACAGTTGGAGTATTTTGTTCCTAAAGAAAATAAATAGTTCATGCCATTATGTGTCGGCACACTTGTATTTTTTATGACCGGCGGGCACCGTATTGTACCGTGCCAGTAAGTTTCCGGCTCGACCACGCGCCACGACACTTAAATTCTTGGTTCTTGGTTCCACGTGAAACTGTGGAAAACTCGTTTTTGGGTTAAAAACATAAATTTTCCGCAGAAAAAATATTTTATGCTTTCTAATGTTTGTTTCTGTGCGAAAAGAAAATTAGTTTTTAGAGCATATACTTGTTTGGTTTGTAGGAAAAAAATATCGAAAATCAAGGATATATATACCTCTGATCCATAAGAGACTTTTACAAATACTAAAAGGGTTCATTGGTCTCTTTTCCTGATTTTTCAATTGGGTCCCTAATCTTTTTTTTGGTCAATTGAGTCCCCAATCTTAATAATTCGTTTCAGTTAGGTCCTTACCGTCCATAACTCTGTTATTTCTGACGGAAAAGGTTTTGGACCAATGGTCTAATTAACCCAACACTATAAATTTTTCATAACTTTTTTAATTAATAGTTTGAAGTATTATAATACATAACATAATTCGAAGAACTTATATTATTTATAATAGGTAATCTAATACTTTTATTATATTTATAGTAAATAATTAACTACTGTATATATAAAAAATAGGGATAATTGCCTATATACCACTCAAAACTTCGGAAATATCTAATTTATCCATACTTTATTTTTTATTTCAAATATACCTCTCATATGTTCCTCCGTTATTCAAAAATACCCCCGCAGTTACCACCCATTAAGTTATCTCGAGTTAAACATGCGTTAAATGTCTACCAGAGTTTAAAAAATTAAAATACCTCTTTTGCCCTTACTTAAGGGCAAATAAGAAAAGTTGGTAATGGTAAAAGAGTATATTTGAAAAGATTAAAAATCAAAATAATTCTTTTGCCATTAAGTTAAAGGTAAAAAAGAAAAGTTGGTGATGGTAGAAAGATATATTTCAAAGGACAAAATAGTAATTTTACAGAGATAACGACTATTGCTGGCAGTCCGCTAATAAAACTTAACTCTAGATGTATATTTGAAATAACTTAGAACATAAAAAGGAAATTTTTAATATTAGACTTCTTAGAGAGATAAATCAGAAAGTCGAAAACTTTTTATTATTTTTTATTTTCAGACGTTTAACTTCTAATTATTTTATTTATATTATTACATTCAAATAACTTAGAAATTTTACTAAATCTAATAGTACTTTTTTAGTTCTTTTAGTAAACAAAAATTAATATAGCTATTAATTTAGTGTAACCTCTTATTTAGTTAAATAAAATAGCTCATCTAACATAATTAGAAGTTAAAAAAATATTAAACAAAAATTTTAGAGCAGAGAAATATATTTCAAAATGCTCTATAAGTAAGAGGCTCTTAATATATTTTTACCTATATAAAGAGTATAAAAATAAGAAAAGTGAGAGTTATGCTGGCACCACGGACTATTAAGTAAATACTGAAAAGCTAGGGGGGCCACGGCTACTCAAAAAACAGAGCTGACTTAATACTAAGGACTATTAAGCAAATATTGAAAAGTTAAGGGGGGGGGGGGGGGGGGGGGGGGGGGGCCATGGCCACCTTGGGCCTACACATAGCTCATTGCTTTGTACATTTGGTTTTTATTTTCTGCATGAGAAATCAGAAAAATAAAATTTCTCAGAGAAATCAGTAAAAGGGATTTTCGGGAAAACGACTTTTACGTCAAACTAAACAAACCGAAAACTCGTTTTCAGTCAAAAAACAATTGTTTGTTCGGTTTTACATGGAACCAAATAGTCAGTAATACACCTTGACTGTTTATACATACACTTTATACATACGAAGCGTCAACCAAATCTATCCAAATGTCGCCAACTCAGTCAAGCACTGTAAAAAATATGCTGACTAAAAGTTCATACTACAACCTTACCTATTCGCTATGGTCCAGTATATCAAAACAGGTGTGAGTTTGCTGGAGCCCTTGCTACTAGTTTTGTTCCTCTGCATTTTACCAAATTTCATACGATTTTACGTGACTTACACCAAACCAACTTGGTGTGAGACAATAAAATCCAAGATCAATAATGGTTATGCAGTCTCAAGATGCTTTAGTTGCCGCTTTCACAGGTAGTTAATTTGTTCTAGGGGTGTCAACGAGCCGAACACGAGCGAGCTGAGGCCGGCTCGTGTTTGGCTCATTTCATAAACGAGCCCAACACGAGCCGTATGAAACGAGCCGTATGAAACGAGCCAAACACGAGCCGGCTTGTTTAAGTATCGAGCCGAAAAATTCCGCTCGTGTTCGGCTCGTTAATAAACGAGCCGAACACAAACTGGCTCACGAACAACAAGTTAAAAGAATTAGAAAATGATATATATATATATATATATATATATATATATATATATATATATATATATATATATATATAGAGGGAGAGAGATATATATATATAGAGAGAGAGAGAGAGAGAGAGAGAGAGAGAGAGAGAGAGAGAGAGAGAGAGTCCGGCTGGGATACTATCGATAGCACCAAGGGTTTGGTGCTATCGAATTTTTCACCGTTAGATTTAACCATTTGATTATTTTTATCCATTATATTATACTATTCAACCACCCATCCACTCAACCCTAGGGGGCCCACATCATCCTAACCACACATTTCTCAATCCAAGGGCTAAAAAACTAATAGCACCAATAGCTTGGTGCTATTGATAGTATTCTAGCCTAGTTCTATATATATATATATATATATATATATATATATATATATATATATATATATATATATATATATATATATATATGTATATATAGAGCTAGGCTGGTATACTATTGGTAGCACGGAGGCCTCCGTGCTACCAAGTTGTTTTCGATGATGCGGCTTCCAAATCGACGATCGGCTCCGTTAGACTTGATCTACACTATTGAAAGTATTTGGAAACTAAATTTCATAATTTTTCGACATTATTTGGCTAGTGATCAAAGGGTCTCAAAATTGACAATTTCAATGGTAGATGAGATGCGTTTGTAAGTTTAACGGTGTAAAATAATCCAAATCTAATAAAATTTTTATAGAAAATTCTTTTAACTATTTAGAGTAAGATCATTATCTCTGATCTTAAATTTAAGCCTTTTATCATCTTTTTTTATGAAATTTTTATTTTTAGCCATTCATTTTTCGACTACTCGTTTGATAGGTAAATGATATCGAAAAATTATGAAATTTAGTTTCCAAACATTTTCAATAATGTAGATCAAGTCTAGCGGAGCCGATCGTCGATTTGGAAGCCGCATCATCGAAAACAACTTGGTAGCACGGAGGCCTCCGTGCTACCGATAGTATACCAGCCGGACTCTATATATATATATATATAAAACTAGATAACTATACTATTAATAGCACCAAGTTGGTGCTATTAGGTTTTCGGCCATTGGATTAAGGGTTATGCGGTTAGGATGATGTGGGCTCCCTAGGGTTAAGTGGGTGGTTGGTTGAATAGTATGATCTAACGGATGGAAATAGTCGAAGGGGTAGATCTAACGGTAAAAAACTTAGTAGCACCAAGTGCTTGGTGCTATTGATAGCATAGTAGCCGAACTCTATATATATATATATATAGAGCTAGGCTGGTATACTATCGGTAGCACGGAGGCCTCCGTGCTACCAAGTTGTTTTCGATGATGCGGCTTCCAAATCGACGATCGGCTCCGCTAGACTTGATCTACACTATTGAAAGTGTTTGGAAACAAAATTTCATAATTTTTCGATATCATTTACCTATCAAACGAGTAGTCAATAAATGAACGGCTGAAAATAAAAATCTCATAAAAAATGATGATAAAAGACTTAAATTTAAGATCAGAGATACTGATCTTACTCTAAATAGTTCAAAGAATTTTCTATAAAAATTTCATCAGATTTGGATTGTTTTACACTGTTAAACTCACAAACGTATCTCATCTACCATTGAAATTGTCAATTTTTAGACCATTTGATCACTAGCCAAATAATGTCGAAAAATTATGAAATTTAGTTTCCAAACACTTTTAATAATGTAGATCAAGTCTAGCGGAGCCGATCGTCGATTTGGAAGCCGCATCATCGAAAACAACTTGGTAGCACGGAGGCCTCCGTGCTACCGATAGTATACCAGCCTAGCTCTATATATATATATATATATATAATAAATTTGTGAGATCCTACCCATTAGATCTTGATCTAATGGTTGAAGCTTTACATATAAATGAATATTTTTTTATAATTGAGATGAGCTTTATATTTAGGTTGGACTAAAAATCAAATAATAAAAATTTATATTTATATATAATTATTTATTTATATATATAAATATAAATATATGTATTCGAGCTATTATCGAGCCGAACACGAGCGAGCTGACCCCAGCTCGTGTTCGTCTCGTTTATTAAACGAGCTGAAAAATTCAGCTCGTGTTCGGCTCATTTACTAAACGAGCGATTCGATCTCGAGCTCATTTCGAGCCGAACATGTTCGCGAGCTGGATTGCCACCCCTAGTTTGTTCAAGCACATCAAGGTTGAAGTCCAACCGATTTCTGCACTTGCAGCATTTACAAAGAGTTGCCAGAAAAAATTCATATTGGTTGGAGTCATTCTCTCAATCTAGCTTGCTCTAATCAACTACAACTTACTCTTTTAATCCTAGGGGCAATTACTTATATACCCCTGAAAAGTTTTCGACTTTCTGATTTACCCCTCTTACGAGGCTAATATTAAAAATATATTTTTTACGTTCCAATTTATTTTCAATATACCCCTAGAGTTAAATTCTGTTAGTGAACTGTTAGCAATAACCGTTATCTCTGTAAAATTACTATTTTGCCCTTTCAAATATACCCTCCTACTATAACCAACTTTTCTTATTTGCCCTCAAGTCAGGGACAAAAAAAGTATTTTGATTTTGGTCTTTTCAAATATATCCTTCTGCCATCGCCAACTTTTCTTATTTGCCCTTAAGTTAAGGACAAAAGAGATATTTTAAATTTTTTTTTAACTCTGATAGATATTTAACTCACGTTTAACCCAAGTTAACTTAACGGGTGGTAACTGCATGAGTATTTTTGAATAACGGAGGAACGTATGAGGGGTATATTGGAAAGGAAACGGCTATTACTAACGTTCACTAATAGAATTTAACTCTAGGAGTATATATGAAAGAGTTTACAACCCTAAAAGAGTATTTTTAATATTAACCTTTTATGAGGGGTAAATAAAAAAGTCGAAAATTTTTCAGGGGTATATAAGCAATTGCACCTTAATTTAAAGCCACGCCTCTTTCTCCTTTTGATACCATGGCAAGAAACTGCTAAAGTTATATCTTTAGCAGAGTCACATTTCTATTGTTGCAAAAGTTCAAATTTACAGATCCAAAATTGTCTCGACAAAGGATTTAAGTGCCGTGGTACGGGTCATGCTGAAAACTTGCCGGCACGGTAAAGCACAGTGCGTGCCGGTTCGTACCAATGCATACCGGTTACAAAAAAATACATGTGTGTCGATACATAATTACATGAAATATTTATTTTCTTTAGCAACGAAATATTCTAACTGTTTATTATGTATCTTTATCAAATCTTTTGAATTTTATTGAGAAAATTATTTATTAATTTAAATAATAGAGGGTTTTGAGCTATGCCATCAGCACGGGGGCTGTATCGTGCCGATATTTTGTTGGCACGATACGGCACGGTAGATACGGCCCGTACCGATGGGCACTTAAATCCTTGGTCTCGACCAGTCCAAATCGACAGGGAGATATCATCCGGTAATTGATGAATTAATCCACAAGCTTTTCACAAACACGATATGAACACCGCTGATAAAATATAATATAATAACATATATTTATTATATATAAAATATTAATTTTGCTAAATATTATTTTATTTTTCATACGAATGAAACTTAATAAAATTTGCATAATAATTATTTATTTTAAAAAAAAATTCTCCTCCATGCATAATTTAATCGTTCAAAATGAGTTCATATTATTCATCAGAAAGCCAAAATATGTATCATTTCATATTATATATGTATAGAAAAAATTAAAACAAAAAAAATTTCAGGATGCGCCATGGACGCGCATCAAATACGCCGGGCACAGATCGAACACGGACACACGAGACTTATAGCTGCATCTATAATACATTAGAGATAATAGAGAACATGACTCAAATACAGCGACTCATCGACCCTAGAGAAAATTAGTACTTAATCATTTTACTCTACATTGCGACGATCTCGATTGCTTCTGCTTAGAAATAAAAATAGAATACGACTTGAACACGGTGACTCACGAGCCATTAAAAAAAAAAAAAGGAGGGTTAATTGCATACAGCTCTCTGTAAACATATCAAATAGCAGATATATCCCTACAAAGTTCAACTTTTTATATTTATTCTGTAAAAGTCCTAAATTGACCTTTTTACCTCTCTTATATTATTTGCGATGATAGAAAAAAAAAAAAAAGAGGACCATTGAAAATTTTTGGAAAGACATTTCTGCATAATACTAAATTTGGAAGGATATTTCTGTAAAAATGTCATTTCACTTATCTTCTGTTAAAAAATAAACAGTGCTCTAAAGGTAACAAACTAGAGAGGAAAATATGAATATCACTGGATTTTTGCAGGGATAAATATGCAAAGTTAAACTTTGTAAGGATATATTTACTATTCGATATGTTTACTGAGAGCTATATGAAATTAACCCAAAAAAGTATAATGAACATTCACTCTACATTTCAACGATCCCGATTGTTTCTTCACGTCATCAGATTGATATCAAATGTGATACACATATTCACGAATCTTAAAGCCAACGTTGCATTTTGAAATAAGTATCTGAATCCAAATCTAATGATTTTTTTTGAAATTGATACCTAATTAAACTTTTGAGGAGTTTTTATTTTATTATCCAATCTCACCACAGAGTATTTGTAAACTTTATTAAAATATATATATATATATATATATATATATATATATATATATATATATATATATATATATATATATATATATATATTTCGTTAGGTAACAGAATATTATGTTATATTGTAGAATAATTTATCGAATATTACAAATAGTGATAAGATTAGGTAGTAAAATAGGTACCAATTTCGAAAACACTATTAAGGTTATGTTTGTACAATAAAAAGGTCCCTGTAAAAGTGTCAGATAACAGATAAATCCCTACAAAACTTAAATGATCAGATTTATCCCTTCGAAAGTTTCTTGATTTGCAAATATATCCCTCCAGAAGTTCTGATTCATTCATTATGTTACTGCCGTTTGATTTACCATTAATTTTTTAACGATGGGTGCGTAAAATGACTCTTTTACCCTTGTAAATTTGTCTCTGCAAAAAGCTATCTTTCTGTGCGTACCTCATTTTTGCCACAGTCTTGCCGACAGGACTCAATATTAGAATACAAATTTTATATATAAGATATAAAAAGGTCATTTTAATTCTTAAATAACTGTAGTTAGTTCTTTTAACTCATGATTATCTAAATTTCGGTAACAGAAGAATATATATTTGCAGAGGAGATGACATTTAGAGGGATAAATCTGATAACTTAAGTTTTGTATTAATATATTTATTATTGATACCTTTGCAGTGAGCCATACGCAATTATCCCATAAAAGGAATTTTTGAAGTGCAGATATCTATTTCAACATACAGCATACTTCAGATAAGATCTGTACAAAAATTTGATGTGATGATCATGGCGGGTTTACGTAGGACAAGACCGCGATCAGCGTCTGCACCAGAGTGCAAAAAAGCACGACAGTCGCCGCAAGAACTCATAACCCTAGCCACGGATTGCTGCAGTGGTTGTTCCGCAACCACGCCACCCCCACCGGTTCAGACCATAGTTAGTTAATTCGGATTCGGCAAAAATTCGGTACGAATATAATATGGATAAAATTCGTCTCCTAATTTTTAAATTCGTTGAAAATTTTGGCTTATAAAATGAATTCAATAATTATTATACAATATGGCATATAAACAATCAAATAAGAAATAGATTAAAATAGCCCATAATTAATTATAAAATATATAAATATTTTTTTTGGGGCGAATGAACAAAAAACTCATATTTAAATATAAAATATAAAATAATCAATATTTAAACATAAAAATTATAAGTTTTTTATTCAAATTTTCAATAATTCGGGAATAATTCGCGAATAGTTCGCGAATAATTCGGCTGGCTCCAAAAAATTCACGAATAATTCCGTATTTTTGCAAAAAATTCGTAAACAGACCGTTTAATTCGAATTTTTAATAATTCGTGAATAATTCACGAATTAACTAATTATGGTTCAGACGACTCCGGAAGTGCGCTTCCAACGCGCTCGACATCGACTTAAGGTAATAGTCACCGTCGAAATCGAACACAACATCTTTACTCAGCTTCGTGAAAAGCTCGAATGCGATTAAGTTCCTGAAAAGGAAATCGGTGTTCTCGTCGATAAGCAAACACGAAACTTCCGCTTCACCGTTACTGAATCTTACATCCAAAAGAGAATGGGGACGCTCTTTGTCGAGCTCTTTTATCGTAATCACAACTCATGCTTCGTGGTAATGTACTGCTCGGCGCCGACGTCTTAGCGACGAGCTCTGTCGACATTCCTGTGTCTGATAAGCGACAGAATCGCCGTGTCGTTGCCTGAACCTAGCTCGTAAATTCTCTTTACAAGAATGAAAGGTATTTGGTTCTCCAGCAGGAGCAGTCATGGAACTGACAGGTTCCTCCAAGTCTGCAGAATCAGAACTACTGCTTTCACTTTCAACCTAGGCGTCACGGACACTGACACGGGACACGGAACACGACACGACTCGGACACGACGACTCAGCAGCTTTCAAAAAATTAAGACACGGACACGGGATCAACACCGCTAATAAAATATAATATTATTAATGTAATAATATATATTTATTATATATAAAATATTAATTTTGGTAAAATATTGTTATATTTCTCATACGAATGAAAATTAGTAAAATTTTCATTGATAGTTCATATATTTTAAGAAAAAAAAATTTCCACCATACATAATTTATTTGTATTATCAAAAAAAATTTATATGCATTCATCAAAAAGCTAAAATATTCATCTTCTTACATTATATATGCATAAAAAAAAAAAAATATATATGTATATATTTTTTTTTAATTGTTTGCGCTATGAATCGGCATTACACGCGCGTCCAAAAAGTGTCCACGTGTTCGACACAGACACGCGAGTGTCCGACATGGACACGCGAGGCTTATAGAAGTGTCTGTGATACATAGCTTTCGACCATTCTTGCTTCTGTCAAGGAAGATCAATTAGTCTCATTATAATTTTCATAGAAAAATTACATGCGATAAGTAAAAATAAAGGGAGAATTGCATATGGCTCCATACAAAGATATCAAATAGCAAATATATATTTACAAAACTTAGAGTTATCAGATTTATCCCTCCGAAAGTCATCCCGTCTGCAAATGTTAAATATAAAAGGGATAATTTCAAATACCACACATGTGGTTTCGTGCTTTCTCATTTTAGTGCTCTGTGGTTTAAAACGTATCACTTTAGTACCATGTGGTTTGGTTATTCTCTTTTTGTTATGTTTTCGTTAATTTTTTTCGTTAAATTAATGAGAAAGTTAAAACTACAAGATAGTAAAGTGAATATTCGATAAACCATAGGTGGATATTTAAAGTTTTTCTGTATAATTTAACGAAAAAATTAATGAAATGATAACAAAAAAAGAGAATAACCAAACCACAGGATACTAAAGTGATACGTTTTAAACCACAGGGTACTAAAGTGAGAAAGCACGAAACTACAGGGGTGGTATTTGAAATTATCCCAATATAAAAATATTTAAACACCGCTCTCTATCAGTTTAAGCTTTTCGAGTACAACGATTGTTTCACATGGAATAAGAGCAGGAGGTCGTAAATTCGAGTCCTAACATTATTAATTTTATCCCATTTAATTCAAGTCCATGTCATGGGCCTACAAAAAGTCTCAAGCCCAGATGTGAGGAAAAGTATTAAATATAAGAATATTTAAACACCGTTCTCTATCAGTTTAAGCTTTTAGAGTACAACGGTTGTTTCCCAGCATATATGTCCTTCTGTTACCAAACTTTACATAACCATGAGTTGAAAAAGATAACCACAGTTAGCTTGATCATTTTACCCCATATATATATATATATATAATTTGTATTTCAATATTGAGTCCCGTCATCTATGGCCACGGCGCGACCTACGGCGGCGGCGACGTCGCAGGCGAGGCCCTCGGTCGCGGCAAAAATAAAGTATGCGGCACGTGCCGCGGGAAAGGGATGAGAGAGAGAGAGAGAGAGAGAGAGAGAGAGAGAGAGAGAGAGAGAAAGAAAGGTTGCAAATCGAGGCAAGAAAGGTTGCAAAGGTAAGGAGAGAGAATACGAAAGATAGTTTTTTATAGAGACAAATTTGTAAGTGCAAAATAATCATTTTGCGCATCCACCGTTAAAAAATTAACGGTGAATCAAACGGCAGGGACATATATGAACGAATCAGAATTTTTAAAGCGATATATTTGCAAATCAGAAAATTTTTCGAAGGGATTAATCTGATCATTGAAGTTTTGTAGGAATTTATCAGTTATTTGATATTTTTATAGGAACCTGTATGAAATTAACCCAAGAACAAAAACGGAAACTTAAAACAAATGAACTAAGAACAAGCTAGGAATAAAATTAAGCAATAGATATAAAAGCATCACATGCCTCTCAACTCTTGCAATTTAACAAATGGCTACACTATCTTTCAAAATGCAGAGAATTTACTCCTGAAACAATCTCTGTTATTCTGAGAAATAAAAAAAAAGTTGGTCACATCAAACCCAAAAAAGCATTCTTATTCTATCTTGTCAATTAACTCTGCACATATTATCTCCACATCCATATTTTGGCGACACCAGATATGTCACGCCCCGAACCCAAGACATAACAGTCGCCGCATGTCTGCAATTAATTTATCACAGATATGCAGTGCTACGAAACAAACGATACCAGCTTTACACCGACTACAAAAATCCAAAATTCACGATTTCTGACTTATTCAGCCGATTGCCTTATATTCAAATCTAACGAAATTTCAAAATATAAGAAATCAAGGTTCTATATTAAACTCATCGATATCTTGTCAGTACGATACGGCACGATCAGAACGGTCTTTTCACTTTCCATTATTGTCACGCCCCATGGCTCCATTTTGTAAAGCCTTTTCGGAAAATGGTCAATTTAAAAACAGAGTCAGTAAAAAATTGTCCCTTTTTTTTATATAATAATCAACCTTCCCCACAGGACGGACAGACCTGTCACAAATACAGAGATTTCTGTCCGCGCGGATAGAGTCTCCCCTATATTTGCACGGCGTGCCACATGATACACATACCACAACTGTAGAACCCAATATTGTATTCATAAGATTTTATAATTTTGAATTCTTTTCTATAAAATATAATTTTTCGAGAGATTTAATATGAAGTGAAGGATTGATTTGAAGATAATTTAACCCTAAAATAAAATAAAAATAAATATTGGGAACCTGATTTTGGGGGACAAATGATCCAATTAATGTAAAAATGTATTGATCCTCCCTGAATTATAGCGCATTTTCAAATAGGTCCATGAATTTTAAAACTATTTATTTCACAACCTGGCCTTATGAGGAATTTGAAATAAGAGGCTTTTGCTTATTTACCCCTTACTACTATTCAAAATTTTTAAATTTATTCTAAAATTCCTAAAATACCCTTCTAATATTCAACCCTATTAGTATACCCTAAGGAAAAATGTGGATATTTAAAGTAATTTTTTTAAAATTAGTAAGAATATTTTTATCCTCCAGGGATAGATAAGATATTTTTAAAGTTTGAAAGGCATATTAGACATTATCCCTTAGAAATTTGGTTTCAGGAAAAGTCGAATCCCTCAAAATTGAATTCAAGGGATTATTAAATACAACTCTATCATAAATTCAAATAATATTATAAACTTACTTTTATATTTAAGTTTAAATCTAAACTAAAACTATAAACTAAAATTTAAATTTTAGTTTTACTTCCTTAAGATCAAATTTGATTTCAAAATATAATTTTGATTTAAAAATTTCAATTCTAGTTTTAAATGTTGACTTGAACTTCAATTTAAACTTTAGTTAATCATATTATTTGAATTTGAATTGTTGAATTCAAAATTTGCTTTGAAAATTATGTTCAAATTGTGAGTCTAAATTTGGATTCGAATTTTGATTACAAATATTAGATAGAAAATTTAAAATTTAATTAAAAATTTTATTTTACTTTTTTCTGTCCAAAGTTATTATCAATTTAAAGCTTGCTTTCTAAATTAAATTTTAAATTTAAATAAGATTTGAATTGTGAATTCGATTTCTGACTTGAATTCAAATTTTAAACACAAATTTAAAATTAAATTATACACTCAATCTGCGAGTCCAAATTTGTTCAAATTATTGTGTTGTTTTAATTAGCAAACAGTTATAGTGAAAATTAGCCCTTCGGATTTCAATTATCTGTATAAATAATTTAGGTAAAAGTGTAAGGAGACCCCCTCACCTATAGGCTTATTTGAAAATGCACACCGAAAATTAATTGAATTTTTGGCTAAAATGTATAAATAATTTAGGTAAAAGTGTAAGGAGACCCCCTCACCTATAGGCTTATTTGAAAATGCACACCGAAAATTAATTGAATTTTTGGCTAAAATGTAGAAAACATCAATATAAATATCTTTTTTTTTTACTTTTTCCTTCCCTTACTTTCAAAAACCTAGATTTTACGTCTTTAAAATTTGGCTAAATTACAGAAAATGTTGGGAGAAATCCGCACTGAAAATCTGATTGTGATGAAATCTGACGCCTGCTAATCCATTAATATATATATATATATATATATATATATATATATATATATATATATATATATATATATATATATATACTGAGCTAGTCTCCTATACTATCTATAGTACCGGGGCTCCGGTACTATAGTCGCTTTTTCGATCTTAGGGTGTTCAAATCAACGATCCACACCGTTGAAACTGATCTAGGATATTTAAAGTTCTTAGGAATAAAATTTTATAATTTTTCGACGTAGTTTACTTTGTGATCAAACCGTTTCAAAATTGTCAAATTTCAATGGTTATTATGGCGAGTTTGTAGTTTAACGGTGGAGAAGAAACTAAATTTATTCAAATTTTGATAGAAAATACTTTAAACTACATAGATGAAGCTCAACATCCTTGATCTTGAATTCGAAACTCCTATACTCAAATTTTAAGGATTATTCAATTTCACCGTTCATTTTGACATGATTTATTTACTAAGTAAACGATATCGAAAAAAACTAAAATTTTATTCCTAAGAACTTCACATACCCTAAATCAATTTCAACGGTGTGGATCGTTGATTTGAACACCCTAAGATCGAAAAAGTAACTATAGTACCGGAGCCCCGGTACTATAGATAGTATAGTAGCCTCATTCATATATTGCTTATAGTTCTTGCTTAACAATTGTATATATATGCTTGTCATTTAAATCTAGACACTTTAAATTTTAACTGCATACCTTTGTAGCTAAATTTATAAATTTTGTTTATACATTATTTTTATGGTATATTACTGTTTAAACATAGCGGCTACAAAATTACTGTGAGTACACTGTTGAAATTAAAAAGGTTTTAAATTACAGTGTGATTTTCTTGTGGTTTTACAGTGCTATTTTGTTGACAATTATTTTGTTAAACATTACTGTTTGTTGCTTTGTTAAAAATAAAAAAAAAAGTTCTGTGAAAGTATTTTGCTACAGTAAAAAGATTTTGAGTAACTATAGATATTTACAATACTGTTTTGTAATTAAAAAAAAAAATTTCGGTATAAATTATTTGTGCCATATGTTGCTGTTGAAACATCCCCCATTAGACATGATTAATCTCATGATTTTAAGTTTTAGTATATCTCAGAACTTGTGGGGGCAGACTCTATTATCTGCTAGATTAATTTCGGTATTATATATGATTGCCTTTTACTTTCACTTATTTTGATCATAATATTCAGTTATTAAGTAAAATTAATAAATTTTAATATTAGCAGATATATTAAGTTGAGGCAAAAGTTTACTATATGGCTAACCTCTTGTAATATCATTTCTTTGAGTTTTATCAGACCTGATCAGAATCTTGCAGATTGCTTGACGAAAGGCTTGAGTAGGACGAAAGTCCTAGAGTCATCGAGGGGGATGGGGCTTTGCCTGTAAAGGGCCTTCCTGCAGTGGGAACCCAACCTTTGTGATAGGCGATCCCTTGATCGAAGAAGGTTCAATGTGGTAAAAACAAGCTGTCAGGTTGGCCAAAGAGCACTGTCTACAGTTTATATAGAGGAGCTTTAGCTCCTATCCCATTCCTATGGTGAGTAGTGCTCTGTGTAGTGGTTGAGGTTGAGCTGATAGCTCTTAATGGGATCCAAGGCGATAATTTTCGCGAGATGTGACTCTACACACATCCCTGGAGGAGACCACCTATATAAGAATATCCGTATGTGGCCGCGGCTATGAGATGTGGGCTATCCATAGAAACGCTTATGAAAAATCAAGGTACTGTGCATGGCCATTAACGCACAGACCCGCGACGGAGAATTCTGTACTGTGCGTGTGGTAGTTGAAATTAGGGTCAAAGGAACGTAGTTCAAGACCTGGTTCACTCCGATTCCTTCTGATGAAAACTATTTACACTAAGTGAGGTTAAGTCTCTTAAAGACACCTTACCTATTGCATAGTATAAACACCCGGTGACTTATTGATTTATTTTGAGTTCAATTCTTATTTTATGAATTTTGAATTTTTGTGGGGGATTGTTGGAGGAAAATTCAAATTCCTTCATTTTATTTTACTTATTAATTTAATTTATTTTTTCTTATTAATATTAATATTTTATATTTTGTTTATCGTCCTTTTAGTCCGCAACGTGCGCCTAACTCACGGGCGCTTCTCATGGGTTTATTACGGGGTGTATTTATGGGATATGTACGTTGGAATTCCCAAGGTTCTACTCCTTCCTTTATATATACCATAGTTAGTTAATTCGAATTCGGCAAAAATTCGGTTCGGGTATAATTCGGATAAAATTTGTTTTCTAATTTTTAAATTCGTTGAAAAATACGGCTAAAAAACGGATTCGTCAATTATTCGGATACGTGATTTATACGGATACTATACGTTCACCAATTAAAAATTCGGGATAAAAAATTCGGCTATTAAATTAAATTTTTTTCTTCTCAAAATTTATGCTATTAGTATAAATACTCATAATTCTTAAGAATATAAGAATAAAGAACTACAAAATTAAGCTAATTAAATACAAAAAATAACAATGCATATGCTTGTGACTTTCAAACCTTACTCACAACCTGCTGGGCATATCAACCTTTTGATCGAGTGATTTTTTTTTTTTTGGGGAGGGGGGCGAACGTTTGGGAAATCGGAACGGTTTTTTTTTTTTTTTTTTCTGTGTTTGGCGAGGCGAACCGCCAACGTTTTTTTTTTTCTTTCTTTCTTTTTTCTGTTTTGGGCGAGCCGCGGCCCGCGGCCCGCAGCCCACGAGCTCCAAGCGCCGTTTTTTTTGGGCGAATGATTCGGCGATCCGAATTATTCGCTAATAAGTATTTTTACCAGAAAAATCGCGTTTTTTTCTGAATTTTTGGAAAAAATACGGATACGGCCGTTTTATTCGTTTTTTTCAAAAATTCGCGAATTAACTAACAGAGATATATACTCGTATCTTATGTCTACTGTAGAAACACATAGACATGATCTATATACCCGAAGGAAACTGAGAAGAAAATTTCAATGAGATAGTTTCATACTTTTATTTCTTCTATTTTTTAAATATTTTTATCATCTGGGTGTTGAAAGAAGCTTCGTCAACCTCCTCCGCGATCGTGCTCGCAGGAGAAGAAATTTCGGTCGTATCTTGGGGTGTTATTCTCGGTTAATCCCGCACGTAAGAACGGGAATACGCCTTAGGGCAGTGCTACGCACGCTTCCGGATCAATCGTATTATTTATTTAGAGTTTAGTATTTATCTGTAAGTTTGATTTATTTATTTTTATCACAATTTAGTTAGAATTTAATCACAATCGGATTTTCAGTGCGGATTTCCTCCAACAGAAAACCCCCCTATTAATACCCGCTTTTTCACTTTCCCCCCCTGTCATTCAAAAACCTACACTTTGCCCCCCTCAAAAAATAAAAAATGTTCACTTTGGCCCCCGCCGTCATCATTCCGTTAGGGTTCCGTTTATCTCATATTTTTTTATACCCAAAATACTCCTGAAAACTCTCATCTTCCTCCTCCTTCCTCACCAACATCTTCGGCCGCACCGCCTCGCCCGACTCCGCCGCCTCGCTCTCGGCCTCGCCTGCGCGCTATCTGTTCCCAGATTCACGTCCTTGGCTTCCTCTGCCGCCTTACCCTCGCCCTCGCCCACCTCTCTACCCATACCCACCACGATTTCCTCCCTAGAGTCGCCGAAATAAAGGGGCCGCAAGTATGCTGGAGGAGCATGTGAGGAAATGGTGCCGCAGCTGGGGTCGAGAAAGGCGCCAAAGGTGCGGGTTCTATAGGCTGGGGGAGAAGACGAAGATGATGAGGGTAATTTCGTTATTTTGTCACACCGTACCCCCCTGTGAATATTTCTTGTTTTTCGAGGAGGCAAAATGTAGGTTTTTGAATGATAGAGGGGGAAAGTGAAAAATCGAGTTTTGACAGCGGAATTTTCTGTAATTTAGCCTTAAAATTTTAGAAATATTTTCAGAAATTATGGCGTTAATGGAGAGGGCGCAATGACCAAATTACCCTTACCTGTTCTATAAGAAATAATAATTTTTTAATATATTTATGTTATTTTCAAATAATATTTTCGGTGTAAATTATAAGAAATGAACGAAATAGCGAAGGAACCCTGACGGAAGGGGCTAAATGCATCAATTTGAATTTTTGAGGGGGTAAATTATAGATTTTTGAAAGTCGGGGGAAAGTGAAAAGACGAGTATTTACAGGAAAGGTTTTCTGTATTTTAGCTTCTTTTTTTTCATTTCATTCACAATCCCGTTATCTTCCACTTTTATATTCGACTACCTAACCTTTCAAGTTTTTAATTTTAGTACCCAGCCCATTAATTTATTTGATTTAGGTAATTTGACGGCTCTTCGGATACAAAATTTAAGCTAATTTTTTATTTTAATTAATTTAAAAGTACATGAATTACACAAAATATGCTAACTAAATTCGTAAAAATAAACGGCATATTCAAATTTTGAAGTTAAAAAGTTACTAACGGACTCAAATTAAATAAATTGACAGGTTAGGTAGTAAAATAAAAATCTTTAAAAATTAAGTAGTCAGATCAAAATGGGTGATAGTTGAGGAAAATTTTATACTATTTACCTTTTCTTTTTTTTAAACTTTTGACGCAATTTGAAAAAAAGGCTCCTACTTTTCTTATTTTCATTTCAGTTCTTACATTTTAAGTTTGGGCCTTTTACTTTTATGCTCCGTATTACTATTAAATTTTTTTCAAATTTATCCTCCAATACCTAAAATACCCTTCTAAAATCCAATCCCATTATTAAACCCAAAAGGGACATGGTATATTTAAAGAAAGGCTAAAATACAGAAAAAATTCTTCTGTAAATACCCGTTATTTCACTTTTTCCTCCTAACTTTCAAAAAATTATATTTTGCCCCCTTAAAATTTTAAAAATATTTTTAGGAGGTTACATTTAACGATATGTTCAAAAAGTTGCATTTAATGATATATTCTTACACTAAAATAAAAATAAAGTCATAGAATAGTTAAATGTAACTTTTAAAACCACGTGATGATAAAATAAAAATATGCTAAACTATATAATAGTTAAGTATAATTTTCTAAAATATTAGGTGGTAAAGTGAAAATGCACTAAATCAAAGCAGAGTAAATTGAAGTTTACCCCAGTTTTTTTTTCTTTCTTTTTTTCCCCAAAACCCACCTCTAAGAGAAATTAGAAGTTTCAAAATTACCATAATGCCCTTGTTGTACTATGCTAAATGTTTTATAGTTAGAATAACAGGCCAAAAATATTACTGGATCAAGGGTCACTGGTTCAACCAACGGATCAACCGCTGGTTAAATCAGTGACATCAACACGACGTCGTAGACTTAGTTATTACTATTAATTTTATTATATAAAAACCATACTTGATTGTAAAATACTGGTTTCTAAACTGAATTAAGTAGATATAAGTTTTTAAGTTTCACTTTTAATAAGATTGAATCAGTGACATTAGCATGACGTCATAAATACTTAGTTATTAGTTTTAATTTTATTATATTGAAAAAATATATAATTATTATTCTAGTATCATTTTTTATTATAAAATACTGATATCTAAACCAAATTAAGTAGATATAAGTTTTCAAGTTACTTTTAATAAGATTGAATCAGTGACATCAGCACGACATCATAAATACTTAGTTATTAGTTTTAATTTTATTATATAGAAAAATATACATATATTATTATTCTGGTATTATTGTTTATTATAAAATACTGATTTCTAAAATCAAATTAAGTAGATATAAGTTTGGAAGCTTCACTTTTTGATAAGAGTAATTTATGCTGATAGAAAATAAAATCAGCTAAGTTTATTTTAAACCATTGAATTTTAATATGACTGTATCAAAAAAAAAAATCAACCTATTTTCTAATGATCGAACTGGTTCACTGGTGTGAAGGTTGAACTGCTTGTTCGAACGATTTAAAGTATCACGTCCTGGAACTGCAGCGGAAGCTTCCGGAAGCGTAACAGATCCACCATATGCATGAGGAGTTATCCGTACACCCGAAGCGTAACACAAACCTGTCAGAACCATGCTGTATTAGCTATCTATCCACTTGGTCCTTCTCTAGTGATCGACATCACGGTAGGAAACACTATCTAACTCGCTGCTCTGCTATCTCGATCCGGTACCAGTACTGAATACTCTGAAAAGAAACAATAACAAAGGGTGTGAGAACTATACTTAATTGTTTCCGGTGGGTATAGTCGACGATAACGACGACCTGCACCACTAGGTACATTAGAGGCAAGAATAACAATAATAATAGAGGAGGAGTGACTAACTAAACATAGTATGAAATAAACTGATAAGAAATTTACGATTATGCCTCTATGTGTAAAAAGAACAGGAAGTATGTCATAGAAGAGTCTCTAGATAAATCAACATGAAAGTAATCAAAGTATGCACCAACGTCGGATAAAAGCAAGCAAAAATATCAAACCCAATCGTCACGATCAACTCATACATCTGGTCAAGCCTGCGTCGCCTAATGTAAGTCACCACTATCCTATGATTGACTTCTTTTTTTTTCTCTCTTACCCAGGAAATACCAGCCCCTAGGTTCTATAAAAGTCTCTTTGCGCCAAAGTCCGAAAAGTTGCTAAAATTACATTTCAGTCCAATTTCATGTTTTGGGCGCCCGATTCTTGGATTCGGGCGTTCGAAACCCCCCTTCTGTACCATTTCGGGCGCTCCCGCATGCTTTCGGTCATCCAGAATCAATAAAAAGTGTGTCCGAATCCACTTCTGGGTGCCCGACTTTGTGCCCGAAAATCCAATGACTAAACGCATGAATCATCATGCTAAGTCATCAGTTAACCGACTTAACGAACCGCCAAACTTTCAGACTGCTATAGTAGATTCGGGCGTCCGAATCCTGAGCCCGAATTTTCATTTCACCAACTTATCTGACCACCAATCTTCCCGGCAGCTACAGTAGAAAACGGGCACCCGAGTTCCGAGCTCAAATCTGGTTCCGGATTCAATTCAAGCATCCAAAAACAGGATCTAGATTGGCATCCCTCAGTTACAGAGTTACCAGGCGCCCTAAACCATTTTCAGGCGTCCGGAAAGTAGCAAAACCCCTCAAATTGATCCGATTCCTTTTCCGAATTCCATTTTCGCATCCTTTTTTACATTAAAATTGATCTAATTTATCCAAATACTTTAAAAACTCAACTCAAATTATAATTTTACTGATTTGCCAGAATCCAGGATATTACATAAAGAGCTTTTTTTAACTTATCCGGTTCGAAGAGCTGAACCGAACTGTTTTATGGACTAGGTCACGGTTGGATTGGTCGAACCGACGGATTCGACCCGATTTTTAAATCATTGACAATACATCCGAAAACACCTACAAAATTAGAACCAATCATGTTTGATCATTTAATATGACATTTTAAAAAAACCCTAAATATAAAAAATAAATAAATAAATTTTGAACACTAATTTATTACAAATTAAACAATGACCCAAGTTGACTTTTAGAACTATTTGATGATGTTTGAATAATAGATTTTCAAAATATATGATTTTTTTTGTGTATAGATATTTTAAATATTTCAAATCAAAATCTACCTGATTAGATTTTAATATTAATATACAAATTAATATCAAAATATAAAAATTTTACCTATCGGAATAGTAATATTCCTAAATTTTACCGAAAGATACTCATAATGGATTTTTCATAAAAATAAAAATTAAAAATTTAAGGTCTAAAATATAAAAAATATTAAAATTGTCTCAAAAAGTCAGGGACCAATTTAAAATATAAAAATAAATTGTTAGATATAATTTCCTTAAAGAGTTTCTAACTTAAAATTTTTAATTTTGGTAACATTTTTATCATTCAATTTTGGATTATTTGATGCTTAGGTAATAAATTTTCAATAATTATAATTCTCAGTCAATTAATTACACTAGTAGTCCCTGAACTTTAACTCGATTTTTATTTGGGCCCTTATACTTTTAAATTTCTTAACCAAGTAAAAGTACCATTTCAATATTCGTGATATTGAATAATAAAGAATAAATTGCAGGTTGGTCCCCAACCTTTACCTGAGTTTTCATTTTGGTCCCGTACATTTTTTTTCCTATTTTTCTTATAATTTGGTCCCAAACTTTATTATTTTTTTAATTGAGTCCCGCCGTAAAAAACCCGATAAATTTAACGAAAACTACCACATCAGCACCAACCATTTTGCCACGTCGGTATCATGTCAGCGTCATATCTCGCCACGTGGCGGTTTCTTTGTTTTGGTTAAATTTAACAGAATTTTTAATGTTAGGGACTAAAATGAAAAGCCCGGCAAAGGTTGGGGACCAATGGTGCAATTAACATCATAAAAAAAAAGAAAAAGCTATTTGTACACCATAATAAAAAAAACTTAATTACACCATACTACACTGTATACTTTTTTTTTTCAAAAACACCATTCAACTATTTTTATTTTTTTTTCAATTCCTACACTAGAATCAATAAAACTATAATTTTATATAAAAATTGTTTAAAAAATACTAGTTAAAAATGACATAGCATATGTACTACTCATTTTGATATAAAAAATAACAAAATATATAGAAATAACAAAAAGAAAAAAATTTGATAGAAACTTTTATTAATGAATCTATCATAGAGATTTATTTTATATTTTTTCAACTATTTAACTAGTATATCCTAATAAAGTTAATAAGTTTTGTCTAAAATAATAAATTTGTTAACAAAATGTACAGATTGTGGAGAAAAAATAATAATTTAGTAATATCTACGAGAAAAAAAATATATATATAGTACCAGATAGAATAATAAAAATAAATCTAAAATTCAGTATGAAGATTAATTAAATACAATAACACAATAGTGTCTTTGAAAAGAAAAAAAAAAGTGAAAACGTACAGATCTTACCTGAACTATAGCGCATTTTGAAATAGGTATCAGTATTTTAAAAAATTTACAACATGGCCCTACCATGCTTTAGAAATAGGTACCTAAACTTTGAAAGTTTTGATTTTACTACCTAATCTTTGACTATTTGTAAAAATTATTAAAAATATATATATTCTGTCGAGTAGCCGAATATTTTATTACATTACAGAAAAGTACTACAATTACTTGCCATTTAAATTTTTTTCCTGTTTCCATATGTTTTTTTTTCGCTGATATATAATTAATTGGGTTAATTGCATACAGGTCCCAGCAAACATTGTGGATTACAAATATATCACTGCAAAGTTTAATTTTCATAAATTATTCCTGCAAAAGTCCTAATATTTGCAGATATGTCCCTCTGGTTTGTTACCGTTAGAGAACTATTTATTTTTTAACAGCATGCTCGTGAAATGACACTTTTGCCCTCACAAATATGTCCCTCCAAAAACTGGATACGAAGAAAAAGAAGAAGGAGGCGGCAGAGGCGATCGCCGCGATCTCCTCCCTCGCCGGCGACGGCGACGACGACCACTCCGACCTCCGCTTCGCTACCCGGCCCTGGTGGCCGAATTCCACCTCTCCGGCGAGATGGGGCCACGTCGACAAGCAAAAGAGGAAGAGGAAGAGAAAGAAGGGTAAAATTATCAATTCACCTTATTAACTACCATGGTTAAGCATTTTAACTGTGGTTAACTAAATTTCTCTAACGGATCCTAACGACAGGGACATTTCTGTATACATTAGAACTTTTGCAGGAATAACTTATGAAAGTTAAACTTTGCAGAGATATATTTATAATTCGCTATGTTTACGAGGACCTGTATGCAATTAACCCTTAATTAATTTGTACGCACTCGACTTGGTTCGTTTGATGCTGTTACCCAAAATATCAATCCGATAGAAAACGGTTCATGTATATGGAACGGCAGGAGCTTCAAATTGGCTCTGATACCATGTTATTCAGAAGATGACGAAAAATAGAAAAAACGACTGATTCGGAATATCTGAACTGTCGGTTTAGTGTTCCGACGATGTGATCACGGCGGCTTTACGTAGGACAAGACCGCGATCAGCGTCTGCACTAGAGTGCAGAAAAGCACGACAGTCGCGGCGAGCGCTCCTAACCCCAGCCACGGATTGCTGCAGTGCTTGTTCCGCAACCACGCCACCCACCGGTTCAGACGACTCCGGTAGCGCGCTTCCAACTTCCTGAGCGTAACAGCGTCTCGCTTCGTCCTCCAGTCCGCAGATCACATTCAGGTAATCCTGCAGGCTTTTTTCTCGATTCATTTTGTCTGATAAGGACCGACAGACAAAACGAACGGATCGTAAGCAGTCCGATCGTCATCACGGACGTGTTTTGGGACTTTGTAGATCATGCAAATCTCAGTTCCCTTATCACGGGTCGCACTTCGCGACCAGTAATAACTGATCAATTCTTTCGTACTTAAACTCGCCAACTCGATCGTCTAAACCAACTTCGTCGTCTGCGCAGCTTCCACCGTCAGTCATCGTAAATTCTGTTCATGAATCAGTTCAGCAACTGGTCTTAATCAAGATATAAATATACAAAAACCCAAGCTAAGTGAAGCAAACAATCATCAACAGAGCTTTGACAGTGATTTAATCTCTCTTCTAATTAAGAAAGAGAGTGATTTGTTGTGAGAAAAGTTGTAAAAAGAAAGATGCTGAGACCAACATCTGCAGTAATTTTTGGTCTTCCAATGAAAGACCAATGAGAGAGTGCCATCTTGTCTCTCTCTTTTATTTTAGTTAAGTTTATCATTACAAACTTCTTATTACTTCAATTCTTAAGAAAGGATTGAAGTCTCCGGCAGATTGTTGGCGCTAACCATTAATTCCAAAAGCTCGAGCTATTAGAAAGATACAATCAATTCACTTAAAGCATATAAACACAATGTCTACAAGTCTCGATTGTGACTCGGCCCAACCTAGCTTCCCAGGGGGTCACCCATCTTAGGACTACTCTAGCCCTAGCACGTTTAACTCTCTTAACCTCTTGGATCTAGCCATTGCCCAAAATGCTATAGCCGGGTTAAGAGTTTTACCCCTATCATATCTTAGGGACAATTGCTTATATACCCCTGAAAAGTTTCCAACTTTCTGATTTACCCCTCTTACGAGGCTAATATTGAAAATACCCTTTTTACGTTCCAACCTATTTCCAATATACCCCTAGAGTTAAATTATGTTAGTGAACGGTTAGCAATAGCCGTTATCTCTGTAAAATTACTATTTTGCCCTTTCAAATATACCTTCCTACCATAACCAACTTTTCTTATTTGCCCTCAAGTCAGGGGCAAAAGAAATATTTTAATTTTTGGTCTTTTTAAATATACCCTTATACCATTACCATTTTTTCTTATTTGCCCTTAAGTTAAGGGCAAAAGAGGTATTTTAATTTTTTTAACCCTGGTAGACATTTAACTCACGTTTAACCCAAGTTAACTTAACAGATGGTAACTGCATGGATATTTTTGAATAACGGAGGAACGTATGAGGGGTATATTGGAAAGAGAAAAAAAAGTAGGGGTAAATGAGATATTTTCTAGTTTTGATGGGTATATAGGCAATTATCCCTATATCTAATATATAGAATTACCCGGAGTCTCACAGGTAGGATGTTGGTCCCTTAAAGCCAACAATTCTCTCCAATACCTGCACAAATTTGCAGCATGTGGGAATTGAACTTGTGAACTCTAGCTCTAATGTCATTTATCGAATAGTTGGCGCTAACCGTTAATCCAAAATGTCGAGCTATTAAACAGATACAACCAATTCACTTAAAGCGTACAAACATAGTACCCACAAGTCTCGATTTCTAACTCGACTCAACCGACCTCCCGCCACCTCGAACATAACTCAGCCCAACCCAACCTCCCGCCATTTCGAAAGTGACCTAGCCCATACCGGCTTCCCGCCATGAATTGATATTCAAATGACAGTAGGTCATCCTCTTCCACTAACATGTCATCTTCCAATGCAACATCACAAATTTATCGATCCATTCTTCAATGTCACAACAAAGAGGCCTCTTTATTCAATTTTTAAGGTATTGATTTTCACTTCTATAAGTATTGCAATCAAGAAGCCATTGATGAAAATTATCGAGACACAGGCCATGGATTACGCCACTTCATCTTCTCAATGACTCCATATATTTCCCTCGTACCGTCGATCATCATGATCTCGGGGACAAGATTCTGTGCAGCGGAAGCGAATGTTGCCAAGTTAGATTTTGATAGGATATAATATTTGAAAAAAAAAGTTAGAACTTTTATTGTTGGAAAATTATTTTGGAGATTTATTAGGTTTTTAGGATTTTTTTTTTATTTGTAAAAAATTTGTAAAAATTAGGGATATCATTTTTTGCAATTCTTTAATCAAGTATATTTTTGATAATATTCACTTTAGGAAAACTCCTAAATTCTTGAGATTTGATTTAAAGTAGAACTAAAGGCTATAAATATAGCCTATGGCCGGTAATTTAGGATAAAGAGAATTATGAGGAAATAAATTTGGTTTTATAAGGATATGACTGTAGTCATGGTTTTTATTTTCCTTTGAACCAATGGTTTTTATTCTCAAATTAATCTGAAATTTTATAAAATTGTGTTTGATATAAATCTCGGGCTCATCGTTAGTAAGGTAAGTTAGGATTTTTCTAATTTGTCCTGCATCAACTCGATCACATAGACCAACAAATAGAGGTAGTTCTTGTCTTCTTGATCAGTTCGTCTTTGGGTTAATTTCATACAAATTTATCCCTACAAAGTTCAACTTTCATATGTTGTTTCTATAAAAGTTCTAATATTTTTAAATATGTCCCTCTGATTTGTTACCGTTAGAGAACTGTTTCTATTTTCAATTTTGCCCTCACAAATATGTCCATCCAAAAGTCATAACAGTATAATAATAATGGGGTAAAAATGTTAAAAACTAACCAGGGTTAAGTATTTAACCTATGGTTAACTAAATTTTTCTAACGGATTCTAACGGCAGGGATATATTTGAAAACATCAAGACTTTTGCAGGGACAACATATAAAAGTTAAATTTTGTAGAGGTATATTTGCCGATCACTATGTTTGCAGGGACCTGTATGAGATTAACCCTTGGTCTTTTACGTTCTAATAATATCTACCTCATCCAAATACTAGAGTTATTCTTTTTGCAAGCCCCACCGCTAAGGGCCTGTTTGGTTCCTTGGAAAACAGTAGGAAATTATTTTCGAAAAAAAGAGTTTTCTGTGGAAAAGAAGATTTTTAATTTCTCTTGTTCGGTTCGACGGAAAAGAAAATTAGTTTTCCACGTACGCATGTTTGGATGGTAAGAAAAAAAATGAAAAACTCTTTTTTATTTCTATTTCACTTGTTTGGTTAGTTTAAAATATACATGTCGGCACATATATATTTTTTGTGACCGGCGCGCATCGGCACGGCCCGGCATGCACCGTGCCGTACAGTGCCAGCAAGTTTCCGGCACGACCCCGTGCCACGGCACTTAAATCCTTGCTACAGATTCTACCTTCGCATGCTCATCCTAGGGTTCATAACCTACAAATTCTACCTTCCAATACTCATATTTAGATGGTGAAATTGTACTGCAACCCCCTCAACTACCTACTATTCTCAAATGGACCTGTTAACTTGAATTTACTTAAGTTGACATGCCCCCTTAACTCCATGTACAAGGCTAATTAACATGCATTTTAGATCACAACAAATTTGATTAGCAAATAAAGAGCTTTGATTACTTTTAGTAGACTATTGAATCTCCTTCTCTCTCTTCTTATTCTTCCATTCCTCTTCTAATTTTGCTCCATGTCAACATAGTAGATCCTTCATAAGTTCCTCCCCCCTTTTTCCATTATTGTTTGATTCCTCTAGCAAACTTTGCTGCAAGGATTTAAGTGCCCATCGCGCGGGACGTATCTACCGTGTCGTATCGTGCCAAAAAAATATCGGCACGATACAGTTCCCGAGCCAATGACAAAGCTCAGAACCCTCTATTCTTTGAATTAGTAAGTAATTTTCTTAATAAAATTCGAAAGATTTGATAAAGATACATAATAAACAGTTAGAGTATTTTGTTGCTAAAGAAAATAAATATTTCATGTCATTATGTGTTGGCACTAGGGGTGCAAATGAGCCGAACACGAACGAGCGCGGCCTTGCTCGTTTTCGGCTCGTATTAGCTAGATTCGAGCCGAATTCGAGCTGGTTCGAATTAATTTCGAGCTAAAATTTGGCCTGTTCGAGTTCGGCTCGAAATAAATTTCGAGCCGGCTCGAAATAGCTTTTTTTTCTTATTTTTTTCTTTTTCGAGCTAGTTACGAGCCATGTTCGAATTTAGCTCGAAATTGTTTGATTTCGATCCGGCTCGTTTATAGCTCGAAATTCTTTTTTTTTCTTCTTTTTTTTTTATTTTTAATTTCAAAATATTTATGAATATCTGTTAATATTACACTATATAATTTAACCACAACTATCATTATAACTACAATCCAAATAAAATACCAATTCTGAAAATTACAATCAATATACAAATAAAACTACAATTAACATAATTATAATTTATAAGCAACACACTTCTCGAAATAACATTCTTAATTTATATATATATATATATATATATATATATATATATATATATATATATATATATATATATATACATATATATATATATATATATATATATATATATATATACACATATATAAATATATATATATATATATAAATATACACATATATATATATATATATATATATATATATATATATACACACACATATATATATATACACACACATAAATATATATATATATATATATATATATATATATATATATATATATATATATATATATATATATATACACACATATATATATATATATACACACACATATATATACACACACACACACACACACACACATATATATATATATATATATAGAGCTTGACTGGGCTACTATCGGTAGTAAACCGTTCCGTTTACTACCGATTTGTTTTCAATGCTGGAGCTTCCAAATTGACGATCAGCACCGTTGAACATGATCTAGACCATTTAAACTATCTAGAAATTAAATTTTATGCTTTTTTGATATCAATAATCGAACGATCAAAGGGTTACAAAATCTGTAATTTTAATGGCCGATATGGTGTGTTTGCTCGTTTAACGGTATAGAAGAATCCAAATCAACTAAATTTTTGTTAGAAAATTCTTTGAACTATTTAAAATAAGATCTGTACTCTTGATCTTGATTACAAAACTTCTATCATCACTTTTTATAGGATATTCATTTTCAGCCATTCATTTTCTGTTCACTTGATGGACAAGAGAACAATATCGAAAAAGCGTGAAATTTGATTTCCAGATAGTTTGAATGGTCTAGATCATATTCAACGGTGCCGATCGTCGATTTGGAAGCTCCAGCATCGAAAACAAATCGGTAGTAAACCGTTCGGTTTACTACCGATAGTATTCTAGCAAAACTCTATATATATATATATATATATATCGAAGCGGAGGCTTGCTTGTGTTCGGTTTGAAATTATTTTCGAGCGAAAAAATTTAGCTCGTTTTATATTTGAAATTAATTTCGAACGAGCTATTTTCGATCCTATTTCGAATCGAACACGAGCCGGCTCGCGAGCGGCGAGCCAGACTTGCAGCCCTAGTTGGCACACATATATTTTTTGTGACCGGCACGCACCGTACTGTACCGTGCCAGCAAGTTTCCGGCACGATCCCGCGCCACGGCACTTAAATCCTTGCCTTTCAGAAACAACGAAATAGAGGAAGATCACTTACTACGCAACCAATCTCTCGGATTCTGAACAGGTTTGCTACTGCTTTGCTACAACTACAAGAGTTATTATTAGAAACACACAATTGAAGAACCTGCCCTCACCATCAACTGGCCTGTCTAGTATTAACAGATCTCTCATTTCTTCTTCTTTTCTGCCAGTATACTAAATGTTATAAAAGCAATAAGAAATTAAGCAGAAATTTTTTTCTCTATTTTCTATCCTCTCTGCAATTCTAAGTTTCAAGAACTCGACTTCATATGACCCTCCATTGGCCATGTGATGCAGAACCAGATTCAAAAAGGGTTCAGTCGAGTCATCTTTTATTTATTTGAGTCTATTTTTGCATTAGGGTTGATTGAGTCGTTAGGTTTTAAATGTTTTTCTAATTTTCGGAATTATTTTGTTTTTAATTTATTTTAGTCGTTTTTTTAAAAAAAATTAGAATTTATCGTATGCAATAAATCTCTAAAAATTAGGGATATGGTTTAATTTTTTTTAGATATATTTGAATTAGAAAAAAATTTCTAAAATCATGAGATTTGAATTAGATTAGAATTATATTTGGAAGGCTATAAACATAGCCTATGCCTTATAATTCCGAAGACTAAGTTATGACGAAATAAAATTTGGATTTCGTGTTTTGACTGCAGTCACGGTATCCTCTTCCCCTCCCCTTCTCCGCCGTGTGCGCCGGCAAGATTCTAAATTTGGTTTGAAACTGATTTTGTGCTTATTATAGTTTCATAATCAAGTAATTAGCTGAAGCCAGTGTTTGCTTGTCAAAATCGATTCAGAGTCCAGACAGTAGTGGCTTGAACTAGTATGATTAAATTTTCAAAATCAAATGTTTCCGTTACAAAATACTAAGAAGAGGCGAAGGTTCAAGGCATGCCAAAAATTTTGGATCGGATTTACAGTTAGGTTCAAGCCGATGGGTGCGTCCTTCCTATTAACACGTATTTTTGGGATAGTTGGTTAGCGCTTACGATCCACATGCATGACGTGGTAGGTTACCGGGAAACAAACAAGCATATTTTGAACAGTAAATCAAATCAAATTATTTTGAAAACATTGTGGCGTCTCCTAAGTGTGTTTTCGATTCCGTGTCTAGTTCAGTATACAAGAAGTTTCAAACCAAAACTGAGTCAAGCCAATTTATTCTCAAAGCTGAATCGAATTAAACCGAAATAATTCGGGTTTGTTCGATTCGATAGTTAGATTTCAACATTCTTGTTTTAGTAACCCTTCTTATTATATTGAGTTAGGTTCTTCTGTTTAGATTTTAAACAAGCTTGATTTCTTATGACTTAATTGATTATTTATGAATCAAAAGTGAGTTATTATGCATATTACATACCCAAAAGTTTAATTAACACAAAAAAAAAAATTTGAATAGTGAGATAAGAAGTAATGTAATATCTATAACTCTATATGAATTTTCAATACTAAATGATGATGTGGCAAACTCTCTTTTTTTCGAATATTTTTTCTTAACAATGAACCTCTCTATTCTCTTTTTTCTCTCTCTCTCTCTTTCCCCACCATAACGTCTAATTAACGCATCCACCCACCTTAACTCTAGTTAACGCATCCATCCACATTAACTCTAATTAATGCATCCATCCACCTTAACGCAGAAACCTCATTCTCTTCTCCTCTGCTTCCTCTTCCTCCTCCATGGACTCCGAAGCTGAGATCAAGTGCATGCTGTGGACGGAGGATGAGTTTGCACGCCGCGTTGCCGAGCTTGGCACTGCCATCTCCATCGAACCGGAACCTTCCTCCAAATTTCAGGAAAAGTCTTTTTTTTCTCTTTTCTTTTTTTCTTATTTGATGTTGGGTTTATGGATTTTAACTCAAGCAAATATTTGTTGTATTAGGTTGCGTTAGATTGTATATCTTTTTGTCTCTAAAAAAATATTATATATTAATTTTTCATATGCTTATATTTTTCTACCTTCATTATTATTTTTGTTAATTAATAGAAGGATATTTACAAAATTAGATTGATATGTGATCTAAAAAGGTCTTCCTTCTCTTGAAGGGATAAGTATCGTAGCTTATATAGAAAATGAAGGAATAAGTATATAGCTTATATTAAAAAAAAAGTTAAGCCTTTGGTTGCTTTGATTGTGAAATATTATTTTTTATTAAATTTTTAATCTAAATTTCTCTCAAATAGTATACATTTTGTCACCTTTTGGCTCAATGGATTGACATATCGTATTTTGTTACTAATCGGCTTCAGGAGATTAGTATGCTTAGACTTTTACAGGAAGCCAATATGTTTGGATTATTTTGATCTATAAAATAGTAGAAAATTTTTGATACAGTAGTTAGATATCAAATTTATTTTAATAAATCTATCCGCCGCAACGCGCGGGTTACTACACTAGTGTATATGCATACAAAATGGTAAGAGTGTGTATAATTTACTTGTGATACACGTCATGAGGAGTTTAACACATAATATTTTTATATTTAACACAAAATTGGCTCTGCTATATCCAAGAGCCATTCTACTTGGGTTATAGTTTGACAATCCATAGGCTTCCGCCGCAAACATAAGAAACCAAATTTAGATCTAAAACTTAAAATGTTTGTCGATTTTTAGAATCTAACATCAATTTCCATGATTTCGATTTCCTATTTAGTGATTAATTTGAGTACGTATTCCACCGCAGAAGAGAAATTGGCCAAGATCTTGGTGTAGATTAGGTTTAACGGAGTCATTTAAACCCGTGGAGGGAGGTGAAGTTATTTTTGACAGTAAATACTCACTTTTATTGGTTGATTTATCATAAACTAAATCCATTCGTAACTCTACTTTTCCACCTTCGTCCTGGGTGATGCCGAAGTCGGAAGAGAAAGAGATAGAAAAAATAAAAATAAAAAAATTAGTTCCTATAACTTTTTTTATTCTCTTACGTGTTAGTGTAAAAGTTTTTAATAAAACAAATTAACAAAATAAATCAAACAAACAATAGAATAAATTTTTCATCCGAACTTCAATTGAACTAAATATCATTTTCAACCTGAAAATCACTTACGGCCAAATAAACGTACCCTAAGCCGTCAAATTCTTTTCTTATTCTTCAAAGATTATGAAACTAAAAATAAATTTTTCTGAAAAATTAGAGCAAAATAGAGATTAAGAAACTAAGGCCTCGTTTGGTATCGTGTCTATTTTTAGTTTTTTAGTACTAATTCTATATAATTTGATGTATTGGAGGAAAGATTGTAATCCGGTTTTTTTTTTTTTTTTTGTTCTAAAGCTATAAATATGTCATAAAACACATGAATTTGATAGATTTATCCAGAGAGAAACCCTAAAAACTTGTTGGTTCCTTTTTCACATATTTTCTTCCACGGGTTTCTTCGGGATCGATTTGTAGAACCCTAATTTCTCTTTTACATAGAGAATTACGTTTACCAATTAGAAATTCGGGATCAAAATTTCAGCTATTAAATTAAACTTTTTTCTGTAGATTTATGCTACTGCATAAATAAATATAATTCTTAAGAATATAAAAATAGAAAGCTACAAAAGATTATTTTCATCCCTATCTTCATCTTTTTTGGAATCCATATATTCCGGAAGTTCATAAAATTTTTCAATAATTCACAAATAGTTAGAAAATAATTCGGCAATAATGAGCGAATTAACTAACTATGTTGGAGAAAAAAAAAATTATCTAAAAATTCTACACATTTTTTTGTCCGAATAATTCGCCGTACCCGAATTATTCGCGAATAATAAATCTAACCCAAAAATTCACGTTTTATTCTGATTTTTTGGAAAAAAAAATCGCATACGGACTGTTTTATTCGGATTTTCAATAATTCACGAATAATTCACAAATAATTTATGAATTAACTATGATACAAACTACAAAAGAGGCAAAACAAAATCAACTTTAATATTGAGAAATTGGCTAAGATCTTGGTGTAGATTAGGTATAATGGAGTCATTTAAACTTGTGGAGGGAGGTGAAGTTATTTTTGGCTGTAAATACTCATTTTTATTGGTTGATTTATTATAAATTAAATCCATTCGTAACTCTACTTTTTCAAAACTTCGTAATTGACTTTGTTCCGGGTGATGCCGAGTCAGAAGAGAGAGATAGAAAAAAATAATTATTGTGTTATTTTAAGCAAACAGTTATAATGAAACTTAACCATTCCTATTCCAATTACCAGTATAAATAATTTAGGTAAAAGTGTATGGAGACCCCCTCACCTATAGGCGTATTTGAAAATGCATGCTGAATTAATTTAATTTTTGGCTAAACTACAGAAAACCTTTCTATAAATACCAAATTTCTCACTTTCCACCTCTAACTTTCAAAAACCTATATTTTATCACCTTTAAATTTTAGAAATATTTTCAGGGAATTACAGCGTTAATAGAGAGGACGAAATGATCAAATTACTTTTACTTATTCTGTAAGAAAAAAATATTTTTTTACCTATATTTCTGTCATTTTTGTATGTGTTTTTTCGGTATAAATTATAAGAAATGCACGGAATAGTAATGGAACCCCTAAATGCATCATCTTAAAATTTTGAGGGAGTAAAATATAAGCTTTTGAAAGCCGTGAGGAGAAAGTGAAAAGACGAATATTTATAAGGGGCTTTCTGTATTTTAGCCTAAATTTTTTTTTTCTTTCATCGACAATCCCATTATCTTCCACTTTTTATTCCAATATATAACCTCTAAACATTTTGATTTCAGTACTCATCCTTTCAATTTGTTTAATTTAAATAATTTGATAACTCTTCAGATGTAAAATTTAAGCTAATTATTTATTTTAATAAATTTATAGCTACATGAATTGCACAAAATATGCTAACTAAATCCGTAAATATAAACGGCGTATTCTAATTTTGAAATTACAGAGTCATTAAATAAATTGAAAGGTTAGGTAGTAAAATCAAAATTTTAAAGATTACGTAGTTAGAACAAAATAAGTGATAGTTGAGGTAAGTTTTATATTTTTTTACCTTTCCTTTTTTTTTTTTGAGCTTTTCTCGATAGTCAAGCTAAATTTTTTAAATTGAAAACATTAAATTCGACAAAAATTGCTCTTAAGTATTCAATAAAATTTAACACGATTTCAAAGAAAAACTCTCCTACTTTTCGTATTTTCATTTAAGTCCTAAAATTACCCTTCAATTAGGGGTGTCAACGAGCCGAACACGAGCGAGCTGGGGCCGGCTTGTGTTCGGCTCGTTTAATAAACGAGCCGAACACGAGCTGGCTCGTTTAAGTATCGAACCAAAAAATTCAGCTCGTGTTCTGCTCGTTTATTAACGAGCCGAACACACGAGCCGAACACGAGCTGGCTCACAAACAACAAGTTAAAGGATCTTACCCATTAGACTTTGATCTATTGGTTGAAACTTTATATATTACAAAATCACCCTCAATTTTAAGGTTACGACGTTAAAATTCAAAAGGTTACGACGTTAGTAGAGAGGGCGAAATGACCAAATTATCTTTACTTGTTTTATTAAAAAAGTATTTTTTAATATGTTTTAATCAATTTTAAGGATATCTTCGGTATAAATTAAAAGTATGGGGACAGAATATTGACGGAACTCTGACGGAAGGGGACTAAATGCACCAACTTAATTTAGGTTTTTGAAAATAAGGAAAAAGAGAAAAAGTGAAAAAAAAAGAAGGGTATTTACGGAAAGGGATTTTGTATTTCAGTATTTTTTATTAAATCAATAAGGGCATTTTGGTCATCTAGAAGTAAATAAGATATTTTTAAAATTTTGAAGGTCATATTAGATATTATTCCTTAAGTTTTTATTTCAAACAGGTCCCCATTAAGCACACTTTATTAGAATTTAGGAATATTCTCCTAGTAGTTTTATCTTTTTTCTTTTTTTTCCTCTTATTATTATTTTATTAGCTAAAATGTAGAAAACTTTTTTATAAATATTCCTTTTTTACTTTTTCCTGACTTTTAAAAATCTATCTCCTAAAAATTTTAGAAATATTTTTAGGGGCTATAGCGTTAAGGGAGCGGGCGAAATGATAAAATTACCCTTAAACTTATTTTAGAGGGAAAAAATAATTTTAATATATTTCTATATTTTTAATGGATAATTTTAATATAAATTATATAAAATAAACGGAACAGTGACGAAACCCTGACGAGGGGGGACTAAGTGTATCATCGACTTGAAATTTTGAGGGTATAAAATTCAGATTTTTTGAAAATCGAAGCGAAAGTGAAAAGACGGATATTCATAGAACAGTGTCTATGTGGTGTTCACACAAGTGAACTATGTTACATGAAAAAAAAAAAAAAAAAAAAAAAAGTAATTACTAATGTTTTAAAACCCAGATCGTACCGACCGGTTCGATCGGTTCGACCGTGACCTAATTAATAAAGCGGTTCAGTTCAGTGTTTGAATTGGATAAACTCAAAACTCACTTTTAATCATTCAAATCGGCGGTTCAACCAGCGAACCGATTAACCAGTCTAATTCTGAGCAAGTCGGTTGGAATTTTTTTTTTTTTAGGTTTAGTTCATTTTTTATTTTATCTATTATAGATTTTTGCTAATTTTTTTTTCTATTATGAAAAATAAAATTTGAAAAAAAAACTTGTATCTACTAATTTGATCTAAAAATCAGTATTCTATAATTAAATATGATACTATAACAATAATAATAATAATAATAATAATAATAATATATACTACTGGTTGAATTAGTGATCCTTGACCCAATAAAATTTTGGGTTTGTTAATATAATTCAATTAAATCACTAAACTTTGATTTATATTTCAATACAATCATTTTATAAAATTTCCTATTATTTTTCAAACCAAACTGTAAAGTAATTAGTAATTAATTTAGCTTTCACATTATACTATCAAATATGAGAATTAATTTACCACTCCAGGATAATTAAATCCATATGAAATTTCACAAAATATTCGGTTACAAATGGTATAATATAATCAATTATTTGAAATTAACGGCTTAATTAACTAAAACTTATTAATAATAAGCAATATCTGCAATTCCATCGACCGAAAAAAGTGTTCAAAACATTAAATATTACAAAATCACCCTCAATTTTATTTATGAAAATAAATTAAATCAACAAAAAAAATATTCTAAACCTAGGTTACTCAGACATAATCTAGGTGTCGCAGACACGAACACAGTACCCGACATGACTCGGACATGACAAATAATTAGAACACATATATGATATGAGCACAGCGGATAATATATAATATTGTTTATACAATAACATATACTTATTACATATAAAATATTAATCTTGCTATATATTTTTATATATTTCTTATAAAAAAGAGTCTCCACCATGCATAATTTAATCGTTCAAAAAGATATTATATTCATTTATCAAAAAGCCAAAATATTTATATTCTCACATTATACACGCATAGAAAAAAAAAAATTAAAATAAAATATATTTTTTTATGGGATGCACCATGGACGCACCTCGAATACGCGTTCATGGCGCGTCCACGTCGGACACGAGTCCGACACAGACTTACGAGACTTATAGCCACATCTGTAATACATTGGACATAACACGGAGCAAATGACTCGAACACAGCGACTCATCGATTATAGAGAAACTTAGTTCATAATCATTTTGTTCCATAAAATAGGATATGAATTGAACACAGTGACCCATGAGCCCTCAAAAAAAAAAAAAAAAAAAAAAAAATAGTATTATGAACATTCACTCTACATTTCAACGGTCTCGATTGTTTCTTTGCATCATCTACATTTCAACGGTCTCGATTGTTTCTTTGCATCATCTACATTTCAACGGTCTCGATTGTTTCTTTGCATCATCAACAGTCAACAGATTGATATCAAATGTGATATACATATTCACGAATCTTAAACCCAACAAACGAAATAATTTCAAAGCTTTTGAAATTGATACCTAAACTTTTTGAGGAATTTTTATTTTATTACTTAATCTCACCATAGAGTATTTGTAAACATTATTAAAAAATATATATATATTATAGAATAATTTATCGAATACTACAAATAGCGATAAGATTAGGTAGTAAAATAGGTACCAATTAATTTCGAAAACATTATTAAGGTTAGTTTGTACAATAAAATTTTTTAAAGTGCAGATATCTATTTCAATATACAGCATGTTTCAGATCAAGGATTTTAGTGTCGTGGCACAGGATCGTACCGAAAAGAGAATTTTGAGCTGTGCCATCAGCACTGACGCTGTATCGATCTTGCCAATATCTTGCTAGCAGGATATGGCACGGTGGATACGGTCTGTGCCGATGCGCTCTTAAATTCTTGGTTCAGATAAGATCTGTGCATTTTTATGAAATACCTACAATGTCATGCAAGAAAGACAGGTGTGCATAATTAATACTGCCTCAGACAATCCAAAGGCAAAAATATACAGTTAAAGGAATTGCATGGAGGACCAAATATTATTAAATATAAAAATATTTGAACACCGTTCTCTAATATTTTAAGTTTTTAGAGTACAACGGTTGTTTCACATGGTATCAGAGCTGGAGGTTCTCAGTTCGAGTCATGCCAGGCTCCTAGCATTATTAATTTCCTCCTATTTAATTCAAGTCCATGTCATGGGCCTACGAGAAGTCTCGAGTCCAGACGTGAGGGGGAGTGTTAAATATAAAAATATTTGAACACCGTTCTCTAACAGCTTAAATTTTTAGAGTACAACGGTTGTTTCACACGGTATCAGAACTGGAGGTCCTCAGTTCGAGTCATGCCATGCTCCTAACATTATTAATTTTCTCCCATTTAATTTAAGTCCACGTCATGGGCCTACGAGAAGTCTCGAGTCCAGCCGTGAGGGGGAGTGTTAAATATAAAAATATTTGAACACCGTTCTCTAACAGCTTAAATTTGTGTTAAATATAAAAATATTTGAACACCGTTCTCTAACAGCTTAAATTTTTAGAGTACAACGGTTGTTTCACATGGTATCAGAGCTGGAGGTCCTCAGTTCGAGTCATGTCAGGCTCCTAGCATTATTAATTTTCTCCCATTTAATTCAAGTTCACGTCATGGGCCTACGAGAAGTCTCGAGCCCAGACGTGAGGAACACCGTTCTCTAACAGCTTAAGCTTTTAGAGTACAACGGTTGTTTCACAAATATACTTCTGTGAAAACGGGCGAAAACCGACATAGGGACAGCTTCAAGAGCAGTCGGCATGACACCATTTTTACGGCAGACCGGCATATGAATCTGAGCTGTCGGTCGAGTGTTCTGTTGATGTGATCATGGCGGGTTTACGTAGGACAAGACCGCGATCAGCGTCTGCACTAGAGTGCAGAAAAGCACGACAGTCGCCACAAGAACTCCTAACCCCAACCATGGATTGCTGCAGTGGTTGTTCCGCAACCACGCCACCCACCGATTCAGACGACTTCCGTAGTGCGCTTCCAACGCGCTGGACATAGACTTTAGGTAGTAGTCACCATTGAAATCAAACACAACATCTTTATTGAGCTCTGTGAAAAGAGCCGACACATCTTCATCCCTATGCAATTGGTGCACAACTATTCCTCGCTGAACAAGTAGAGTGGCATCAGCTGGCATGCTGATAAGCTGAGACATGAAAAAAATATACGCAGTGAAGTCGTTCCCGAATTGCGGACACGTTTGCTCGAATGCGATTAAGTTCTTGAAAAGGGAATCAGTGTTCTCATCGATAAGCAAACACGGAATTTCCACTACGCCATTACTGAATCTTATATCCAGAAGAGAATGGGGACGCTCTTTGTCGAGCTCTTTTCTCGTAAATACAACTCCTGCTTCATGGTAATGTACTGCTCGGCGCCAACGTCTTAGCTGAAGACCATGTTCCTGCGTCCGATAAGCAACTTTGAAATATTTGTGACGGTCACCCTCGATCCTTCGACTAGGTTTGAAATACATATGGCACAAGTGGAGCAGATGGTTAAAATCTTTCGGCCTGTCTGATTCTAGAATCGACTTTGGGTAGTGAACAAGGATGTCTTCTACGAATCCGGCAATTTTATCTGTAAGTGACGGAATCGGCACGTCGTTACCTGAAACTAGCTCGTAAATTCTCTTTACGAGAATGAAAGGTATTTGGTTCTCTAGCAGGAGCAGGTCGTGTGCAAGAAAATTTGTGTACCACAGTCCCATCTGATCAGAACTACAATTCTGGCCATACGCGTTGTCAGTTCCAGTTCCGGCTGTTATTTCCTGACAATCAGAACTTCCATCAGTCGCACAAAGAGCCACGAGTATGAAGCATCCGTCAAGCAAGAGCATCTGTATAAACTTTTTACTTTCTATGGTAATTTCCCCTGAGTAACAGTTTCTTACTTGTAACTCGAGTTCCTCAATAGCCGTAACGTAGTTCTCTAAATCTCTTTCACGATTCAATCCAAGGACATAACTCAGACAATTCCACTTTATCTTCTCCATAGTTAGAAGTTCTCGAGTCCCATGGTGGTATGGACCGATGGCCATTACGATAGGCGTATAAGCATTTGTATTGACCTCGTAGATGTGTTGTGGGACTTTACTGATCAAGCATAATTTTGTTCCTTTCTCATGGGTAACTCCTAGCAACTGGTAATTACTTAATTCCCTAGTCATGGAACTGGCAGCTTCCTCCAAGTCTGCAGAATCAGAACTACTGCTTTCACTTTGAATCATCCTTGCTTCTGTCGAGGAAGAAGATTGGTTAGTCTCATTACAATTTTCACAGGAAAATTACACGCAATGAGAAAAAATAAAAACAGAAACTTAAAACAACTGAACTAGTTCAATGGACAAGGACAAAACCCTCGTCTTAACTCTGAACAAGCTCGGAATAAAAGCAATAGATAAAAGCATCACATGCCTCTGAACTCCAGCAATTTAACAAATGGCTACACTAACTTTCAAGTGCAGAAACTCCTGAAACAATATCTGTTTTGATCAACAGCTACCTCTTACTCTGAGAAATAAAAAACAGTTGATCACATCAAACCCAAATGACTCAACTAGTGCAAAAAGCATCTGGACATTCAAAAGATGAGGGATAAAATGTGAACATCGAAGATTCGTGGAAATCATTTGCTAACAGTAGCTAGTTTTTCTGGGCAAAATATGTTTTGTCCAAATAAGTATTATCAAAGCTTTTCTACTATTTCCTTCACTATCATCCATCTCTCTCTCACAGCACCATCTAAATAAATAAAACATTCCTTACTAGCACACTCTTTTTTTCCTCAAAACATGAAAAAAAAAAATCTTAACTGGCTTTCGTGCAACTCGCCCTCTAAGATTCTACACCAAATTTGTGCCAAATAAGAATTCTTATTCTATCTTGTCAATTAACTCTACACATATTATCTCTGTTGGGAACTTGATGGACCGTCCGTTATGCACTACCAACAAAGATGCACGAAAAATAGAGAAAGCCAAACGGTAAAAGAAATAAATGCAGAAAGCCAAGATTTACGTGGTTCGGCAATTGCCTACGTCCACGGGGAGAGCGAGAGAGATGTATTCCACTATATGAAGAAACGGAAGTACAAGCTTACACCTTATGTCTTCTCCGATAAAAAACCAAGAGCCTTATAGTGAACCCCACATTTCTCTTGTTCCAACGAAAACTCCAAGAAATCACCGGAAAAAGCTTTTCGTAAAACCGAGAAGACCAAATTAGAGAAGTATAGAAAACTCTGACCAAAATCTTTTATGCCGTTGCTTCGATGAATCCGAACCACCCAGGCAATTGGTCGAGAACCTCCGCTCCGCTGCCGACTTCAATTCAGACGTCGCATGCGAGGCCGCGGCACCTTCTCCTGCCGTACGGACATGCATGAAGAGAACCGGCTACCTTAATTAATTAGCCTCACCGCATGCTAATTAATTAAGCCTTCATGCACCCCCTCTCATCTTATCGCCCCCTCTCCCCGAGGCATTCCGACACTAACAGTCATGCAGGTTAGCAAAGTCTAAAGAATACCTAGACTTCTCCACTATCACCGGCTCACCAATCAGCTTGTACAGATTCCCTTTCTTCTCTCCCTTCATGACTACCATAGCACTCTTTTTCACCTTGACGACTCCACCTGAAATGCTAATAGAACAACCTTCATGACTACCATAGCACTCTTTTTCACCTTGACAACTCCACCTGAAATGCTAATAGAACAGCCAATAGAGTCAAGAGTACGAAGTGATATCAAATTCAACCTGAGACCCGGAATATGTCTCACATCCGTCAACGTCCTCACCACACCATCAAACATCTTTATTTTACCGTTCCAATACCAACTGTCTTGCAGCTAGTGTGATTACCCATCATGACACTACCGTTTTCACAAGACTTATAAGTATCAAATAAAGACCTGTCTGGAGACATGTGATAGGAACAACTCGAATCCAATATCCAGTCATTGAGAGATTCTGAACCTATAGAAACCGTCAAAACATCCTGACTAGTGTCGCTGGCTATGCTTGTCGTATCTGCAGAGGAATCTAGTTTTCGCAACCAAATCTTCCTCTTTTTGCAGTTCCTTTTCACGTGACCCTCATTCTTGCAGAAATAACACTTCATCTTCTTCGATTTTGACTTAGAACGGGATCTTCCTTTACCCATATCACGTTCGCTGGATCGTCCCCTTCCTCTACCTGTATCATTTACGACCAAACCTGCACTGCTTTCTTCGGTACTCACCTGCAACCTGATCTCCTCAAATAGAAGGGTCGACGTAACATCTTTCATCTTTAGAGTTTGCTTTCCATACAGTATGGTGGTCACCAGATGATTGTAGGACAACGGAAGTGATGTAAGGAAAATCAACGCCTTAGCGTCCTCGTCAACCTTAACATTAATGCTGAGCAAATCTGTAATAATTTTATTAAAGGTATTCAAGTGTTCCGTTATTGCCATACCTTCCTTCATGCGTAGCCCATATAATTTTTGTTTTAGGTACAACACGTTTGAGAGGCTTTTTGTCATGTACAGCTTCTCAAGCTTGTTCCACATGCCGACCGTAGTTTCTTCATCCATTACATTGTACATCACCTCATTTGCCATGCACAATATAATTGCATTTACCGCCCGCAGATCAATCTCCTCCCAATCTTCGTCGCTCATCGATGCCGGCTTATTCGATTTTCCGAGCAACACCTTATGAAGGCCATGTTGTACCAGAAGGGCTTTTACTCTTCTCTGCCAGAGACCAAAGTTTTCTTTACCGTCAAATTTCTCTACCTCAAACTTAGAAGATGAGACCTTCGACATCTCTGATGTAGCGCGAACCTTATACTCTGATACCACTTGTTGGGAACCGGATGGATCGTCCGTCATGCGCTACCAACAAAGATGCACGAAGAATAGAGAAAGCCGAACGAACGGTAAAAGAAATAAATACAGAGAGAAGAAATCAATTAAAAAGAAGGCATATCTTTAACAATCTCCGCATCCACATTCTGGCGACGCTAGATGTCACACCCCGAACCCAAGGCATAACATTTGTCGCATGTCTGCAATTAATTTATCTGATGAAGGATCATGTCAGGATTGCGAAGATCCTATATTAAAAAAGAATTTGATGGAGCCATGGCCGACTTTTAATTAAAGTTGATAAAGTAGTAGGAGAGCTCATAACGGGTGCTTTACTTCACTTTGTATCTAAATTTTGCCATTCTGATCTCAGCTTTTATGAATCTAGGTGCAGTGTAGAAAGCTGGACGGGACAGTCCTCAAAGTAAATCCTCTTTGAGTTGATATGTAACTCTAATCACATTAAACAGTGTCTATAGGCATCTATTAAATTAGGCTAAATTACAGAAAATCCCTTTATAAAATACCCGCTTTTTCACTTTTCCTCCCTAACTTTCAAAAACCTATATTTTACCTCCTCAACATTTCAAGTTATTGCATTTAGCCCCATTCCGTCAGGGTTCTATCACTATTATGTACATTTCTTATAATTTATACCAAAAATGCCATTCAAAATGACAGAAATATACTAAAAAATTATTTTTTTCGTTATTGAAGAAGTAAGGGCAATTTGGTCACGTTGCCCTCTCCATTAACGTCGTACCTTCCTGAAAATATTTCTGCAATTTTAAGGGGGCAAAATGTAGGTTTTTGAAAGTTAGGGACGGAAAAATGAAAAAGCAGGTATTTACAGAAAGGTTTCTATAATTTAGCCATTAAATTAATTCAAAAGTAGGGTCTACGCCAACAGATCACCAACATCAATTCTTTGTTTCAAGGGAACTCGACTTTCTTGCCAAACAAGGTTGCCATGTCACTGGCACATGGCATGCCAGTGTGCCGCCGGCACGACACGGCATGCCGGCATGTCTAGGTATACACCCTATTTTATATGTCAGTGCAGTCAGCTCAGGCAACACAGGCTTATCGGCAAAAAGGCACTGGCAGCATGTGCCCGCCATGCTAGACTGTGCCAACTAGCACGGCAATCCTTATCACTTAATAGAATTCCCTTAGTAATTCAATAGTCAGGGTCGGATATATGATTCTAATCTACAAAGGGCACAACATATATTAAACAAATTTCTAACTTGATATTTTATGAGTCACAATATGTAGTGATGAACTTGTCAAAACAACAATTAGGCAAAACAACAATTCATCTGTATAGATATATAAAATTTTCGTCAAAAAGTACATTGTCCAATCACAAATTAGCAATTCATAAAATTTCTCATGTGATATATATAATTATTATATAAAGAAAAAAAACTGACTTCACATTCTATCTAGTGGATACTCATACTCTTACAAAATTATACAGTCGTTGACAGATTAGACTGTAAAATCCAGTCTATTTATTTTGTTAAAATTTCCTAATTATGATATAAAACTAATTATTTTATTTAGAATTGTTAATTATGATGATATTTTATAGAAAAAAATCGTATCCAATCCAGAAGGTGATTATATAGTTATGGTCAGAGAATTGAGAGGAACCCAGTGATATATGCTTCGGTCAATTTGGACTCACAGATGACTCAAATAGAACTTTATTTTTCAAAAGGAGTAATGTCAAAATAATAATTTAAGGAAAGACTTCTGTGTAAAAAGGGATCGAACATGTTTGTACGACAAGAGTCAAAGATTGTAACTATATTTTGTTTGTAAATATTAAAATATAGATCGAGTTAATTTGGGATTTATTATGAGATAATAGAATATTTCAAATTAAGTTTGATTGGGATTAGAATTAAGACTAAATCCTAATTTAACCGACAAATATATATAGGGGGTAAAACAATCCCCATCCTCTCCCCTTTCGAGGCAATTCCCAACAAGGACCTGGGCTGGCGAGGGAAATTGCCATCCCTGAGTGTAAGCAGCACAATATTTGAGGAACATTGCTGCAATTTACCCTATTTCTTATAGTAGGCAAATTTGTAGGTAGTCTGAAAGAACGGCATGAAAATATCATCTTCCCACATACATACACTTATATTACACTCAAAAGCAAGCTTAACCCCTCTCTAATCTAGTAAGAACTACTCATAATGCTTCAATAGAGATCCAGCATGAGACATATGTCACACACGGTCAAAGTCTTCTAAAGTTTGACTACAAGTTCATCCAAATTGCTCATTAGCACTTTTATAGTAGCATTATTGAATACCTATGCTATTCTCCACAAAAAAAAAGGGAAAGATTGCAATCTAGTAGAAATCAAAACATGCATGCATATTAGCTTTGGTCCTAGCCACCAATAACATGCACTCTCAGGTCAAATTCAATTAAGGAGTAAAACTGACCTTGAAATGGCCTAAGAGATTTTGAGACAAAAATTCAGCGTGTCCACCCGAGAACTGCCAAATGATCCATTTCACCAAGGGGCCAGTGAAGCAGTCGTAATAGGTAGTTGGTCAACCTGCAAGATAGCAGCTAGGGATGTTTATTTGCCGAAAAACTGAGAACCACAGCATATGTGATTGGACCGTACTTAGAAATGTATTTTTCTTCCAAAACTGGTATGATACCATTACGGACATTACCAAAATCGAAATTTCTGATATGAGACCAGCTACATGTCTTCAAAGAAATGGTTAATCAAACCAACTAAATGTTGATCCAAAAGTTCGCTACATGATAGTGTGTTTTTCATTCATATGTAATAGCCTTCCTTACAAACAATAATGATGTTTCTTTTCTTTCCTTGGCACTTCTGCTAGAAATTAGATGTAAATTTTTTAATTAAGTCATTGCAAATGATAGTAAAATTCAGCCCAATGAGTTTTTATAAACTAATTACGTTTTCTTTTAAAGAAAATTTTTACTAGAAGAATGTGAAAAATAGGCTACCTAACATAATGAAATGGTTTGACAAGTACCGAAAAGGTCAATTATCTATGAAACCAGCTTTGGCTACGAAACAGAAATTCTTATACTGAATAAAACAGTTGAGCACGAAACTCTGAAACTAGCACCACCTTAAAATCACATTGAACTTACCGGATAACTTTGTGTCCATTACGTACCAATGTGACTTAAATTGCTAATATGGGATGACCACGAAGATGGTAATTGATTTTGTTTCACTGGTCACAACTTGAAAGGCCTTTTAATGCATCAGATGACCATATTTAAGTCGCAAAGTGGTACACAATTTCCTAGCAGATGCTATGTGTCGTGGTACACAATTTCCTAGCAGATGCTATGTGTCGGCAAATAACATACAATTGACTGATAGAAAACTTAATGATTCAATTATAAAAAAAATTAATTTAGTAATTTTTGTGACATGGTGGCATAGGTCTTTCTATCCACATGCAGATAGTCTTCACGCTTGATTACCAAGGATTTAAGTGCCTATTGACATAAGCCCTGCCCACTATGTCATACTGTGCAGACAAGATATCCACATGATAAGACTCTCGAGCCAATGGCATGGCTCCAAATCCTTTTCTATAAAATTAGCAAGTAGTTACCTCAACAAACTGCAAAAGATTTGACAAATATATGTAATAAGCAGTTGAATATATTGGTGCCAAAGAATATATATATATATATATATATATATATATATATATATATATATATATATATATATTTAATGCCACAGTGTGTTGGCACATAGGTATTTTTGTGACCGACAAAGTTAAGCACGGCTCCGTACGACACAGCAGGTCACGGCAAGCACCATATCATACTGTGGCAGGAAGTTCTTGGCACGACCCCATGCCACGTGTAATTCCCAGAGTTTCAAAAGCAGAATATAAAATATTGATAAGAAAAGAAAAGAGGAAAAGGAAAGGAAGTTTCATCCTAAAGTGTCAGGTTTCGGAACATGCTTAGGTGGTTCAGGAATCTACTCAGGAAAACTGAGTGGCAAGGGTTCAATTTCTGCAGAACCCCATTGGAAGTTTCGGAACTACACTAGGTTCCAGAGCAGTGACATTGAGGTTCCAGAACCTGGCTGTAGCAGCAGGTGAAGTAGTGGCAGTGCTGTAATTTCCTTACCTTCCACCTATATAAGTATATATACCCCTTGCGGCTCCTCCCCCAAACTTCTTTTCCACTCTCTCATTTCCTACTCTCTCTCCCAGTTGATCACACTTCTTAGCCCTAGAAGTGTGAGAGGAGCCCTTCTTCTTCCTCATTACCAAAGCCTCTTCGATGGCAGATTGTGTTGGGGGCTTTTCATGAGGGATTTGGACTTCTTGGGCTCCTTGTTGGAACAAAACTCAAGAGATCAAGATGAATGTTACTTGATCTTGGACCTAGTTGGAAAGTTTTCATTGTTTCTTGAGTATTTCGTAGATAAGGTCTTAGCAACATTTTCAGTTGATTTTTGGGAAATGGGTAGGAAACCCTAGATCTTTCCAGGCTATCTTGTGAGAATCTCCAAGCTTGATGAATATTCAAACTTTCGACACTACGTTGTCTGCAGCCCTAAGAAGGGATAGGGTATTTCGTCCTAACTTTCGACACTACGTTGTCTGCAGCCAACGTACTTATCAAAAGAAGACGAAATATCCCAAGGTCAAAGCCAACAACCAGTTGGCAACACCACAAGGGCACCAGGTCAACCAACTCCAAAGCTGGACCGAGGTCGCAGACGAGTCACCGAATTAACGGGAAAAGCAAACCGACCCACAAAACAAGGTCTGCCCTGAGCCAACTCTCTAGGAGTCATCGGCTTCCAACAACGAACCGGAGGCAGGACAAAACCAGCGTCGATTAACCAGCGTCGAACGCGGTGAGATCCCCAACAAGAACCTGGAAGATCTCGCGATAATGCACAAACCTACAAAAACCACCAGGAATCCCCAAACACACCAATTTGGGCGTTAGGATATCCGCAAATTACGTAGGCACCAACAAAAACCCGACACCCAACAGTGTCCACTCGGTCTAATACACGTCAGTTCGGCGCCAGGACTAGCCAATGGTCAAAAGACCAACACTGACGATGCACCAGCAAGACGTCAGAGGGGTAGGCTTTATCGCCCTAACCAACAAAACAGAGGGGATAACACCCAAATCGCGGTCGAAACCGCTCACAGCACCGTCTCCGTAGAGACGCTCGCAGAGGCCCTCGTGCTCAACGCGAAAAGTGGGGACAGGGCAAGAACAGCCCAACAACAAAACAGATCCACCACCACTAGAAGGAGCACGAACCTGCGAACAAGGGCAGATCAAAACTCAGGAGATCCGCCCCAACACGCTCAGATGTGACCACCACCCCAAACGCGGGGTCGGCGTCCACACGCGAAACAGCCGACGAAGTCGCTGTCGTCGTCACGGTCGTCGCACAATGGTGTGGGTGCCACAGGAGGGTCAGCAGTCATCGGGGTGCACGGCGGAGTAGGAGGGGCTGGAGCGGCAGCTGCCGAGGCCTGTTGCAAAACCACCGGAACAAGCCGGAACATGCCGGAGAGGGTCGCCAGCTGACCACTCGCCTCGGCCCCAAGCACACAGGGCACGGTCTACACCAGGCTGTCCGCCTCCTGCCAGCTCCTCACTCGAACCGGCCACAACGGCCCGAAACAGAAAACCAGCAGACAGCTCCACAGGCGCACACCCACCACCACGACCCGGACGAGGAGGTCTACCAAGACCACAAGCCAACTGCAAAAGCAGAAACCAGCGCAAGAGAAAAGGGGTCGGCAACTCCCACAAAGCACAAGCCGAAAACAAACCCCTCGAGCTCGCGCGCCTATACATCCTAGGTCTTCCTAGGGGTCAGCCTAACCAGTGGTTCAGTTACAAGTTGATGAATGAATGAGTGTTTGTTCCCTTTACGCTCTGATACCATCTTAATCTGTCACGCCCCGGGCTAGTTCAAGATGCGGAAAACGTGCTAAAATATTTTTTTTTTTTTTTTTTTTTTTTGACAGCCTAACCCGCGCCACGTACAGACCCGCCACAAATACAGGGTCCACTGTACACACGGACAGAACCTCCCCTGTATTTGCACGGCGTCCACAGCATACAACAGGATCACAACCACTATTCATTCATCCCAACAGCACAACGACACCAAAGATTCATACAGCTAGCCGTCCTTAAACCTGTATGAATCTAAGCAGGTCCTTAAGCGAAGGATGATGCAATGCACAAGCAACAAACATTCTAGAAAGCTGCTCCTTACCCAGAAGCTTTATTTGAACCCTAATTTCAAACATTCAAGAATCATTTGAAAACTGTTCTCCACACGAGAACTCTCTTTTTGAAGTCACAAAACCGAGCAATCAGAAATCCATTTGAAAACCGTTTCCCACACGGAAACCTTGTTTTACGACGCTACCACGAGGGGTAGAAAACCAAAATGCTCGATAAATGAAACGACTGGAAAACAAGGATACAACCAATCCATCCAAGCATGCTATCATCACATAATCATAAGCATGCTAGAGTAAGCCCAAAGAATAACTGAACCACAAATGACATCTAATAGGCGAAAGTAGGGTGATAACCAAATCTGGGGATGTAGCCTCACGAGTCGGAACCTCTAGAGCTACTATCTAGGCGTGCCTCGCAGCGTCCCGACACTCACCACCCTGCTCACCTGAGACCTGCAACGGGGGTGGGGGGTGAGAACATGCACGCATGTCTCCCCTCCCAGTGGGTACCGCAAGCCGACGAAGGCGAGGTGTACACACCGGCACGAGGGTCAACAAAAGATAGATATGATAAACAGTAGCACAAGTAAATATGAGGCTAACATACAACTGAAATAACTATGCTACTGTAAACAACTAGTATGCATCAAAGGGAAAACCACAAAGTAAACCCAATCTAAAACCACCGGGACGTATCCCATGCACTGTCACCTGCTCATCTATAGGCACATAAACCTTCTGGACGCACTGCATCAAGGCTCACGGGTCGGCACAAACTCAACGACCCTTTTCCGGAAAAGAACACCTCCAAACGGTGGATCAGACCGCGGTGTACGTGAAGTGCTAGAAGAGCTGTGACGATCGATGCAAATGCTCAATCCACAGAACGGCAACAAGCCGAGAAGCAACCAATAAACCACAACTAGGATCGCTCGGAACAACAGGCGATCACCTCCGACCAACTGGGTCGTCTTAAGGAACATGCAAGCCACAACTAGGATCGCTCCGAATGACAAGCGATCACCACCGACCGACTGGGTCGTCTCAAGGAACAAGCAATCCACAACTACTCTACTATCCAAGCACGCATATATGTAGAGTCTACGGGAGTCAAGTGAACTAATAACTGAAATGCGAAAGAAGGGATAGAAAGGTATCACCGTAGTCCACTGAACCGACTCCGGATCGAAGTACCCACCTGTCGAAAGGTCAAGCCTAACACCGACGGCTCTCGGGAACCGCGACAGGACCTACGAAAGACTCACAGGGTCAAGGTCTACCAAGTCGACGCTAAACATAAAGCTCTCATATCCCGAAACCGACCGATCGCCCGGAAAACCCACCGGGACGATCGCAAACCACACTAAGCCCCAGAGGGGTACCTAGCAGCCAACAAGGTCCCTCGCTGTCCCCGAACACACAAAACCAAGTGACGGGACAGCGAGCGCAAGCTCGGGGTGCCACGACTGAAAACGCACCCGAAATGGCCACCCGGGTTCCCGAAAAAAAAATGCCGAAATGGCACCGGAACCCTTCGTCGCTCAACCGCTGTCCTCGGAACTTCGGGACAGCGTTGAGGAACAGCCAACAAGGCTGAATGACGAAGCCAAGTCGCTCGCGAAAACAGCGAGTGAGTCGCGCGACAAGAAACGTGCGTTTCGTCGATTATTTCATCGAAAAACGCGTCGGAAACAACTCCGAAACTCCATGAAGGGCGAGGGGGTTGGACAACCAGTCCACAGGGTCCCGAGGACCAAACCTTTGCTGCCCACAGCGTCGTAACGCTGCCACAAGCGCCTAAGTCCCAAAACAAGTACAATATACAAACATACAAGCGCTAAATTAAGCCGCTAGAGCAAACCGTTCGTCCGCTCGACCTTCCGCAAGCACCAGCGGATAGGTAGCGACGTCACGGAGACCGTGCTCACTGTCCCACTGCGACAGGACCAGTCGCAAGCCGGGAAATCCCATAAAAACGGTGAGCGCGCGCACAAAAGCAAGCTTAACCAAGGCCGTGTGAGCAAGCCGTACATCCGCACGACCTTCCGCGAGCACCAGCGGATCGGCAACGACGTAACGGAGGCCATGCTCACAGCCCCACTGCGACAGGAACAGTCACAGTCCGGGAAGTTGCATAAAACAGCGAGTAAAAGGCAAAAATAGCCCGACAAAGGACGCACGACGCAACGGCTCAACCAAAACCAGAACTAGGGTGAGCACGGTGTTCAGCACATCGCTGCGATCGCCGGGCTCACCCTCCCGAGCTTCGGGAGTCAGCAGGGAGCTCAAACAAGCAAGCGCGGCCAAAAACCACAAAAAACTAGACCCCGGCCGGAGCAACCAGCTCCGGCCGGCTGCCGGCCGGCACGCAAGGCCAGCGGCGGCCAGCATTGGCAGAGGAGGTCCCAAGGAAGAGGGGGCTCACCCCAGTCGTCGGCGGGAAGCAGCGGTGGCGGCGCGGGAGAGAGTTCCACTCTCGGGTTGGCTGCCAGGGGCTAGGGCACGGCGGCGGCGGCAGAGGGGCAAGCCCTAGCTCCGAGAAGGCTCGGCCACCCTCTCTCCGGCAAGGAACGGCGGTGGCGGCCGGCGGCGACGCAAGCACCAGCAAGGGGGCCCCGCCGGACGTCGCCCTGTCAGTGACCGCGACAAAAACAGAGGCGGGTGGCGGCGGCGGAGCAAGGAGACAGAGGTGCCCTAGCCGAGCCCGCGGCGGCTCCGGCGGCTCTCCGGCGGCACGGCGACGGCCGGGAAGGCAGGAGGCGGCGCCGGAGGTCGCGGGGGAGGTGATGCTCACCTTCCCAGGGCGTGGGAGGTGGCGGCGGCAGGGGCTCACCATCCTCGGCCAGCTGCTGCTCCAGCAGCTGGCCGCAGCAGCTCAGGCTGCTTCCGGCGGCCCTCCGGCGGCACGGCGGCGGTCCCCCGCGTCACAGCAACCTCAGGGGGAGCTCGGCGTGGGTTTCCCCCTGGGTGCTCACCTCAGAGGAGGGGAAGAAGAAGAAGAAGAAGAGGAAAAGAGAGAAAAAGGGAGAGGGAGAGGTGGCTGGGGAGCTCCGGCCAGCCGGGTGGTCGGCGGCGGCCGGAGAAACTCCGCAGAGGAGCTTAGGGCAGGGGAGAGGAGGCTCAGGTCCTGGCTGAGGAGAAGAGAGAGTGAGAGAGTGTGGGAGTGAGAGGGAGGTGGAGTGTGTAGAAAGCAAAGAGAGGGGGTTGGGTGAGCTCCCATTAATGCTCCCACCAACCCCCACCTACCCCTCCCTCTCAGCCAAAAAAAACTCCTCTCACAAGTAACAATATCCTCCCAGGCCCCTACGATTCGAAATCGCGCGAAAAGGTGCGAAAACGGGGTCTAAAACGCGAAACCGAAAAACGTCACGTACGACCTCTCGGCGATCAAGATGGAATAACTTTTAATCCGTGCGTCGGACGCCGACACGGATCGCGCCATCGCGTTCGGCACTGCCGAGACATCGAACTTAGGATTTTGGATCGCCAGAAACGGACTCCGGATCGCGACGTTAAGCCGTTCACTCTCCGCGACGAAAATCCGAAAACTAACAAAAAAAACACTAAAGGACACTTACATACATATATATATATAAATACCTATATATATACGTATACGGATCCAAAAACACAGTAATGGGGGAGAGGAACACTGAGAATTCCAAATTCCCAAAATTCGGATTCTCACATTGATGCTTAGTCATACATTGCTTGCAGTTCATCAGACATAGTCTACTATCATGCTATTGTGCAGATTATTGTTTCTTTTACATGCTTACGTGCAGTTTCTTCTAGTTATACCTTGTTGTTACCATAGTTTTTCGTTCACCGATCGGTGCAACTTGCTCTTGTCGGCTTGTTATATCCGCATAGGGGCGTGACACCACGGCACTAAAATCCTTGTTGATTAGTAACGTTAAATACATAAGAGAGAACTAGTGCTATCAACAAGAAAACCTACAAAAATCATATTTGCTACTCCCACATGGAATTTGAGATGGCTAAAGTATCATGCTCAATTTATTGAGATGAAACTTCCTAGTACTCTACAGCCAGTGGTAAAATTTTATCAAAAGGGACTAATCGTCCAATGCTACATCATCCACAACATAAGTTCTCATATAATATTTTTACTTTTCATTTACCTATGATTTCTGAATAAGAATAAATAAATGGCGATAAAAATAAAATCGTAAGTAAATAAAGAATTAACTTACTACTTAGCATCAGAAATACTATAGAAAAACATTCTCTTCTGATACAATTGCATTTATTGAGTATTAAAGGTGAATCAATCTACTATACATCAAGAAAGGCACAAAAAAGGCACTCTGAACAACAAATAGTGTTCTTTATAGAAAACCAATCAATTGACAAATCAGAGGTCTGGTCTATCACCAAGCTTAATCTGCATCTAAAATAGAATTCGAGTTCTATGCTAAATCTTTTGTTATAAATTTATTGGCGAATTCAAAGAATTTTCAATGGACTACAATGAAATTAGGGTCAATTTCCTAATTAGTATAAAATTAACGTATGACAGCCAAGAATAAAGTTGAAGTTATAAAGTAGCGAAAGAAAAAGGTGTAGCGATAAACCCTAAGTCAGAGGCACACAAATTGCATTGTCCTAGAGACAAAATTGTTTCTCTACAAGCAATGATCCAGAAATATCATTGATACTAGCCGTACAAAAAGCCTAGTATCTCCCACATACTCCCCATATTTTTAGAAAGAAAGAACTTTACCAGAGATTACCAGGGAGACAGTTAGGGCTTGTTTGGTTCACCCATTTTAGACTATAGAATCGGAATGGAATTCATTGATTTCGATAGTTGTTGTTTGGTTTACAGGAATGGGATTCCAATTCCCATTCCAGAGCACTCTGGAATGGGAATGGCCTAATCCATTTATGGCCCAATCCGGCTTTGAATTCCGGATTGGCCCATTCCAAAGTAAACTACTCAAAACCTTCTCAAACAAACCACCTCCCCCTCATCACCCTTCATCACTCTCCTGTCTCTTAACCAAAACACTCTCTCAAAATCCTAGATGTTCACTCCAATTTTCATTCCAATAATGAACCAAACATTTTTGGATGATTCAACATTCCATTTCCCATTCCAATGCAATCCGATTCCATTTCCCATTCCCATTTCAATCATGAAGCAAACATGCCCTTAGAGTCACTGGTTGATGGATCCATCTGAACAAATAATGATTTTTAACAGTAATTTAAATTATATATGAAAAAGAAAAAAAATTCTAAGATTGCTATTATAGCAATGATAAAAAGAAAAGGTCCAAATGCATACTCTAAATTATTGAAAACTTTCTAAGCTTCTATACACAACTAAGGCTAAACTTCATAAATTCTGGCAGCATATTTCTTGAATCTTTCTCAGAGCAGCAAATAACATTTATTCTTCACATATACTAAGTTGAAAAGTTATAATGAATAACAAGCAACAAAACCCACTTTCATTAATTTTTGTTTGATATCCGGCTAACCAAGAATTTAAGTACCGTGACACGGGATCGTGCCGAAAACATGCTGACACAGTACAGCACAGCACGTGCCGAACCATGCCGGTTACAAAAAATATATGTGTGCCAGCGCATAATTGCATGAAATATTTATTTTCTTTAGCAACAAAATATTCTAATTACTTATTATATATCTTTATCAAACTTTTTGAACTTTTTTGAGAAAAATTACTTACTAATTTAAAGAAAATAAAATTTTGAACTGTGCCATCCGTACTGGAACTGTATCGTGCCGATAACTTATTGCACGATAGATACGGCTTGTGCCGATGGGTACTTAAATCCTTGCTGCTAACAATCTGATAGGAAGCAAAGATGTTTGCATCAGCAAAACATCTGCATGATTCTCAAATTTCCTCAACCTGTTACGAACAAATTTGGGCACGCTGAATTTAACTAACAGGACAGGAACAAATTAAATTCGCTTCCAGAAGCGTCATTAATTTAAATGACCAAAATTCTCCTAAAAGAATCAGAAAAAGTATCGTACCTTCTCAAAGAAGGGGGAGAACAGAGCAAATGCGGCAGCGAAGATGCAATGTCGAAACTTGGCAGGACAAGGCCGCCGAGAAAATGGCAGATGGTATCATCAGAGACCGCTGGAGGGGCGGCTGACGGGTTAACCCCTGAGATAGCCGGCGGCTTTGAAGGCGAGCACGGAGCGCGGCCGTCAGGCCATTGTGCCGTCAGCCGATAGTTATTTTCTTCGAGGGCGTCGTCAGATGTGCCTCCCAAAAGTTACAAAATATCACCGACGTCTCTCCACAATTATTTATATATGAGTCCGGCTATTATACTCTTACAAGTACGATCCCCTTGGTACTCATAAATTATTTTCGATGATAGAACTTTCGAATCGACGATCCATACCGTTTAATATTATCTAGAGTATTTAAACTTCTAGAAATTAAATTTCATAATTTTTTGACATCATTTACCTTATGATCAAAAGATCTCAAAATTGATAATTTTTTAACGGCCGGTATAGGATACTTGCTAGTTTAACGGTGTAAAAGAATCGAAATCGGTTGAGTTTTTGACAGAAAATTCTATTCACTATCTAAATAAAGATCAATAACTCTGATTTTAAATTGAAGTATCCGATCATCTATTTTTAGGACGTCGTTCGATTTTGACCGTTCATTTTATACCCGCTTGATGGACTTTATTATAATTTCGAAAAATTACGAAATTTATTTTCTAGAAGTTTCAAATACTCTATATCATATTTAACGGTACGGATCGTCGATTCGAAAGCTCCATCATTGAAAACAACTTATGAGTACGAAGAGCTCTATACTCATAAGAGTATAGTAACCCTACTCTTTATATATTTGCAATTTTATGAATCAATTTTTGAAGTTTACATTATCCGATCTAAATTTGTTAAAATTTGACCAAAATACTCTTACATCAAAAATATATATAAAATTATATGAAAAAAAAACTAGTTGTACATCCGAAAGTGGGGTACATCCTAATTCCCACGCCTATTAGTCACATCATGTGACTAGTAAAAAAAAAATTCACTCTTGAATGGGATGGATGTAGATCTTACACTCACTTTTGAATGTATCCCTAGTATTGCTCAAATTATTATAGAAAAATTTTAAATACCACCCCTATAGTTTCGCACTTTCTCACTTTAGTACCCTGTGGTTTAAAGTGTATCACTTTAGTATCATGTGATTTCGTTTTTCTCTTTTCGTTGTTCCTTTTGTTAATTTTTCGTTAAATCAGTGAAAAAGTTAAAACCACATGATATTAAAATGAATATTCGATAAATCAGAGGTGGGTTATCTGAAAGTTTTTCTATATGATTTAACGAAAAAATTAACGAAATGAATAAAAAAAGAGAAAAATAAAACTACAGGGTACTAAAGTGATACACTTTAATTCACAGGGTGCTAAAGTGAGAAAGTGCGAAACCATATGGATGGTATTTAAAGTTTTCCCTATTATATATGAGAAGGTTGTACCGTCTATTTGTGCATCCTGACGTCTAGCGTATGGCACTAGGGCTGGCAAATGAGCGAGCCGGCTCATGTTCGGCTCGCGTTCGACCCGATATTCGGCTCGCTCAAGCTCGACTCGAAATTAAATGAGTCGAGCTTAAACAAAAAATAACACTCGAAATATATTTCAAGTCGAGCTTGAGTATTATTGGGCTCGCTCGAATTAGGCTCGAAAAGCTCGAATATATATATATATATATATATATATATATATATATATCACAAAAATATTTATAAATATATAATATATATAATATATATTTTAATTATATATAATAAATATATATTATGTATATTAATTATATGTATATAGAGTTCAGGTTATTAGGCATATTTGTTGCCCCACAAAATCAAAACATCAAAATTCTACTCTAATTACTCTCTCTTCCCTTCTTTTTCACTTGCTCGCAGTTAGGATGTCAACGGATACGGATACTCGAAATTTTATCCGAACCCAAACTCGAACGAAGCGGATTTATCCGATGATAAACAAATATAGTTTCGAATATGGATATCAAAAATAAAAACCCGAAGGACATGCATTCGGGTATAGATTTTGACTGTACCCGACCCGAACCCGAATTAATTTTACAATAACGAGACTATAGTACCAGAGCTCCGGTACTATAGATAGTATAGTAGCTTAATTATATATATATATATATATATAGAGTTCGGCTAGAATACTATCGATAGCACCAAGGACTTGGTGCTACCGACTTTTCCACCGTTAGATTTAACCCACTGACTATTTTCATCCGTTAGATTATATTATTCAACCAACCACCCACTCAACCCTTAGGGGCCCATATCATTCCAACCCCACATTCCTCAATCCAAGGGCTCAAAAACTAATAGCACCAATAGCTTGGTGCTATGATAGTATTCCAGCCTCTATATATATATATATATATATATATATATATATATATATATATATATATATCGTGTTTGATGTTATATTTGGATTTGTATTTTAAAATTTTAGATCTAGTGTAAAATATATTTTGAAATATTTTAAAGAAAAATAATTGTTTCGGGTTCGGGTTCAGGTTCGATTTTCGGATTTTCGGTCGGCTTCGGTTTGGATATGGATTTTTTAAATCCGTCGGATTCGGGTTCGGGTTTGGGTTTCGGGTTTGATAGCCGGGTTCGGGTTCGGGTTTTTGAAAACCAGCTCCGAATCCGACCCATTGACATCACTACTGGCAGTGTCGCTTTCCCTAAATTATTTCTTTTAATATCATAATACCGTATTTCATTCATTTATTTTGTATGTTGAACTATTAGATATATTTTTGTATTAGATTTTAGATAATATTTATAAAAATTAAGCTATAAATTGCATGATGTAAGAATTTCAAGCGGCTCGTTTAGGACTCGAGCTCGCTCGACTCGAAGTTAGGCTCGCTCGAGCTCGGCTAGAATTAATTTCAAGCCGAGCTTGAGCCTAAATTTAAGCTCGAAATTAATTTCAAGCCAAGCTTGAGCTGAGATAGGCTCGCTCGAGCTCGGCTCGTTTCCACCCCTATATGGCACCATTCTTTATCGGGACCTACAAAAGCACGCATTTGTATAGGCGTGCCTCATCGTTTCTTGTTTGAGATCATTTCGGAAAACGACCACCTCAAAAATTAGACAAATATAAAAAATAATAATAATAATTAATACATTATTCTTCTAAATAATGTAATAAATATTCTAATGATGCAATATTTCGGTCAAATAGTTTAGCTGTATGAATCTCATTGTGTTGTTGTGGTTTTGTGATGAATGAATGGTGGTTGTGATCCTGTTGTATGTTGTGTACGCCGTGCAAATACAGGGGAGGCTCTGTCCGTGTGTACAGTGGATCATGTATTTGTGGCGGGTCTGTACGTGGCGCGGGCTAGGCTTTCAAAAAAAAAAAAATTGGCACGTATTTCCGTTTCTAAAATTAGCCCGGGGCGTGACAGATTGAGATGGTATCAGAGAGCAAGATACAAGCATGCGGTCCAAAACACAACCAAAAATCACCCTGGCCGGAGCAACTAGCTCCGGCCGGCTGCCGGCCGACATGCACGGCGTGCGGCGGCCAGGGTCGGATGCGGGGAGGTGAGGAAGAGGCACCACGAGGATTAATTAGTACAACCACTCTCCTTCTACTTGTTGCTTCTTCTTTTTTTCCTTTTATTTCTTCTTCTTTTTCTTCTGGTTATCTTTCTTTAATCTTATTTTTCGTATTCTTCTTATCGTTCTCTCCTTACTATATTTATATTTGTGTTGCACCATTCATTTTTTTTTCTTTTTCTTTCCTCTTCTCCGTTCCCGCCTTTCTAGTAAACATAAAAGCTATAAAGACTGCAAATTTGAAAACAGAATATACTATTTGATAAAACAGGCTTTTGGTTATATACCCTAACTACTATTCAAAATTTCAAATTTACCCTTCTGTTTCCAAAATATCCTTCTAAACCTTAAACCCCATTAGTAAACCCTAAGGTTTTGGGAATATTTGAAGTAAATTTTAGAAATCAACAAGCGCATTTTGGTTAACCAGGGATATATTAAATATTTTTAAAGTTTTGAAGGGAATATTAGATATTATCCCTTAATATTGTCCAATTGAAGGAAAAGTTGCACTATTTGATTTTTTAGAAATAGTGCAACATATGTATAAATGATGCAACTAAAAATAATTGATTTTCCAAAAAATTGTGCAATATCCTATTAAATTGTGCAATAACAATTGAACAGTGCAATCTATGGTGGCATAATTAATGCAGCATAGGAAAAAAGCCTACACATTCCATGAAAGAAATAAATGTGATAGAAAAATAAAACGGTTTCTTGCAGTGCACCGAAGTTTTGCAAACAGCAGAGTTCCGTTGAAAAAATAGTATTTAATACGATTTAGATTATTCTGGTTCAGTTTGAGGAGTATTTGAGCATTTTCAGCGTGAAAACAGCATGAAAATGGACTCGAAAAATTAAATCTGTAAAGTGCAGTTTTGGCCAGGAGTATCGGTATTGAGGATGGGGTATCGATACTCAATAGTGTGTTGGTTGGAATAGCTCTTGGATTTTGCAAAATTTCAGGGTATATAGATACTAAAATATGAAGTACCGATACTGAAGTTTGTGAGTACCAATACGGAGTAGAGTTGAGTTGCATATAAGATTCATATTCTGCGGAACTGGCCCTGAATACCGGAACACAATGGTGGCATACCGGTGCTAATGTGCGAGTACTGATACTCAATGCTGTGAAATTTGAAATTGCACAAGTTGCAATTTTCAATGGTTTGAGCGCTTTAGAGCATTTTGTAACACTCTATAAGTACTCTCTTTTCCTTCTTCTTCACTGTGAACGCGGCAAAGAAGGGAAGGTGAGTTCATCTCCATTTCTTCTTCTTCTTCCTCCTCATTTCTTCTCCAATTGCTTCCATTCTCATCATCTTCTTCTTTATTCTCCCTTCTCCATGAGACTAAGAGCATTTTGGGCTATGTGAGGAGCAAGATGCTTGGAAGAGGAGTTGCTTAGAACTTCCAATCATCAACCTTAATACTCTAGCCTTGGATTTGAGTTTGACTTAAGATTAATATCTATGTCTAGACTCTTTAATTACTGAAATTTGAGAATAATTTCATGTGAATTGTTCGACTCGCACTAGCTGTTGAGTGCCGACATGGGTTCGTATACGATTGTTTGACGTCCCACTAGGCAAAGCGCAAGCTTGAATGGACCTTCAATGGTCAGGTTAGGTGGATGTTGAGTAATCAGCGTATATTCATGTGAATTGATGCATATATAGAAGATAGTTGGTACAGTAGAGGCATAATAGTAGACTTTACTTGTAGCATACACTCTTTTTCCGCATCTATTATCTCTTGTTTTATTATTATGACTCTAATAGACCTAGTGACCAGAATGCTCTTTACGGCGATTGTACCTACTGAAAACTATTTTATATAATTCTCACGTCCTCTGGTTATTTTCTTTTCTTCAGAGTCTCTCATCCTCCATGGATGATCGAGGCAAGGGAGTTGCACAGTAGTTAGCTCTTCATTCTTCTTTTTGGTGTGTCTAGAGGTGGAACCTTTTGTAGAACCATAACATTTTGGAAAGTTATAATATGGAACTAACTTGTAGTAGTTCATTTGAGATTTGTAGTTGTAATTAGAATAGTAGTTTTATACTTTGATACTCCAACTTGTATGAAACTCTTTTTGTTCCTATGAGTTGATTTACTGTTGTTTGTCGCTGCGTGTGTGTTGGGGAATCTTATGCACACGGCGGATCTAGGCACGCTACCAAGGGTACTTCCGTTTGAGCCTGGGGCGTGACAGATTAGAGTGGTATTAGAGCTTAGGTTGAATCTTAGGGGGACCTAGCAAACCCTAAATTGGAATTGGACCTCAAGGACTAGGATCGTAAATGAAGGGGCTTTTATGTCTAATAGCGAAAGTAATGTGATTGGGTCTTTTTGATGTCTCCAATATGGATTGGAATTCGATCAAAGTGGTTGCATTTTTCATTTCCTTGGATGGTCGGGTTTGGCGACCGACAACGTGACATCAGGAAATAGAGAAAGCATGCTTTACCTATTTTTCACATGATTGGTGTTTACTTTATTTTGATGTTGAGTTGTGCTTGAATTAGGTTGTTGTTGACTAATGTTGTCGTTGCAGACAGCGATGTCTTCCTGTGAGAGACCAACGATATGCTTCACGGCTACTGGGGCGGCCGATGGAGACATCCGCATCCTCCGGATCCTGTATGGTCTGGAAGTAGCGGGAGTAGTTGGCCATGATGGCCGGTGCGGTGTGTGACACCCTCGACGCGCTTATTAGCTATGTAAGTTATTCACGACTACATGAGCTCCTACATAAATAGACAAATAAAAATTATCACCTACAATTTTATATTGGCCTGATCTCCTGGTAAAATTCTAAATGGCCATCCTACTCAGAGGCATTGTATTTAAGACCAAACCAAATACAAACCAGAATTCAAAACTATCTTTAGCAATGGGTGTGTGTTAGCCTATCGGTCTCAATTTACTAACTCATACCCTTTAATTTTTTTTAAAATAATTATAATATAAAATTTACTTATTTACTTATTTATTTATTAAATAAATAGTTTGTAAGTATAATAATTTAAACATAAGGCTCTAATTGGTTTTATTATTTGTTGTTTTGTGATTCCACAGCTGCTCCCTTAGCAGGACAACTAAAAATAGCAAAATGGTAAAGCCTTCTCTCCGTCCTCCGTCCACAGTACTAAAGCCTGCCACAGCCACTATCACCAATAAAGCAGCATTCAAGCCTCTCTGCTCCATCTCTTCCTCCACCCTACCATCACCATTATTGCCACAGCCAAAAAGAAGAAGAACAAGTACATGCTCAAGCGAAAGGACGACCTCATCTACCCCCTCCTCTCTATGACCTCCGTCTCCCTCCCCACCCCCGTTCCCACTCAACCCCTCTTCTTCGCCGATGCATCACAATCATCACAATCGCTGTCATCTCTGCTCCATGCCGATGCCGCCGTAGTAGTGGCGGCTACGTTCTTTAGAAAAGACACCCCCCCCACCCACCCACCCACCCTCCCTCCTCCTCCTCCTCCTCCTCCTCCTCAGCTGTCGCCTCCCTCCTACCCTGGAGGATCCGATGGCGATGGGCAGCAGGATTCATCTTCTGGAAGCTTTCTCCCTTAAGGCGAGACCCAAAAGCAGAGCAATCGAAAAGCATTCGACGGAATGCCTGTCATGAAGAAAAAGGCCTCGAAGCGCCCGAGAGAGGATGAGGCCGCCGCCAGGGACGCCAAGAAGAAGAAAAAAAAGAACCCCTAAAATTTGGAATAATTCTATATATGAGATATAATAGGACTAAACCTGTGATATACTAGACTTTAACAACTATGCAAGGTTGCAGTATTGATTGATGAAACGACATCTATGTAGCATGTCGGAGTGATCTGGATCTATTTTGGCGCGAAATTGACGCAAAAATGGGCTCGAAAATCAAATTTTGGATGATTCTGGGCTACTGGTGGATTTCTGGATGCAGAACTAGGTGCCCTAAAGTTATTGTAGCAGCCCGAAAATTATTGTAGTAGTCCTAATGGGATGCCTAGTTTTGTTTTAGACGGATCCATATGTTTCGGGCGTTAGTTTTGGGTGCCCCAAAGTTACTGTACTTTTGGATCCTTATTTCGGATGCCTGAGGATGCATCCAAAAGATTCGGGCCCATATTTCGGACGCCCGAATCTGAGCCCGGATCTGAGCCCGAAAGTGAGTTGGTGAGTGATGTGACAGAGGCGGCAAGCAAGTGAGGCAGCAGGGATTTCGACCGCCCGAATTGGGTTCCGGGCGCCCGAAAGTGCACGTTTGGCTGAAAATATTTATATTAGCCGGCTAAGGTGCTTTTTCTCTCTCCCTTTCATTTTCTTTTCTTTTTCTTCTGCTAGAGAGAGGGAGAGAAAGGGTGATTTTGGAGGAGGTCGAGGATTGATTCGCTTGACGTTTTCTGCACGTAGTATTTACAGAGTTGATCCTGTGGGAGTTTCTGGGTTGGTGCTATGCTTCTTTTTCTTCTCTTTCCTTTTGAGATAGCATTTTCAGGTGAGTTTCGTATAGCCAAAATTGGCGGACTAACTCCTATGTCTATATTATATTATTTAGCCTATGAGATGAACTGTTGATATAATTGAAATGATAGTGATATTTTGATACCTACCTGTAGAGTATATTGAGACATGCATATTTTTTACTGTTAGTATTATGTGATATTGCTTTAAAGGCCAGTAGACAGTGGTAGATAGTGTGAGACTATAACTATATTTGGGACATTATCATGATCTGTTTGATCATCGCATTTGACTACAGCCTACATGCTATATTGAGCTTGATAGAGTTACTATATTCGGTTGGGGTAGCGCCCCAGAGTGTCACTCCGGAGGTTAGACTATGGGATATTATTATGGCATGGGCCAGACAGACAGTTGGATATTTATCTACGTGTAGCGGGCCTAAACCCTAGAGGTGGTGGTTGCTACACGAGGCGACGCAGACTAGACCTGACTCTTGAGTCAGTCATTATGATAGGTTATTATTACATTATTTTATTCAGTATCTAGTAGATGCATGAGATACATGATTTAAAATTTTTAGTTACATTATAGAGGCATGATAGCAGTAGTTATTTTTAGCAATTATTCATATTATTACCTGTACTTTCATATTGCTCTGCCTCTTATGGACCTAGTGGTGTAAACCGTCAGCGTTGTCGACCGTACCCACTGGGGACTATTAATTATAGTTCTTATGCCCTCTTTATTATTATTATTTTATTTCAGAGCCTTCAGCACCAACGACTGATCGAGGTAAGGAGATCGTTGATAGCTAGCATCTCCTACCCTTCTTGTGTGTGTAGTTGGACCACCTATCAGTGTATATAGCAGTCTGTACAGTTTTGAGGTTTGGAGTAGCCAGAGATATTGTACTTCTTTGAGGATTGGTGTAGTGATGATTGTATATATTTACAGTGTTGCTATAGTACATAGTTATATTCTACTCTGATACCTGGTGTTGTTAGATTTTAGTAAACTTCTTTAAACAGGTTTTACTGACGCTTCGTGTGTATAAGGCATATCCTAATGCATACGACGGATCTATTGACGTAACCCGGGCTTCCGCTGTAATTCGGGGTGTGACAAAGTCTTTTAACCCGGCTGTAGCATTTTGGGTGATGGCTAAGCCCAAGAGATTAAGAGAGTTAAGCATGCTAGAGCTAGAGTAGTTCTAGGATGGGTAACCCTCTGGGAAGCGGGGTGTCACAGTTGGTATCAGAGCCAATCACCAACCGAAAATATAAGATGAGTTTCGGCTGAGCCAGGGTTATACAGCGGGAATAGCGCGGCTCCTCGACTGATGACCATTGTGGGTGGAGCGCGGCTCCCCACAAAGTCGGCTAAGGCTAGAGAGACGAGTCTCACATCGCCTGATGCTTGTGAGTGTGCTTGACCCTGACAAGAACGTCAGGGCTTAAAGGGGGGGGAGGAATGTGACACCCTTAGAATTTGGAATAGTCTTATATATGAGATATAATAGGGTTAAATCTCTTAACCCGATTATAGCATTTTGGGTGGTGGTTAGGCCCAAGAGTTTAAGAGAGTAAGCATGCTAAAGCTAGAGTAGTTTTAGGATGGGTGACCCCCTAGGAAGCGGGGCGTCACATGGTGGAGAGACAAGCATCGACGGCGCAGTTGCGAGCTGAGGCTTCGCACCGTCAGGATAAGAGGAGGAAGAAGTTAGAGAAGTTATTGATCCAACAGGCGACAGTAGCACGGGCAAATCAGGATCCATCGCCCCCACCAATGCTACAATAGGATAATGTGGGAAGAGCGGCGGTAGCGTATCAGGCAGTGTCGCCTGAGTTATCGCACCCTATCTGAGCGACGAGTACAGAGAGGAAATTAGAGGGACGCCGTCCGTTCATGTTTCGCCGGCGAGGACCGTGTTACCTACAACTTTCTCAGTAGCTGAGCGAAAGCCACTTCTTGCCCGCTTGAGAAAATTTTGGGAATGCAAGCTCTGAACCTTTGACAGAGAAAAGTCTAATAGCTAGCTCATTGAAAAGTGGGTGTTGCATATGGAGAAGTTGTTCTATGACACTTTTATGACAGACGGAGACAGAGTTTGGCTAGCGACCCATCACTAGAAGGGGATGCCTATCAGTGGTGGGCAAGGATTTAAGACTCAAATAGCGCAAACTACGCTAAATAGTGCAACTTTTCTTTCAAACAGTGAAAAACTTTATAAAATAATATACATATCCAATAAAACGTACAAAAAATACTAAACAATTTTCGTTTAGTACTATTGTTTGCATTGAGTATCGGTCCAAGTTACCTGGATAGGTATCTTTGCGGGGTGCTTGATTTTTGGTAATGAAAATTTCTTACATGAGCGCTTGTTGTGGCCTATTTCTGGCAATTCACGCACCGCTTCTTAAGAAGGACATTGGCAATAGACTCTTTGTAGCACTTTGAATTTCGGTGCGTTGTCTCGAACTTTACTAAAGTTGATGAAGTTCGGAGAGAGCCGGTAATGGCTAGTGTGGAATTGAGTTCCGAAGGTTTCGGAACACTGTGGGTGCGAGTGGAGACCCGGAAATCGAAAAATATTGAGAAAAGGACCAACCGGAGCAAAACTGCTCACGGGGTCCGGACCCTGGAAACTGGGGTCCGGACAATGAAGTTCCTGGCCGGCTGCGGTCCGGACCCGGGCAGCCACGGTCCGGACCCGAGCCGATGTCCGAGATGGGAAATGTACGGGTTCCGGACCCGGGACTTGAGGTCCGGACCCGAGCCGCGTGCTAGGTTGGGGTGCGTACGGGTTCCGGACCCTGATGCCAAGGTCCGGACCCGGCCTGCGCGCTGGGCGGTTATCAGTGCGGGGTCCGGACCCCATCTGCAAGGTCCGGACCCGGCTGAGGCAGAATGCCCAGTGAGGGGTATTTTGGTAATTTCATGGGGGATAGGCTATATATAGAGGGCTGGGGTCCCTCTCCTCATTACTCCTCCATTTCTCCTCACTTCCCTCTCCCTCTCCCTCACTTTCTCTCTCTAGAGATCTCTCCAAGGCTTGGAGAAGTGAAGGATTTGACCTTGGGAAAAGCTTCTAAGGTGGATTTGGAGCTTCTTGGTGCAAGAAGAAGCTTGGGAGCTAGGGCTTTGAGATGAGTTCTTGTGATTTAGGGTTTAAACCTTGGATTCAATCCTTTAGCATGAGGTTTTTGGAGACCCTAGGCAATCTAAACCACAAAACGTGGAGATTGGCCAAGAGATTTTGTGGTTTCACATGCATGCATGTGAAACCTAAGTAGATTTGAGGCTTTTGCCATGGAAGGTTCTAAAAATGTTTGGACCTTCGGGAATTGCCATTGAGGCATAGGAAATCATGTTGGAACACATGATTTCATGTATTAAGTAGAATTTAGGGTTCGTAACGAGTAACGAACCGTTTTCTTGTGGAAGCTTGGGTTGAAGCAAGAACTCAAAGCTTGGACACTTAGGAGCTTGAAGAATACAAGGATTTGAAAGCTCTTGAGGTGGGTTTGTGTTTACCGAAGTGATTAGATCACTTCCATGTCTAGGGTAAATATCCATTTAAAGATAAAATGGTATGTGTTGTGAACCCTAGAATTTGTATGTTGGCAAAGGTAAAAATCATGATAGGATGAACAATGAGATCCTATTGCATGATGTATATTTCAAGTATAATTCAAATATTAATACTTGTTGCATGGTTGCATGTGTGGTTAAACCTAGTGTTATTGAACATAGGTTGGACATGAGGATTAAACCTAGTGTTATTGAACATAGGTTGGAACATGTGAGATTGAAACCTAGTGTCATTAAACATAGGTTTGACATGAGATCGGAACCTAGAATCATGGAACCTAGGTTGATAATGAGAAAGTAAGCCTAGTGTTATTGAACATAGGCGAGAGTTAGTGACTTGAACCTAAGGTCATGAGACTTAGGTTGGCAAGTGAAAAACGTGAACAACGGGATATGCGACGATTTTGCTATCCCGGGTAGGCGACGATTTCGCTACCATGCCATGAGTTGGCCGTACCGACACGGGATGTGCGACGAGTTTGCAATCCCGGGTAGGCGACGATTTCGCTACCTCGCCTTGAGTTGGCGGTGTCGAGAGGGGATGTGCGACGATTTTGCTATCCCGGGTAGGCGACGATTTCGCTACCATGCCATGAGTTGGCCGTATCGACACGGGATGTGCGACGAGTTTGCAATCCCGGGTAGGCGACGATTTCGCTACCTCGCCTTGAGTTGGCGGTGTCGAGAGGGGATGTGCGACGAGGTTGCTATCCCGGATATGCGACGAGTTCGCTATCCATGCCATGTAATGGCGGTGTTGAGACGGGGTAGGCGACGATTTTGCTATCCCGAGTATGCGACGAGTTCGCTACTCGAACTAGGAGGTGACGAGTTCACTCCTCGAATGTTGGAATAATTATGGTGAGACGGCGATTCCGAAACCATAAGTAAATGACAAGTAAATGAACTTAGTCATTGTGAGACATAGGATGAACCTAGGAGAGAATGATAAATTATATTTCATTTGGTTGCATCCTTTATGTTTATTTACAAACATGTAAATAATTGTTGCATAGTTATATGTGATCTAACTTATGCATATGGTGTTTCTTTGGACCTGGTGGGTCGAGCTTCTCTCTTGGGTGGCCTTACCCACTGGGAACTATGTTTATAGTTCTCACCCCACATTTTCCAGGTCCTTCCGCAAGTGAGGCGGCGGAGCGAGGCAAGGATTTGGCTCTTTAGATAGCGGCCCTTTCATTTTGGTGATGCATAGAGTTGTACCCCTATTTTTGGACTATGATAGCATAGGGGATTTTCATTCTTATATGAATGTTGTATATTTCATAATTTTGGAACATGATGTATGGAATGAAAGTGAAAGAAAAGAAAATTTGGACATGTTTATTGTGCCATGTGATGTAATAGAAGTAGAACTTCTTTATGTTGATGCTTTCCTTGTGCAACTCTTGTGCTCCGTTCCTAGTTGGAACATTGTTGGATAAGCTTGTGTTGTGACGCCTTGGGCGGGTAGAAAAGACTCTATTCGTTCGGCGGGTCTGGGGCATGCGCCCGTGCGGTTATCCTTTCCACCTAGTCGGTGTTAAAGGGCCGGCGGGGCGTGACACTCTTTCCACGCTTTTTCCTTCATCATGATTATATTCAAACATTTGGCGGGCGTGGCTAGCTTCACAATCTCATTGGGCAATGGTGGCTACGGGTGTTTTCCTCTTGTTGAGGGCATATATAATTCATATACGTACTGCAGAACGTTGAGTTCTTGAACCAATCTTCAATAAACTTGTAGCGATCACAATATCTTATAAAAATTACAGCCATTGCACAAGTGTAGAGGATGCTGTCGATGTCTCACCGTCTGTAGGAATACGTTCTCTCTGTCAGATCCATGACTTCAGTTGTGTTCGGCGTAATAATTTGAAATTATACAACAGATGGGCCAGTTGTGCAACATCTATTAAACTATAGGAATCCTCAATATTTTTTGCCACGTGGCAAGTTTTCCTTCACCCTCACCACTGTGTGACCCTTTCCTTTCCTTCCACCAAGCTTCTAATTGTAACTAGCACCCTTCTTCTTTCCTTCACCAAACTTCTAATTATAATGCATCTAAACGGTCCCACTAACAAACCTCCAATTAATATATCTAAATCATCATGATCCTTCCTCTTCTTTTTACTAGACTTCTAATTAATAAATCAATTCTCTCTCTTATCTTTTCCTGTACACCGTCACCTTCCTCCCTCCATCTTCTCTCTCACTAATGCGCACCTATCTCCTCCCTGCGCCGCGGCCGAAGAAATCATCGTCACCATCACTGTTGTCGTCGCCGGAGAAGGCGTCGTCGGGTCGATCCCCGCCACCAACAGTGAAGAACCTTTGGTGGGTGTGGCAAGTGTTGCGCACGTTGGTCAGTTTTGTTGGAACTCCAATCAATTGGGACTCTGGTACTTACTCTGATACCAGATGTTGAAAATCTACAATCTGCTCTAATACCGATTGTTGTAAATTTAGTACTAGCTTCGATACTGATTGTTGGGATTCCACCACAAAAATATCAAATTAAAATTTTGCCATAAATCTGTCTCCTTAGCAAAGATTAATACAACCACTCAAGAGAGAAAAAATGAACAGAAAATACATGTAAAATAAAATGTACTAACCAAAAAGAATTACACCTGAATTTTTTTTTATGCAGAGTAGCTTCAATCATAATCTTTTTTCCCTTCTTTTTTATACACGATATGCCAGGCACATGCAACTCATCATCACCTGATGGTGGACACCAACTTGGGCCAACCTTTAATTTGCCGAGCATACCCAAACCGGCCGTATACACCTCGCCTTAATTAGCACTCTAATTAAATTATCTTCTGCCGTACTCTCTCTTTCCCTAATTTTGATCTAATTAGATTTGTTCTCTAATTAATTAATATTTATATATTAATCAATTTATCTTCAATAGATTTAAATATTTATCTTAATCCAACTAGTATTCAAATACAAATCTAACCAAATCCTAATATAGTTCTCAAACTTCTATTCTTCTTCAAATTTTTCATACTCGAGATACGATATATTATTCTTTTCAATGGCCTTGGACCTGCTGAACCTCGATCTTTCTTTACAAAATTGCTCATATTGAGCGACGCACAGTCCAAGTTGGAAGAAGTAATGAAATTTAACCCCCTCAAAATGCTCACTTGAGTCGAAACTGTAAGCTTTTGAAAGCAAACTTTGCAAAAGTCTAGAATGCACCAATTATATTGCTGATGTGGCGTTCCTAACCAATCAGATTGTTTCCCCTCGTTCACCCATCTCATCATGATTATTTGAAAAATATTTTTATTATACTTTTCTCTTAAAAAAAGAGATAAGATTTGGCTGATTATTGATGATATGATGTAAGTATTATATAGTAGACTTTCTCAGTTCGAAAAACTCCTATAAGTATGGGCGCGCAGTTGCCAAAACCCCTAAGATATTGATTCCTTTGCAGGACATAAATGAGATAATGATTCCTCTCAGGCTAATGCCTCTAGGATTCTAGTTGTACTCAGAAGCTAGAAAACCGCATGAGATATCAAATGCATCTAAACAACTAGGGCCGTTTGATTCGGAACCGCGTATCAAAATTATGTTTGGTTTGTAATGTTACTGTTGTGAGAAATAGTTTAAAATGTGTTTAGTTAATTTTATAGAACAGTAGATGATATGGAAAAAAAAAAGTAGTGATTGAATTTGATATGAAATATGATTTAGTAGAAATAATTTATTATAAAAATAATTTACCTATATTGATTACACTATTGAAACTCTATTACTAGAAGTGAGGCTAGTATCAGCTAGTTCCAGATCAACTTTAGATATATATATATATATATATATATATATATATATATATGAGTAGTGCTTCTATACTTGTAATTTTTTCTCACCGTTCATTCATTTCTAATCAACGGATACGATTTAATTTTTCATAAATTGTGACCTGCAATAGCAGGTCACTTTGTGAGAAGTACCGGTCACCAGGTACCTCTCAGAGGGACATTATAGTCTTTTAACATAAGGATAATATAGTAATTTTATCTTTATCATTTTTTAAATTTTTTTATCTTTTTGTGTTTCCTTTTTCTCTCTTTACCTTTCCTCTTTAGCCATAGATAAAGAGAGAAAATTTAATAAATTGTATTAAATTGTGCCACAAAGGTTTAATTTAAACAATATTAGTAACTCTATTTTAAATTATTAATTTTAAATTATTTTAAATTAAATTGTATTAAATTAATTAAATTCTGTTTAGCCATAGATATATTGTATTAAATTAAATTGTATTAAGTTAAATCGAAATAGAACCTAAACTCAAAATATTAAATTAAATTTAAAATTTTAAATACATATTCACATATTCACATATTTTCAAATTATTCGACAAGGCTTTAAGGTAATTTTTCTTTTTCTTTGTTTAATTACTTAAATTGTGCAAACGAGTTTAATTTTAGAAAACTATAATGCATTAAAATTTATTTCCATACCTAATACTTTAATGAAATGAGTTTAAATTTTTTTGAAATAAGAATAAAATTTTAAATTATTAAATCCTGTTCAGCCATAGATAAATTGTATTAAATTAAATTTTAATAAGTTAACCCGAAATAGAACCTAAACTCAAAATATTAAATTCAATTTAAAATTTTAAAATACATATTCACATATTTTCAAATTATTTGACAAGGCTTTAAAAGGTAATTTTTCTTTTCCTTTATTTGACAAGGCCTATACCCACCTTGAATCCGACCCGAATCATATATCAAATTTAATATTATACTTAAATTTATATTTTAAAAATTTAGAATTAATATAATATATTTTGTAATATGATAAAAATAAATTATTGTTTCGGGTTCAGATCTATGTGTTTGGGTTTAGTTTTGAATTTTAAAATTTTGATCAGTTGTAGGTATGGATATGAATTTTCGAAATATGTTAAGTTTGAAAATAGGTTTTGCGATTGGTAGTTGGATTCGATTTCGAGTCCTTAGTTATTTTTTTGACCAATAATCTTAATCTTTTTTAAATTTTCATTTAAAATTTTGTGTAAAAGTTTTATTATCTCTAAGGGATAAATTTTTTAAAACTTGTATTACATCTAATGGTTCTAAAGTATTCTTATTATTCAGCTCAGTAGGCTGAACTGAGAAACTTGATAGAATAGATTATAGTTTGCTCAGTTGAAACAATTGCTTTATTTATTTTTTAAATCATTGGTACTAATTTTTTATAAAATAAATAACAAAAATTAAGAAGCTAATTACAAACCAAAAGGTAAGGGATTGACATTTTAAAAATCGACTAAAAGTTGAAAAAAATTAAAGGTGAAAGTCAAAATCACCTTAATAAATCAAATCAACTAGATTGACTAACTTGATAAAATATATAAATAATCTACATTTAAATAGTGATACAAAATTAACATTGAATTTAAATAGTGATACAAAATTAACATTGAATTTAAATTTTTAGCCTATACAATTCTATTCTAAGAATAAATTGAATTATACCCAATATTCCTAATCAATTAAAGTCTAAATTAGAAAAAAATTTAAAATTTTTTAAATATATTAAATATGTTGAACTCAAATATTCACCCACAATCAAATATGTTTAAATTAATAATACAAAAATAATGTCAAAACTAGTTGTATTTAAACAATTACTAACATTACAAGTTTTTTTAAATAGTGATACAAAATTGATTCTAAAATATAAAAAAATATTATATTAAAATTATAATATTACATATGTTGAATTTAAAGTGATACAAAATATTATAACATATTAAATACGTTCAATTCGTTATTATTATGAACATTAAATTCGTTAAAATAATTTTACAAAATTTTTTTATTTAAATTTTAGTTTTAATTTTCAAACTCAACATGTTTAAAAACATTAATATTTCTAAATATCTATAATTTAAATTAATGCCTAAATTGGAAGAATTTCAGATTTCCTTTCATTAATGCTTAAATTGATGCACAATTAATACCTACAATTAAGATAATCAATTAATTGGAATATTCATAAAAACTTTCTTATAATGTTTTCTAGTTTAATTACTAAAATATCCTCATATTAAAAAACCTGTTAACCTGCTACATAATAAAATTACGATTTTATCCTTACTCAATCAACGGTTAGGATCTTTTTTATTTTTTATAAAATAAAGTACCGAATCATTTCTCTATATATATATATATATACATAGTGTACACCACCCAGCAAAACGTATATATGAAACACAAACTAAGGAGCTTCCTCTAAACTTTCATCAGAAAATCTGAGCTGCCTGCCGACTTGCAAGACGAGGATGGCCGTCAAGCCAACATTTCTCGCCTTCGCCGCCCTCTTTCTCATCGCGGCCAGCGATCTTATTGCCGCCGGCGTTGCTCGACAGCTCCCATCTGCCTCCCCACCTCACGGTGGACCCTCGCCCGCCGTGACCGGTCAGTAACGCTCCCAACTCTGCACCATGTATTTCGGCGAAAATATGTAGACTACATAGTACGGGTGAAAGTGGTTAGGATAAATTCCGACACCGGATTCGATAGGATGCGAATATATATGGATATTAAAATTTAGCATGCAATGTACAAATACGTATCTTGGGAAAAAAAAAAAAATGGATGCGATTGTTGTTTCTTAAAAGATTTGACCATTATCGACCATTTTCACCCCATAAAGATAAGAGGGATAATAATATATTGTGTAGGGAGATAGAGTGATTTTCTATTGTATTTTTTTTTATTAATTTTACTATAAATTTCATATTAAAATTATAGTTATGTTTGTTGAAAATTAAATTTTATTGGATAGATATATAAGTATGCGAAGTTTGAACATGAGTGTAAGCCTTTAATTGCATTATGTAGTTTATTTGCTTAATTTTAGTTCATATTTATATATGCATATTACTATATATTATTATTTGAATAATATTGGAATACAAAATTCGACTCATATCTGAATCTTAATTCGTTTTTAGTGGATATGGTAAAGAAAATTTAGAATCTGACGCATATCCGCATCCGAATTCGCAGCCGAAAAAAATATGGATGTGAATATGATTTTGTTAAAATCTGACCGTATTTGGCCGTTTTCACCCCTACTACACAGACTCTTTAAATAGATTTAATTGACAAGAAATTCTTCAATGCATCACAATTGCGGCAACCGCTAGATAATCTCTATTTAGGGGATGTTTGGTTGTATGTAGTTAGAACTGCACGGCAGTTACAATTACATATAAACTCAAATCTTGTATTTGGTTTATTGCAATTGAGTCTAACTGCTGCAATTGGAACTACACAAAGAGGCCCAAATGCTGCCGTTGGAACTATACACAAATTGGCTATAGCTCTAATTGTCGTAGTTAATTAAGAATGAATAAATAAATATATACCTGTAAATAGATTTATAAATAAATATATATTTATAAATAAATACCAATAAAAGAGCACGTGCAATGCAAGCAAGCTTTATATAAAAAAATAAAAGTTTTTGAAAGGTTTATTTAAAATATAAAAATAGTTTTATCTATAAATTTTGAATTTTAATTAAATATAATTATTCAAATTGACAAAAAAAAACTTCAAAAGTAGAGAGAATCGTAGTAATTTTTTAAAAATTTTGATTTACCTGCAAGTTAAATATACTGAAAAATTAAAAAATTGTCAATTGATTATTTTATGTGTATTGAAAGTAATCTTACCGTTCTATCTGAAAGGTGATAGAATTCATAAATATAATTATCAACTTCAGATTACTAAATAAGTGAAATGTAACTGCAACAGTTGCATCTATACAGAATAAAACAAACTGGGTATAGTTACAACTACTGTATTTCAAGCTGTATGCAACCAAATAGCCCTTTAATGGTTCGGATGATTTGAGAAGCCAGTTATGACCGATTATGGCGGGAATCAATATCGATCACTTGGTACTCTTTGGAAGGGTAAATTAGTCAACTTATGTTCTCTGTAGAGGGGCCAAAAATAGGGAAAAATTTAAAATACAGCAGTCACGTGGGGTGATGTGGTATCTCCAACCAATCAAATAGCTTCTCTGGGATTCACCCATTTCATCATTAAAAAATATTTTTGTTATATTTTTATAATAGCCATTTCAAAATGTTCCATAGTTCCATAAGTTCTTTAATGTTTAGAATAATATCTACTTTACCCTCCAAAACTTCAAAATATCTAATATATTGTTGGTTGACCAAAATGCCCTTATCAATTTTCAAAAATAATTTCAAATATCTCCAAAATTGTAAGGTTTGCTATTAGAACATGAGATTTATAAGGAATATTTTGATTTTAATAAATTAAAATTTTTTGAATAATAGTCAAAGATAAATTTGCAAAAGTTTTATATTTTTAGCATTTTTTTTGCCCTCCTCTCATGATTACCAATTTGCATCTGACAGGAGAAAAAGGTAGCATTGCAAGCTTCCGCGAAGAGAAGGGGTATTACAGAATCCGCCCGTTTTTCTTCCCGCCTCGCCTTCCTCCGTGGCTGTCAATGTTCAAAACGACCCCGTAGGCGAAGAAGAAGCATATTTTCTCCTCAATCAATTGTTTGCAATATAAAAAAAAAATAGATAATATCTAATAAGTCCTTTAAAACTTTAAAAATATCTTATTTATTTCTGAAGGACCAAACTCTAGCATTTACTAATAGGATTGGTTTCAGAAGGTATTTTGCTAATTTCATAAAGAAATTTGAATAATAATAAGCGGTAAATAAGCAAAAAGCCCCAAAAAATAATATAGTATGAGTTCTTGCTGCTGGAAAGTTATTATACTTTATGTAAGCGGAGAGCTTTGGGAATGACTGAATGAATAAAATGGGGTGCTCCTTCTAAATATAGTTTGCTTTCTGGTGTACCGATCACATTCTATAATTATTAGCGGTTGTTTGATTATCTGTATTTCAAAACTGCAATGCAAGTGTAACTATAAACGTTCCCAAGAACTTCGTTTAGTTCGCTGTAGTTGTACCTAAATGTTGCGGTTAGATCGACTTGCGGATGATGGCCTGATGGCTGTATTTCGATTTATGCTCAAAATAAGCATGAGTCGAAAAATGACATGTAATATTTCCTTCATGAGTGGAATGAGAATGAAAAATGGAATTGGATTGCATTGGAATGGCAAATCGAACGACGAATCATCTAAAAACGTTTGGTTCTATATCACGAGCCAAATAGTTCCCCTCGCTAGTTGACCAAGTCAAACATTGACCAAGTCAAAATTTTCGCGGGCTGTAACTCGGCTATGAATATGACCTTCGGTTGATGGCTTTGGGAGTACTACGTGTCACTTTTTTATTTGATCACGTGAGTCGAATCGATTACCAGCTAGTGCCATAATTTTATGTGCCAACAGGTTCATTATTGGAATGAAAATCGGAATGGATAATTGGGACGCCTGGGACTTTGAGAGAGGCGTTTTAGTTAAGGGATAGGAGAGTGATGAGAGGAGAGAAGGGGAGGTAGTTGTGAGAGGGTTTTGAGTGATTTATTTTGTAATAGGCCATTACAGAATTCAAAGCCGGATTGAGCCATAAAAGAATCAAGCATTTCCATTCCAGAGTGGAATAGAAATCAAAATCTGATTCTTATAAAACAAACAACATTCATTAAAATCAGTGAATCTCATTCCGATTCCAAAATCTAAAATGGATGAACCAAACAAGCCCTTAAAGTTTAATACCAACAAGTTTCACCTTCTTATCCTTAAAAAAATAATTAAAATTGACAGTTTAGACACCAAAATTGAAGAACTTGGGCCAAAAACGACGTTGAAGGGTAAAGTTACGGCAGTCACAACCTGAACAAAGAGGGTTTAGGTCGTGGCAAGGATGCACTGAACTATAAGTTCCATCTGGTTCACAACATTTATAGCCTCTATAATTCGAATCTCTAGTCCAACTCTTTCAATAAACTTGAACCCAATCCGACAATTGAATTGCAATAATTTTGGTCGAATTTCCGAAGAAACCAAAAAGTTTATCTCTTTCCAAACAGAATCCTATCAGACCTGTGCCACCAATCTTACCATATCACTCAAGAACAAAAATTTTAAATGAGATATTTATTCCGAACGCAATCTTATTTTTTCGCTAGACCAAATTGTGGCAAAGGCTACAAGATATTGATTCTTCTCAGGGATGTTTGCTACAAACATAGGTTTAACAACTCAAAATCTTCATGAAGCTTATAAATAGTGCATGTTAGGATGAATTGGATGAACATCCAACAAAGAAAGAGAGAACAACAATGGCTCTAAAGTTCTTATTCACCTTCACCACCACCTTCCTCATTGTCACCAGTGCCCTCGTCCCTACAGCTGTGGCGCGATTTCCCCCTTCACCTACTATCCCTAACACAATCAGTAGGTCTTTCTGTTTTGGGACTTTTGCTTATATACCTCTTTCTACTATTCAAAAATTTCAAAATTATTCTGAAATTACTATAATACCCTACTAAAATCCAATTCCATTAGTAAACCTTAGGAAAAATAAGGATATTTGATGGATTTTTTTTAAAATCAGTAAGGGTATTTTGGTCCTCTAGAGGTGAATAAGATACTTTTGAAGTTTCGAATGGCATATTAGATATTATCCCTTTGTTTGGTTCGTCCTTTTAACTGCAAGACATATGATGCTTTTCTGTATAGATTTATTAATAGATGGCAAAAATATATTAGTCCAGCTTGTATGCTTTTAGAAACACGGTGGTCTCTGTATTATCAAATCTTTTTCGATGCTGAGACTTCCGAATTGACGATCGACTCCATTAAATTTGATCTAAAGTATTAGAAGTAACTAAAAGATAAATTTTGTGATTTTTCGATATTATTTATCTAGTGATCAAAAAGGCTCAAAGTCAACGGCTGAAAATAATAATATTACAAAAAGTGATGATATGACACTAAAATTTTAGATCAAAAATATTGATCTTGTTTTATATAGTACAAAAAAATTTATATCAAAATTTCACGTAATTTGGATATTTACACCCGTTAAACTTGCAAATGGCTCACCACGACTATTAAAATTATTGATTTTGGGCCTATTCGTTCACTAGGTAAATGATGTCGCAAAATCGCAAAATTTATTTTCTAGATACTTCAAATATCTAGATCAAGTTTAACAAAGCCGGTCGTCAATTTGAAAGTCCTGGCATCAAAAACGACTTGATAGTACAAAGGCCACCGCGCTTCTAAAAGCACACAAGCCTAGGTCAAAATTTATATAGCTTGCCTCACTATCACTCATTTTGATCTAACTATCTCACCTTTAAATATTTTTATTTTACCGTCTAATATTATAATTTCTTGGGTCGAGAGAGTTAATGACTCCTTAGCTTTAAAATTTGAATATGTCGTTTATATTTACAAGTGAATTGAGCTAGAATACTCCCAAAAGCACCAACCCTTGGATGGAGTAATGTAGGGTTGGGATGATGGTGGTAGGTGGAATAGTGTTTGATCCAAAGGCTATTAGTACTCAAAGAGTAGATCCAAGGGGTAGAAATCTAAAAGCACCAATGGCTTGGTGCTTTTGAAAGTACCCTAGCTCAACTCTTTACAAGTTTAGTATATTTTATGCAATTCATGTAACCATAAGTTTATTCAAATAAGAAATTAGCTTAAATTTTATATCGAAAGAGCTAGTAAATGATTTAAATCAAATAAGTCGAAAAGGTGAGTGCTAAGATCAAAATTTTGACCGGTGGAGCATTCGAATCAAAATAGTCTATAGTTCAGATAAGTTCTATACATTTTTACCTTAATAGAATAAGAAAAGAATGCATGTTGGAAATTGGTTATACATATACCATGATTCATATCTAATGTCATGAATTAATTAGAATGGAGATACTAACACCAATAGTCCACACTAGTCTTCTCACTCACTATAACAATTTTGTTCTGTTACATCAATTTAGTCACATCGAAAATTGAATTATTGTAATATATATTTCATTGCAACAGTTTATGCAGTTGTGATAATGCAAATCATATTATTTATACATTCATAATTACTATAAATTTAAAGCAACAATTTGCAATAATTTTTGCTTACTGTAAAATATCAATTGCAATAATATTTATTATTGAAAAGAATAAATTTCTAGTACTGTTTGATCCAGCGATATTTGTTCTCATCAGGGAAATGTGGCAACCCCAGTAGCGAAGGCGAAAAAGTAATCTTTGAACAGCCTCTCGGCCTTACTTCCATCCACCCTACCTTTCACCCTGCTTGTCAGAGAACAACGATAACTCCGTAATAATAGTACGTACGTATCTGCAGGCTCTCGACTATTGCTCTAATAAATACATAGTTTCGTCGTAAAGACCTGCCGTAACTGTATGTTCGTATTACTTGCTCTACCTGCTACTATTAGATCATTGCAAGGATTGTCTCATCTCAATAGCGGATTTTATATATACATGTGTATGTTTGATGAATAACTCGAAAAATAAAGCTGCATGATATGTAGCCTAATGTTTTTGCTCTTCTCCCCAAAATTCTCAAATTGTTGTACTATTTGTATCTCATCATGCAACAAAGAGGATGATTAATTTAACAATACCTATCTGAACTTAGTATTTACGGACTGGAGGATCGTTGGCGTTAATCATTAATAATTCTAAAAGCTCGAGTTGTTAAAAGGATGCAATCAATTTATTTAAAGCGTACAGACACCACGTCCACGAATCTCGATTGTGACTCGACTCAACCCAGTCGTCCGCCATTTCGAGCATGACTCGATCCAACCCGACCTTCCGCCACCGAACAGAATGCTAGCCTCTTTAAGCCAGCACAGATGGCTTTTTTTGAAACCTTACTCAAGACTATGTGAACTTCGTTTCAATTGCAAAGGATAATCTTACTTTTGTTTTTTGTTACGCGCGAACATTAGCAGTAAATGAACACGCCTAAAACTGATTCTCGGATCTTACATTTATAATTTAATTTGTATTTGTAGATATAAGCAATTTATCTAACTTGAAACTGCAAATGTAGAATAGAATCTACAAGAAAATTTTCAAGACAATTTATCATCCAACCAAAGCTATATGGGAGTACTGCAGTTCAGTTTGAAGAAGCATTTTGACCAATAAATATTAATACATATTTTTTTGGCTAGAATACAGAAAATCTTCTTGTGAATATCTTCTTTTTTTTTACGTTCAAAAAATCTATATTTTGTCCTCTTAAAATTTTAGAAATGATTTTAGAGGGTTACGATATTAATAAAGAGGGCGAAATGACTAAATTGTTCTTATTTGTTCTATAAGAAAAAATATTTTTTAACATATTTTTGCCATTTTTAACAATATTTTTGGTATAAATTATAAAAAATAGACAAAATATTGATGGAATCCTGACGAGGGGGGTAAATACATCAACGTAAAATTCTGAGGGATAAAATATAAGTTTTTGCAAGTCATGAAGGAAAATTAAGAAAACGAAAATTTATAAGTAGGTTTTCTTTATTCTAACTTTTTTTTTTTTTTTTACTTTTTAGAAGTTTGATCTCTCAAATAGAGGTTATCCCCGTAAAAAAAATTCTATAAATAGTTGCCCTATATATTTCATTTAGGGTATTGTATATATTTGAAAGGGTTGAAATTATTTCTAGATATTTTAGAAAATGTTTTAGATTGTCTTTTATATATTATTGTGTATTCGCAAACTTATATGACACGTTAAACAATATACAAGAATCAATCATAATATTGTATATTGCATATACATACCTACACTTCAAACAACACATAAAAAACGTCATTATATTACAGAGACGCTTGGGGACGTTTTCCCGAAGTGTTTTCTAAAAAGTGTCATTATAATAAAATTTTGGCCAATTTGCAAAAAAATTCACTAGTTTTGGGCTTTTACAAAATTGGATCGCTATTTTCGATTTTGCAGATTCAGTCCGAATTTTCAGTAAACTGATCAAAATACCATTGTTATTTTTTCTCTCTCCTCTTTTTTTTCTCTCGCTCTTTTTTTTTCTCTCCGAAGAAGGCGGCGGAGGCTGAAGCGGAAACGGCCCGCCTCGCCTCTGTCCCTCACGCCCTCGACCTCGCCCGCGCACCCCCGCCCTCCTCGCCTCCGACCTCGTCGAGGCCATGCCGCGCCGCGATTCTTTTTTTTTTTCTCTCCGACCCTCCTCCATCCGCCATCCCCACCGCCGCCGCCGGCGACGAAGAAGAAGTGCTTCTTGGGGCCGAGAAGCACACCGGCGAGGGAGGGAAAAAAATATAGTTACACTCCGACGAGGGCGATGGGTCGTGACAAAAAAAATTATGGAGTGAAAATAAAAGAATAATAATAATAAACATAAAAATAAAAATAAAAATAAAAATAATATTTTTTTCCTATAGAAAAGATCAAAAATTATAGAAGAAGGAAGAAAAAGATGAAATTACACTGTTAAAATAAATTTACACTGTTTTAAAAAAAATTACACTATTTTAAATAAAAGTTGCACTATTTGATACAGAAATTACACTCTTTGGAAAGAGAGTTGCACTCTTTAGGCCAACGTTGCACTATTTGGGTAAAATTTGCACTATTTTTTTTCTCTCTTCTTTCTCGTTGCACTCTTTCTCCGCGTTGCACCATTTTAGATTCGACCTCGTTGCACTCTTTCTCCGATGCGGACGACAACGACGACGTCCCCGCCGTCGCGCCTGGAGCCGTGGCGGCGCCCATGGGCCGCGCCCGCCACTACCGCCCCCACCTCTACGCCGTCGCGTGTGCGCTCCTCGGCGGCGGGGGCGAAGACGGTCGTGCCCTGCCGACGCCGGGTGCGCCCCTCGTCGTCGCGCGCCCTCGCCGTCGCGCACGCCGCGCTCCACTCCCGCGTCGGTGGCGGCGAGATTTCGGAGAGCGGCGACGGCGAGGGCACGGGCGGAGGGGAGGCGAAGCCGTCGCCGCGGCAGGCGGCGACAAGGATCGGGACGCCGCCGTAGGCCACGATGCCCCAGGCGGAGGGCGGGGTCGGCGGCGCGGTCGCGGGCGGCGGCAGGGGCGGCGAGGGAGGGGTCGAGGAGGCGAAGCAATGGGCCGAGGCCGCCCTCGTCGAACACGGCGTAGGGGGCGCGGGGGGCGATGGCGGTAGGCGCGGGGGGCCACGGGGATTCGGAGAAGCATTAAGAAAAAAAATTAAAAAAAACCCACCGTAAATAAACTAGGCCTTTTTGCATTAAAAAAATTAAAAAAAAAACCACCGCCACCATCGCCCCCCCGCGCCCGTCATGGCTCCGGGCGCAGCGGCGATGGTGTGGCCCATGGGCGCCGCCACGACTCCGGGCGCGGCGGCAGGGATGTCGTCGTTGTCGTCGTCCGTATCGGAGAAAGAGTGCAACGAGGCCGAATCTAAAATGGTGCAACGCGGAGAAAGAGTGCAACAGGAAAGAAGAGAGAAAAAGAAATGGTACAAATTTTATCCAAATAGTGCAACGTTGGCCTAAAGAGTGCAACTCTCTTTCCAAAGAGTATAATTTTTGTCTCAAATAGTGTAATTTTTATTTAAAAAAGTGTAATTTTTTAAAAACAGTGTAAATTTATTTTAACAGTGCAATTTCATCTTTTTTCATTTTTTCTATGATTTTTGGTCTTTTCTGTAAAAAAAAAATATTATTTTATTTTTATTCTCTCTATAATTTTTTTTTGTCACGACACATCGTCCTCGCCGGAGTGTAACTATATTTTTTCCCCTCCCTCGCCGGCGTGCTTCTCGGCCCCAAGAAGCACTTCTTCTTCGTCGCCGACGGCGGCGGTGGGGACGGCGGGTGGAGGAGTGTCGGAGAGAAAAAAAAAAATTGCGGCGCGGCGCGGCCTTGGCGGGGTCGGAGGCGAGGAGGGCGGGGGTGCGCGGGCAAGGGCGAGGGCGAGGGCGAGGGCGTGAGAGGCAGAGGCGAGGCGGGCCGTTTCCGCCTCCGCCTCCGCCGCCGCCTTCTTCAGAGAGAAAAAAAAAGAGCGAGAGAAAAAAAAAAAGAGGAGAGAGAAAAAGTAACAAGGGTATTTTGGTCAGTTTACTGAAAATTCGGACCGAATCTGCAAAATCGAAAATAACGACCCAATTTTGTAAAAGCCCAAAACTAGTGGATTTTTTATGCAAAAAGGCCTAAAATTTTCTCATAGTGGTAAAATAAATAAAACAAATAAAATAACTATTATTTCAGAACTATTGGTTTTTTATGAGCATGTTTGGTTGATGAAAAATAAAGGATAAAAAGTGGGACTTTCATAAATTAAATTTTGTATGATTATTTAGTTAAAAAAAATTTGATCGTATCTCACTTTTTGCAAAAAAAAGTAGGATCTCATTTTATAACAGGATTCTCTTCAACCGACTTTCTGTCTAATAAGATAAAAAATTATAAAAAGTGAGTAACGGATTATCACGACTTTCTTTATTTTCCTCTCTCACTTTATTTCCCTCCTTGCGCGATTATTCTGATGCTCCCTCCCTTACATCAGATTTTATTACTTCTCTCCTACCGAATCTACTTTCTTCCTCCACCCTACGACATCAACTTTCTTTCGCCTTCCCATCTAATTACACCCCCTATATACCAATACATAACACGTTGTTGTGACACCCCCAAGAGTCCTACATCGGATGAAAATAGATTGTGATTGAGTATATAAGAGATTATGGACACTAGTAATAATAACTAGGCTTAAGCATTTTGGACGGTGGTTAGGCTTAAGAAGGAATGTGAGACCCCAGAATTTGAAATAATCCTACATATAAGGTATTATAGGACTAAACCTCAAAACCCAGGTATAGCATTTTGGGCGGTGGATAGGTCCAAGATGTTAAGAAAGTTAAGCGTGTTAGGACTAGAGTAGTCCTAGAATGGGTGACCCTCTGGAAAGTGGGGCATCATAATTGGTATCAGAGCCAATTATCAGCCGGAAGTGTGAGATGAGTCTCGGTTGAGCCAGGAGAATGTGAGATCCCAGAATTTGGAATAGTTCTATAAATAAAGTATAATATGACTAAACCTCAAATCCCGACTATAGCATTTTGGACGTAGCGTGCTAGTGGGGCGTCACAGTTGTTTTCCGAAAAAAAAATCTAATATAGGCAATATGTGTTATTAGCATACAAAATCTTAACCTTATTTATATTATCTAATAACTTATAGGCAACCAAGGAGAGTTAAGCGTGCTAGGGCTAGAGTCGTCCTAGGATGGATAATTTCCTGGGAAGTGGGACATTATAATTGTTTTAAGAAAAAAATTTAATATACGCAATATGTGTTATTAGCATACAAAATCTTATTTTTATTATCTAATAACTTATAGGCAACCAAACATAAAATGTTAGAAAAGTTTGAAATTTTATTTACCACTTAATTATCAGATAAACCAAACAGCAAAAAGTGGCGCTCAAATTCTAAATAACTATTTTCTTAAAAATAGTACTTTTGAAAAATCTTACTTTTTTTAATCTTAATTTTAATTTAACTGAAAGTTATTTTTAATCTGAAACTTATTTACAGACAAATAAACCGATCTATATATTTATAGAGTTGAGCTCCTACGCTTTTAAAAGCACCTGAAATCAACGTGCTTGTGACATTTTAACCGTCGGATCGCCTCAAGATCCATACAGCACTAATAAAAGAGACATAATATGACATATCGTTAATAGTACTGCACGAATCTTAAGACGATCTGACGGCTAAAAAATTATAAATATAAATAGTTCAGTACTTTTAAAAGTATAGGAGCTCAACTCATATTTATATATCAATAGTGAAAAGGTTTGAACAAAAAAGAAAGGCTAAATTATAAAAAAAACCTCCCCATCAATACCCGCTTTTTCACTTTTTTCCATGTCATTTAAAAATCTACACTTTGCCCTCTTATAAAATGAAAAATGTTCACTTTGCCCCCTGCCGACAGTGTTCCGTTAGGATTCAGTTTATAAATATTATTATTATATTTTTTTATACCCAAAATACCCTCAGTAATATTAGGGAGAAGACTAAGATGATGAAGGGCAAATTAATCATTTTGCCATCAAATTTAACACCATACCTCCTTGTAAATATTTTACATTTTACAACGGAGCAAAGTGTAGATTTTTAAATGACAGGGAGGGAAACAAAAAGATTTTCTGTAATTTAGCCCAAAAAAAACCAATAATAGTGACTTGGCGTGCAACTCATGAAACTTATTTTCCGGGATCTTTTTTACATGCCGTACACGCAATACACCTTACTTGCATGCTATTCCACGTCGCACATTCTAATGCTTTAAAACAAAAATAAAATAAAAAATGTTTGATTAACGTGTGTGTGGAGTGTGGGGTCCAAATATTTTTGGCCTTTATCTCAAAATGATAACACGTACACGTGCGACTCGACTAGTAAAATTTAAAAAACCATTTTTGATTGGGAAAAAAAAGAATTTAAAATGATTGTAAATGAACAAAAGAATTAAAATATAACAGTTAGGCCATTATGTTTTCGAAAACTTGTTTTTTGATGATTGGATATCCAGTACAACAATCGACTCCGTTAAAATAAAATTAATTAGAAATCAAATTTCATAATTTTCGACTCCGTTTGCCTGTTGAACGAGTCACATCAAAATAAACGATCAAAAATAAAAATTTCATAAAAAATAGTAATAAATAAAATACTTAAAAATTTTAAATCTAAAATATTGATCCTTTTTCGATGGTAAGTAGATTTTTTTATTAAAATTTCATCTAATTTAGATTGTTTTATACTGTTGAACTTACAAACGTTTCACATCAGTCATTAAAATAGTTATTTTTGAAATCTTTTGATCACTTGATAAAATAATGTCGAAAATTTATAAAATTTAGTTTATTTTTTAATAATTAAATACTATATATCGAATCCATCATATTTATTTTTTAAAAATTTTATTTTTTGGTATTTATGCGACGTGCATTGCACGTGCATTTAACTAGTATATATATATATAATGTAGAGCTACTATACTATCGAAAGTATAAGGGAGCTGGTACTTTCGACTTTTTGGCCCTTGGATCAAGAATTATACGGTTAGGATGATAGTGGTTCCCCTTAGGATTGAGTGGTCCTCCTAGGGTTGAGTAATTCTCATTGAGTAATAATATTAATTCAATGGTTAAAAATTTGGAAGCACCAACTCCTTTATACTTTCGATACCATCGTATAGAGAGAGAGAGAGAGAAAGCATGACTACAGTGCTATTAAGAGCACAGCAATCCTTATGCTCCTAAGTTCTTAACCACCCATCAAGTTTGATGGATGGTTAGGATAAGAGAGAGAAGAGATATTGAAAAAAATTTAAGAAGAGAAGAAATTAAGACACCCAATTTATTCTCAATTTCTCTTCCCTCTCTTCCTAACCATCCATCAAAATTGATGGGTGGTTAGGAACTTAGGAGCACAGAGACTGCTGTGCTCTTAATAGCACAGTAGCCCTGCTATATATATAGAGAGTCCGGCTACTATACTATCGATAGTACCAAGCGTTTGATGCTATCGAATTTTTTGTCGTTAGATCTACCTCTTTGACCATTTTCACCCGTTAGATCATACTATTCAACCAACCACCCACTCAATCCTAGAGAACCACTATCATCTTAATCGCACATCCCTCCATCCAAGGGCCGAAAATCTAATAGCACCAATGACTTGGTGCTATTAATAGTATTCTAGCCTAGTTATATATATATATATATATATATATATATATATATATATATATATATATATATATATATATATATATATATATATATATATATATATATATAGGGTAGGACTACTATACTCTTATGAGTATAGGACCCTTCGTACTCATAAGTCGTTTTCGATGATGGAGCTTCCGAATCGACGATCCACACCGTTAAATATGATCTAGAGTATTTAAAACTTCTGGAAAATAAATTTCGTAATTTTTCGAAATCATTATAATGTCCATCAAGTGGGCATAAAATGAACGGTCAAAATTGAACGACGTCCTAAAAATGGATGATCAGAGTCTTCAATTTAAGATCCGAGTTATTGATCTTTATCTACATAGTAAATAGAATTTTCTATAAAAAATTCAACAGATTTCGATTCTTTTACACCGTTAAACGAGCAAGTATTCCATACCGGCCGTTAAAAATTGTCTACTTTGAGATCTTTTGATCATAGGGCAAATGATGTCAAAAAATTATGAAATTTAATTTCTAGAAGTTTTAAATGCTCTAAATAATATTTAACGGTATGGATCGTCTATTCGAAAGCTCCATCATCGAGAAAAACTTATGAGTACGAATGCGATCATACTCATAAGAGTATAGTAGCCGGACCCTATATATACATATATATATATATATATATATATATATATATATATATATATATATGTTTGATGTTATTTCTGAGTTTGTATTTTAAAAAACTAGATATAATGTAATATGTTTTGAAATATTATAAAGAGAAATAATTGTTTCGAGTTCGGATTTTTGGGTTCAGATTGTGAATTTTTAAGTCGGATTCGGATTTGAATGTAAATTTTAAAATTTATGGGATTCGAATTCGGATTTGAATTTCGGATTTAATAGTTGGGTTTGAATACGCCTCGAATTCTCCCCATTTGACATCCCTAATACAAAAAAAGCTCAAATCTTCAAATGATGCATCATGGTGTTGGCTCAAATTTGGATAAATTTACCAAATTAGCCCTGGACATATTAATCGGGGGAGGGGGTGAGAATATCATATTATCATCAATTTAAGTATCATTGCGTCATCCGACGTGGCGAGGCGACAACCGACTAAATCCGTACGGTGAGCGGTGGGTCGGATTAGAAGCAAAGAAAAGCATCTCCACAATCGTACGGAAATATTCATAATAATTTATATGCGTACGAAACGATCCACGGGTTAATCACGCGCCCGTGAACGTGTTCCGCATATAGTGGTGCTACTATGCGGTTACTTGGATAATTTTAGGTGAAAATACACGAAAACCCCTCAATTATAGGATATTCTGAAATAATACTCTTTTTTTTTGGCTCTTTTAAAATTGGGTTATTTTGGGAAGTGTTTTGGTTTTCTGAAAATATTTTAGAAAAATAATTCTTAGGCCGGAAAAATATTTTTTTAGCTGTTTGATTTATTAAAAATAGTTTTCAGATTTTATGAAAAAAGGTAGGAAAAATAAAAAACGAAATTCTAATTTTTTATCCGAAAGATAAAAACTATGGAAAGAATATTTTTCCTAAAATATTTTTTAAAAATAATTTTTTATAATTTTTCGAGGCACCAAACACCCCATTAAAATTTTAACCTACTAGATCAAAATTTTGATTAACTATTTATCTTAATTGTTTTTTTAGTAAATAAAACTAAAATAAATAATGTTTAAATGCTAATATAATAATTAAATTTAGATAAATATATATAAAACTTATCTGGATTATTGGCTATTTTGATCTGACTATTTTAATCTAAATAAGTTGTGATTTTGATACTTAATATTTTCGCTTCTTTCATTCAAACTAATTTGATAATTTTTTATTATAAAAAGTATGCATATATTCAAAATTTAAAGTTCAAAAATCGTCAACAAATTCAGTACAAATAATTAAAAGATTCAACTGCAAATTCAAAACTTTGAAAGGACAGATACTTACATCGAAATGAGCTATAATTCATATGAGTTTCGTCTAATATTTATATAAATTTTTTAACAAAATTTTAACGTATAAATATTTATAATAATTCCAAATAAAAAAATATAGAAATTAAAAGGTCCATGTTCATCTATAAATAGGGAGTGAAAAGTAAAGTTAACGAACTCTTTTCGAAATTCCTATAGTTGAGGGGGCTCCATGCATTTTAACCATTATGCGGTTCCCTAAAGTCCAAGTGCCCAACCCCTCTCTCTCTCTCTCTCTTTCCCTCTCTCTCTAAAAGCATTTCGATTCCTCGCGTAGAAAAATTCGTGGGAATTTTTTTGGTAATTATTGTTTTTTTTTTATTTTATTTTTATTATGTTGCAGCGATTCGTCGATCACGTCCTCGCCATAACAAAAGAGTAATCCCCATCTCTCTTTTTCCCCAAATTTTCCTTAATTTTTAGCATTTTTTCGAATTATTTACCTATTGATCTCGAAAATTTTCGGTTAATTACGTTTTTTTTGGTGTTTTTTATGCTAATTTCGCTTGAATTAGGTTTTAGACTCCTAAATTAAGCTTATTTTTGTGGGATAGAATGGGAAATTGCGTAGTCGAGTGGAAATTTGTTGATTAATGTCGATTTTCATGGATTTTGTTTTGCTAGTTAGTGAATAATAACAACCGGAATATTCCTCATCGAGAACAATTTTTTTAAAAATTTTTAACATTTTTCCCGAGTTATTTTGAGGGTAAATGTAGAAATTGCTTACTTAATTACCTTTTCTTTATTTTTCTGGTGTTAATTTATCTCATGGATTAAGTATTGGAATAGGAAATTGTCTAAACTGAATGGAAATTTGTTGATTAATGTTGTTTTTTGGTGGGTAAGGTGCTAGTTATTGATAATAATGGCCGAAAGATTCCTCATCTAGAACAAATTAACTCGGATTTTGCATATTTTTTCTTGATATGAACGAAATCAATTAGGTTGTATAGTTTGGATCATTAAAATTAGTAGGAGGTGCTTTGCTCTAGGTTTTCAAATGATAAATTTAAGGGAAATAGCCCTAAGTTTCGATTTTTCTTTGTATATATTTTTCAAACCCTAAATATAATATCTGAGCCTAGATGAATAGTCCTAAGATTTTAGAAAAGCCCCTGATATTGTTCACATTTAACTCTCAATGTTTATGTGGTTCGTCAAATTTGCCCTTTTTTTGGTGCTATTCTGTGATAATATGATGCATTAGTGTCTCTGTAACTTGGATGTGTAATAAATAGTTACTTCATATCAGAGTTTAATCCTATTGAGGATCTTGGTCGCTCTTCGGTAAAAATCAGATCAAATTTGGAGAAAATAGGAAAATAATCCAATCATTTCGACCATTGAAATGGTAAGATGTGTAATTTTTAATGGTAGAGGCTCAAAATACCAATCGCAAAAATGTTAGGGGTTTTTCTGCATTTAGTCTTTTTGTAAAAATATTGCGAGATCATATTAAGTTTATCTCCTACTTGTAGTTAGTGGGGGAAATGGGTGGCGGAATGAAGTGAAAGAACAACGAGGAAAGAAAAGGGGAAATTTATATGGGAGAAGTAAGCTATTTTTCCTGAGTTCTCACATGATGCTGATAGTTCATGTATGATGGGAAGCACAAGAGAGTGAAAACAACAAAGTTGGGTGAAGTAGTTGGCATGACCATAGAACCAAAATGTTTGAATTGGGATAGTACAGGGACAATATATATACATAAATAAGTACTCGATTAAGCTCTATTTTTTGTTATAATGATTTTTTATAATGTTGTATGCACTCCCTTTGTTTTGCAGATCTGTGAAGACATTCACTTATGAATCTCTGAATAGTATTGCAAGGTTGATAAATGGGGTTTCAGCACTCTTGTTGTCAATATTGCCAGGGAAGGCTAACTTGTTAGAGGGAATCCATGGCTGGGAGCTCAGACCTACATTCCGAGGACCTCGCCTTCCCCGGTGGATGGAAAAGTAAGTTTAATGTCTTCTTTGTGTTTTGGTGAATTACGTGTATGGTTATCCGTATCCTTCTTTATTCATTTTTATTACTGTGAAGATGCAAATTTTCATCTCACTGTTAAGTGAGTTAATTATAGTCCTGTTGATGAAATTAGAATTACTGTTATCTGGAAACTGAAAATTTCTGTTATCTGCAAAATTATAAATTACTGTTTCCTACATTCTGAGGTCCCTTTCTTTCAGTCTGGATGGCAAAGAGAGTTTAAAATCTGTTCGTTGTGGTTACAATGACAATTATTACCGTAGTCCACTTGTACGTCCAAATCTTTTTTCTAGAGTTTTATTAAGTCCGTATCATTTTGGTATCTAATTTTTAGTCTCTGTATATTTTTTTTTTATTTAAGTAGCGCACTAAAATGAATGGTATAGTTTTGGTTCAAATAATGGCTTTTTAAATCAACTTCTTCTGGATCATAAAGAATTAGAATGTGCTATTCTTCATGCCAGGGTGGTATGTTTGTGAAATTTGTGTAGTGGCTAAAGCAAGTTGCTTAATCAAGAGTCTACTCTCTTAAGGAGGTATTTTTGAGGATGCCCCTTTGATGTGTGACTAGAGTTCAACTGGTATTTCTCTAGGGATCAGTTTTACCTAAAAGTCTGCACCTAAAGCTCAGGAAATCTCTCTCTACCTTTCCTTTGTCTTTCTCTTCGTAAGTATAGGTACATGAGTACATCAACTAATACTCTTTACCATTTCCTTTGAGTAAGAGGATGAAAGTGTCGAAAGGAGCAAGGCTAATTGATTTCCAAGTAACAGGAAGCATATCATAGTTACTTTCTTCTGTGGCAGTCAATCCTTTGTATTATAGGTATTGTTCTAGCCACAACATTATCGCCACATTCTTGTGCTCTTTGCATAAAGTTAGAAAAAACTAAAAACACATTTTCAATTGGAAAAGAAAGAATGTAGAAAGTGTTTAGCATATCATATCTAGAATTTTGGTTCTCCCCAGAATGTACTTTTTTATGCATACGAGATTAAGGGAAAACCTAAAAATCCCCTGAAGTTATAGAGTAAGGACTGACTGTGCTCTGCTACATTGTGGTTCAAGGTGCTACACTTTGAACCCCATGTCAATGAAGTCCATCAGCTGTCGCATGCAGTTGACCAATGGAGAGCAACCAACTTCACTGCTACTTATTTTGACACTTGAAATCTCTAGCCTGGCTTTGATGATGCTATTTGTTTGGATCTCATTGTCTCCTTTGGGGCAACACTTTTCTTTCAGTGAAAAGATGCCTCAGGTTTTCTCCACTCTGGGCATGTCTGATTGGAGTTAACTAGATGTCATAAAGTTCTTTTCTGAGTGAAGGGACTAGATCCGTGTGTCTGGTATTAGTTGTGTGCGAGTAGTGTGAAAGTTGAGTGCATAAAATGGTAGGGATGTAATATCCTAACATGATTACTAGGCTTAGAAACTATTGCCACTATTCTCATACTTCTTTATGATATCTGAATATGTGATGTGGGATGACTCTTCCTAAATTTAAATATGTGATGTGGGATGACTCTTCCTAAATTTAGGTTAAGGAAGACTCATCCTTGTACTGCATCAATATGGAAAAGGCATTTCGTGCAGTGTGTCATGTAATGGTGTTAAAATCTTTATTTTGTAGGGATATGTGGCGGTGTCATGTATTGTTTGCTCTTAGTGTGTAGTATTGACTATTAGACAGTATGGCTATTGCTCTATTATCTGCATTACTTTTTGTATTTAACAAAATCGGTCATGTAAATCTAATTGGTACAGGGATTGCCAATGATTGAGTGGTAAGTCCTTCATTTTGTTGTTTCAATTGATTTTCTTTATATGGGGAACTTGTTTTCATTTCTTCCATCATGCATAATAAGTTCCTGCCTCTAACTTTGTTTTGTTGTGATGGCAGTGGTGTTTCATCATTCAATGAGTTCATTCATGAGCTTTCTGTGGATTCTGACACTTCATCGACCGCTGGTTCCATATCTGGTGAAGATGATAATGAAGATAATATTTACCCTGCCTCTCCTTTGTCTCAGTCTTCACGTTTGTCTCATTCAAGCAGTATCGCCAGATATGATAGACGCCTAATGCGCTCTATACGACGCATACTTTCCTGGATTCTGTGGCCTGCCACAGTTGTTCTTTGGTTGCCATTTATCTTATTCCAATCTGCCAGATCTAGGAGAGGAGAATCAGTTTCTCCTGGCAACCCAGAAACTCGCCAGCTGTTAGGTCGTCGCATGGCTAGAAGGTCATTTCACATAAAAGACCATGTTCAGTGTACAACTGACAGGCGGCGTGGAGTTTTTGAGGTACTTGTTAAGTCTAAATTGAATACAATAACGTTTTTTGAATATGTAGCCTTGAAAAATCATTCATCAGGTTTAGCTAAAGAGTTCGCTTAGGCACTTGTTAAGAAACATTTGATAAGTGGTTAGGTACACTGATCAGGAGTTCATATCGGTTTACGAGTAGAAAAATAAATAAATATTTTAGATTCGTGTGGGAAAATTTTGATCCACTTAACCCCCTAACAATTCTAACCAATCTTTTGTAGTCCACATGGCAATACTGAAACATATATACTATCTCGTAAATTAGTATTGTCCTCTTGAAAATGTCTCTTAACATGGGAACTAGTTAGATAAGTCCTATATTTAGTATTTATAATGTGTATAAACATCTCTTATGACTTAAGATAAGGGTAGTTAGTAAGAAACAATACATCAGACAATATGTATGAAAATCCAGGTTTGTAGGGGTTATAAATGTGAATATATAATTTTGAAGGCATATTGTGTAAGGCCTAAAGTATATTTGTTCTAACTGTTCATTTAATGGAAACTCTTTCCCATGTTGTGCTTTTCTATTATTTTGCAAAATATATTTGCGTTTCTTGGCTGATTTTTTTTCAGAAGACTAAGTTACTTAAGTTTGTACATCTGTGATTATGCCTCTCCCAGGATCTCCAGCTGGCAATTGAGATATTCATTGAATCAGTTTTCGAGACAGTTCACAATGCAGCACACCTTGTTCTTTCTCCTTCTGAAGTTTTGCAGAAAGTATATTCTTTGTTTTCGCTTCGTGGAAGCGGTGGGAAAGTTAGCTATGATAGTGATTCCGATGAAGCTGTTGTTCCAATTGCTACCGTTGGCAGTGTTGATCCAACTCCAACTGAAAGACGGACCACATTTCACCATTCTTTAAACACGGACTCGCGGACATGTGAAGATGTCATAACTGAGCTTGGGTAAGGATTATCTTTTTGCTATTACTTGTTGGTTTGTACTCTTATAAGAGAAGGCATTAGTGATCCAATTACATGAATGAGATTTGATTGTATCAAGATTCTCTTGATTATCTACTGGCAAATTAGTTTTGCACTCGTCTAATTTGTCTTTGTCACCGAGTAATTATAGAGGTAAACTCCACTATTGAACTTATTGGGGTGTCTCTCTTGGGTCGCTAAACTAAAATTTGCCGCAGTTGATGCATGGGGTCCAATTTCTGTTTAATTAGGTCACTCTGAAAAACTGTATGTAATTTCTCTTAAAGGAGGGGATGATGTGGCTGCTGGTTTGCCACAACTTATCTTGAAGATTGCACGGTTGAATTGTAATAGTCTTGTGATGGTGTGGCAGCTAAATTATCTACCTTGTCATCGTGCAGCTAAATGAGCTGCCATGTTGCTCCTCCATAAGGAAAATTAAAGGGCCATTCAGTGCACAATTGTAACAAATTGAAGCTCGGTGACCAAGTATAACTTTAGCAATAAGCGCTATGACCAGTGGTGTAATCTACCTGTTATTAGAATTTGGAATTGGCAAGAACCAAAATTCAGATGAGTTTAACTAAATCTTTTACGCCTTCCATATCAGCTATCCTTATGAGGCTATACGTGTGGTTACGGATGATGGATATGTGCTTCTTCTGGAGAGAATTCCAAGGTAAGATAGATGTTTTCATTAGGTTCACTTTCTAGTTAGCCTCTCAAAAGTATTCTGTTAAATGTTTTTAATGTGCGACTCATGATATATTTATGTTGCAGGCGTGATTCTCAGAAGGTTGTGTATCTACAACATGGGATAATGGATTCGTCAATGGGGTGAGTTGGCTAATGACAGATATATTCTGCTAGTTAAAGTTTGCTATTGGACTACAAATAGAATGGTTGCCATGCAACTGCCATACTTGAAAAATGGATGAACACCATTTGGCCTATCTGCAAACAGCTGCCTAAATTCCTAATTTTTTAGATCTGACCCCTGAACTTAATGTAGAGATGTATTTTGTTTTACAACAAGGCAATGCTAGTTTTTTAATGTCTCTTTGTGATGTGTCTAGCATCAGAGCTATATTACGAACAAAACCAGTCTTGCAAGCTGGATTTTTTTTGAACAATGTGCTTCAGAGCTAAAATCCCATTAACGGTAATTGTTGAACTTATAAAAGATGAAATGTAGCAAGGTGTTTGTAGATTGTACCTCTACTACAAAGTAGCTAGTAGCAGTTCAATCTTCCTTCTTGTTTCTTGAGTTAGCCTAAAATAATGGCAACAAAAATTTGGGCTCAATTTTAGTTGGATTTTTTAATCGTGTTTGATGCTTTGCTTTCTTTCTTTTGGTGGTTAACAGAAGAGATGGACTTTACTGAATTATAGTACATACTTTGGATCAAACCTATATACCAGTCATGTGATGAAAAATCAATTGTTAGGGGTTTAGGGGTCAATTTGCAAATGGTTAAAATCCAATAACTGTTTGTCCAGTTTTCCTAAATTTTGTACTAAACTACCCAACGTGAAGAAGCTATTTTCTTTTGCAGTGTCTTGGGGAATTCGATGATTTCCATTTTATGATTCAGCTAGTGAATTTCTATGCTGTGCTGAGTTTGTGCTACTTGGATCATGGTTCCTCTTTTTTGTAAACAAAAAAAAATTAACAAGCTGTTGCAGTTCATTCAGCCAATCCTTCTTCAATATATTGTGAACTTTCCTAGGGCTTTAGAGGGATTCAGCTGTAAATCAAGTTTAGTAAGAGTAAAAACTTAATTTTGCCACCAACATCAATGAGGCTGAGGAGATCCCCGGCCTTGAGGTTTCAATTTCTTGAAAACAATTTTGCTTTCTCCTATATAATGTGATTTCCTAGAGCTTTAGGGGACCTTTGAATTGGCGTAATTGCGATTCAGCTATAAATCAAGTTTAGTAAAAGTGAAAACATTAAGTTGCCATCGACCACAATGAGGTTGTGGAGATCCCTTGAAAACTATTTCACCTTGGGAAGGTCCAAAAGCAAGTATTTAAGTGCCGTGACACGGGGTCGTGCCGGAAACTTGCTGGCACGGTACGGCACGGCACTGTACGTGCCGGGCCGTGCCGATGCGTGCCAGTCACAAAAAATTCATGTGTGCCGATACATAATAGCATGAAATATTTATTTTCTTTAGCAACAAAATATTCTAACCATTTATTATGTATTTTTATCAAATCTTTTGAACTTTAGTGAGAAAATTACTTACTAATTTAAAGAATAGATGATTTTGAGCTGTGCCATCGGCACGGGGGCTGTATCGTGCCGTTATCTTGTTGGCACGATACGGCCTGTGCCGATGGGCACTTAAATCCTTGTCCAAAAGTCATCTTCCGTAGAAAGATCCGAAATGTAGGCCACGACAAGGTGGCAGATCTTCTTGTCATCGCCGTGGTAGACGGCGGGTTGATGTTTGTACTATTAATAAACTGACTTACAGCCGAACTGCAATTACGTCTATATTAGCGCCTTCTGTCAAAGTTGAGCTGTCTCCACATAATAAATGATAGTTCGAACTCATTTTGGACTTAATACAGCCCTTTGGAAAAAACAGAGGCGGAAGTGATTTTTATAATTACATCCGCCTTTTTTGTTCCAGTTTGTTGTCACATGCTGCCAGTGAGAAGTTCACCAAAGTTCGATTGGTTGAGACAAAGGTGAAATTAGCTTTTATTTAAGAAAAATTTTCCAGTCTTATACCTTAAATTTGAATTATTCTACCAATGTTAAATAGGAGGTTCCAATGAAAAACAGTAGCCAGTTCCTTAGTAATAGAGCATATTTGCTGATAGAGTTTTATAAAGTGCTACTTTTAAGTGTTTTGCAGAGCACTAGCTTTAATTAATGAGTGCGTCTTGTAATGATTCTTTCGTGAAGTCAATGCTAACTATATTTGTAAAATCTATTTCTCCAGAAGCAATAGTCAAATTATTAAATAACTCGGTCATTCATGAAAACCCAATATATTTCTTAATCATGTTCTTCTCAAAGCTAGCAAATTATAATGATTGACCTGGTCAAGAAACACTCTTACTTCCTTGTGTGTACATTGTCCTACAAGTTAGCAAAAGCATGTGCTCTTATGAGATTTTAATATTGTGCATTGGTTTCTACTTCCCTAAGGTAACATGGTATCTAGTGCATATTGCCTTGCAAAGCTAGTTTCCTTTTTCATATGCCATCAGCCATCTTTGACGGTGCATGAAACAACATGAAATAAGATTCAGCGGTTGCCTTTCATTCTTCTGGGCTGTGTTTCTGGACCATAGTAGCATTTATGCTATTCGCAGCACAAATCAGCAATTCGAATTCTAGTTTATATCTTACACTTTAAATTAGTCTTGTTCATATATTTTCTATTATAATCTTAAGCATACTTCTGTATACACGGTTCATGCTGGACGACTACCCTCTTTTACTGTTTAGAATATTGATTCTGACAGTTAGTTATAAACTTATAATGTTCAAAGTTCTCTCATTATGTTACAGCTTTCTTCTAATTTTACGCTGTTACTTTATTTTGTCTCCACTTGACACTTGTGAAAAGGATTAAAAATTCGTGATTTCTAGATTGCGGGCATTTCTAATGATCTATATATATAATGGAATGGAACTTTTTAAAGAGATCTCTTTGCATTGGCTTGACTACAAAGCATTAGTCAAACGTTTTATTAGTATTGTGTGTCTTTGTGCTTGTGTGCGTGTCTGCATGTCTCTACTGTTTACTATAATCTTCGTCCATAGTACTTATGTATTGTTATCGTTACTTCTATTGCAGTTGGGTGTCTAATGGTGTTGTTGGTTCTCCGGCATTTGCTGCCTATGATCAAGGTTGGTGCAGTTGTTTCGAAATGTACAGTACAGAGTCTACAGACTAAAATTCTATATATGCGTTAAACACCTCACTTCAGTAAGGATCCAGTCAGTCCAGTCGATTCACTATTTTTTTCTTTCCTTATTTTCAGGTTATGATGTTTTTCTTGGGAATTTACGTGGTTTGGTTTCCAGGGAACATGTTGACAAGAATATTTCTTCACGCAAGTAAGTTACTCATTTGCAGTTATTGCTGTTTTTCGTTGTTTTAGAGCTGGCACTATATGATTGCTGTCTGAACTTCATTCTAGGAGCCTATGTGAGACTAGGTGTCTTGGTTCATTTATCAAAAAATAAGTTTTGCCCTTTGGGATCCCTCGAGTGATCTAGTCGTTTGTCTGGCTATTTTCTTAGGTCAAAAAGTAGCTTGAGTTGTAATCATGCAGTTTCTGCTGCCACTATGAAAAAGCCTTTGCAAGATGCATATGAATTGCCCTTTTCATTTCTCAAATTTCTAGAAGATTTTATTTTCAACTCGACTAAAAAAAAAAAAACTGATATTTATGTATAATTGGAATTTTGTCAACGAGTAGAAAGAACAGGAAATATTCATATGAAAGGCATGATACCGCCTTCAAGGGAACACATGCCTATGTCGATAAAGAACTAAATACTAACTACCTCGGTTTGGACCTAGTTGTTTGCTACCTAAATGAGCAATTTCCACTAACAACGAATTTCGTTTCTTGCGTTATCCAACGAATCAACCGTTTATGTTTCTAGCTTTGCTTTCAAGACATATTAAAGAGTGTCTTTTCCAAGTAAAACTTTTTTGGCGGTCGAGTTTTGATTTCTTGTTTCCTTTTAGAACAAACCGAAGACTTCCCAGGAATCACAATCTTACTTGTAGGTTGCAAAGTGGTGTTCGCTTTCTGATCTGTAGATATGTCAGTGCGCGCCCAGACACGTCACTCCAAATTTTTTTGACAATAACAGGTACTGGAACTACTCGTTGAACGAGCACGGAACAAAAGACATACCCGCAATAATCGAGAAAGTACACGAAATCAAAACTTCAGAGTTAAGCAAAAACCACCAGCCCGTTAGTGAAGATGACGACGCCAACAACCAACCCTACAAACTCTGCGCGGTTTGCCACAGCCTAGGAGGAGCAGCGGTGCTAATGTACGTCATAACACGTAGAATGGACAACAAGCCTCACCGCCTATCAAGGTTAATCCTCTTATCTCCTGCCGGCTTCCATGAGGATTCTACAATATTATTCACTATAGTAGAGAAACTGGTACTACTAATCGGTCCAATACTCGCCCCTATAGTACCTGGTCTCTATATACCAACTAGATTCTTCCGGATGCTTCTAAACAAGTTGGCTCGAGATTTTCACAACTATCCGGCTTTGGGCGGCCTGGTCCAAACCCTAATGGGCTACGTTGTCGGGGGCGACAGCTCGAATTGGGTCGGAGTTCTTGGATTACCACACTATAATATGTACGACATGCCGGGGGTGTCATTTTATGTTGCTCTTCACCTCGCGCAACTTAAGCGAGCGAGAAAGTTCATAATGTATGATTACGGAAGTGCTTCTGCGAATATGGAAGCGTACGGTTCACCGGAACCGTTGGATTTGGGGGAACAGTACAACCTAATTGATATTCCCGTTGATTTGGTTGCGGGGATAAGGGATAGAGTGATTCGGCCTTCGATGGTGAAAAAGCACTTCAAGTTGATGAAAAGGGCCGGAGTGGCGGTGTCCTACAATGAGTTCGAGTATGCTCATTTGGACTTCACTTTCTCGCACAGGGAGGAGCTTTTGGCTTACGTGATGAGTCGGCTAAATCTTATCGAACATCCGCAACAGCAACGTATGAATCCAGCTACCGTGAGGCTTCGGAAACTAAACAAAGCCCCGCCAAAAATCTGTGACGATGACGACGACGGTGTATTAGAAGGTAAGAATGGTACTCTAGGAGGGGAGTTACAAAGAAACGACGAAATTACGCCTGATTCGTGAAAATTGACACAAATACTCTTTTCTATACTTCATGATGTAGCTTCTTTATGTGAATAGACTATCGCAACTTCTATCGGTATAGTATGTAACAAGCTGTTGTAAAAGATCGAGTCGAGTTTGTGCATTGTATGCATCCCATTTCAACGGTGGCGATGTCTGCGACTGTAGAAGGGATTGATCTTTTTTCCTGTATCCCTTGAATATATCAGATATAGTCTTTTGTAAACTTGTACCGAAACTATCAAACACTTTTATATACAAAGTTGTTAGTGTTCTTTCCAAACATTGTTTATTATATAGCCAAATCAATAGTTGATTGTGTTTTGAGCATACGTGAGTCGAGTGTTTTATTGTTTAGGGGCCGTTTGGTTCCTCAAAAGCGCAAGGAAATTTTTTTTGCGGAAAGTCTTTCTTTTTCACTTTTCGGCTGTTTGATTTAAAAAAAAATTAAAATCCAAAAAATGAAAAAACTAGTTTTTTAATAAAATTTAGAAAAGAAAAAGTTTCCAGAAATACAAGTTTTTTTTTTATGAACCAAACGGGCGAAAAATTCGACAAGAAATTTTTCATGAGAAACTTGTTTGCCAACCAAAAAAAAGTTTTCCACGCTTTTCTGAGAAACTAAACACCCCCTTAAGGTGTAGTTTGATTGTGCGATAGTTAAAAGCACATGTTTTCACGCTTTGGAAAGCCAAAATTTTCAAAGGCACTTTTAATTTTTTTCTCGTGGGTAATTGCCATTGCAATTTTTATAGCACCGGAGGAAAAAAGATTGGTAGCATTTTTAGATTGTTCTGACCACTAAAAAGTATAAAAGCAGATGCATTTGAAAATAGAATTCCAGATTAGGCCTAGTAACAGTAATATGTGAATAGTTAGCTAATTTAATGTTCTAAAATGGTAGATCAGATGGCTGAAAATGTATGATACAGTAGCAGAGATGTTTGTTTATGTGTAAGCGGATTCAGAGAATCTCAGGTTTTGCCTGAAATGATTTTCTGGCAAGGATTTAAATATCGTGGCACGGGATCATGCCGGAAACTTGCTGGCACGGTACGATACGGTACGTGCCGGGCCGTGCCGATATGTGCCGATCACAAAAATTACATGTGTGCCGACACATAATGGCATGAAATATTTATTTTCTTAAGCAACAAAATATTCTAATTGTTTATTATGTATCTTTATCAAATATTTTGAACTTTATAAAAAAAATTACTTATAAAAAACAGAGGGTTTTGAATTATGCCATCGACACGAGAACTATATCGTGCCGATATTTTGCTGGCACAGTACGACACGATGAATACAGCCCGTGCCGATGGGCACTTAAATCCTTGCTTTCTGGTGTCTATTTTGATGAAAGTCGGAAATTCGGAAGTCAAGTTTGCAGTTTGTTTGGAACTCTAATAAAAGCATCCCTTGAACCCTTGTTGCCCTGATTTAGGGTTCCAGTGAACCATGTAATCAATGTCAACTAATTAGTAGCTGATCACTGGTTGTATACAATGACATCATTAGATTTGAAAACTCAAACTAGGTAAAATTCTGTACCTTTCAAACTATGTAAAAAGATTATACTTAAAGATTATGCTAGACAAAAGTTTCAAATAGATAGAGTAAAGAAAACATACAAAGAGTCTGAAAGACCGAACAACGATGACAACTAACAAACTCGACAACTCAGGACACTGCTAGTCACACCATACTAAGTATCTTTATTTATATACATGCACTCTTTAAGACTAGCTAATTTTGATCGAAAATGGACTTAATAGTATTTAAGGAAGGAAACCTCCGCCGGGCATGTTAGTCGGCCCTTGCGAGGGCCCTTTGCCTTGGGGCATCATCTGAGACCTGCTATGCCCTTGCATGAAGCTCTGGCCCATTCCGGGGCCAACCATTTGCTGCTGCTGCGGCTGCTGCTGCTGCTGCTGCTGCTGCGGAAGTAACTGCGGCTGCTGCTGCTGCTGCTGAAGCTGCTGCTGCTGCTGAAGCTGCTGCTGCTGAAGCTGCTGCTGCTGCTGCTGCTGAAGCTGCTGCTGCTGCTGCAGCTGTTGTGGCTGGCCCATCTGCTGCTGCGGCTGCTGCTGTTGAAGATGGGGGTGTGATTGAGGCTGCGGCTGAAGGTGCTGCTGCTGCTGTAGCTGGGGTTGCTGTTGCTGCTGACTAGACACCTGCGGCTTGAATACAACCATATCCTGGGCGACGAAAGAATTAGCTTAGAGGAAGTTTTATTGTAAGGAAGATGGCAAGGGGGAAAAAAAGATTCTACAGAAAAAATGATCTTCGTTCATCCGAAATGAAATTAAACTAGTTTTCCTTCTTACTGAAAAACAGTAAACTAGTTTCTCAAATAAGTATTTGTTTATCACACTACTTTTTGTTTCCGTGGACAAAAAGAAATGAAAGCAAGTTATTCAGAAGAATCGCAAGAACTGTTTAATAGGAAATCAAAGTTGTGCTCATCAAACTTAAAATTCGTAGCTTTGTATGGAAATAACCAGAACCATGTGGGAGAAGAATAACATGCAAGTGAAAAAGAAAAAAAAAAAAAAAACCAAAATAAAGTTGCTACCAACATACCCCAGGAAAGAGCATTCCAATCAGGCGGCCTGCTTTGTCTGAGACGGACAGTAGTAGCGTCTGTGTAGGTAGCTGGATAACAGCACACTGAAAAAGGAAAAATATATATATATAAACCCAAATCATGCTACTGATTGCCATGAAACGACTTTAAGATAACACTAATCCACAAATTATATTTCATAGTAAAGATTTTTACATTCCAAGTCTATGCTCTCGTGTAGCACTTTCTCACAAGAGCACGAAACAGGAAGAAGTCGAAAAATAGAAAGAATGTAAAATTAATCTCGAAACCAACAAGAATCATTGCATTTTTTTTTTTTTAAGTGCTGGTATTATCCTAGCACTTCCTAGTTATTGTTAAAGGCATTTGGGATAATGTACTTTGATTATATTTTATTTGAAAACAATTGGTCAGAACATTTTGGCAGCATATGATGAAAAAAGCCATCTCTTGAGAAGGACACTAAGGTTGATTAAACAATAGATTGCGAGTATTATATCCAGATTCATCAGAAGTAACAACCTGATATAACTAAGGGGAAAACAAGGAAAATCTTTTCTTCAAAAGAAAAAGAAAACTATGAGCGATGCACTTTGCTATGACTAAAGCTAATGAGAGGGAACCAACAAAGAAAGGTTACATAAGTAAAAGTTTCAGCAATATAAAGTAACTTTGAAGTGTGTTACAATAAAATGAAGAAACTATACCAAAAACAAAGTGTCGAAAAATTATACAGAAAAATAATACAAACCAGTTTCTTCTCTTGCAGTTGTCCAAGGAAGCCATGCTGATTTAGGGTCCGAAATACCAGGAAGTCCGCTTTACCAACATATTGCCTGTGTGAGAAGTTAAAATAATAATAATAATAACAGGAATAAATATCTTCCTGGGGGGGATTTCACAAGGAAAGAAATCTATATAATGGTTTAACAAAGAAAAGAGAGAGTGCCATAATATATCCTTGAAAAATTTTGTGGTTACCTAGATATCCCTCCAAAATCTAAACTTTCATATATTCCCTTCAGTAACTTAATTTGTTGCACGCATATCCTTGTACTTAAAAAACATCCTTTCAGGAAACCTATTCTATTATGAAACCAACGTCTGCCAATAAATCGGCCGATTCTCCAACTTGAGGGTAGTTTAGTAAGAAACAGAATTTCCGAGGGGTATGTATGAAAGTTTATAATTGAGAAGCGTATGTATGTATATAAATTATTTTGTAGGGACATAAGCAGAATCTCTGAAGAAGATTTACTTGTTGTTCATATGCTCTTGAGCTATGAGGCGAACGATTTGCATCGTTGATGGCCAATCTGAGGCGAGCCTGAAATTTGCCAAAACAAAATGTCAGTCCATGATAGTTCATATACTATATATAGCTTATAAACGTACTATATACTACAGAGTCAATAAACGAAACACCAGATAAATATAATGCAAGGTTCATTCAACACAAACATGTAAAGGAAAACATAGCATGCAATAGTATCGTAAATTCGACCAAACTCAGATGCAGCTTAGGCAAAGGATTTAAACGCCGGGGCAAGGGGTCGTGCCGAAAGCCTGCTGGCGCGGTGCGTGCTGTGCAGTGACGAGACGTGCTGGTCAGAAAAGAATATATGTGTGCCGACACGAAATGGCATGAAATATTTATTTTATTTGGCACAAATATCTTCTAATTGTTTGTTATATATATTTATTAAATCTTTTGAACTTTATTGAGGTAACTACTTACTAATTTCAAAGAAAAAAGGGTTTTGAGTCGTGCCATCGATATGGGGGTCGGATTGTGCCGATATATTGTTGGCACGGTACGGCATGTGGATACGGCCCGTGCCAATGGGCGCTAAAATCCTTGAGCTTAGGGAAAATGAATTAAGTAGTGCGCATTAGCACTTCTCGTCAAGCATAAGGGTAAAATGAATATATTCATCGCAACTATAGGCTCTGTTTGGTTTGACTAAAGGGGTCGAGCAGCTGAAAACTACTTTTCGGTCTGAAAACAGATTTTCTGCTCGTTTGCTCTCGACATAAACAGCACGGAGTAGTTTCACAGATTGTATCTAGAAAAAAGAGGTTTTGTTTTCCGTTTTCCTCTACCAGAAAATGAAAACAAACAGGCTGAAAAAGTAACATGGTGCACGTCAATGGGTGACACATGCACGAGATATCATTTGTTTGGGCTGGTGCATGGCTTCTGAAGTCTATGTATGGTCTAAACTGCTGCATGTATGGAAAAGAATCAAGGAATCAAAGGCGACAATTGAATTTAGCAACACAGCAATGCTTCCTTTTTAACTAATTCTTGATAAGGTCCAATTAAAATCACACAGCTGTAGCCATTATCGTGTTTTAATTACATAAGTTTGGTAGGTATATAAATGAATAAATCGATAATCACATTATGCTATTAAATTACTACTATATTCATATACTTATATATCTATACAGGTTATGTACCATCATACTATGTACACATACCTAACATATTATACTCTGCAACACATTATATTTTAGGGTAAATTGCACATTCGGTCCTCAAACTATGAGGCGGTGACATTTTAGTCCTTAAACTTAAATTTGTTGAAATGTCTAGGTCGAACTTTCAGAATTATTGCAATCAAATCTCACAACCCAATTTAGTTGACTAAATGTTGACACATCGTAAGTGATGCGACATCTTAATTATTTGCATATTATCAATCACAACACTGCTACATCACTTCTACATTAACGATACATCAATATTTAATTAACTAAATTGGATTATAGAACAAGATTGCAACAATTCTGGAAGTTCGAGACAGAAATTGCCACAAATTAAAGTTTGAGGACCAAAGTATCACCCACCTTACAGTTTGAGGACCAAAACGTGCAATTTATCCTATATAATATGTTAGAATATAATATAACATTGTATATTTATACTATATGTACATAACTTTATACCATTTATATTTTAGTTTGTTAAAAAATCAAACTACTGATCGAAAAAAGTAAATGGTTTACTATTTCCAGTTCCTACAAACTTAAACTAGTTCAAAAACTGATTTTATTTTTCCAAAAAGCAAGTGTCAAAGAACTAAAATTCCTCCCACACAGAAAACTGTTTTCCCCAAAATCTACTTTCAACAATTCTACGTGGAACCAAACAACCCCTAACTGGAAAGGAAAATCAAAAAGTAAATAGAGAAGGGCAAACAAGAGGAAGGGAAGAACACAACAACATTTTGGTTAACCTATTTCAACTTTCAACAATTCTAATGAAATTTTGGTAAAAATAGCATGCGGATATGACAAATCTGAAAAATATATCTGATTTAGCACTGAAAGTTAATAATGATCCTGCTGAACTCTATCGTTCATGTAACATCAACATTTACGATACCGACCTTTTAAGACTACAATTATTTTTCATCTTGCAGTAATTTGTAGAGATTTCTTCATGAGACCTCACAAATTTGTTCAAATGGTTATAAATGTGATCATATTTAACTTCATGGAAATATGAGGAAAATTTACATTGTAAAAAATCAAAACAACAGTGAAAAACAGAAAAAGAACAATAGTCTATATTTGCAAGAAGAACAGAATGTATTGTCCCACTTACGTATCTGCAGCAGATGCACTTCTGTAGCCCTGCAATATGAACATATAAATTCATGATCAAAACAATCTATTAAAATGCAAAATATTGACATAAAATGATCAAAAGTACTTCATGTAAAAGGAGACGACGAAGTTCGATATATAGCCAACGAAGTTCAATATACTGCCTATTCTATACATTCGTGTACACTATGTTAATGCTCTTATATTTCTCCTACCTCAAACCACAGTATTCAACATATGCATGTGTAAGAAAAAAGAAAATCTAGAGATTAACTTCAACAAATGGAAAACAGCATTTGGAGATTTATCATTAAACAGGAGAGGTGCATCATTCGTCCAAGCAAAAATTCTAGAGATCCCAGTGAAGAGTAACGTTGGCATCATTTCCAAGCTCATTTGTTAAAGAAAACCCCTATGGATAGCATTTCAAAGGAGACTAGCAAAGTAAGACCTTAAGGTTTACAGCTAGAATGGAAGACTTCCAAGCTCACCCATTATAAACAGCCCTTTTACACTTACACAAAGAAAAACTATTTAATTTATTAGTAATACTGGGGAAAAAAGTTTGTTCCCTACTTACTTCCAACTCCTGTTATTCCAAAAGAGGCATGTAACAATGATTTACGAATTTCTAGAAAGGATCTTTATAAATAGAACAGAAAATAAGGCCACGCCAAAGTGCACAACGGCATTCAGATTTGGGGTTTTAATGCCAAACCTTGCACAACTGTTTCGCTAGAGAAAAGCCTCCTGAAGTTGATTGTTAATTCGGCAAGTTGCAGAAGACAATTCTTTCTTCAAAAGAAACATGCGAAGCATAAATATCGACCAACACATCACCCTTTTAGACAGATAGGGTAGTTTTCTGTTTTCAGACATCCTTTTTAGACACTTGATCTTTTTCCTTTTAAGGCATGTTTTCACGTATTTCAAGCACTGTTTCTTAATCGTTTTTGCCTAAAATCTATAGTAATTCTTTCACTAGATGCAAAGCAAGGATTAACCATGCCGCCAATGCCGTACCACGCCAAGGCCGTGCCGGCACGTGGAACGGGGTTGTACCGACACCGTATTGCCAAAATAGTTTTTTTTTCATTTTTTGAAATCTTTTTGAGTTTTTTTGAGGTGAAAAAGTTTTCGAGAAGGTTTTTCATACTTAAAATATGTAGATCTTTTAAGTCTACTTACATTTGGAGCAAATTAGTAAGCTCTATTGCAAAATAAGACCAACCGTAAGTTAAAAAATTCAAATAAGAATATTTCCTCCAATTTCTTTTATCATTTTACGTCCTGGGATTCATGGTAGTGTTTTCCTACAAATTTTTATCTAATTTTGATTTTAATTTTGGTTTCATGCATATACTGTCATAATATATATATATATAATAATTTTCTTTAGTTATTATGAAGTTTATGACTCGATTTCCACTAAATAGTGTGAGATATAATATATAAACTATTTTATAATCATTAGAGATACTAAACCACTCTATAAAAACTATTTTTTCATGATGATTTAATTAAAAAATCCGTGCTAACAACATTGGCAAGCCCTGTGCCGCTGGCACCGCGGCATAGGTCATGCCAGTGGCATGGCAATCCTCGATGCAAAGCATAGAAATTCTAGGCAAAGAGAATCGGAACTTAAAAATAAAAACACTCCAAAGGACTTACAATAAGTTTCGCTGCTTCTCAACCAACATCGATCATCTAGAAAAATTGATGTGGCATTCTCGGTTCAGGCAAAATCAAAGTATATAGGTGATTGCCGCAAAAGCTATAAATCTTGGTTACAGAGTAGGCTCATTTAACACAAGGATAACTCTCCACAAAAATCTTGGGATATTAGATGGCCCAATTAAGCTACCAAGCCAAATCCGAGTTCAATCTAATAGCCAAGGAAATAGAAATCCTCACAATCCAAGCTTTCATCATCACCAGTATATAACCCAACTAAGAGGAAAAGATAAAGCTCGTTCCATAGCACTTCAAATAGGAACATTGAACAAGTGATTCATCAAAAAATAATAGAGTTGTGGACGGTGAAAAGAACTGCCCAATCAAAGCATGTGGTCACAACAAGATGTCACAAAGTGTAGAAGCAAGTGATCTATTTAACAACAAACAGACATCGACTGCAGTGAGAGACCGAACATTGTAGGTTTCACTATCATACAAGGAACCAGTAATTAATTTCCCTAAGAAATTACATAAATTTCTACAAAAATGGCAACAAAATTTCAGGGAAAATTACTTTTAGGGAATGAAATTTAATAAATAAGTAGACTTACTTCGAGTTTACAAATGAAAACAGGTTGGCCCTGCCTTTGTCCAGACAAGGTTCCCTGCAGAAGTTGGCAAAGGGAACGATCAATAACGGAAACGTTTAAAAGAACATTCCCAAATAAGATCCACCAAGCCAAGCAATAATTTGATATAAATAGAAAGCTTAGAGATTTAATGACTACATTGCCCCCCTACGATGCTTGAATAGAAAGTGAGAACTACATGAGACTGAGTAAGCTAGAAAGTGAATAAGCAAAACAATATAGTTAATTTATTGACTTATTGTCCCTTTTGTTCAAACAGCAGGACAACACAAAATCACGACCCAAATGATAAAGATAACACAATAACTAATGCTTTTTCACAAACATATATTATGATGCGATGCTTACAGCATTTATATGCAACAGCTTAATTATGGAATCACAGTAAAGACGCACAAATATTCACACGACAATTTCATACTACAAAAAACTAATATAAATAGAAAGGAGAGATCAATTCCACGACTACTAGCTAGGACAGGAATTCAAAAGCTTAAGACTTGCATGTGCCATCATATACTACAACCTTTCTTCTACTGTAAAGAATTAAAATTATACTAGATCAACTATCAACATGATAAACGTAAAATCCATAATTTCCTTAAGGATAGCGGCAGTAATGTACCTCCCAAATTTTAACATACTTGGACTGGGACTGTTGAGCATTGGGGTGTTGTGTCATAGGCATATTAATGGAGGAATTACCGGTCATGCCTAGAGAATGTACACCTGCTTGTTGAGACATTCCTGGAGTCGGAATCATCGTCCCAGGACCTGTTCCAGAGGAAATACCTGTGTTCCCAAGACCACTCATTATGTTCTGGTTCATGCCAATTCCACTTTGCCCTATTTGCCCTCCTGATGCTAAACTCCCTTGTGCAACATTGGATAGCGACTGGCCCATACTAATATTTCCTTGCAGATTAGCCAACGAAGGTGCAATACCAATATTCGAGTTGCTAGACAAATTGGAAGTAGCCGATGTGAATGAACCAAGATTTGTATTTTGTGTAACACCAGGTAAAGATGATATTCCTGACATCGCAGCTGATGTCATCCCACTCGATATCATGTTCGACATATGCATTGGCAGTCCAATAGAACTGGCTCCTGCTAAAGAGGTCGAGGTCATCATTTGCCGGTGCTGAGAAAGATTGTTCAATATGCTCACATTTGCAGGGGCAGGGCCCACCGGGCGTAATGGCTGGGATACAGGGTTTACTAATGGCTTATGTTCTTGCACATTATCATTAATTGCATTCATTTCTTGTGAAATAGGAGATGGCGAAGAACTCTGCAAGGTCGGTATTCCTTGAGAGGTAACGTTGCTTATAGCCGGAAGGTGTGAGAAGGTCGGTCCAGGTACCAAAGAAGGTATTGTAGTTGGCTCCTGAGAAGAAACAAAAGTGAGTTAACAATGTTATAGAGTATGCAAAATAGTCGATGAACATCATATATGATTCACAAATTGAATAAGCGATCCCCACCACTTTAACAGTTGCAATGGGCATATTTCCACCTGATAATGCTTGACGACTCATAATAGATCCATTAACTGTAGGAAAAACAAAATAATTGTTAAAATTGGATAAGATACAAGATTACAATCTACATGCGCCTTAGATAGAACAACCAAATTTAGAAAACGACAAAAATGACAATCTCAAATAAACGAAATTGGCTGCACAACATTGATTGTTTGCAAAATGCAAAAACAACTTTGATATTGTATTTATAATCTTAGCTTTATTATTACATTTATTATCCTAGTATAATTTCACACAACATTATTCACATCCATGGAAAACAAATCAAATTCAGTCTTTAGATATCAAAAAAATATTAAATCCACACATATTAAAGCAAGCAAAACAAGTAAAATTACTCCGAGTGTCAGAACCCGTGTTTTGTTCTCTTCGTCGAGACCCCTTTTTAATCAAGAATAACTTTTAAGAGTTATGCAATGTAAACAACAAATTCGTTAAGATCAAAATACATTTATTGTTTGAATGCTCTCATAGTTATGTTTAGCTACATGATATTTGAAGTTAGAAGGTAAAAATCTAAACCATCAAACGTTGAGGGATAAGGAGTATGCTCTTTCTTCTTTGAGCTATGATAGCTGCTTAGATAACTTTTACAACTTAAATATAACTTCTATCAGGGAAAAAGAAACTTCACATTAATAACTTTACATTTGCTCACAAGATAACTGATCATCTTTTACGGTGCAAAGGACAATTCCATATATAGACCAGTTATTACCAAATGTAGCCAATGCCACACCTGCCAGTTGGCAGGAGGCGGCATGTATTATGCCAATCATATATTAATACATTATGGTTGATAAATGTTGCTACTAGATTGACGTCGTTGCTCCACCTTCGTTAAGACCTACCTACAAATCCTCCATAACACTGCAACCCATATCTTTCTCGATTAAAGTTACCGCTACATCTTCGTTGGCAAAAATCAACAAACCCCTTATAACAAGGAACTGGAGAGCTCCAGTGCTCCAGTACACAATTCCACGCCTTTTATACTTTTGTTTCCCTAGATTAAATGAGGCTGGAGCTCTTCAAAGCTCACTTTAATTTTTTTAATTTTTTTTCATGAAAAGAAGTATTTCCATATCAGTTACTATTCAAAAAATAAACATATTTGCACCATACAAGCTGTAAGCAGGGTGTGCGGCGCAATACGCGCCAGTCAGCAATTGATAAGCCCTCGAACCATAGAATACAAACATTAATTAATTCTCCCAATAGATGTTTGCAGGATTTCCTACATCGTACCTATTACCGTGGCACCTTCAGTTGCCAATCTAGAAGAAAGAATAGCATAAAAAACTCCGACTACATTTTACTCTCCAAGATTCAAATATATGCAGAGGATAAACAAGTACCTCAACAAGATCAAGACGTGACAGTAAAATTTGACTACCTCATGTGATCGGTGACCGTCTTCTAGCAAGAAATGGTTATCCTTAAATAGGTCTCTAGAAAACTACACTGTTTACGTGGTCAGCTTTATTGCCAAAACGATGCGTGTGAGCAACAAATAGGCATAACTGAAGTACGTACTCGACAAATCAGGACAGTCCGCCAATAAAGAAAAAAAATACTGTAAAACACCCGTGACTAAATTTACTTTTCTAGATATAGGTAAGTGCAAAGGATAAAAAAGAACCTCAACAAGACGTAAGAGCGAAATTTGACTAACTCATGCAATCAATTATAAGATTCTAGCAAGAAATGGTTATCATAACGTAGATCTCTCTATAAAGCTACATTCTTCCTTTATTTACATTATACCACTAAGAAAAGAAGCGTGCAAGCAACAAATGCAAGCACAACTGCTGTACATACTTAAACAAGTCAGGAAAGTTATTCCAATTATTATTATGAGATATTTGAGTGCCGTACAAGCAGAATTTGTTCTTTGTGCAGTTGCACTATGGTCATTAAGATAGGAGAAGGCATAATAGGTATATGTACGACATATCTCAATTTACGACATATGGAGTATGGGAAAAGTTATCTATTCCAATTTCAGAGCTACACCTGTTGTACCCTCTTCAAATTCCACTAATTCACTTGCCATCACTTCATCAAGACCATTAATAGAAGCAATATCGTTGCCTACCTGAAGTATGCTACCAGTATTCACGACCTTGACTTTTCTATCATATTGTTGCTCAATACATTCACAGATAATATTTCTAATTTCATCAGCTCCGAAGGGTTACCATTAGCATATCTTATATTCCCTATCAAAAGCAAACGGAAGCTCAATGGTACATTTATCAATAAAAGACTACTTCATCCTACGAGAAGACGACAGCTAAAAGTTGAACGTCTTTAGTGGTTTACAATGTTGAGCTGAACTTACGATCATCAACAATATAGTAAGCAATTTAGATTAGCCGTGCATTATGTAGATCAAATGCTACAAATTAATAGTCGTACAGTCATACTGCAGGAAATTCTCTACAGAACAACAATTATCGACATAGCAACAGACGTATAGACAATACAGCACAAAATCTGTATGTAGATATGGACTTTTTGATCCATAAAATCTCACATTTATATAGACCACTGCATAGAACAACGGAGAGCCATTTGCACCAACAGGGGCAGCTCCAGAAATTTTTCTTAGCCTTTATTTCTTAGCTTTAGTAGTAGGTTTAAGGCAGTACATTGATGCAATAGTTTCCAAATTCCTCAGCATGGCTTTCAACATTTTAGGCCGAGTTTGGCCAAGCTGTAGAAATTAGTGCGGTTGTAGAAGTTTAGAATATAGTATTGTGCTGTTTAAAAAAGTTGTAGAGTGTTTGATATTTCTGTCGTATATGTGTTGTCTGCAACTGAACGCTATTTGACTAATATTCGTCTGAAAAGTGCTGTAAAATACTATAAATTGATAAATTACAACCAAAATATTATTTTTAATAATTTTTTAGTAAAACATATTTATAATATGTAGCAGAGAACACATAATTTAAAGATAACTTAATTAAAAAATTCTACTTAACTATATTAATTATTTATCTTAGTTATTACCTATTAAGAAAATTCGGATTTGCTAAAAAATAATATTTTGTAGAAAATAATATTTATCTTACTTATTAACTATTAATTATTCTATTTTGATTTGCTAAAAAATAATTAAAATTATTAACTATGAAGAAACCATAATAAATTTGATAAATAAATATTTTAATTTATTTAACTTTTTATTTTTTAAAATTAACTGATTTTAGTTAAATAAATTAAGAGTTTACTAAATTAATTAATAACTCTATCAAATTTAATATTTTTTGTTATAATTTAGTAAATAAAATTAAAAATACTAAATTTGATAGAGTTATTGATTAATTTAATAACTCTTAATTTATTTAACTACAGTCAGTTAATATCAAAAAAATAGAAGTTAATAAAAATTATTGCAATTTTTAACTTAAATAGTAAAAATAATTTAACTTTAAAAATAATTAGAAGTTAATTGAAAAGGGGTATAGTTTGGTTGGTAATATTCAAAGAGGCCTGTAGTTGCAGGCCAATGGACAAGGAAGTGACCACCCCCACCATGGTTGAAGGAGGTGCCCCTTTCCCTCTTTGAGCTAGAAGAGGAGGTTCCTCTCCCCCATTGAGGAGGTTCCTCTTCCCCATTAACCGGAGGAGGAGAAGATAGAGAGTATTGCATATCACCCTCGGGCTCCTCCTCCGGCGAGCCGCCCTCTACTTGTAGAGGAGGAACCTGCCCCCTCTGCAAAGAGAAGAGAGAACAGTTTTGGACAGACTTGAATTTTACCATTTATATAAGGGCATTATCCTTACAAAATCTTTTTGAGTTGGAGTGCTACGCTCTGCACCTTTCTAGCCGCAGAAGCTCTGTTCTTTGAGCTTCTGCTGTTGGGCTGGGCAAAGCCCTTTTCCACGGCCTGTTTTAGACTTCTTAAGGTGCCGAACAGTATATTTTAGACCACCGCACTACTTGGCCCAACACAAGCTGGGCCAAACATGTACGTAGTTTAATTCTTCACCTTTCCCTTGCCTGGACCTAAAAAAAGTCCATAAAATTCATTTAACAAGGGCATATAATCTTTTTTCTCCTCTCACCATCATCCCTTCAGCATACCGAAGGAAAAGTATGAATCAGAGAAAAATGTCAAATTTAATGCATTACCTAATGGAAAAAAAAGTTTATAGCATAAGTTCATGGTAGAATCCAACGATTGAGTATCGCATAATTTTAGGATAGAAACCAGCGACAGAGTAAAGCATAATTTTATGATTAAAACCAACGACAAAGCAAAGCATCAATCTATAATTCTACATAACCCGAGCATTGTAAACATCTTTGTTTTGATTATGACCTGAGATATTGGAACTCGTTGGCGCGACTGATGCAGCAGGAGCAGCGGAAGCACCATCCACCTTCACATTGCTTACATTTGGAGGACGAGTTAGAGCAACACGTGCCTCCATGAAATTCTCAGACAGTAAAACAAGGAAATGAGGGTTTTTTGCATGATCCACAGCTGGTTCAGCAGCTCGAGGATTTCTCTTTCCCTATAACAATACAAAGCTGTGTGAGCACTCACTTCCTATCAAATCAACTCATCTTTGCAAGCAGTTAAGTGCATATAGACTGTAGAGAAGATGACAACAGGAAGGAAAAGACAATCATTCTGTTATTGAACAAAAATGTGGTGGAAATTGCAACAGGACTACCTAACTGTATCAGAAGTATTCAACTTTCAGCAAAGTTTCAGTTTGGTCCCTAATTTTTTTCACGCTTTGCAATTAGGTCCCTAAACTCTGAACTCAGTTGCAATTTTAACCTTTTAGTTGAATTACTCCATTCAATGATGAAGTTCCACAATTGCTATGTAACCACCATGTAAGCAATTGAAAACTTCAATGAAAATTTGACCCCTGGCTCAAAGTATCAATAATAGCAATAGACATTAAAATATAGAAAATAAAATTTTAGCATAAAACAAATACAATTTGTTAATAACTAGTTTCCACCATATATAATTATAGACAAAATGAACATAAATACCTGGAGGTCCAACTTCAAGATCATCTAATCCATTAAAATAAAGATAATCTAAAATATAATTCTCAGGAAGCTTTGACAAACTACATGAAAATTTGTCAAAATGCTTAGATGTTTGTGAAAGAGTTACACGTCAAATTGTTTACACATTAAATGGTCAATATAGAACTTTTTGAAACAAGATTATAAAAAAGGGAACTAGCTAGAATCACGTTATCTAAAAATAGTGGAAACGTAATATAAATAGGATATGGAAGAAGTTTAAAAAAATATTTAATGATGTTAACTTTACACTATGAAACAATTATCTATTTATGACATCTCGACAAAAATATTTTAGAACATAGAAATCCAGTAAATACTAAGTATGAAATCAATAAACATATAAACACCAGATAGAAAAGTAAATGGTGATATATTTCAAATTGATAACCTTGAAATTATAGGGGAAAAAAAATCCAACAGTAGTCTGTAAAAACATCCCAAGAACTTGCACTATATTCACACTATATGGTCATTGAGAAAAATATGCATGTGAGGCCAAAATATATAGGCACAAAGTTCACGACAAATCTTACCGCATTATATATTGCTTTAAGTTTCGGAAGCTGTTTGGGAGCTATGACTGACAATGATATAGACCACTGCATTCAAAGGAAAAAGGTTAGTATGAACAGCAGAATACCAGAGCATAATTACAACTAAAACACCATAAACACAAAAATATGATAGAATTCACATTAGGACCTGGCCGAATGATTTTGCTGTTGTCTCAGCATCAGCAAGCCATGATTCTGTCGGCGCTTCAGCATTCTCATTGTGCGGAGGAGGAGGTCGATATACTGGTGTAGGCAAAGGGTAGGGATTGCTAGCAGCAACAAGAATGCAATGTTTTTGCATTTCATGATTTTGCTGGCTTGCATTAGGAGTCAGAGGGAATATCTGTTGACAAATTTAACAAAATAATATAATTACAATGCTTAACCTAAAAAGAAATTCCTATGCACTAGGAAATAAAATATCCACAGTAACATGCATAGTGAGAACAACAAATAGTGGTTGATATCAATAAACTTATATAAAAAGCCAACAAATGTCCAATATCATAATGAACAATCAATCATGGAAATAATCAAATAAAATAACCTAAACTCAATTATATAACTCCATTTGTTCATTCATCACCAAAAATGATCCAGATACATCAAGAAAAATAACCAAATGTGTACAAAACAGTGAAAATATCAAGTGATGCAACCTCAATTACTATCTATATAATCTAGTAATAAACACAAGTCATGTCAGCAAATGCAAATAACATCATAGATATAAAGAACTCATACTATATTGGTTGTTCTTAGACTTCAGAATAAAAAATATATATTCTTTCTTGCATTTTTTCTGGGGAAAATGGTAAGAGACTTTTGAAAATAAAAATATATAAACACCGTTCTCTGGAAGCTTAAGCTTTTGGAAATTGTTTCACACTACTTTAACATGGTATCAAAGCAGGAAGTCGTGAGTTCGAACCCCGCCAGGCTCATAGCTTCATTTAATTTCCTCCCATTTAATTCAAGTCCACATATTGGGCCAATCAAAGACTCGAGCCTAAATATGAGGGGGACTGTTGAATATAAAAATATATAAACACTGTTCTCTTGAATCTTAAGCTTCTTGAGAATAATGGTTGTTTCACATTGCTTTAAGAAGACTGCTCAAACCCTTCAAAATCTACTACACATGACCAAGCTAGGATTAAGTGCCCATCAGCACGAGCCATGCCCATTATGCAATACCATGCTGACAAGGTATTGACATGATATGACCTCTATGCTTATGGCATGGCTCAAATCCCTCTTTTCTTTGAAAATAGCAAGTAATTACATCAATAAAAAGCAAAAAAAATGATAAAGAATTTACAATAAGCAATTAGAATATATTGATGCCAAAGAAAATAAATATTTCATGCCATAGTGTATCGGCACACGGAAAATTTTGTCAACGACACACATCCGTACGGCATGACTCACACCGCGTCATACCGTGCCAACCAGTGCTCGACAAAATCCCGTTCCACGGCACTTAAATCCCTGTGACCAAGCCACTATAACAAGAAATATCTTAAACACGAGATTGAACTGCTAATGCGAAATAGCAGCTCTATAATCTATTAGTAGTAATTAGTAAAAGAATAGCAACATTAGTTTCTAATACATCAATACAAGTAGGGGGAAATACGCAAGAGCTCCACAATCATGAGACTAACAAAGAAGCGATAACCAGAAAATGTCCAACAAACAAATTTAAGTAACTTTAAGCATTTTAAATTTCTTTAAGAAACATATTAACTAGTAAGTCAGCTCGTATAGTGCACTGGAAAACGCAAAAGCACATTAGAATCAGAAAAAAGTTTACACTAGACAGCTTGATGAGCATCGTGTGATCACTAACAATGTACAAAAACAGAGGCTCACCCTTCACTACACTGGTTCCACTTTATGGTCACATTGTTATGGACAGAATCCAAATGGAAACATATAAGATATGTAGAAAATAGACACAATTCAAATTAAAATAGTCATTGTTTTCGGATGAAAATCAATAGGGCTACTTTAGTAACCATAATCATATTTCATACCGCTAATGCGTCAGCAAGGCCTTCAGCAGTGGCAGTGTCACTGAAACCGCCACCAATAAATGGTATTCCTGAAAGCCATCGAAGGAAAACATCCGGATCTTTGGTCCAGCCACTCCGTTGCACAGTGAAAGCTGCATTAAAGAACTTATTCAAGTTTCAGTTCTGGTAGGAAATGTCTATTATATAGTAAGAAAGCTACATAATAAGCTCTCAAGCTAGTATTCCTGTACTGACTATATCTAGGACATACGTCTGCAAATTTCCTAACTCGTTTCCTCCTTAATTAAATAACAATAATATAAAAACTGTCCTCTTGTGAAATCAACATCATATATGCCGTAGAAGATCAAAATACTCTTGGCACACAAAATAATACTGCGCTTCTGATGCTGGGTGGCTTTAGTTTGTGAGAAAAGAAAAACTATTTGTCTGCAAAAAAAATTGTAACTTTAACTAACATTAGTACCAACTCTGAAAACACAAAAATCAAAAGTGAAATTATGCATTCTTCAGAAGAATGGTATTTTGATAAATGAAGCAAAGACGGTCAGATAGTTCCATGTTTGTTTACTATGCTATATCTATGTATAAGATGCTGTCAGGGTATGCGCCATTATCGTAGAATGAACACACTACCAATAAGTACAGGTCGCTTTGGACGGTAGCGAGCATTGCTCAACAAACCAAAAGGCAATAGTTGTGATGAGGTTAGAAATGAGCTTTCCAAAATCCAAGATAAAGGGGGCCAAAGTACATAATAATTTAGTTAAAGGGGAAAAAGAAAAAAGGAACAATTTGACATACCACTGAGAGCTCCATGAGTATTAAAGATAACCATAGCAAACTCAGGACCTGCACCAGATATCTTCTGCAAATCAAGGGAAAAAAGTTATTGAACGTAATGCAATAAAAAATGAAGATCAGACTAAAGAAGGGGAAATTGTCTCAACATTGTAAAACATCAAATTTTAATTGAGCACCTTATTTGAAAGGTCAAAATTGCATAGTTACAAATTAGGTCCTAGTTAAATTTGTTTGAATAGATAAAGGATAAATACATATAGTTTAATCCTTCTCCGTCTATAACAATTAGTCTATATTACTGATGGCAATTTTGCACCAGATTGTATAATGTCAACTAAACTCTATAAGTGTGTGTCAGCATTTCAATCTTATAATTGGTCTTCTTTATGGATTGAAGCAAGTCATGGCAATTTCTGGCCATTATTAGATCTTGTGACAAGATATCAATAATTGCAACATAGATAGCTTATAATTGGACTTCTTCTTTACAACTTGAAGCCCACAGCAGCGAAGGGTTTGCTACATTTTATGACTAGGTTTGAATGTTCTGCCATATAGTGCGACATAAATATCAAAACTTCTCGAAAATAGTGCATCTCCATGAACGAATGGTTTTACTTGCAACATTATGCCTCAAAGCCGACTCGCCTTTACATGCCCATAAAACAATAATCATAGTAAGTAGCAAGATCCTTCATTGGGAGCTATATTCATCCCAAGGAACATGGAATAGCTGTAAGTCAGCATGTCTATATCAGATAGCATTAAACAAGTCTTGACAATTGTTAAATATAAAAATATATAAACACCGTTCTCTAACAGCTTAAGCTTTTAGAGTACAACGGTTGTTTCACATGGTATCAGAGCAGGAGGTCCTGAGTTCGAGTCACGCCAGACTCCTAGCATTATTAATTTTCTCCCATTTAATTCAAGTCCACGTCATGGGCCTTGTAAAAAGTCTCGAGCCCAGACGTGAGGGGGAGTGTTAAATATAAAAATATATAAACACCGTTCTCTAACAGCTTAAGCTTTTAGAGTACAACGGTTGTTTCACAACAATATTCTATGTCAATTTATTTGGATATAACTGAAGATGAATGGTGAACCCAATATGCAATAATGTACATGAAATAATCAAAGCTAATAAAATCAGTGTGACGTTAGTTGCCGTATGGTTGGTTCCACACTTCCTAACTTAGGAAAGTTTCTTGCCATAAATCTTTAATACGTAGTTAATGTCCTATCTTATTACAAATAGTGTTTGGCAATACAATCCAAACTAATTATCATTTACAACACTTCCCTAAGAAACATTGTTACGACCAAATCATTAATATGTACTTCATTTTCTATCTCATACAAATAGTGCATGGCACTGCAATTCAAATTAATTAACATTTACAAGAAAATAGCAAGACGAAGAAGAGTAGATTATTAACTTTTTGCTTAACCACTAGCTCAGAGATACTAATATCACCTCACTGTATATTAAGCTAACCTTTTTTTCTTCTTTTTTTTTACAAACTTATGCCATAGGATAAAGAAATTTAAATGCTTCTGGAGAGAACGAATATATTCTTCATGCTGAAAGAAGAACCACCCGCTATTATCAAAACTCAAAAGAGAAAACTAGATTCTCTAGAAAATGGTCTCAGGCCATCAGTTATCAAAAATAAGCATGCTTTAAAAGAAAGAAAACCCAAATAATGGTTGGTGAGAATACCTGTCCATTTAGCTCATTCGCACAAAAGGACCTACACAAGTTTCACACATTTCGTTAGTAAAAGTCTTGTTTAGGACTCATTTAAGCAAACTAATTTAAGCAATATACAGTAATGTCAAATTGAAAAAGAAATTCATTAACAAGAAATTTAAGGAGAAAACAAGTTCAAGCATGGCATAAGGAGCATATTGAGCTAGACGCAAAAGAAAATGAAGCATACATACAATGGATAAGAAGAGTAGTAGGTATCAGTTGGCATAAGTTGTGCTTGTCTCCAGCAATACTAATGACAACCACTATCCGACTTCTTAATCAAAAGAAATCATCATAGGTCATGAGATCCACCTAAATTTTCTCCACTAATTCTGTGGAATCAGTATATCACCAGAAGTTCTCAGAGGAATCTAATAAGCTGCTTGGACTCTAAATGCATTACCTTTTAATATCTTATCCACTTAGAGCCTCTTTGGATGCATGAACATCTTGTTCAGCATATTACTCTGTGTTTATTCCCCCGGCATGCAGTAATTGAGATGTCTATAATTACATAGCCTATACAGCATCTAAGTCATTTTCTCCATAATATGATAAATCACATTGGGAGTAAAATGCATTATCTTGAAAAATCCTGATTTGAATACCTCGCAATGGACTAAAATCAAACTCCTACACTGCAATCACAAGAGAAAACCCATATGCCGAATTATAGGATAACTTGTTCCAATATCCAAACAAGCCCTGCGAAGATAATCAGAAAACAAGTACAAAAAGAGGAAAATGGTAGCATTGCCAGCTTGCCACAATCTTCTCTAAAAACTAATATTGGTGAAATTTTAGGATAGCATAAACCACACTTCAACTTGATTACTGTATATCCCAAACTGCATCCCAAAACTAATTTTTACCCATTTTGATCCAACAAAGGATTACTGTATCCCAAAACTAAAGTTGACCCATTTTGAGTCGACAACTTAACCTTTCAAACTTTTAATTTTGCTACCTAACATATTAATTCATGCTCTTCCGTAGACGAATTTGGGTGTGCCATTTACTTCAACGGGCTTAATCGGAGTATTTCACGTGATTCATGTAACTACATTACCACTAAATCAACCAAATTTCGTAACAGAAGAATAAAACAAACGGTTAGGCACCAAAATCAATTTTTTAAAGATCAGGAAGTAAGATAAGTTTCATACATTTTTACCAGGAAAAAAGAAAAGGTAAAAAAAAAAACTTTTTTGCTTCTCAATTCGAAAGAACGAACTCTTCCTCACCACCAACAAAAGTGTCTACTTTAATCAACTAAACCATTCAATTATCCCTAAAAGATTCAAAATCATACGATCCAAATGCACATGCAAATCCAAATTACCCAGATCACGCGACCTCCGCATCAAACGAAAGGGAACGGCAAAACCGAGATATATATATAAAAAAAAAGGAAAAATTAGGGTTTTCACCTGATGATCTTCTCGAGGTAATCGGAGAGGATGGTGCTCCAGTAGGGCCCGAGCGCCGCGGTCCCCTCCACCACCACGACGAGTTGCCTCTCCGCCATTGCTCCTCCTCCTCCTCCTCTCCTCCTCCTCCTCCCCCTCTTCTCTCTCTACTCCCCTCTCTTCCTTCGAGCGATAATATATGTATAGAGAGAGAGAGAGAGAGAGCGAGAGACTCGTGAGGTGCGTATGTGGGTGGGTTTGTATGTATATATAATGGAAGGGGCGAGTGCGTTGTTCTCGTTTCGTTTTGGGGCATGGGAGGGGAGGGGTGGGTTTTGGAAAGGAAAACGACGACGAAGAGGAGGGGGGTACATTGAATTGAATTGAATTGAATTGTATTTAAAATTAAAAAAAGAAAGAAAAAGAAAAAGAAAAAAGAAAAAAGAAAAGAAACGCTTCTGAATTTGTCTGGGGTGAGAGCGGACGCTTTAACTGCTATCCGAGTTTGGCAGGCTTGAGAGCACTGAATCTACTGACATGGGTGGCAGCAGGGCGAGGGTGCCCCAAAATAGCATCCTTTTGAATTGCGTATTAATGATATATATATATATATATATATACTGGTTTAGAAAATTAATATTAATATATTAATATTATTAAGCCTTTTTGCATAAAAAATTTACTAGTTTTGGGCTTTTACAAAATTGGGTCGTTTTTTTTATTTTGCAGATTCGGTCTGAATTTTCAGCAAACTGATCAAAATACCCTTATTATTTTTTCTCTCTCCTCTTTTTTTTTTCTCTCGTTCTTTTTTTTTCTCTCTATAGTTTTTTTTTGTCACCACCTCTCCCTTGCTCTCTATCGCAACCACCGCGACGTCGTCGGAGGCGAGCTCGCCGCCTCCGACGACGTCACGGCGTTCCGACGCGCGGTGGAGGAGAAGAGCATGCGCCTCGACGTTGTCGTGCCCTAGTGGAGAAGGATTGTCTCGGCGCGGCCTCAACAGGGTCGGAGGCGAGGAGGGCGGGGGGTGCACGGGCGAGGTCGAGGGCATGCGGGGCAGAGGCGAGGCAGGCTGTTTCCGCCTCCGCCTCCGCTGCCTTCTTCAGAGAGAGAAAAAAAAAAGAACGAGAGAAAAAGTAATAAGGGTATTTTGGTCAGTTTGCTGAAAATCCGGACCGAATCAGCAAAATCCAAAAAAGCGACCCAATTTCGCAAAAGCCCAAAACTAGTGGATTTTTTATGCAAAAAGACCATATTATTATCAAAAATAATATGGAAAAAATTTTCTGTACATCTAAAAAGAATATAAATTTTAGGATTCAAAAATTCTTAAATTTTAATATTAAAAAAAGGGTTAATTTCATACAGGTGCTTGCAAACATAGTGAATTACAAATATATCCCTTCAAAGTTCAACTTTCATATGTTGTCCCTACAAAAGTCCTAATGTTTTCAAATATGTCCCTGCCTAGAATCCGTTAAAAAAATTTAGTTAACCATAGGTTAAATACTTAACCATGGTTAGTCAATGAGATAATTTGACATTTTTACTCCTCTTATATTATACTGTTGCGGCTTTTGGAGGGGCATTATTGTGAGGACAAAAATATCATTTCGCTCATCTGCTGTTAAAAAATAAATAGTACTTTAACGGTAACAAACCAGTGGGACATATTTGAAAATATTAGGACTTTTGTAGGGATAACTTACGAAAGTTGAACTTTGCAGGAATATATTTGCAATTCACTATATTTGCGGGGACCTGTATGCAATTAACCCTACAAAAAATTAATAAAGATGCATCGTTGGGCATTAGATAAGGAGATGTAAAATTTACAACCCGTACAGCTTAAACTAGGATGTAAGATATACATCCTAGCCTTTAAGTGAATGGGATCAACTCACATTGTCTTATCAATTTTCTTTCTTATTTTACTAAAAATTATTAAAATTTTGTGAACTCTTGGATGACCCGGGTGTAAGATGTACACCCTTAGTATGAGTGTATAAGTAATGTTTGCCTTGTCAAAACGCATATATTGTGTTTAATTATATTTTAAACATTTTTGTTTGGGTAAGAGTAAATAATACTCTAGTAATATCATTTTTTTGTTGGCTTTTTATCAATCTTTCGAAATAAAAGAAAAAAAAGAAGTTAAAATAAAAAAATTAATATTTTTATTTGGATTGAAACTTAAAGGACTCGTTCGGATAGAGAGAATAGGAAAGAAAAGAAAGTAATCCTATTTTCTATTGCGAGGACGAGAGAAAGAAACAAAGAGAAAATAATTCTCTCCCTTTATCTCCAGTTTTGCAGAGAGAAAAATTAATCGTTCTGAAAGGTTGATTCTCTTTTTTTTCTCTACTCAAGCACTTATGAAAACGAGAGAAAATAATTTTCTCTTCTAACTTTCTTTTCTTTTCTTCATTTTCTCTCAATTCAAACGGAATGAAAATGTTATTTATATGGATAGTTGATTTATTAGCTTATATAAAATAGATCATTTTGAGAGGTTTTTGGGCTACTAAGCCTACAGAACTTTTTAATTGTAAGAATATGTATCCAAAATTTTTATTCATAAAATTAGGCCGAAGCGGTGAATCATTCACCGCTTTCTAAAAGCGGTAAATAATTCGCTGCTTTTTCATAACTTATATATTTACTATATCTGAACTCTAAAGGATATTAACATTAAACACTAAAAATAATTTTAAAAAGAAAGTGGTGAACAATTTGCCGCATTTAAAAAGAGGTGATTCATTCCTCGCATATTCGCATCAGCTTAGTTTTGCAAATAAATTTTTTTAAGAGCTATTTTTATAATTATAATATTTTTTTAGTCTATTAATAAAAAAAATTTCTAATTTTGATGAGCTCATGCACACTCATTAAGGGCAATTTGGTATTCGGAGTTACTTAATGTTATTAAAAGAAAAGGAGCTGGGACGAAAACATATAGAGATTACTTCTTCGTTTTTCAGTGAGATTGTAGAAATCATATTTTTACCAAAATCGATGCAATCTACACGACGTGCTTGTCCTTATAGAAACAATTGAGATATTTGCCTACAGCACTTTCTTACCGTATATAAACTATTTACCGTATATTGTTCATACTTCTTACAATCCCAAATAGAACATTAGAGCACCATGAGTTGCTAGTATATCAACAACTAATGAAAGAGATGTTTTAGAAAATTCAAACTATTTTATTGGCTTCATGCATATATCTACTCGTATAACTAGTGACTATCGTCACATACCTAATTTTCAATATTGTCCTTATCAACTAATGATGTGCAAGATTCACAAAATTTTAATTATTTTACTTAAATGACTCAAAGTGTTATATATATTTACCAACACGTCACTGGCATGTAAGGGACCCAAAGTATTTACTATGGTCAAAAGATTAAAATATATAGAGACACCCTCAACTACAAACTATTTTGAAATACAGCCTTAAGCTTTAATATTTGTTTTTTTTTTCATTTAAAACTATTTCAATTTTGTTTGTTTGATACAAATTATTCTTATCAGATAATTTAGAAATTTTATTAAATTTATAGGTGATCTCAACTACAAATTATTTTCAAATACGACCTTAAGCTTTAATTTTTTTTTCATTTAACACTATTTCAATTTTGTTTGTTTAATATAAGTTTTCCCAATTAGATGATTTATAAATTTTATTAAATTTATAGGCGATCTTTTTCATATTTTAAACCCAGAGTGAGTTAGCCAATTTAACTGATTGTATAATAACCTAATACAATTTAACAAATAAAATTGGACATTATTAAAAATTACTTAGACCCACTCAAATAGCAATTCAATTAGTGAACCAATTAACATTCGATTTTCTGTGAATCTACTGCATTTCTTATCTTCTCTTGATAATCAAGTAGATTATTAAAACTCAAAACCTTTTAAAATTTAAGACCTCTACTCAGTTGCCCAACCGTTTACGTCCCTCTCGATTTTCTCCAGATGGATGACTCGACATGGGCAACATTTTATGGTGGTCAATGCAATCATCAATCTGATCCATGCAAAGATCCTACCTCACATCGCTGCAAACCTGTGACTGTTGGTGCTAAAAAAAAATTAAAAAAAAAAGAATAAAAAGGGGAAAGATTATAGTTGGCCCAATATTTGGGCTTATTTTCTTGGGTTCTATATATTTTAAATTCTAATAGGCCTCATATGAGCCCAGGCATAATTTGGGCCCAATAGATTTAGGCCCTCTTAATAGGCCCTATTTATGAACATAAGCTTGTGGGCCTCATGAAAGTCTATTAAAATTTTGAGCCTATTTAATAATTCGGGCCTCATTTCAGCCCAATGAATATTATTATTTATGCCCAACAGGCTCTACCAAAGTGGGCCCAATCTCAGCCCACCCTATTTGATGACAGCCCACATTCGGAAATTCAAGTGAATTTTTAAAATCCCCAATCTCATACAAAATTTGATTTCGAATTTTAAATTCCCAACCGACAAGAAAATATTTCTCATCTCATACATATCATTTTCCATTCAAAATTTCGATTTCGAATTTTGAACCCCAACCAACTCCCAAAATATCTCATTCCCCAACTAATCACATCCACATCCCAAGATTCGATTTTTGAATTTCAAAAGTTAAAATTTTGAAATTTTAAACCCCCAACCAACTAGAAAATATCTTTCCTTCCAACAACCCGATTCAAAATTGAATCCCCAACCAACTCCTCAAAATATCTCTCGCCTAACCCCACGAATCGCTCCAATCCCAAAATATCTCATACCCTCAACGGTTCCTCAGACCATTCCCATTATAAATAGAGGATAAGAAAATAAGACCAAAAAAAGAGTACGATACCACCATAACTATACGCCATTCTACGTACAAAAAAGGAGAGATTTTTCCACCGTACCGTTCCATCCTATCCCTTATCCAAATTTTCCCCCGATCTAATCACAGGTAAAATAAATCAAAATAAACTCAAAAAAAAAAAAAAACTCTCTCTCCCCTTAGCCGTACGGCTATGAGGGGGAGAGGGAGATCTCCTCTCTCTCTTCCCTCTAAATAAAAATAAAAAAAAAATCTCTTTCTTCTTTTCTTTTTTTCTTCTTTATTGTTTATTTGGGCCCCGCACTTGTCACGCCGCTATCGCCATCCGACGACGTCACCACCAAATCTCATCTAGACGTCTTCGATGGGAGAGGGGAGGAGGATCGATGATCCTCCGTTTCTTCGGACCTCTCTATACCCCATTCGAAGCCGTTAATTAACGGGACGGGTGGTTCACATGTCACATTGCCGCAATCGCCTTCAACCTCAGTTTGGCGTTTTCGAAGGAAGAGGGGAGGGGAATCAATGATTCTCCGTTTCTTCGGACCCTTCAACTCCTTTCGAGAACGTCGAAACAAACCCGCCGGCCGTCATCATCTATGCCATCATCGTCATCTACACTGCAGTTTGACATTTTTCGAAGGGAGAGGGGAGGGGAACCAACGGCTCCCCGTTTCTTCGGACCCTTCAACTCCTTTGGAGAGTGTCAAATCGAGCCTGCTAAAAAATATTACAAAATTGCATAGAGCCGTCTCGGATGATTTCTTCGGACTCCAAAATTAAAATTGCAAATAAAGTTCAAAAGGGGATTTCTTCGGACCCCAAATCAAATTGCAATTTTAAAAAAGGGGATTTCTTCGGACCCCAAATCAAATCGCAATTTCAAAAAGGGGATTTCTTCGGACCCCAAAAAATAAAATTGCAATTTTAAAAAAAAAGGCGATTTCTTCGGACCCTTGATTCAAATTGCAATAAAGAGGCTTTCTTCGGACCTCTGAATTTGAGGTCCGAAGAAAGCCTCTTTATTGCAATTTGAATCAAGGGTCCGAAGAAATCGCCTTTTTTTTTAAAATTGCAATTTTATTTTTTGGGGTCCGAAGAAATCCCCTTTTTGAAATTGCGATTTGATTTGGGGTCCGAAGAAATCCCCTTTTTTAAAATTGCAATTTGATTTGGGGTCCGAAGAAATCCCCTTTTGAACTTTATTTGCAATTTTAATTTTGGAGTCCGAAGAAATCATCCGAGACGGCTCTATGCAATTTTGTAATATTTTTTAGCAGGCTCGATTTGACACTCTCCAAAGGAGTTGAAGGGTCCGAAGAAACGGGGAGCCGTTGGTTCCCCTCCCCTCTCCCTTCGAAAAATGTCAAACTGCAGTGTAGATGACGATGATGGCATAGATGATGACGGCCGGCGGGTTTGTTTCGACGTTCTCGAAAGGAGTTGAAGGGTCCGAAGAAACGGAGAATCATTGATTCCCCTCCCCTCTTCCTTCGAAAACGCCAAACTGAGGTTGAAGGCGATTGCGGCAATGTGACATGTGAACCACCCGTCCCGTTAATTAACGGCTTCGAATGGGGTATAGAGAGGTCCGAAGAAACGGAGGATCATCGATCCTCCTCCCCTCTCCCATCGAAGACGTCTAGATGAGATTTGGTGGTGACGTCGTCGGATGGCGATAGCGGCGTGACAAGTGCGGGGCCCAAATAAACAATAAAGAAGAAAAAAAGAAAAGAAGAAAGAGATTTTTTTTTATTTTTATTTAGAGGGAAGAGAGAGAGGAGATCTCCCTCTCCCCCTCATAGCCGTACGGCTAAGGGGAGAGAGAGTTTTTTTTTTTTTTTGAGTTTATTTTGATTTATTTTACCTGTGATTAGATCGGGGGAAAATTTGGATAAGGGATAGGATGGAACGGTACGGTGGAAAAATCTCTCCTTTTTTGTACGTAGAATGGCGTATAGTTATGGTGGTATCGTACTCTTTTTTTGGTCTTATTTTCTTATCCTCTATTTATAATGGGAATGGTCTGAGGAACCGTTGAGGGTATGAGATATTTTGGGATTGGAGCGATTCGTGGGGTTAGGCGAGAGATATTTTGAGGAGTTGGTTGGGGATTCAATTTTGAATCGGGTTGTTGGAAGGAAAGATATTTTCTAGTTGGTTGGGGGTTTAAAAATTCAAAATTTTAACTTTTGAAATTCAAAAATCGAATCTTGGGATGTGGATGTGATTAGTTGGGGAATGAGATATTTTGGGAGTTGGTTGGGGTTCAAAATTCGAAATCGAATTTTGAATGGAAAAATGATATGTATGAGATGAGAAATATTTTCTTGTCGGTTGGGAATTTAAAATTCGAAATCAAATTTTGTATGAGATTGGGGATTTTAAAAATTCACTTGAATTTCCGAATGTGGGCTGTCATCAAATAGGGTGGGCTGAGATTGGGCCCACTTTGGTAGAGCCTGTTGGGCATAAATAATAATATTCATTGGGCTGAAATGAGGCCCGAATTATTAAATAGGCTCAAAATTTTAATAGACTTTCATGAGGCCCACAAGCTTATGTTCATAAATAGGGCCTATTAAGAGGGCCTAAATCTATTGGGCCCAAATTATGCCTGGGCTCATATGAGGCCTATTAGAGTTTAAAATATATAGAACCCAAGAAAATAAGCCCAAATATTGGGCCAACCATAATCTTTCCCCTTTTTATTCTTTTTTTTTTAATTTTTTTTTAGCACCAACAAAATGCCCCCCAGCTTTTCGTCGTACGAGTCACGAGTACGGTGAAAAGATGCATGTTCAATTTCACATCATTACTTTTATTCGCTCCCCATTTTTCACAAATTTCTTTTTTTTTTTACCCCCTCCTTTTTTATTTAAGATTATCACCGCACTATAGGCATTCAATGGCGGTCAGTTGGATTGGATACTCAGTTTAACGACATGGCAGTCGATAGAAAAGTGCTCAGTTTAGTGACATGATGGTCGATTGAATATGGGTTGCTTGAATATGGGTTGCTCAGTTTAACGACATGGCGGTCAATATAAAAGTACTCAGTTTAGTGACATGGCGGTCGATTGAATATGGATTGCTCAGTTTAACGATATGTCGGTCAATACAAAAGTGCTCAGTTTAGTGACATTGCGGTCGATTGAACGTGGGTTGCTCAGTTTAACGATATGGCGGTCAATATAAAAGTGCTCAGTTTAGTGACATGGCGGTCGATTGGATATGGGTTGCTCAGTTTAACGATATGGCGGTCAATATAAAAGTGCTCAGTTTAGTGACATGGCGGTCGATATAAAAGTGCTCAGTTTAGTGACATGGCGGTCGATATAAAAGTGCTCAGTTTAGTGACATGTCGGTCAATATAAGAGTGCTTGGTAGAACTTGGTTTAGGAAGAACTAAATCAACCTGACAATGGGTTCTGGGTATTGGGGGCTATGGGTTTATTTTGCCTCGAGAAGCAATCGAAATTGACGCGCATAACCGACTCTAAGGTGAGTTAGCATTTCGTCATGGGCAAAATATTTCTTGGGTAGTTTGGCGCCCGTATGGGTTTTCACCAGATACCTTCCCCTAACTTTTACCTGCGAGCCTCGAAAGGTTTTCTCACAGCGGGGATCCCAATTTTGCCTGTGGGGTTATACCACAGCCGGGTTTTCTTTCTTTTTTTTTCTTTTTTCTTTTTTTTTTTTTTTTTTTTTTACTTTTTGCTTTTTTTTTGCCTCGAGAAGCAATCAAAATTGCTGCGCATAACTGACCCTAAGGTGAGTTAGCATCCCGTCATAAGCAAAAAATATATTTTGGGTATTAGGGAACATGGGTTTATTTTGCCTCGAGAAGCAATCGAAATTGCTGCGCATAACCGACCCTAAGGTGAGTTAGCATTCCGTCATAAGCAAAATATATTTTGGGTAGTCTGGCGCCCGAATGGGTTTTCGCCAGGTACCTTCCCCTAACTTTTGCCTGCGAGCCTCGAAAGGTTTTCTCACAGCGGGGATCCCAATTTTGCCTGTGGGGTTATACCACAGCCGGTTTTTTTTTTTTTTTTTTTTTTTTTTTTTTTTTTTTTTTTTTTACTTTTTGCTTTTTTGCCTCGAGAAGCAATCGAAATTGCTGCGCATAACCGACCCTAAGGTGAGTTAGCATTCCGTCATAAGCAAAGTATATTTTGGGTATTAGGGAGCATAGGTTTATTTGATTTATTTTGCCTCGAGAAGCAATCGAAATTGCTGCGCATAACCGACCCTAAGGTGAGTTAGCATTCCGTCATAAGCAAAATATATTTTGGGTATTAGGGAGCATGGGTTTATTTGATTTATTTTGCCTCAAGAAGCAATCGAAATTGCTGCGCATAACCGACCCTAAGGTGAGTTAGCATTCCGTCATAAGCAAAATATATTTTGGGTAGTCTGGCGCCCGAATGGGTTTTCGCCAGGTACCTTCCCCTAACTTCTGTCTGCGAGCCTCGAAAGGTTTTCTCACAGCGGGGATCCCAATTTTGCCTGTGGGGGTTATACCACAGCCGGGAGTTACTTCTTTTTTTTTTTTCTTTTTTTTTTTTTTTTTTTGAGACCAATTGAGAGACGACATGTCTTTCAATTACATGGTCTAGGGAGTATGCCCCCACTGTACATGTCAGTCTCATTTTTGTCGGCTATGTTTGCTCAGTTTTGAACGTTATTGTCCTTACCCCCAGTAACCTTTCCTTCGTAGAGTTGGCGGCGACTATTCCTCTTAAAAGATGTTCTGATCGAAGAAAAAGTAATCGTCGTGTTATTAGAAGGTGCTAGCCTATCGAATACCGACGCTTTTTGCGTCCGGTCCATTGGAAATATGAGCCTTCCTTCGGACACCATCCTTTTTGGATGCAGAGAGATAGGTGGGTCGTTCGCCTGCGGGGTCGACGAGAAGGGTTGGGGATGAGCACATTGAGTCGTCTTCCTCGAGATGGTAGGCGAGGAATGACAACATTGCGTAAATCCTGAGAAGGGGCGGCATGAGTGATCATGCCCCCGGCAGCAGTGGCAGTTTGAGCCATGACATCAGTAGGGGTGATCATGCCCCCAGCAGCAGCAGAAGTTTGAGCCATAACAGCAGCTCGGACAGCTTCTGGAATGGTCCGGAATTGAATTAAGGCACCTGTAGCTCCGAAAGTCAGAACGGATGTGGGCAAGCAGACTCTCGAACCCGCCTCCAATATCATTGAATTGGTTGGTGTAGTGACAACGTTTTTTGATGTTGGAGCCATTTTCTGATGCAAAAAGATAGAAGTTAGGACTCATTTTCACTTTTTTTTTTTTGAGGTCTCGAAGATGGAAGGAGAAGCCAAGTCCCACCGGGCGTGCCATTTTGTCTGCCACCACGAATGACGCACCTCGCACGGTTCGATGGATTTCCCGTGGGGTAGTATTCATGATTCAGATTTGTATTTTATATGTATGTGGGTATCAGGTATTGCGGGTCCATGGCTTCCAATAGACGCAAGCATCTATTGTTAATTACCCCCTGGAGATTGGGGCACCTTCGATTAAGAGACCTTCATAAGGAGGATGGAATGATTGACCGAATCCTGGATATATGTATCAGGATTCAGTTGGATATGGAGTTGATTGGGTCCTAAGTGTATGTATTAAGACCTAATCGTCATTAGACTCTAGTGTATGTATTAGAGTCTAATTGGCTCTGAGTATATATTTTAGAGTCCAATTATATTTGATTTCGCCTTGGTTGTATGTCCCAAGGAGAAGATGTGACCAAACCCCAAGTATATGTATTGAGGTGGGTCGGATTTGATGCTACCCGAAGGTAAAGGGTGGCTAATTCCTGAGTATATGTATCAGGATTAACCGAGTATAATATATTTTTCACTCTAGTTATATGTGCTAGAGTGAGGATCTGACTAAGCCCTAAGGTATTGCGTTAGGGTTCGTCGGGTTTGATTTCAATGAACTCTAAGTATATGTATTAGAGCTCGATTGAATATGATTTTCACTCTAGGTAGATGTGCTAGAGCAAAAGGCTGACTAGACCCTAATTACATGTGTTAGGACTAGTCGGGCTTGAATGAACTCTAAGTACATATATTAGAGCTCGATTGCATTTGAATTTGACGGAGTTCCAAGTATATAGTTTAAAACCCTGTCAGTTTGAAAATGATTTTGCCTTAGTTATATGTGCTAAAGCGGTGGGGTTGACTTAGCCCTAAGTATATATATTAAGGTTAGTCGATCTCGCATTTGATTTTCACTCTAGGTATATGGGCTAGAGCAAGGAAAAGGTTCATGACGAAGTTGAATTCAGTTTATGAACTTGGCCCGTAGAAAACGGCATATGAACTTGGTGTATGGTTCATAAGAGTTGGGTATGATTTGGTTCATGAGTTTGGTGTATGGTTTATGAAATTTGGATATGATGTGGTTTGGGTATGGTTCATGAGATTTGGTTCATGAGATTTGATATATGGTTCATGAGGTTCGGTTTATGAACTTGGTGTATGGCTCATGGAATTTGATGTATGGTTCATGAGATTTGGTGTATGGGATTTGGTGTATGGGATTTGGTGTATGGCTCATGGGATTTGGGTATGGACTTGGTCTATGGCTCATGGAATTTGGCGTATGGTTCATGAGATTTGGGTATGGACTTGGTCTATGGCTCATGGGATTTGGCGTATGGTTCATGAGATTTGGTTCATGAACTTGGTGTATGGGATTTGGTATATGGTTTATGGTTCATGAGATTTGATTCATGAACTTGGTGTATGGACTTGATATATGGTTTATGGTTCATGAGATTTGGTTCATGAACTTGGTGTATGGACTTGATATATGGTTTATGGTTCATGAGATTTGGCGTATGGTTCATGAGATTTGGTTCATGAACTTGGGTATGGTTCATGAGATTTGATGTATGGTTCATGAGGTTTGGTGTATGGAATTTGGTATGTGGTTTATGGTTCATGAGATTTGGTTCATGAACTTGGGTTTGGGTTTGATTTTTTTATGGGCCTTAGTGGTTTTATGGGCTGGGTTGTGGGATTTATGGTGGACTGGATTGGGTTGGGTTAGATTGGGTTAGATTTTTATTGTGGACTAGATGTAGGTTGGATTTTTATTGTGGACTAGAATGGGTTTGGATTTAGATGGGTTTGGATTTTCATTGTGGAGTACTTGGGTTTGGTTTGGATTTTATGGTTTGATTGGGTTTAGGTTTGGGTTTTCATTTTGGGCTAGAATAGGTTTGGGTTTGGATTTTATCTGGGTTTTCATGAGAGGGTTTGATTGGGTTTAGGCTTGGGTTTGGATTTTTATTTGGAGCTAGAATGGGTTTAGATTTTATGTGGACTTGGTTGGGTTTGGGTTATGTGGAGCTAGATTAGGTTTAGATTATCATATTGGGCTAGAATGGATTTGGGTTATTACTTCTCGATTGGGCCTGAATTGGAGCCCGTAATTAAGCTGAGCCATTCTGGGCCTGCTTATTGACTGGGTCTGAATTGGAGCCCGAAATGTTGACTGGGCCAGGATTAGAACACGAATATTGACTGGGCCTGTATGTTGACTGGGCTTGAATTGGAGCTCATAATGTTGACTGGGCCTGGATTCTGGGTCAACATTAAATTTAATTTATTTGCGGCCATTTTGCATACTCCTTTGAATTTATTTTTATTTGAATTTGAGGTCCGAAGAAAGCCTCTTTATTGCAATTTGAATCAAGGGTCCGAAGAAATCGCCTTTTTTTAAAAAATTGCAATTTTATTTTTTGGGGTCCGAAGAAATCCCCTTTTTGAAATTGCGATTTGATTTGGGGTCCGAAGAAATCCCCTTTTTTAAAATTGCAATTTGATTTAGGGTCCGAAGAAATCCCCTTTTGAACTTTATTTGCAATTTTAATTTTGGGGTCCGAAGAAATCCCCTTTTTAAAATTGCGATTTGATTTGGGGTCCGAAGAAATCCCCTTTTGAACTTTATTTGCAATTTTAATTTTGGGGTCCGAAGAAATCCCCTTTTTAAAATTGCGATTTGATTTGGGGTCCGAAGAAATCCCCTTTTGGACTTTATTTGCAATTTTAATTTTTGGGTCCGAAGAAATTCCCTTTTTAAAATTGCGATTTGATTTGGGGTCCGAAGAAATCCCCTTTTGAACTTTATTTGCAATTTTAATTTTGGGGTCCGAAGAAATCCCCTTTTTAACGCGATTTGATTTCCCTTTTGAACTTTATTTGCAATTTTAATTTTGGATCATACAAGCCGGTTTGGATCGAAACAAAGAAACCGGAGCTCGGATGTCCGAAGAAATCATCCGAGACGGCTCTATGCAATTTTGTAATATTTTTAGCAGGCTCGATTTGACACTCTCCAAAGGAGTTGAAGGGTCCGAAGAAACGGGGAGCCGTTGGTTCCCCTCCCCCTCTCCCTTCGAAAAATGTCAAACTGCAGTGTAGATGACGATGATGGCATAGATGATGACGGCCGGCGGGTTTGTTTCGACGTTCTCGAAAGGAGTTGAAGGGTCCGAAGAAACGGAGAATCATTGATTCCCCTCCCCTCTTCCTTCGAAAACGCCAAACTGAGGTTGAAGGCGATTGCGGCAATGTGACATGTGAACCACCCGTCCCGTTAATTAACGGCTTCGAATGGGGGTATAGAGAGGTCCGAAGAAACGGAGGATCATCGATCCTCCTCCCCTCTCCCATCGAAGACGTCTAGATGAGATTTGGTGGTGACGTCGTCGGATGGCGATAGCGGCGTGACAAGTGCGGGGCCCAAATAAACAATAAAGAAGAAAAAAAGAAAAGAAGAAAGAGATTTTTTTTTATTTTTATTTAGAGGGAAGAGAGAGAGGAGATCTCCCTCTCCCCCTCATAGCCGTACGGCTAAGGGGAGAGAGAGTTTTTTTTTTTTTTTGAGTTTATTTTGATTTATTTTACCTGTGATTAGATCGGGGGAAAATTTGGATAAGGGATAGGATGGAACGGTACGGTGGAAAAATCTCTCCTTTTTTGTACGTAGAATGGCGTATAGTTATGGTGGTATCGTACTCTTTTTTTGGTCTTATTTTCTTATCCTCTATTTATAATGGGAATGGTCTGAGGAACCGTTGAGGGTATGAGATATTTTGGGATTGGAGCGATTCGTGGGGTTAGGCGAGAGATATTTTGAGGAGTTGGTTGGGGATTCAATTTTGAATCGGGTTGTTGGAAGGAAAGATATTTTCTAGTTGGTTGGGGGTTTAAAAATTCAAAATTTTAACTTTTGAAATTCAAAAATCGAATCTTGGGATGTGGATGTGATTAGTTGGGGAATGAGATATTTTGGGAGTTGGTTGGGGTTCAAAATTCGAAATCGAATTTTGAATGGAAAATGATATGTATGAGATGAGAAATATTTTCTTGTCGGTTGGGAATTTAAAATTCGAAATCAAATTTTGTATGAGATTGGGGATTTTAAAAATTCACTTGAATTTCCGAATGTGGGCTGTCATCAAATAGGGTGGGCTGAATTGGGCCCACTTTGGTAGAGCCTGTTGGGCATAAATAATAATATTCATTGGGCTGAAATGAGGCCCGAATTATTAAATAGGCTCAAAATTTTAATAGACTTTCATGAGGCCCACAAGCTTATGTTCATAAATAGGGCCTATTAAGAGGGCCTAAATCTACTGGGCCCAAATTATGCCTGGGCTCATATGAGGCCTATTAGAATTTAAAATATATAGAACCCAAGAAAATAAGCCCAAATATTGGGCCAACCATAATCTTTCCCCTTTTTATTCTTTTTTTTTTAAATTTTTTTTAGCACCAACAGTGACACCTCAGGTAGTCCTATATAAAAGATATAATAGGGCTAACCTCTCAACATGGCTTAAGCATTTTGGGCGGTAGCTAGACCCAAGAGGTTAAGAGAGTTAAGCGTGCTAGAACGGAGTAGTCCTAGGATGGGTGACCCCCTGGGAAGTTGGGGCGTCACAGTTGGTATCAGAGCCAACTACCAACCGGAAGTGTGAGATGAGTCTCGGCTGAGCCATGTGTAGTTATCGGTAGAGCATGGCTCCCCAGGGTTTACGGGTAGAGCGCGGCTCCCTCGGTTTAGGCTAGCGAGATGAGTCTCACACCGCCTGGTACTTGTGAGTCGGAGCCTGACGTGGACGTCAGGGCTTAAAGGGGGGGGGGGGGGGGGGGGGGGGGGGGGGGGGGGGGGGGGGGGGGGGGGGGGGGGGGGGGGGGGGGGGGGGGGGAGATTGTGACACCCCAGGTAGTCCTATATAAAAGTTATAATAGGGCTAACCTCTTAACCTGGCTTAAGCATTTTGGGCGGTAGCTAGACCCAAGAGGTTAAGAGAGTTAAGCGTGCTAGGACGGGAGTAGTCCTAGGATGGGTGACCTCCTGGGAAGTTGGGGCGTCACAAAACCACCGCGCAATGCCCTTGCAACATCTCACCCGCAGTCAACACCATCTTCGACCTCCTAGAATGTGATATGCTATATTGGATGAAACTGTTAGATCATTGGCGCTAACCATTAATCCCAAAAGCTTGAGCTATTAATAATACGCAATCAATTCACTTAAAGCGTACAGATATAGTGCCCACGGGTCTCGATTGTGACTTGGCCCAACTTGGCCTCTCGCCACAGGGCACGATGCTGACCCCTTTAAGCCAACAATCCTCCCTCCAACATCTGCAAACATTCGCAGTATGTGGGAAACGAACCCGTGACCACTATCACTGATAGTCTGATACTACTTGTCGGATCGCTGGCGCTAACCATTAATCCCAAAAGCTTGAGCTGTTAGAAATACGCAACCAATTCATTTAAAGCGTACAGATACAGCACCCACGGGTCTCGATTGTGACTCGGCCCAACCAGCCTTACGCCACTTCGAACATGACTCGGCCCAACCCAACCTCACACCATTTCGAACATGACTCGGCCCAACCGGGCCTCTCGCCACAGGACAGGATGCTAACCCCTTTAAGCCAATATAAACTTCACATGTTGTACGACTGAGGTGATCGGGCAAGTACTCTAGTGGAACTGTATAGGAGAAAGAGCACTCTTGGCTGGGAATTGCATGCACCTAATGTACATGGGCAGGGTGAGATAGAAAGAGAAAGTAATCTTAGAGATTTAGAAAATGAGAGATTGATGAGAGAGATTCAAAGAGAAGGCTCAGGTTAAAGCTACTAATCACTTATAATGATTAGTACAATAATTTAGTTGAAAAATCTATTTATTTTTTTTAAAAAAAATTGGTGTACACTCCGAAGAGGGGTTGTACATTTTACAACCCCATTTCAGGGTCTAAAAACTATTTAAAATTTTAGTATTAAAAAAATTTGACCTTTGAATTTGAAAGGTGTAAGATGTACACCCCAAATAGGGTGTATAGGTAGCACTGCTCATTTAAAAATGACAAATATTACTCTATGGTGAAGTGTGGGTTCTTAACTAGTTAACCATTATACCCACCTCCGTTTTTTCTTTTTTACTCTGGAATTGGAATATCCTAGTACAACATTACTCCATTTCAGAAATACTTTATTTCTTTACTGTTTGGATGACCACTAGATATTTATTTACAAATTTTACAACTAGCCGTTACAATTTTAAAATTTAAAAAACTAGCCATTAAAAAATAGTTGCTGAGGATACTTTTGAAAAACTCAAGCTCTTTAACACATATATAATAGCTTAAAACCACTACGATCATGGATATAAATTTACAAATATACTGAAGGATTGAGAGAAAGATGGTGTAGTTGCTACTTTCTTTATTTCTGGCATGTTGACCTATACAATAGAACAAACATCTTGACATACATCAATACTAATTGGAGCATGATACATAAACAAAATTCTCGAAGGCCATGAAGATCAAGGCAAGAGAGAACCGTTTGAAAATCCACGCTTTTCAATCACTTATGCAACTCTTGAGAGAAAAAAATATAATATGTGATACGAGAAATATTACAATTGAAAAGCAAGTGGCTATATTTTTATATACATTATCAAAAAATGCAAATAATCGAACAATGGAGAAATGTTTTCCACCATGGCGGAGAAACTATTAATCAACACTTTCGAAGAGTTTTCAAAGTCATTACACATCTGACGAAAGATCTTATTTCTCTTCTACTACCAACTATCACCCTTCCAAAAATTCGAAACAATAGTAAATTTAAATTTTTTATATATTTCGAGGTATGATACTTTAATCAAAATAATATGATTTTTGCTGAGTACACTATATTAGCAGTAATTTATTGATATTTTAATTATATTTAGAACCGCATTGGCACCATAGATAGCATACATGTTCCTATAACAATTGCTACTTCACTACAAGAGCCATACCAAAATCAAAAGCAAACATTATCGTAAAATGTGATGGTCGCATGTATTTTAATTTTCGATTCATGTATGTAAGAGCCGATTGGGAGGGGTCAGCTTTAGATGCACAAATATTGCAGGATGTGCTCCAATATGGTTTTTATGTTTCTCGAGGCAAATATTATTTGGTCGACGCCAACTATGCAAATAGGCAAACACACCAAATTTTATTGCACCATACTGCAACACGCGATATCATTTATAAGAGAAAAACAAAAGCAAAGAAAAGCCGCAAAATGCTAAAAAGCGCTTTAATCTCGAAAATTTGCAATTCATGAACCATATAGAGCACATTATTGAAATTCTAAAAATGAGTTTTCATACAGCTTCGTTTCATCTTATTGACTTCCAAACTAACATTGTTATGACTTTTTTGTATTATACATAACTTTATGAGAAATGATAATGAAGATATAAAATGGCTTCATAACAATAGCAATGACATTGATACTAAAGAGAAAATTAAGACACTAGAGTTGAAAGATTATATGAGAAGTCCTTCAAAGAAAATTGAGAACCTTGCCTCCTCTAGATATGCTCGAAACTCTCAATATAGAGTCCCCTTTCCATGGACGTATCACATATAATTGATATTCTTTGTAGAAATTATTACTAAGGTTTAGGGTTCAGGTTCAAATGTTTCTTCACGATATCTATGCAATAATTTTTGTTCCCCTACAGTTCTTTTTTTTTTCGTTTTCTTTCTTTGCTCTCTGCTGGGTTGTATTTTCATTCTAAAAAACTTTTAATGTATTTTTATATTATTGACCAATCAAATGTGGTTATTTCCTCATATTCCTTTTTATATTTTTATTTCTTTATTTAATCTACAAATTTTTACTATAATTTCTATCCGCCGCATCGCGTGGGTTCTTCCACTATGTATATATAAGTGGAGAGCTGGGGGGACGCATGTCACTGTGAGGTTCTATACCAAACTCTCCTTTAATGTAGAAGAAAAGATAGAATAAAGGATTTTTTTTTTGCATTTGGCCCCCTTAGAAATTTTTTTTGTCACAAATAGCCCCACAAAATTTATATTTACAAGATTGGCCGGCCCTATTCCCGCCACGTAAGCGCCACGCGAGCGCCACGTGAGCGGAAGTTTAGGTTAAATTGAACACGGTGAACCATTCACCGTGTTTGGACACGGTGAATGTGTCATTCCTAAACCATATACCCCAAATATTACGTAATACCCTAAATATTACAAATAATGGAACACGGTGAACCGTTCATCGTGTCCAAACACGGTGAATGGTTCACCGTATTCAACTCAACCTATCATGCCCGCGTGGCGCTCGCGTGACGGGGATAGGGCCAATCTTGCAAATATAAATTTTGTGGGAGTATTTGTAAAAAAAATTTAAGGGGGCTAAATGCAAAAAAAAGCCCTAGAATAAATTCCGAAATCTTAAAGATTCTATACCAAATTAGCTTTCGCAAAGCTACTTATAAAATATCCAAGATAAAAATGATCAAACGATAAGTTCAAATTATAATCTACAAAAATCTAACCTGACTCAAACTAACTTAAAAAATAATCCGGATCAAACTCAAATGTATAAACTAAGTTCAAATTATAAGAACAACTTCTAATCCTATTCTAATCCCATTTTCAAGTAAAATAAAATAAAACTTAAAATAAAAAAAAATTAGGATCCTCAGTCTTTGAGCTGCAAATCAAGCTTTAGATCAACTCTTAAATTGATTGAGATAAGTTTTGAATAGATTTTGGAGATTTAGCATGCATATATATTCGATAATAATCTTAATAAAATAAATTTAATATAACAACAATAATAATAACCCAACAATGATTTAAATCCGAATTCGGTTCCAAATTAAAACCTAAATTAATCCTACTCGGATTAAATAGTAAACACACAATTTTCTCCCTATATATCACCTCCCTCTCTCAACTCACCCACACTATATACAATACAACATCTACAACATTACACATATATTCCCTCTCACTCTCTCTAATCAATTCAAACTAAACTCGATCCCCAGCACACAATGGCGAGCATGCTCATTGACGGTGACGGTAACGATGACCCGATGCTGAGGATCATCGCGCTTCTCGCCTCGCGCCTCGAACGCATGGTGAACAAAATCTAGGTGCTCTCCATTACTACAAAAAAGGCGGCTTTTAGCGATGCTTTTTAATCAACTTGCCGACCCTTTAAAGCGTAGCTAGATGAGTTACCGTCGCTTGGCAAAGCGTCAGCAAATGGGTCGATAAACATGGTGACGGCAAACAAATGGCGATGCTGGCATGAAGCGTCGACATTTTTAAGACGACACGTTAACGCGTCCCCTTGAACGTCGAGAATTTGATTTTTTATATCTCTCTTAAAATAGATTGCGATGCTTTTATGCGTCAGCAAAGGGAACAACTTGGGACTCTTATATACTTCCCTAATAACGCGACACATTTAAGTGTCGCCAAGTAATTTATTTTCAGTGCATCGGCACTATTTGTTAGGACGCAATAGCGTCGGTAAGTACAGACTGCACGTGCAAACTATAGATTTAAAGACGCTTTAAAGCGCGTGATTACTGCTTATGTTTTTGAAACATACTAATATTTTATACTTTTTACAATATTTTTTAAGATTACTAAGTATAAAGTTCAAAAGGTCATTTACTATCAATAAATATTACTCAACCAACAATCAAGAAAATCCACATAGCAACCAAATATATATATATATATATATATATATATATATATATATATATAGAGTAAGGCTACTATCCTTTTAAGAGGATAGCAGCCTTGGTCCTCCCAATTTTTTAGCCGTTGATCTTGCTTTGAGATCCGGTTCCGCTGGCAGAGGTTTGTGCGGAGGTTAACGGAGCACGTCCGTTAACGGAGAGGGGTAAGCGTGAAGCTAAGGGGAAAAAAAAAAAAATTCCATCACCCATCTATGCTCACAGCAAAAACCCTAAGTTCTCTCCTCTAGGACATTCTTCTTCTCTGGGACCAACACCTTCTATAGCACATCCCCCATTTTTTGCGCAGAGCAAAAACCCATCTCCATCTTCCTAGCTCATTTCCCTCTTCTTCCTCTCCCAGTCTTCCTCTTCCGTCGCGACCAACTTCATCACTCGGATTGAGTGCTCGGACGTGCTCTGAAGCCTCTTTCTCCTTCGCTCCGGATCAAACATTCAAATCTACTTGGTGAGTTTTCTTTGTTTCTCGATTTCTATGGAACTTCTTTTATGACAAATCTAGTTAGCTTGATTTCTTTTTTTTGGCTTTTTGCCAACTTTTTATGTAAATTGATTTTTTTCATCTTTCAATCAAGAAGCAGAGTACTTTAGTTCTTCTTTCCTCTCCTTTTGCTGAGAAAATCAAGATATTATTTGAAACTTATCTTATATTCTTTAACTTTCGTTCTTGATATTACCAGTTTATTAATTTTTATTTGTTTCTTGTGAATTCTTTGATGATCATTTCGTTTTTTGAATATCGAAATTTGGTTTCCTATTTTCTTCCCTTTGTATTTTCACTGATTCTTTACATCCGAAGTAGAGCAAAAATTTCTGTTAAAAATCAGCCTTTTTTTTTCACATCAAGTCTTTCTTGATTCAAATGAGAAAACTAGATTTATTGACATTTAAAAAGTTGTATGAATCTATACTATATTCATAGCATAGATGTTGTGGTATGACTCTTTGCATATTTCTTTTTATAGGTAATCCATGGCATATTCTAAAAGAGATTTCTACAATGATGAAGTTGTTCGCTGCAAATGCCATGAAATAGCAGTTTTACGAGTATCGCAGAAACCGAAAACCAAGGGGATGCAATTCTATGGATGCCCCAACTACGGCAGTGAAAAAGTGAATTATTGTAATTTCTTCCAAAGGGTCGATAAAGAAGTAAGGAATAAAGAATTATCTGAAGCCTCAAGTTCTAACCTTCTGAAAATGGAGAGTAGTTTGGTTCCTGAGTCTCAATATATGCATAGCAAATTGTCAGATGAATGGGTAATCGAACGTATTAACAATTTAGAAGCAAAAATAGCTGATCAGATGCAAGTGCTGAAAGATCAAATTAATGCGGATAGAGCTGATGTTGAGAGAAAGGCATACATCATAACTTTTCTTGTGCTATTGATTATATACATTAAGTTTCTCTTTGGACTTTAAAGTCTGTTGGATGTAATGGATGTAATTGGATGTAACTAGACTTTAAAGTCTGCAATTGGAATGTAATGAAAATATTGTAGTTTCAGTTTTGATTTATGGTTTTAAATATCGACTTTTGGTGTAATAGAAAACATTAGCTTCAATGAATGAAATGCAGTTCTGGTATGATTGAATTTTTTTAATTACGTTTTAGAGACTTGAGATAAATATAATACTATAGCTGAATGAAATGAAATGAAGTTAACATTAAAGCTGAATTTTTTTCAGCAGCAGGTTTCACATATAGAGATTGAGACAAAGAAGTTAACCTTAAAGCTGAAATTTAACATAAAAAACCTGCAGTAACTACATGTGAATTTAAAAAATCTGCTTTTACTACTATACTTTTAACATCAAAATGGCATAAAAACCTGCTATCCAACATCTTGAGCTTTGATACATCTTGCAATTCAGATTTAACTGCATGAAATTACAACAATTCCAGCATCTTGCAATGAAGTTAACAAAAAAAAAAAAGACATCAAAGAGATGAACACTAATGCTGAAAATTAACACCAAAGAAATGAATTCAGATTTAACATCAAAATTTACGTCAAAAATCTGCTACAGTTGAATACATATTTAACTGCTTGAAAATTACAGCAATTTCATCATCTTACATGAAAAATTCTGCTGCTGCACTTATCAAAACATTACAGCAAACTCACAATATGACTAATCTAAACATCTAATCTATTTAAGAAAACACTTCTTTGCTTCATCTACGGCAGCATGTAGAACTAACATCAAGCATATTCTCAGCATCTTTCAAGCATCTAATCCATCCAACTGACATCATCTAGTTCTCCTCCTCACTCTCTCCATGGCTATCACTCGAATCTAATGCAAAATTTGACACGTTCTTTGGTAACTGCAGTATAACAATCCAAAAATTAGCAAATTAAATATAAATTATATTAGAAAAAAAAAACCCAAATTACATTAGAAAACACCCAAAAAGGAGAAAAATTACCTCTTTGCAAGTTCTGATGTTATGGCCTTTCTTTTGACAATTTGCGCAAGTTCGTGACTTCTTGGCATTCTTTTCGGCAGGTGGCTTAAGTCGTTGAGGCTTTCTTTTTCCTTTGCACTGTGATTGTGGCGGATCTTTTACAATCTGTTTTCCTAAATTAACATTTACATGACTTGTTTGTGAAATGAAAATTCGTTGATCACTCGGATTCTTATCATATTTTGATCCTTTTTCACTTTCAAGTTCTTGGTTAAATGTCGAAAGTTCTTCAATAATCGATTTCATTTTTTCTGTTCCCATAGTATATGCCTTATAATTCTTCGTAGTTTCATATATGAATTTTTGACATTGTAAGCTAACTGATTGAAGCCATTGTGCTTGATTACTTGATGATTCACCAACTGCTACAATTCCCACACTATCAAGTACCATGCCACTTTTAGCTTCTTTTGTCCATCTTTTCAAGATATATTTTTTCGGAATGTGATGTATTCCTACAAAATGCATCACTTTGAGAGCATGAGCACACAATATCCCTGCGAATTCGAACATTTTGCAATTGCAAGACACTATATCCTCATCTTTATCAACAGTAACTATATAAGAATAAATTCGTTGTTTGGAGATAGAAGGTTTTTCTATAGTGAATACTTTATATGTGTTTTTCTCTACTTCAACAAATCTATAACCTGTTAGTACCTTCAACTGGTCTCTAAAGTCGGCAAAAAAAAAATTTGTGTATATTTCACGAGCTCGCTCTTCAACTGGATCTAAGGTCCACAAAGTAGCCTCCCCGTCTTTCATTTTAAATTCTTCCTCATCCTCCTTTTCGTATCTACTTGACACTATCTTTTCAAACTGGATTACAAATTTATATGCCGAAGTGTGAGAATCCAAAAAAATTTTAGAAAGCGCATTCATACCTTCGCTACGTTGCGAGGTAGACATGTTTGCAAAGAAAGTACTTCGAAAATATGCAGGAGCCCATTGATGACGGCAATTCCATAGACAACAAAGATGGCTATTATCACGCAAATCGTATTTTTCAAGCATAGATGCCCATTCACTCTCAAATTCATCAACAGTCAAGCTATTGTTTATACATGATTCCAAGTCATCTTTGAAACCTCTTTTTGTGCCATAGAGAACCCCTAGGTGCTCTCTTGCTTTTCTCATGATATGCCATTGGCAGCACCTATGAACAGTGTTTGGAAATATTAGCTTGATTGCCTTTCTCATGGCAGGATCTTGATCTGTAATAATGGCCCCGGGATGACAGTCGAACATTGCTTCTAACCAAGTTTTAAACAACCAACAAAAGGTATTGGCGGTCTCATCTCTTAGTAAAGCACATCCAAAGAAGATAGATTGCTTATGATGATTAACGCCTACAAACGGTGCAAAAGGCATGCTATATTTGTTGGTGCAATATGTTGTGTCGAAGCTTACGACATCCGAAAAGGATTGATACGCCACTCTTGATCTCCCGTCAACCCAAAATAAATTACGTGTTGTATGTTCCTCGTCAACATCTATGGCATAGAAAAATGATGGATCCTTTTGTTGAAGCTCCCGAAAATAGTTAAGAACACTTGCCACGTCAATCCCAATGAGCCTTCTATTTTGTTCAACGATTACGTTACTTAAGTCCTTTCGAGTGAAGTGAATATTTTTCATTCCTCCTTCTCTTGTGACTAAAAATGACATAATTTGTGAAGTAGAAATATTTTGCTCGCTTAACATGTTTATCATTTCTTTTTGTTCGTTGGTGATTGAGCGGTGTGAGCGAAAAAAACGAGCCTTTGAAGGACTTACAATCAAGTCATGATTATGCTCTTTGTTAAAACTCATGACCATCCACTTTCCTCCTTCAACCATTTTTAATCTCAGTTGTGCTTTACACCCACATCGTCTAAATGGAAATTCCTTTTGTGGTGTTCGATTGGTTTGAGAAGAAGCAACATTGTCTCCCATTTCATTTGTTTGACGCTTCGATTGTCCTTCTTTCGAACAAGTGTATACCAAAGTTGTTACCATACCTTCAAGCTTTTTTGCTTTATAATGACTTTGCTTTCTTATACTAAATCCTGTTTTAAAGGCATAGATATTGTAGAAATCCTTTGCTTCCTCCGCATTAGGAAAAATTTGGCCCAAAAATGGCTCATCGATTGCAGATTCTTCTTGGCTAATTTCTTCTAATTGTTGTTGTTGATTTATCTGATTTTCATAAGAACCATTTTCTCTTTCCCCTCTAATGCTCACACCTAGTAAAGTCTCATCACCGAGTATATCTTCCTCATCATTAGTAGCCTCTAAATTAGAAGAACCAATTACAGATGCACCTTCCCCTTCATGAGAGGTGTTTATGGATGGGCCTTGAAAATTTCATTGATATAATGATCTACAAAAAAAATAAATATATATATGCAAAGAATTACCATACAACTTTTTAAATGTTAATAAATCTAGTTTTCTCATTTGAATCAAGAAAGACTTGATGTGAAAAAAAACAAGCCTGATTTTTAATAGAAATTTTTGCTCTGTTTCGGATGTAAAGAATCAGTGAAAATACAAAGGGAAGAAAATAGGAAACCAAATTTCGATATTCAAAAAATGAAATGATCGTCAAAGAATTCACAAGAAACAAATAAAAATTAATAAACTGGTAATATCAAGAACGAAAGTTGAGAAAAATCAATTTACATAAAAAGTTGGCAAAAAGCCAAAAAAAAGAAATCAAGCTAACTAGATTTGTCATAAAAGAAGTTCCATAGAAATCGAGAAACAAAGAAAACTCACCAAGTAGATTTGAATGTTTGATCCGGAGCGAAGGAGAAAGAGGCTTCAGAGCACGTCCGAGCACTCAATCCGAGTGATGAAGTTGGTCGCGACGGAAGAGGAAGACTGGGAGAGGAAGAAGAGGGAAATGAGCTAGGAAGATGGAGATGGGTTTTTGCTCTGCGCAAAAAATGGGGGATGTGCTATAGAAGGTGTTGGTCCCAGAGAAGAAGAATGTCCTAGAGGAGAGAACTTAGGATTTTTGTTGTGAGCATAGATGGGTGATGGAAAAAAAAAAATTTCCCCTTAGCTTCACGCTTACCCCTCTCCGTTAACGGACGTGCTCCGTTAACCTCCGCACAAACCTCTGCCAGCGGAACCGGATCTCAAAGCAAGATCAACGGCTAAAAAATTAGGAGGACCAAGGCTGCTATCCTCTTAAAAGGATAGTAGTCTTACTATATATATATATAGTTCGGCTACTATACTCTTATGAGTACGATCGCCTTCGTACTCATAAGTCGTTTTCGATGATAGAGCATCTGATTCGACGATTCATACCGTTAAACATTATTTAGAGCATTTAAAATTTCTAGAAATCAAATTTCATAATTTTTTGATATCATTTACCATACGATCAAAAGATCTTAAAATTGATAATTTTTAACGGCCGGTATGGAATACTTACTAGTTTAACGGTGTAAAAGAATCAAAATCGGTTGAATTTTTTATAGAAAATTCTATTCACTATCTAGATAAAGATCAATAACTCCGATCTTAAATTGAAGTATCCGATCATCCATTTTTAAGACGCCGTTCGATTTTGACCGTTCATTTTATGCTCGCTTGATGGACTTTATTATAACTTTGAAAAATTATAAAATTCATTTTCTAGAAGTCTTAAATACTCTAGATCATATTTAACGGTGTGGATCATCGATTCGGAAGCTCAATCATTGAAAACAACTTATGAGTACGAAGGGCTCTATACTCATAAGAGTATAGTAGCCCTACTCTCTCTCTCTCTCTATATATATATATATATATTTCAGAGTGAAGCAATGTTGATACATCATGTCAACCTCTGTAATATAGTAGTCATACATCAGTTTAACACTTCAAAATTAGAGTTAGCACATATAAACAAAAAATTAGCCATAAAGTAGTAAAGTTTTCATGGCTTGAACAAAAGATGGTTGAAAATTCAACCAATGTATTGTAAATCGATGGTGGATCTCTTGTATCAGTGCTGGAATTGACAGATTGCCCAACAAGTTGCCGCAATAGAGACTTAATCTCAAGTATTTTCGAGTCATGTTTGTTTTACATTACTTGTATTTTAGCTTTCAACCTTTTGACTTCTTTTTTCATAGGATCTTCTCGTCTATTATCCATATCCCTAAGCTGAGATTGAATACCAAAAATCTGCGTCGGAGTAGGTCCATTCTCATAACCCAATACTCGACCATATTTATTTATTTTTATAGTGTTCTTGATGTAATAATTTTTCAAATCAGTACTAGATTTCGAAGGTTCAGCTGCCGAACTTGCTGCTATAGCTTACATGGCATTCTCCTTTAGTGATATGGAGAGATACAAAGATATGAGATTATTGCATTTTAAATATCTTTTAATGAACAATATATAAAATCAGCTAATTTCTTAGTAAATCATTTGTCGTCTTCTTTTTTTTTTTGTTAAAAAGACAATGAATAATTCACTGCCTTTCTTATATTTATCCAATTGACAAGAAGAAGATTAGTTGGCCAAATGAAATTCTGAAAGGGTCATTTGGCTAATTAGAAATTTTTAAGGTTATATTAAAAAAAATCCTAATTTAGCCTACTAAAATAATTAAAAATAAAAAAAATAAAACTCACTCAAGTGTATTCTACGTGACTTTGCCGATCCGTTCTCCTCGAATAGGGACGCAAACGGGGCGAATCTGGGGTGGGAGCCCCGCCTGCCTCCCGCCCCTACTACCAAATCCCGCGCCACTTCCCGCCTCGAATCCGTGACAGGTCAAAAAAAAGTTATTCCATAATCCCCCGCCTCATAACCCACCCCTCCCACCGGCGCCCCGAATCCGCTCCGTCAACTAATATTTTTTATAAGTTATAATTATAATATTAATTTTTTGTAAATATAAATTTTTTAACAGTAATGAATAATATTATGAAGTTATATATAATTAACAACATCAACTATGAAAATCAAAGATATCAATGATAATTCGCAACAAAATCCAAAAGTTTCAAATGGATACATCAATTTATTTATAGTTGAAATTTTTGTAAATATATTATTCTTTAGCGGTATTTTTTAAACTATAAATAATTTTCGAGACGAATTTAGGGCAGATTCGAAGCTGGGTCAATTTCTTTTTTTAATTTTCTTCCCAAATCCGTCACGGATCATAAAAATTATTTCGTTTTTTATCCCGAATCTGTTTATTTTTTCTCATTTACTGTCCCGAATGGGGCAGATGGGAGTGGGAGCTCCACCAACCCGGATCCATTTGCATCCCTACCCTCGAAACCCAATCCCCCACCCCCCTCCATATTCCGCTTCTTCTCCCTCTCTCTCTCTCTCTCTCTCTAAACAACAAGCAACAAAAATGGCGAGGGATCTCGAACCCAAGCACCGCCGCAACACCAGGCGATCCCACCACTCCCCCACCCCCTCCTTCTCTTCCCCCTCTTCCTCTTCCTCTTCCTCCGAGATCGAAAACCCTAGCTCTCGCCATCGTAGTCGGAAGCGCGAGAGGTCGAGCGCCCGAAGCAGCAGCCGCAAGCATCGTCGCGAGAAGAGGAGCAGCAGTAGCCGCAGATCCGAGAAGAAGAGGAGCTCTCGCGACGACGACGATCGGCGTCGGCGGCGGCGGCGGCGAAGCAAGAGGTCGTCTAGGGCTTCTTCTTCCACTTCTCCTTCTTCTTCGTCTTCTTCGGATTGTGATGTATCGGAGCCGCAGGAGATCGTTCGATCCATCCTCCGCAAGTTCCCGAGCTTGGCCGGGGAGCTTCAACAGGTATGGAGCAGATTTTGATGAGCTATTGATGAATTGGCCAAATAATTAGCAGTTATTGAATTGTTAGTTTGGTGTATTGTTAGCAAAATTTGATCTTTGTTACTTAGGTCATTGAATTCCAAGCATGTAATTTGATATATATATTCTGGGAGAAAATTCTGGCTTAGAATGATTCGATGTAGGTTGAATTAGAAAAATTAGACTGTATGGGATTAAGAATGTTTTGACGAAGGCAAAAGTGGGAAATTATAGGAAAATTGATGGTGGTCAGAAGAAAAGGAATTTTTCTGGAATATGTAACAAAATTATTTAAAGAAAGATACTGAATTATTGAAGGAAAAGTTGCCACTAATTTATATGAAAAGACAAATTTCGCTGATCGCTAAAGAGGTTTATGCAGTTGTTCTAACTTGTTGGATTGGTAAAATGTTGTTTATTGCAGAAACTATTGCCTTTGCTACTTAGTAGCAGTCGCATTTGACATACTTACTCTTGCAGCTTCTTCAAATGATTGAAAATGGCCAAGGTGTTGATATAACTGGAATTTCTGACAAGTCGTTGGTTGCACTCTTAAAGAAACTTTTCCGGTCGATGAAGCTAAAACAAAATGAAAGTGGGATTTACTTGCCGCGCCAGATGGGTCTTCCTACCCTTGATCTTACTGGATCATCATCTCCACATCTTGAACCTTCAGGCGATCAACTTCCAAACTCTGGGCTTCTGCATGAAAAACAATCTCCGCCATCTAATGTGGAATCCATGGAAAATAGAGATGGCCATGCCACTGTAGATTTGAGAGGAGCTAATGAGAAAGAAGAATCTCCACGTCCTACTAAAAGAAGGTAAGATCATCTGTTCCTTTCTTAAGTTTCCTTTTTAGAAACTCAAAAATGTGATTATGTGGGTAACTTATTAATAGTTTCGTTGCACATATATTTACCTTAATGTGCCTAAGTAAAATTCTTGTGCTTTCTCCTTTATACATATTGATTTTTCTTCATCTCCGCCAGTGACATTGCTTTCTTCCTTGTTTTGTTATCACAAAACTAGTGTAGCCCACACTATGCAACGGGTGGAATACAGTTGAACACTAATTTGGACTGTTCACAGACAATTAATTATAGACATTTTTTTATACTAGAAATCTTTGAGGTTAAATATCAAGTAATTCATATTAGTGTAATTTCCATAATTAACTTATTTACAGGGTCCTATATGTAAGAGTGCGTTTCACAAATATTATGTGGATGCAGGGAATGGAAGTAATGTATACATGACTGTATCTTAATACTTTAACATAATATTATATGATATTGAAAAAAAAATTCAAAAATTGAGAAAATCTATGCCTTTCTCCTTTCATATATATCATCATAGGATTAAGCCAAATTACTTAAAATGTAATATCTTCTTGTTAGCTGACGGTTTTGATCTTTGAAAATAATTGCAAAGCTTTTTCAAGTATACATATGACTTAGCTGATTAGGGCCGTGCTACCAATCCATGGCGTCGCTTGTCATGTAATTAAACTACGAATGTACTCAGACTATCTTAGGGGCGCGTTTGGTTCATGCTATCTTGCCAAAATTACGGAAAATCCTGCAAGAATCTTTTCAGATCATTGTATTTGGTTCATCCCGCATGTAATCTTGTAAGTAATATGGGATTCCTAACAATACAGGATTAACCCAAAAATATTACGGGAGAGGTTGGTAGGTATTTTGTATTATTGGTTGCGGGTTATCCTGCAACTTCTAAATTTTTTCAAAATTACCCCTTGCCCCCCCCAAACCTCTTCTTGCCTCTTTATCTCCATCTCAGTTTGAACTTGTGTATCTCTCTATCTCTCCATCCTACTCTCCACCTCTCCATTCTCTAGGGATTTATAGTACTCTCTCTCCATCTCTCTCCCTTTATCTTCCCATCTCTTCTCTATCCCCATCTCCTCTCCCTTTATCTACCCCTTTTTCTCTATCCGACTATCCCCCTTCGGAGTCGGCCAGAACTTGGCCGCGGGGACCAAACACAGTAATCTTGCATGTGCAATAATCTAAACATTGCAATAATCTAACATTGCCATCAGTGTTTGAGAAGGCGCCTCGACGCGAGGCGAGGGCCTTAGCGCCTTCGAGAACCTGAGGCGCAGCGCCCTCTCTGAGGCACCCGCCTAGATTTTGAGGCGCGCACGTCAGGCGAGGCACGAGGTGCAGTTGAGGCGCGCGCCTCGTGATGTGTAAGTTAAAAAGGTCTAGGGTTTGGGTTCTTGGGTCTCGGATTCATCAATATATTCTAACTCGTAAAGGAATTTAGAAAATCCTAATGAGAACCCTTTTCTTCTTTCTCTTTGTCGTTCTCTCTCTCTCTCTCTCTCTCTCTCTCTCTCTCTCTCTCTCGTTCTCCCTACCTCCCATCTCTCTCTAATGGCAAGTTGGCAACAAAGCAGCAACAGTAGGCGGCAACGGCAATAGCAAGCAACAACAGTTTTGGTGTGGTCTCTATACTCCAATTCTCTAAATAATTCTATCTTGAACCTTTTTTTTAAAGTTCTTTTGATAGGATATGATGTTTTGGTTAGATTTTTTCTTTTTTACTTCATATTTCTTTGAATTGGTGGGAAAAAAATTCTTCTCTTTCTTTCTATCAGTTGCACATGTGTGATTCCTTTTTTTGCGTTCTTTGTTTGATTCTTTTCTTAATTTTCTTTTTGGACTCTTTGAGAACATTTATGCATGTGATTTGCTTTTCATGGTTATTTTACTTTCGTATAGTTGTTTTGGAATCTTTTTTATGTAGCATCAATTAAACTAGGCTAGTTAAGAATTTTTTTAAATTAAATATGCGCCTCACCTTTTTGAGGCGCGCGCCTCATGGTGCGCCTTATGCCTAGGCTCCAGGAGGACTTTGCACTTTTTTGTGCCTCACGCTTTTTAAAACACTGATTGCAATAATCTAATATTACATTACTGCATTGAACCATCCACAGTAATACAACATTAGTAGTAATTTGATTCATAGGAATCCTATTCTTGGTTTTGTTGAAATAATCAAGAATGTTGCATAGCGCGAACCAAATGTGCCCTAATGGTTAAGTTGGCTAGAATGAATCTATATTGACCCAGACTACTCTTTATTGATTTTGCATGCATAATTTGAGTTCCCACAAGCTAACACCAGTCAATGAATTATAACAAATGCAGTAATTCTTTTTAACGAAAATGTGCGAATAAAAGTAATACTGGTATTTCAATGTTACAAATTATTGGTATAAGATAATTTAATTATTTCCATAATCGTACACAGAAAATGATTCTTTAGTAAAGGAGAGTAATAGTGCTCCATGTTGAAACTAACGCTGAAATGTCATACATCAATACAAACATTCTGTAATATTATATATGTGGGAAATGGATTTCTCATGAAGTCTCAAGTAACTTGCATTCATGATAACATGGAAAAACATGTTTTCATCTTAACGAAGACTCGACATATCCACACATATCAAAACCAACCAAGATATATCGGCGTTATACATCACTCTTAAAGAACATTTTGGTCTTTCACCATTGTAATAATTCTTCCCCAATCTTTCAAAGAAACTTATCGCTGTACCTTTAGTTTTTCATGCTTCTTGAAACCACTCATGTTGACTGATTAATTTGTCTAACCTTCCATAGAGTTTATTCTAGGAGGACCATGCTTGATTTCATATCCTCAATCTCTCTGCTTGAGAAAGAATTTGTATCCCCTAGGCATTGTGTCTTTCAAAACTTGATGATCATCTACTCCAATGCTTCCCATTTCCATTTTCGCCTAAATTGCTATAGTCCCCTAATAACCCACTAAGAAACCTATTTGTAGTACATCCTCTACTTTTTCTTTCTGAATTGAATTTAGATTGTCGTTAGTACTCTACTTCTCTTATATTGTATGTTCCTGCAGGGTTATTGGTCCTGAAATGCCCTCTCGCGAGTTACTGGCTGCAGCAGCTGAGTTGACTGAGGCTGAGAATTTGCTAAGGTACTTCTGCACATTTGCTTTAGTTTCAGTTTATAGCATTAAAATCTTTTTTGTGTATCATATCATTACAACATTGCCTTTTGTATATTATTAGTTTGCAGTAATGGTTTCTTGTATGGTTTTCATTTTAAAGCTGTTAGCATATACTATGAATACAGCCACGATAGTACATACTTTCAGTTTTGAGCTAATATTGTTTATGATTTCCAGGGATGCTGACTTGGAAGTTGACAATGATTTGCTAATAGGTCCCCCTCCACCTGCCATGGTTGCTGAGGTTGAATCTGCAAATGAAGCTGAGCGCTTTGAGGAGGTATTATTTCCTTTTCGAAACTGATAATTATAATGTGAGCAAATTGCACTCCTTGTAATGCTTCTTCACATCCTTTATTTCTAGGAATATGAGCTATTACTTTGATTTTTTTTTTGTCTTAAAACACAATAATCTTGACTCAATGTAGCGGACACTGCTTAAATAGTCTGCCCTTTAGAATTTTGACCTGAGATATTTCATCCTGTTCCGGTGACCAGAAAAGGCAGTTGATTTATATAATTTGTGCATCTCTTTTCTTGAATTTTGTACAATTTTAAAGTCTGCCATTTCTCATGCTTTTATTGGTCCATTTTTACTTCTAACATGAAGCTCTTCTGTTTTTGTGTTTTTTGCTTTGGTATTTTAATGATGTACTTTGAGCCAATTGGTGAAAACATTGGAATTTGTCGTTGATTTTCTTTTAAAGTGCTCTTGGAGAGTAGTTCTACCCAGAGGGCCATCACACTTGCGTTTTTGATGGAATTTGATGTGTGATTAGCACACTCCTTTTTTTTTCTCAGTTAATTCTACTCTCTGCTCTGTATTCTTCTTACCATAGAGATTTCTTGTGATCTTGTTTTCAACGACAACTGAAGCCATGTTAGGAGTTTCCTGAATTCTTAACCTGTTATAAAAGTTTGCAAGGTAATATTGCTTGCATTTGCATTTAAATCTTGATCAGCTTGTCTATTATCAAATACTGTCTTCCGTCCTTTTTTTGCTGGTGCTACCTCAGTCTTAGGAAGTAACGTTGTCAGATGGTGGAACTTCTCCCATTTTATCACTTCATGCTCTATCTGGTTTACATGTTGCATCCTATGAAGAGTTATAGTTATCTACCCATTTGTGCCTGTGAAAGGAACACTTCACCTGTAGAAAAAAAAAACCTATGCCTTGGATTGTTGATGACAAAATTTCTTGAGCATTACGTCTGGGTACTTAGTCACACCTATGTGGCTAAACCTGGAAGTGTCAGTGTGCCACCAGTAAGTAGTTCGTGACTTGTAAAATACCCTCAAATGCAGCCTACAGCTTTCGTTCTTTTCTTTCTGCGACTTTGTAAGTAGCTTCTTCATCCAAATGTATCTCCGCATTTAACCAAAAAGTAAGTCCCCTATGTGGCGCCAAATCTAGTTAGGGTTCCTAGTTATTATTGTCAAGTTTTTGAAGAGTTCCTTACAGAGAGCATTGTAGCTCTTCTATTTTCTTATATTAAAAGTAGTTATACTGTAGAGACCCTTCATCTTCATTGTGGTGTTGATAGTGGCGGTGGTTGTCGACTGTTGGGGATTTATTAAGGTTAAAGTCTAGCTAAGTAGGCATGGGCGGAGAAAGCCATGAAATTTCTTATCTCTATAATTCTTTGTGTTAGAATTAAAAAATAGTAGTTGTTATAAATGGAGTCGTAAAGGCTGGTCAAGTCCTAACTGGATCTGGACTAGTCCAAGCTGTGTGTAAATGAAGCTAAGTGCATCAATTTGCAAGGGTTTTCTTATTTATCCTGATCGAATAAACTATTTTCTCATGGTGTTAGATGTTGTATTTTTAGAGTTTCAACAGTGATGTTGATCATATTATGTGCAATGTGTAAGCTTTTTATTTGACAATTTACAAGAATTGATAAATTGATTCCATTTTCTTTTTCTGAGACGACATATCACTCGTTAGGGCATATGTTTACTTATCAATTTCTTCCCTTGTTTCTATAAGGTAGCTCGAATTGCTGGGGCTGATACTGATTCACCATATGATGTACTTGGAATAAATTGGAAGATGTCATCTGATAACATCAAGAAAAGGTGATGAATCATTTATCCGTTTCTACTTGTTGTTATGTAGCCATACTCCCTTTTGGTTGTATTCTTAGTTTTAATCTGTGCAGTGTCTAGTTGTTACTTGTCCACATATCTAATTGGTGTGTAGCTTGTGCTGTATCTTATTGTGGATTCATTTCATAGCCTGAGTAACGGTTTTTCTTATGAGTACTATCTTGATTCTTGCCTGCTACCATTTAGGTTGATTACTTCTCTTCCATACATTTAGATCTTTATCCATAATTTTCATTAAACTTATTAGTTTCTCATACAAATTGTCTTTTACAGTGTATCTTTTCCTTTGTTATGGGTCATTATATTTGTTAGATCTTATGTCTTCTTTTATCGTTAAAGGTATTGGTTTCTCATACAATCTCTTGCATGATATGGAGAGATCTGAAATTACTCAAATTCAACAGGGTTAATGATTTGAATTAATTGATATCTTAAAATTAACTTTAAAAAAAAAACCACCTTTAGCAAATTACATTGATTATTTAAACTAAGCAGATAAGGCAACTATAATATGTGCTTATTCCATTTATGGTATGAAAAGTATCGAGCATGCATTTGTTTCTATCCTATTATGGACGACGTGAACCGAGAGATTTTAAGGGAGAATTATCAAAACTAAAATTTAATTTAAAATCAGCAAGTAGAATAACCTTCAAAGTTCAAAGTAATTTTGATTTATATTTAGCAACATTTATAGTTATTTAATGGAAAAACTAATAATGAGTTAGGCCAAATCAGCACAAATGGTCTATTATAAATCTCTTTCAGGAGTTAAGTTTAAATGGTAAAATAAAACAGAAAACAAATGGAATTCTTCTAACTAATATTACCCCTAATAGAATTCTTCAATCAATCTAGACCAGAACACCAAGGTTGGTTGTGTAGGGAAGTTAGCTGCAGATTTCTGGCCTTGAGGCTTCAGACAGCGGGTTTGTAGAAGATTACGGAAAGGATATTATGTGATATTTTTTTGACACAAATCCTGTGACCCTTGATATTTAATGGAATTGCTTAGTTTAGGAATGCCATCCAATATATAGCAAAGGGGCAAAGGTTTGAGCTGCCTTGCTTCATCAGTCCATTTTTAGTTAGTGATTCACATTTTATTGCACAATCAGGTAGTATTTTTTTTTATTGTTAAGGGTAACATTTTATCGCCATTTGGCTGGCAAAGGAGTTAGTTGTATTGTATGGTATATTGGTATGGTTAGCCAGAATTGGGCAGAGATCTCGGGGCTGAGATTTGGATTTGGATTCTACAGGATCCAAGTAAATTTTCTTGGCTACCAGCTACCAGTTGCCACCCTAGTTGTTGTGATAGTCTTATGCCATCCCAATTGTGATAATCTTATGCCATACCAAATTATAACCAGTTCCTTGAAAATCTAAACAATTCAGGAAATGCTGCATAATCTGCAACACTGCATGTTACTGTCATTATTTTCTATGTGTATTTTGTGTTTTGGCAATCAATCACTTTATTTTGTGTAGTCTGTGATTTTGTTTTCTTGAAACTACTTTGGAATTGTTTATTAACTTAAAATGGTTGTGAAGATAATTCTGTTATCTTCCTTGTTTTCTAATGCATTTGTCACTACAGGTATTGGAAATTATCTCTTATGGTACATCCAGATAAATGTTCGCATCCACAGGCACACCAAGCATTTGTTATATTGAACAAGGCTTTCAAAGATTTACAAGATACCGATAAGGTATGAATAGGAAGCAATTTTTGGTTTGGAATTTTCTTAAAGTGTTTTTTCAGCTTATCCTATGTTTGGTTCCTCGGAAGAGCGTGGAAAACTATTTTCTGGGAAAAAGTTTTCCATGGAAAACACCCTTTTCCATATTTTTTGTTTTGCCGATTCAAAATTCGGAAAACAAAAAACACTACTTTTCCATGAATCCCAGGAAAACTATTTTTCCTAGGACCAAATGGGCCGAAAATACATTACCAGCTAGAAAACTGTTTTCTAGGAAACCAAACACCCCCTTAGGTTTTTTGGCAAAGAAACAATCAAGGACATGTTGCTTTATGCTCTGTTACTATTGCATACTGTTTTTTGGCAAAGAAAACAATCAAGGACATGTTGCTTTTAGCTCTTTTTTAATTACATACATGGTTCATTCTTGTAGGATTGCTAGCAAAGTATAATAACCTAATGTTCGCAACTTGTGAGAACTATGAACATAGTGGATGGGACTAGAAAATTTGCTTTATTATTTTTATCAACTAGTAGCATGCATGCTCCATGCATGTCCTCGCATCTTATAAAATACTATGCTATAAAGCATCAAGCTATTAAATGTTTATTATTTTCTGTCAATTTCAGATGTTCCTTTACCTGACAACCATTTCAGTTTCTTTGTCAGATTTTTTTCTTTTTATGAAGGACCGTATCTTCGCAATCCGTTAGTCAAGAGCAATAGGAACAATATAGTGGTTCAAATCATGGTCTTAGCCTCATCATTTTTGTCTCTTACTCTCCCTAAATCCTGCAACCTCCTCCCGTACTAATTTGATCCAACCAAGCCTACCAGGAGAGAACTTGGCATAGCAGAATACGTGTCGGAAAATAAATGAATGTTCATTGTATATATGTACCACATGCCCTTGCATAAAACTTCTTGATCTTTTAGGAAAATATATAAACTCACATTCCAAATAAGCTCACAATGGAATGAAACTTATCGATCTTCACTTATGCATTGCTTTTTACTTAGTAAGACTAACTGGGTTTTCGAGTAATACATAAACATGCCAGAGAACTTCACTTTTCTGTCGTGGCTATCACGCTGTTATTGTATTTAATTATTTCTGGTGTTTTAAGTTGACGAGCTTTTAATGCGGCCATCCTTGTTTGCAGAGAAAAGCTATAGATCAGAAAATTGAAGAAAAAGAAGAGCAGGAAAAGTTTAAGGTATGGTTTCTTGACATTAATGCTCGTTTGTATCGAGACTACCTGTTCCTCTGTTGATACTTAATGTCTTAGTTACCATTAGTTCGATGGTCATGACTTAATGACTAAATACTATATCGAAATTCAGTATTATATTGTGATTTTTTTTTTTGATGTTACATGTGTCATTTCTTTTGATCATTTTTTTTTTTCTAAATTACTGTGATGTAGGTGGAACTGAAAGCTCTCCAGGAAGCTGCACAATGGAGGCGGCTGCAAGGTAACTATTTTGGAATGATCACCGGAAAGAAATGGCATAAAGATTCTGGTTTTTGTAGTAAATTGGTGCCATATATCTATAGTTCTTATGATATAATCATATTGGGTTTCATTCTACATTATTAATTTAGCTTTTTCACGATCAAATGTTAGACCATTGACTAGTTTCTTATTAACAGCTTGACTGCTAGCCTGGATGAGAAGTTTTTAACTGCACCCATGATATATTAGGGCAGAGCGAGAAACCATGCAAATTAGGTCAGATTAGTAAAGTTGACAAGTGGTGCAAGCAGTTAACGGTCAACTTTTTGATGTGTAGATTGAATACCCTTCATTTGGGGATTTGAAATGAAATATTATAGAATATCCTTCCCTTTCACACTGTGAGGCCTAAAGAGTGAGGTAGTCGAAGTAATTTGTCTGGTAAAATAAGATATTTAAGTCACTATGTATTTTATATTTTCACTTAATTTAGGCAATAGCTATCAATGAATTGCCGCACAAAGGATACAGGACTTTATGTTATTCACTTGAGCATAGTATTTTATCTTTTTTATTTCATTCCTGTCCTTTTATTTTATTTCATCTTGTCCTACTATAATATATATGATATTCATTTCCTCAACCCTTTTAGCAGTGATATACTGATATAGCATGAAAAATAACCGCATGTCTTTACTCATGGTTGTGCTACCTATTTCCTTTGAGCGCCGCCTCCATGTTTTTCAGCTTTTCTTCTCTTCAAATGTAATACCTTTTGATATATTTAATATCTTCTTGATCTATTTTGAGTTAACTCATACGCTTTATCATTTGTTATTACATTACAGGTATATCAATTGAAGGTGATGAAGAGCTTCTTGCGGTCGGAAAAGAGGCACCCAAACCCTCGAGAGATGAGTGGATGACAACATTACCCCCTGAAAGAAAAGTATTTGCCTTCTTTCCACTCCAATTTCTTATTTTACTATAATCTCACTCAACACCCATTTTAACTATTTTCCCCTGATCTCATCTCAGCCGGGAATGACCATGCATTCGACGTCATTTAGTAGGACAGGTAAAGAAGGACGAGGTGATACTAGCATGTGGACCGATAATCCTCTCGACAAAGCACAGAAAGCAAAACAGAAGTATGGCCGTGTTAATCCATTCTTATTTAATGATTTATCTTCTTGTTTTAAGCTTAACCACTCATTTATCTTGATTTAACATCTAATTCACAATGTCAATTTAAAATTTTCCTGTAACATTAACGATCCTATAGATTGATTGTAGTTATGCTTGATCTAAAAAAACCTGGACACCCTGACTCGGATGATTCGCCCTGTTTTTTCTCTAGTCGGTTTTGATCTGGTTCTCAAATAGACGCCTTAAAAAATTCTCTCTCATACTGGTCTCGTGTCTTTGGTTTCTTTTAGTGACCTGGCCCTGCCTTATCGTTTATTAGTTGATTGCCCAGCCCGACCCGCCCCGACCCGACCCTACCCAGCCCAGCCATTTTCGACAAGCCCAGGGTTGGGACCGTGCAATTATCTCGACCTGACACCTTGGCCGGGCATTGTTATTTGCTCAGCTGACTATTGTCACCGTTCTGTGGTAACTTAAGCTTTTGGAGAAAAACGGTTGTTTCATATATTTAATATGGTATCAGAGCAGAAGGTTCTGAGTTCATGTCCCATCAGGCTCCCAGCGTTATTTAATTTTCTTCCATTTAATTCAAGTCTCCATCATGGGCCTACCAAAATATCTCGAGCCCAGACACGAGGGGAAGTGTTGAATATAAAGATTAAAAATACCCTGTATTTGTCAGCTTAAATTTTTGGAGAAAAATGGTTTGTTTTATATAATTTAAGAACTATAAAGAGTAGTGCGCTACAAGGAGGAAGCAATGCTACATTGCTTCTTCTCATTTAAACTGTACAGTCTCTTGAGCATTCAAAAGTGTTGTTCGAGTGAAACTGTTTGGCGAAGCAGTAACAGTTTTTCCATTAAAATCCGCAGAAGCAGCTTCCTGCTGCAGCAGAAGCTGCATTTCGAGTATCTGCCCTGAAGCTTAAAATGAACTTCCTGCTTGAACAAAAGCTGCAGAATTTTCGTTTACCAACCATGACTCTTGCTTCTTGGAGTGGGAAGCTACTCTAGAAAATGGGCCAACCAGGCTGTAGTGCTGCAACTTATTGTTGCATTTGTAGTTTCAGTTGTTACTCGTGAGTTAATATTCTTTTCCATTTCTTGAATAAAACTAACAATTAATATGTAATGGTGCAGCTATATAGAGGCTTACAACAAAGCCAAAGCACTTGCAGAAGTGGATGACGAAAATAAAAAAACCACCTCAGATGCCGCATTGGTCGACAAGTATAACTCCTCCAAACGATCCGTACCTCTTGTGCAGAAGCACCGAGAGGAGAGCAGCAAGCAGAAGAATCAGAAGCAGAAGCGGAAGCAGCAAAAGCAGCAGCAGGAATCAGAGAAAGAAGAGTGGGAGGGTAACCACCCCTGGAAACCGTGGGATCGTGAGAAGGATCTGGTGGCCGGACGACAGCAGGTCAATTTCGACCAAGAGAGCATGGTGCAGGGATTGACCTCTCGCTTCTCGTCGGGCTCCGTGCAGAGGAACTTCCTATAAAATCTTGGTGGTTTTATGTCGTCGATCTTAAAAAAACACGCGCGCACACATAAAAAAGAGAGTGATTCATGTTGTTGGTCTCAAAAAGAATACAGAAAGAAAGCAAGATGCCGGTTTACGTTTCGCGCGCTCTGTGAATTATTAAAGCAAGATGCCGGTTGTCTCACACAAGCCCTATTTATAGGAATATAACTTAATAGTGGCTCTTCAAATTGTATGAAAAAATGTAGCGATCTCGTAATTTCTTGTATATTTTCAAACGCTTTTAGTTTAATCTACCTATGAAATGTGTGCAGCATGTAATCCTTTTTGTACTTCCTACAAGCAGCTCTTTAGGTCTAAACGCCATTGTTGTTCATCTTGTACCATTTTCATGTTATAATTTGAAGTTGCAGATGAAATTTGACGTGTGTAAAGTGTAAGTGTTGGATCATTTGAGCTAGCTATAATTCCAAATAGATGGTCTGTCTGAGTTCATAAAAATTTATTTAAAATGTACAAACACAATGCCGACTCTGACCCCGCCACATAGTAGGATGCATGTGGAAATTGAACTTTGTGACCTACTCTTGGTATTATTTGTCGGATTGTTGGCGCTAATTATAGTTTTAAAAGTTCAGAGATTATGTAAAAGGGACGGTCAATTTACTTGCGGGCCATTAGGTTGGACGTAAGTATAAATATAATGTAATTCGAGATGAATGCAGTTATAAATGTAGCAGTTACAATTTTATACATTTTGTTTTCTTGGATGTAATAAAAGTACAACAATTATAAATATTATTTGGTTATGTGTAGTTGACAAGTGTATTTGTAAAATTATCATTTTATATATAGGGTGTGAGATTACCCTCTAGATAGAAACTTACTTTTGTTTAATGTTACTCTCTCCAACTACTGCAGTTGAAACTGCGGCCAATTCGGTGTAATTTTAACTGCTGCGTTTGAGCCTCATCGTGCGGTGCCAACTGCAGCAGTTGGATTCAAATGCATGAAACTAAGCATCAGATTTGAATTTACATATAATTACAATTATACTGTAATTAATAACCACATGCAATCAAACAGTCTCTTAAAAGGTACAGATATTGTGCCCATAGGTTTTAATTATGACTTGGTCCGCTCCGTCCTCCTCCCACATCAGCAGGATGTCGACCTACTGCCAATAAAGGACTTGGGTGCTTTGCCTTTCATGATTTGCATTTTAAGCCACAACTCGAGATTGGGTACGACCGAATCCAGTTTGTATTAAAATGTGAATTTTTTTTTTTCCCCCCCTGAATTGTTAGGATTTGGAAAGCCTTTCAGTTATGTCGAAAAAGAAAATAAAAAAGTTGATTGATCAAATATAGTTATAGTGCAAAAGTGGTGGACCGAATACATAATATGGTTTTCAGTTTGGTTCATTAGTTTTAAACTATGAAATCGGAATAAGATTCATTCATTTTGATAGTTGTTGATTGTTTTATAAAAATCGAATTTCAATTTTCATTCCACTATGATATGGAAACGGCCTAATTCATTTTTGGCCCAATCTTGCCTTGAATTGCAGATTGGTTTATTTCAAAATAAACCACTCAAAATCTTCTCTTACAGACACCTCCCTTTCCTCTCTCTTCACCACTCTCCTCTCTCTTAACAAAATTTTCTTTCACAATCTTAAATATCTTTTCTGATTTTTATTCCAATAATGAATCAGACATTTGTGGATGACACGTCATTTTATTTTTCATTCCAATGCAATTTAATTTTATTTTTCATTTATATTCCAATCATGGACCAAACATATCCTGAATTTTTACCAGAAGTTTTATTTGTTCCCGTTCTTTTACACTCTATTTCTTTTACATTCTAAAAGAAACGGATTGGTAGTATTAAGTAGATGGAAATTCAATTCATTCAGAAGAATTTGATGAGATTTCTTATATAACAAACGATTCTTATCCAATTTGCATAATTCGGGGATGGATTTGGTGAGAATTTATTTGCGATTAGTTATACTTTATTAATAACTCTCTAAAGTATTCCTCCTTATGTTCGCTATAATATCTTGGATAAATTGCACATTTGGTCCTCAAAATATGAGTTTGGTGACACTTATATCCTCAAACTTTAATTTATTATAATTTCCAGTTGCTATAATCAAATCCCACAATCCAATTTAGTTGTCTAAATATTGACAAATTATCCAAGTAGAAGTGATGCAGTATTTTAATTATTGTCGCATCATTAATTACAATACTTTCACATTGTTCCTATATTAATAATTTATCAATATTTAGCCAACAAAATTGGGTTGTGGGATTGCAATAATTTAAAAAATTCGGACAAGCAATTAGAACAAATTAAGATTTGAGTACCAAAATGTCACACACCTCATAGTTTGAGAACCAAATGTGCAATTTACCCTACTATATAAAGTAAGAATGGAAAAAGTAATCGCATTAAAATAATTTCTCATCTTTTACCAAACAATAAAATGGAATCGAATTCAATTGAACTTTGATTTAATCCAAATAAAAAAGTTTTATTTCTAAATGAATTCAACTGATGAATTCTATTGAGTTCTATTTAGATTTGCTGCTAATATGAACTTTATGTTTCCAAAATTTTAATAAATGTGTCAAATTAGCTTTCTCATCATCTGATGTTAAAAGCTTTATGACAGAAAGATGATGTGTGGAAAGCTACATCTTTTTTTTTTTACTCAATTTCCATTCAAACGTTTCCATATGTTTCCACATCCTCTTTTTGAATATTGGAAAATTAAATGGACATAGTTAGGTGAGCTTCATTCTGACAAAAATACTGGAACTTTAGTGCCAGAGGTTTCATTTTACCAGAAAATGGTATTTCCAACAATGGTATTTACTTTAAGGGGCTGTTTGATTGTAAGTAATAGTAACTGCACTGCAGTTGTAACTGCAGGTAGATCTAAATTTAGTATTTGTTTCGACATATTTGAATCAACTGCATAAGAAGTTCAACTGCAGCAGTTGAAACTACGCCCAAATTGAAATTGCAGCACTTGAAAAAAATAGTTTTATATATACGTAAGCTTACCTTCCTAATAACCTTTTAAAAAGTTTATTTTTTTTTCCTTCCTACATAGGGGTAACTTTACAACTCTATATATAAAATGATAAAAATTCGTAAATACACTTCTGACGCATACAATCAAACAAAGTGTTTATAGCTGTAACACTTTCTACTGTATCCAACTAAACAAGATACATATAACTATATTTGCTGCATTTCTAACTAGATGTATCTCTAACTGCACTGTATTTATAATTACATCGAACCAAACGGCCCCTAAGTGAGCTGATTTGTTCTATAAGCTTGAAGCCACAGCTTTGGTGCACATATGGAATGAAAAAAATTTATATGCTTATTTAACATTCAAGTTATTTCTTATTTGTAAAATTAATACTGAATTACGGGATGAACTTCATTTGCTATATTTGTAGAAGTTTAAGGGGTATTAAGTTCTTCTTTTTTAAAAAATAGGGAACAAATTGACATTTTGGTAAAAGTTTGGGGCCTATCAATGCAATTTACCGAAACTCTAGTGTATATATATTTATTATTTGTTATAAAATAATGGAACATGGAAAGTGCTTTGGATAACTCAAAATATTGCATTTAGGGATTGCTAATATGTTGGTAAATTTATATAATACTATTTAAAGTATCAAATACATGTATTAACTAATCAAAACTTTACTGACTGTACCTATATAGTGCAATTGACTACGGGCTTGATGGTTGATTCTCGAGATTCCAAGTTCGAAGCAAAGTTACTTAACATTTCTTGCTGACTATCTCTCTCTCTCTCTCTTTCCCTTTCTCTCTGTATGTATAGACTAATCAAAACTTTTTATGTTATTAAAGCCAAAACATTGGCAACATAGAAGCCAAACGTTCTAAAAAAAATAGCTAGACTCATAGAATATTCTTTTTTACCGCAAGCAGTCTAAGTAGTACACATTGGATATTGACTTACTTTATTTGCGAGAAATGCTTTGGATTTTTTACTATTGTGTTCTCTGTTATATTGTCAATGTGTTGACACCAGAATATGAAGGATTGTGATTAGATTATGTACGTACTTTGAGATGTCATATTGATTTGCCAACATATCAATATCACACAAGGCAACATTGTGGGGCACTTATAGCAGCAGTATTGTTTGCACTGCTAAAGCATAGTACTTGCTGCAGTACTGCTATAGATAGCCAAAAATGTTATCAATATAGGTTATTTTATATTAGCATATATGATATGAAAATTCTTAAATTGGTTCAGAATTTTTAGTTGTTGTAAGGTGCCATGTACTATTCTCAGCATATATAGAACTGTTTGTGAGCGAATCTGAACCATTCTCGATGCCAGTAGTCCAAAGTCTACTGCTAATAATTGATGAAAGAGCAATATGTAAACGAACAAATGCACTGATATAGATCACATACTTTTGCATTTTAGAAAATGAAACCAAAATTTTCTGATAGTTGGTATTCGTTTATAACCAAAGTTTAGGCTAGCCCTAAACCCACTGTTATGCGTAGGAAATTGGATATGCTTTTCAAAACTTTAAAAATATTTTATTTACTCCTGGATGACCAAAATACCACTATTGATTTCAAAAAATTCCTTAAAATATCTGATTTCTTCTTGGGTTTACTAATGGAATTGGATTTTAGAAGAGTATATTGAGTATTGAGTGGTAAATTTGAAATATTTTAATAGTAGTAAGGGACATATAAGCAAAAGCGTTACGAATTCATCAAGTGCATTTCGGGAGAACTTCTGGAATTTTTTTATTAATAAACTTAAAAAATGTTATAATCAAAAAAAATATTTTTTCAAAAAAAATATTTACAAAATTAGGTTTATGTGGTGAATGAGTCACCGCTTTTTAAATATGGTAAATCATTCATCGCTTTTTTCAAAGCATTATAATTATTTTTAGGGTCTAATACTGTACATTTTCGGAGTTCGGATATAGAAAATATATAAGTTTAGTAAAATATGGTAAATCATTCACCGCTTAGACCTATTTTACAAATAAAAATGTCGGATCCCTATTCTTTAAAAAGGATAATATCTAATTTACCCCTGATTGACCAAAATACCCTTGTTAATTTTTAAAAATTCCTTCAAATATGTCTAAACCCCTAGGGGAATTGGAGTTTAGAAGAGTATATTGGTAATTTCAGAATAAATTTGAAAATTTTGAATAATAGTCAGAGATAAATAAGCAAAAACCCTTTCTTAAATTTTTTTTAAAAAAATTTATAAGTCTAGTCGCCCAAAAATCTCAGTCTTCTGGGGTACATGAAGCATTGCTATTTTGGCAATGCTTGTGGCGTACATGAAGCATTTCGATCTTCCGAAGTACGTGAAGCATTGGGGTTTGACAGGATATTTTAGTAATTTCAGAATAAATTTAAAAATTTTAAGTAATAATAAAAAATAAATAAGTAATTTCTTTTTATAATTAAGAAAATTTGTCGCCCAGAAATTTCAATCTTCTAGATGCATAAAGCATTGCTATTTCCTCCCCCTAAAAAAAAAGAAAAAGAAGAAGAAAGGTCTTATTCAACATTGGGAAAAGGGACAAAAGAGGGGGGAAGTGGCAGGGACCAATGAGACAACTAGGCTGTGGATTATGTTTGGCAAAAAATCCTCCTCGAAATGAGAAATGGAGAATCTCCCACGTTTCTCACCAACTCATTCCCCTTTCTCCACCACTCATCATTAGCTCTCTGTAAACATATCGAATAACAGATATATTTCTACAAAATTCAACTTTTTATATTTATTCTTATAAAAATTCTAAAGTTTTTAAATATACCCCTACTATAGTTAATCATAGGTAAAATAGTTAACCATGATTAATGAATAAGATAAATTAACCTTTTTACCCCTCTTATATTATTCGTGATGGCAGAAAGAATTTTTGGAATAATATTTCTACATAATTCTAACAGTTGGGATCTTTGGAGGGACATATTTGTGATGGCAAAAATGTCTCTTCTGTTAAAAAATAAACAGTATGGTAGAAAGAATTTTTGGAATAATATTTCTACATAATTCTAACAGTTGGGATCTTTGGAGGGACATATTTGTGACGGCAAAAATGTCTCTTCTGTTAAAAAATAAACAGTATTCTAACAGTAACAAACTAGAGAGGTAAATATGAATATCATTGAACTTTTACAGGAATAAATATGAAAAGTTGAATGTATTTGATATTCGATAAGTTTACAGGAAGCCGTATAAAATTAACTCATTTATATACATATACATATATATAAAGAAAATTTTCTATCATTTTCCTTTGGCTAAAATGCAAAGAATCCCCTCAATATACCACATATTGCACTTTAACCCTTAGATATAAAAAAAAATGCATAAAAATATCTTATCATATTATAGCGTTAAGAAAATACTGAAATAATTAAATATGTCTCTATTTTTTACTCTTTTTTTTCCCTTTCTCAAGGAGGTGAAGTGCATATTTTTTTTTTTCTTTCCCCTGGGAATGAGAAATGGAGAATCGCCCACGTTTCTCACCAACTCATTCTTCTATCTCCACCACTCATCATCTCACATACCCACTATTTATATACATATATATATAATATATAAAGAGAAATTTCTACTATTTTGCTTCGCCTAAAATGCAAATAACCCTCTCAATATATCACACTTTGCCCCTATATATAACAAAGGATAATTGCCTATATACCCCTCAAAACTTTTGAAATACTTGCATACCCTTACTTTTTTTTTGTTTTCAAATATACCCCTCATATATTTCTCTATTATTCAAAAATAACTGCGATGTTAGTACCTATTAAGTCATTTCGGATTAAACCCGAATTAAATTTCTATCAAAATTAAAAAGAAGTCAAAATATTTCTTTTGCCCTAACTTGAGGGCAAATAACCCCCTCAATATATTGCATATTGTACTTTACCCTTTAGATATAAGAAATAGGCTAAAATATAAAAAAAAATTCTGTAAATCCACTTTTCTATTACTTTTCTCCTAACTTTCAGAAACGTATATTTTACCTCATCAAAATTTCAAGCTGATGTATTATTGCATTTAGCTTCTGCCAAGATTCCATCATTATTTCGTCCATTTCTTATAATTTATATCGAAAATATCCTTAAAAATTACAAAATATATTAAAATTTTATTTTTATCCTTATAGAATAAAGATAATTTGGTTATTTCGCCCTCTCCATTAGCGCCGTAATCTCTTGAAAATACTTCTGAACTTTCAATTGGGCAAAATTAAGATTTTTGAAAGTTAAGGGTGAAAGTGAAAAGGTGAATATTTACTGGAGGGTTTCGATATTTTAGTCTAAAAAATATGCAGTTAATTCTCCTAAAAAAATTAAAAACATCTTATCAGATTATAGTATTAAAAAACTAGTAAAATGATTAAATATGTCTCTATTTTTTTCTCTTTTTTTTTTCCTCCTCAAGGGGGTGAAGAAGTACATAATATTTTATTTAAAAGAGATTAAGTATTAAAAATATAAGTTTGCAATGGGGTTAAATGCATTGTTTTAATCCAATGGATTAAATGCAACACGTAATATTTTGAAGAGGGTAAAGTGCATTTTAGCCTTTTTTTTCTCTCTTTGTAAGAGAACTCCTTATACTATAGGCTATTTTGAAAGAGGCCCTAAACTTTAATTTTTTTTGGGATTTAGTTAAATAAAATGGCAATTTTATCAAATTTATGAATAATTTCACCTTATTTATTGGCTTTAAATATCATTTACCAAATAAAACTAGAACAATTAATAACTAATAACTAATAGAGCCATCAAATTTAACAAACTTGCTAACAAACTAAACAGAAAAAATTAGGGATAACTTCAAATACTACCTCTGTGGTTTCGTGCTTTCTCACTTTAGTACCCTGTGGTTTAAAACGTATCACTTTAGTACCCTGTGGTTTGGTTATTCTCTTTTTGTTATCTTTTTCTTAATTTTTTCGTTAAATTAATGAGAAAGTTAAAACTACAGGATAGTAAAGTGAATATTCGATAAACCATAGATGAGATATTTGAAGTTTTTCTGTATAATTTAACGAAAAAATTAACGAAAAGATAACAAAAAAAGAGAATAACCAAACCACATGGTACTAAAGTGATACGTTTTAAACCACATGGCACTAAAGTGAGAAAGCACGAAACCACAGGGGTGGTATTTGAAGTTATCCCAAAAAATTATGAGTTCATGAAATTTTACCAGAGTAATTTTTAGGGATAAATTCAAATACCACCCCTGTGGTTTCGTGCTTTCTCACTTTAGTACCCTGTGGTTTAAAACGTATCACTTTAGTACCCTGTGGTTTGGTTATTCTCTTTTTGTTATCTTTTCGTTAATTTTTTCGTTAAATTAATGAGAAAGTTAAAACTACAGGATAGTAAAGTGAATATTCGATAAACCATAGATGAGATATTTGAAGTTTTTCTGTATAATTTAACGAAAAAATTAACGAAAAGATAACAAAAAAAGAGAATAACCAAACCACATGGTACTAAAGTGATACGTTTTAAACCACATGGCACTAAAGTGAGAAAGCACGAAACCACAGGGGTGGTATTTGAAGTTATACCAAAAAATTATGAGTTCATGAAATTTTACCAGAGTAATTTTTAGGGATAACTTCAAATACCACCCCTGTGGTTTCGTGCTTTCTCACTTTAGTACCCTGTGGTTTAAAACGTATCACTTTAGTACCCTGTGGTTTGGTTATTCTCTTTTTGTTATCTTTTCGTTAATTTTTTTGTTAAATTAATGAGAAAGTTAAAACTACAGGATAGTAAAGTGAATATTCGATAAACCATAGGTGAGATATTTGAAGTTTTTCTGTATAATTTAACGAAAAAATTAACGAAAAGATAACAAAAAAAAAGAATAACCAAACCACAGGGTACTAAAGTGATACGTTTTAAACCACAGGGCACTAAAGTGAGAAAGCACGAAACCACAGGGTGGTATTTGAAGTTATCCCTAATTTTTAATTAGCTTAGTTCAAAGTTCTATAAAATTAAATCATTTTAATTTTATTTACTAAAAGCTGCATAAAATTGCTGAAATATATTAATATCTAAAATCACCCAATTCAAATGGGTTTTAATAGATATAATAATATATATATATATATAATTTAGGGGGGTATTTCCAAATATTCCGTAGTTTAAGGGGTCGTAGTACAATTTTGCCATATATATATATATATAAATACACACATATACAATAATATCTCCCTCCTCACTCTCTCATAGTCCACAACCTCTGTATCCAAAGTAGGCGCCGGTTACCGGAATCCGACCTCTCCGTCGCCGACTCCTCCGTTCGGGTCCCGTCACCTCCCCGGTGAACGTATAGTTACTCTCACCGCCCAATATGTGGTGTATATATATATAATAATTAGATCGATTCGTTATGGAAACGAGCGGTTAGGGTTAGGTTACCTTATCCTGCGCCGGGACCAACCCCCGTTATCGTGCGCACCACCGCCATGGCCGGAGCTGCGGCGGCGGAGGCGGAGGCGGGGTGGAGTCGGGACGACGACAAGGCGTTCGAGAACGCGGTGGCGGCGGTGGCGCCGCCGGAGTCGGGGGGGGCGGAGCGGGGCGGAGGAGGAGGAGGGGGCGAGGAGGGCGGGGGAGGGGACGGGAAATGGTGGGACATGATCGCGGCTAGGGTTCCGGGGAAAACGGCGGCGGAGGTGCGGCGGCACTACGAGATTTTGGTGGAGGACGTGAGGGCGATCGAGGCCGGGAGGGTCCCGATCCCGCGCTACTCCGGCGAGGAGGCGGCGCCGCCGCATCCTCCGGCAACGGCGGCGGCGGGGAAGGAGGGGCATGGGAACGGGCATGGGCAAGGGGGTGGGGAGAAGAAGGGATTAGGGTTTGAGGTGGGGAAGGGTTGCTCGAAATCGGAGCAGGAGAGGAAGAAGGGGATCCCGTGGACCGAAGAAGAGCACAGGTTCGTCCAATTATCTAATCTCTTTGTAACTTTTTGAAGTGAAAAATTTGGAGATTTTTTAGATGAAATTGTGATTAAATGTTGAAGTAAATTGAAAATTTTGAGCTCAAAATGAGGAAATTGGGATCAAATTGTAATACGGATAATATGTTTGAAAAATGGATGTAAAATTTAGTAAAAATCTTTAGTTTATTCAATCGAGATGAAATGGTATGTTTAGGTAGTGAGGTAATAAATTCATGGTCCGAAACTATGGACCATTTTGAGTCAGCTATTTTAACTTTTTAAAATTTTGATTTTACTATTCAACCTTTCAATTTGTTTGATTTGAGTTAGTTAATGGCACTTAGACTTCAAAATTTGAATGTATCATCTATTTTTACAGGTTTCAATAGTATATTTTATGCAATTCTCGCAACTATAAATTCAATAAATTAAGTATTTAGCTTAATTTTTGAAGTCAGATCACCGTTGACCGACTCAAATCAAACAAATTAAAAGACTGGGTGGCTGACTCAAAAATGGTCCATAGTTTCGGTAAATTTTGTACATTTTTACCTAAATCACTTTATTTTGTGTAGAATTTGGAATGCTTAATACCACATGATTAAATTATAAATTAACTGTATGATTCAAGCATGATGGTATTGTGCAACAAGAATATTGAAATTGTCAAGAGAAATTTAAAAGAGAAATTTAAATTCTAATTTTCCTCTTTGAGGTGTAGGTCTCAGTTAAAATTATTGTTTCTATTTCTTTCATAATTATTTTTGTGAGAATTTCACATAAAAACTCTTTTAGTAGTTGCCAATGTTTTTTAATGCTTCTTCTTCCACTTAGATAGGCTTTCTTTACTTTCCGTTACCTGAATTACGCTTGGTGAATTTGTAACTATTGTGCTTGGTGAATCTCAGTAAGCCGATCATGCTTGAGAAGAGTCTAGATTTGAATCTTCACCGCAAGTGAAATTGAAGCTACCGATGTTTTTAAGATGTGGATTTATCATGTTCCCGATATTGTGCAGGTTGTTCTTGCTTGGCCTCGACAAATTTGGCAAGGGAGACTGGAGGAGCATATCAAGAAACTTCGTCATCTCAAGAACTCCGACCCAAGTAGCGAGCCACGCCCAGAAGTACTTCATCCGCCTCAACTCGATAAACAGAGACCGCCGAAGATCGAGCATCCACGACATCACGAGCGTGAACTCCGGCGAGGTCTCTTCTTCTCCGCAAGGCCCAATCACCGGCCAGGGCAACGGCGCCCACCCGGCAACCATCCGCCCGCCTATGGCTCACCACCCTCACCCTTCTCAGCCTCCGATCCCGGCGGTCGGAATGTACGGGCCGCCGTTAGGGCATCCTGTGCCCGGCCATATGATATCTGCAATTGGAACTCCGGTTATGCTCCCTCCTCCTGGACATGCGCCCTATGTCGTGCCGGTTGCCCACCCGGTGCCCTCGCCAAAAATGCACCAATGACAGTAATACCCTTCTCTCCAGTTGCCCTCATTTTTTTTAGCTTCCTCAAAACTATCTTGGGTGAATTGCACTAATGGTCCCTAAACTAATTGCTAAGGTCCTATTTGGTATCGTTGCCGTCATTCTTTTTGTTCTTGCAAATGTTAATTCTACGCGATAGAATGTGCGTGCAGATGGTGGAGTGTTTGCAGTCTATACATCTATACTGTGTCTGTTTAGCAACAAAAGGCAAATACTGGGTAGTAACCTTTTTTTTCAAGTTCTTTGCTTGTTCGAGGAAGACGCCCCGTAGCGTCCAATGATGACCAAAGAAGGAAAGTCCATCTGCAGGCGTATCCAACCACATAGAATTATTTTTCTTAAAAAAAAAATAACGGCAACAATACCAAATAGGTCCTAAGTTTCACTTTTAGTACTTGACCTTCGAATATAAGCATTTTGCCTCTGAACTCTTATATTTAATCGTAGTCTCTCCGTGTATGATACACTTTGAAAGCCGCGTCCAAATCGAAAAAGTTCACCTCATATGCAATTTTCTTGCTTCAAACATTCCCTTTCAAATTTTGGTAGATACTTTCAGTATCATGACAAGTTGCAGTGAAGTTGCTGCTAAGTGTTTCATAAATAGCAGTGTAGTGCGTAAATTTGAAGGTCGGGTACTCGGAATGTTCCAGGATCATTTGTGCAATTCAGAAGTTGTAAGGTTCAGTTTGAGGGCTATTGATTGTTTTTGTATCTGTTGGCTCAATAAGCGAGGGAAGGTGAATGTTTATTGTTATTTGTAATTAGCAAAGCCTCCACGATTTCGAGTTCTCGAGAGTAAATATGTAATATATCACCTGGGGTTTTTTTCTTCTATTTGGTCTTGCTGTTGTGGATACTCGCCCTTTTGGTTGCTTGTGCATTTGTAAAGTTTTCTGGAGTAAATAATACCTTAATGTCGAGTGTTTGCTTCTTTAATTTATCAGCTTTTTCTGTTTGTCGCGCGATGTTGCTTCAAACTATCAACTGAGAATTAAAAACAATGTTTGGCTCTTTCTTTCTCTGTAAGATTCGATTCGAGCCCGTCACTGTGGTTTTCTATGTTCTTTAGTTGTTAAATATGAGGTTTTTATGATCTACAGATCAGCTAATAATTCCTGCTTATACATTTTCTCTTTTCTGATCTTGCGATTTTCGACTATGATAAATTCATCTTTGGGATGTAGTACTTTGACTCTCTTTTATCTGTTACTGGCTACTCTTTTCGCAGGTATTCAGTGTCTTGGTGCAAAATGGATGCTGTAATTTTTCTAATTAGTTTCCGCATGTTATGAACTGCAAATTAACTAGTTTTTTTTGTCAATTCATGTAGAGTTATTATTACTAGTGAGCCTGATCGTTATATTTGGTATCAGAGTCGGTTCACAAGCCGAAAGTATAAGGTGGACTTCACATCGTCCGGTAATCTTGGACTGTGTGTGTGATTGGACTGACGAGGACGTCAGGACCTAAAAGGGGAGAGTCTGTGACACCCCAGTAGAAAATTGCCTTCGCCTTCAGGAGAAGTACAAAATTACCTTCGTCTCCAGCTAATACAAACAATTATGATGTTTGAAGTTTTTGTTAGGGTAAATTGCACGTTTTCTTCCGTAAACTATAAGTCAGGTGACACTGGGATACGATCCGACCGATCCGATTAGATGGTTTGATCCGGATACACTGGGATACGTTCCGACCGATCCGATTAGATGGTTTGATCCGGATTTTAAAAGAAGCTAAGTTACAACCTGTACAGTAAAAGAAAGAAAAAGAGGGAAAAAAAATGTATGAAATTTAACTGAACTACCGATCTTTCAAAATTTTGATTTTAGTACCCAATCTTTCGTTTTATTTGCTTTAATTTATTTAATAACTCTTCCAATGCAAAATTTAAGTTGATTAATCATATTAGTAAATTTATAATTGCATGAATTCTATATAATATATTGATTAAATTTGTAAAGTTAAATGATGCCTTTAAATTTTAAAGTTAAAAGGTTATTAACCGGCTCAAATCGAATAAATTAAAAGTTTTAATAGTAAAATCAAAATTTTAAAATAAGTTAGTCAGATCAAAATAGGTGACAGTCTAGAAAGTTTTAGACATTTTTACTATAAAAAAAAAATCAAGATCTACATAAATTACCTAAACTATCAGACTATTTTGAGTTGATTATCCAACCCCTTAAAATTTGATTTTACTGCTCAATCTTTCATTTTGTATGATTCAAGCCGGTCGAGGACACTCGAACTTTAAAATTTAAGCTAATTAGTTATTTTAATAAATTTATAGTAGTAAGAATTGTATAAAATATACTAACTAAATATGTAAAGATAAATAACGAATTTAAAATTAGCCAATTTGCATAAAAAATCGGCTGGTTTTGCGTTTTTATAAAAATAGCAACTATTTTGGATTTTACACATCAGGTCTGAATTTTAGTAAATTAACCAAAATATTTTTATTACTCTTTCTCTCTCCTTTCTCTTTCGTTCGTTTTTCTCCTCGTAGCCGTTCCTTTCTCTTTTGCTTCTCCCGCTTCCTTTCCCTCCTCCTCCTCCACCACCTCCACTTTGACGCGGCGCTCTTCTCTTCTACCTAGCCTACACCTTCACCGATACTGGCGGCAGTGATGGTGGCTCGGATATGGTACAGATCGCGGAGTTAAGGCTGCAGCGAAGGGTGTTGCCGTGGACGGTGACGGCGACACTGGTGCCATAGGATTTGAGAATGACAGGGAGAGAGTGAGCTAGGGCGGGGGTAGCGGCGACGGCAGAGGGCGAGGGAGGGGCGTGATAGTGAAAAATAATGCAAAGTATGAAAAAAAAAAAGAAAGAAGAAAAAAATTGAATTGTACTAACTAAATTTGTAAAACGGCACATAATAATTTAGGTAATTCTCTTATTACTTATTTTAATAAATCTATAGTTGCCAGACTTACATGAATTATACTAACTAAATCTGTAAAACGGCGCGTTTAAATTTTAAGCTCCAATTGTCGTTGATCGACTGAAATCAAATAAATTAAAAAGTTAGGTAGTAAATTAAATTTTGAAGGAGTGAATTGTCGAATCAAAATGATCCATAGATGTAATTTTATACCAAAAAAGAGGTTTCTGCTTATTTACTCTTGATTACTATTCAAAATTTTCAAATTTATTCTAAAATTACCAAAATACCCTTCTAAACCCCAATTTTCGTGCAGTAAACCTTAAAGTTTTCGGAATATTTGAAAAAATGTTTGAAAATTAGTAAGGATATTTTGGTCAATCAGATGTACAATAGATACTATTAGATATTATCAAAAAAAAATACTAACTAAAGACTAATGTTACAGACTTAGTGATTTTGCACGCCAAAAGTCCGTGCGGCGCCCACCTTCCTACTTGAAGATCGGCAAGTCTATCTTGATCTTACTAGTCTGCACCTCCGCGCCCTCAAAGATTAAGTGCAAGAAAGTGAAAACGAGAGAGAGGAATAGAGATTCTGTAAAAACTAAGTACTCTATTACTTAGAAGAAAAAATTACAGATACACTCTCTCTAATCTTAGCCAACCTATCTATTTATAGGTAATATGGTACTAACATTTAGAAAATAGTCCACATAAATACAAAGCGAATCCAAAGATTGCTCATGTCGTTTGAATTTTCGCGGCAGTTTTGGAAATTTTAATCGGAGCAGTTGCATAACCTTTTATCTTTCATAAAAGGCTGTTGGTTTGGTGCCCTTTTAACTGTCCAACTAGGGCATGTTTGTTTGGATGGAAGTGGGGCGGAAGTGGAGAGGGAGAAGTCGTTTTCGTCAAAAACAATCACTTTCGTCGTTTGGTTCGCCGTAAAAAGGTTACGGTTGAAACTCGAGTTAACCTGAAACGGTGTACTTGACTTCGGCCCACCACGGGCAGAAATCAATTACGGTAAAGAGAGAAGAAGAAAAAATATTATTTTTAATTATATAATTATATAATTTTTAATTATATAAAAATATAATTTTATAATTTAAAAATATTATATAATTAAATTTTAATTATATAATTAAATTTTAATTATATAAAAAATATAATTATATTATTTTTATTTATTAAATTATTTATTATTTATACATAAATTATAGTTTTATCTCATCATACACTTCCTACTAAACAAACAGCAGAACTAATAAAACTTCACTTCCATAACTACAAAACAAACAGTAAAAAGAAGTAGTTTTTACCGAACTCTATTTCAACCATATATATACGCGTGTTATTCGCGAACTATTGAAATACCGTATGAAACGGTCCGTACGCGAATTTTTTCTACCGATTGGGAATAATACGCGATTTTTTTCCTCACTCAAGAAATTCGCGATCAAAACTGCCTCCCGAATAATATTCTCAAAAATTCGGCATGGGCGGCGGCGGAAGTACGAATTTTTTCGAAAAATTTAGATTTGAGGGCTGCGGAAAGACAAAATTTTTCGGATCGACGGCGCGCGACCACTGCTCCGATGATCTGTGCATCTCGTCCTGAGCAATCGAGCAACCTTGGCTTTCGATTTTGAAGAAATGGTGGCGGAGCAACAGTAAAAGAAGAAGACGGAGCGGGAAGATGAACAGGAAAAATATCGCGGTGTTGGGCTTCACTAAAATGTCGCGGTCCACGAGGCTGCACTCAGCCTCGTGGACCGCGCTGAGTGAGAGACTGAGAGGTCCACATGGACCTCTCACTCTCGGCTGGGTCAGTGGGTGTATATAACTTTATATATATATATATATATATATAATTATATATATATAAATAATACATTTTATTATATATTTTCTTTAGTTTTAAATTTATAGAAATTATAATTATTTATGATAATATTATTAATTCTTTTATAAAAAATTAATTCAATAGCCGAACTTTTGATTCCGAATTTTTAAATACTGAACGTATAATTCTCGTATGAATCACATATCCGAATAATTGACGAATCCGATTTTTAAACCGTATTTTTTACCGAATTTAAAAATTAAAATATAAATTTTATTCGAATTATATTCGTATCAAATTTTTGCCGAATTCGAATTAACTAACTATGATTTCAACGCAAAGTCCACTTCAATTTAAAATTCAGTTTCGGAGAAACAAACATGCCCCTAGCGAAGAAGTTGGGCGAGAGACTTGGCCGGGCTGAAATTTTTCAAAGCGGAAGATGCCAATAAGCTAGAAACAGAAGCGGGAAGCGTCTAGATATTTCTTCTGGTGGTCATTGTGTAATCCCATTTTCTCCTTCCCTTAAAAAGGAGGGGAGAAACGAAGAGCTACTGCTATTACTACTACTACGATGCTCGCTCTCTCTTCCCTAACCCTCCCTCTTCCTCTTCCTCTCCCTCCTCTTCCCCCCTCCAAACCCTTCTCCCTCACCCCTCCACCCTCTCCTCACCTCCTCCTCCTCCGCCGCCCCTCGGATGTTCCTCTCCTCCTCCGCCACCGCCGCCGCCTCCTGGCGCGCGCCACCGACGACGGAGGCTGCGGCGGCGGCGCCGGGTCCTCTCCCCAGGTGAGCGAAACTGGTGTTGGTTATCCGTTGTTGTCGTGGATACGATTCGAATGTGAAAGTGGTGTTAGTTGTTGTGCATTCGATTAGTCGTAGGATTCTGTGGGGAATATCGTCGAACATGTGAGAGGAATCATGTTTTTGAAGGTTACCTAATGTGGTAGCCAGGAGGAAATTGATGTTGGTCGTTTTATTGTTTTCGTGGATATGATTCGACTGTGAAAGTGGTGTTAGTTGTTGTGGCTTTGATTACTTGTGGGATTCTGTGGGGAATATCGTGGTACTTGTGAGAGGTATCATGTTGTTAAAGGTTACCTAGTATGGTAGCCAGGAGGAAATTGATGTTGGTTGTTTTATTGTTTTCGTGGATATGATTCGAGTGTGAAAGTGGTTTTAGTCGTTGTTGCTTTGATTAGTCGTAGGATTCTGTGGGGAATATCGTCGAACATGTGAGAGGCATCTTGTTTTTGAAAGTTACCTAATATGGTAGCCAGGAGGACATTGATGTCGGTTGTTTATTGTTTTCATCTGTATGATTCGAATGTGAAAGTGGTGTTAGTTGTTGTGGCTTCGATTAGTCGTAGGATTCTATGGGGAATATCGTCAAGCATGTGAGAGGCGTTTTGTTTGGAAGTTATGTAATATGGGTGTTCTCCTCTCAAAAAAAAATAAGCGAAGCGATGGTGTAGCTAGGAGGGTTTAGCTACTGAATCGATTGAGGCTTAAGGGCCTGTTTGGCCATGATGTGGGGCGTAGTGTTGTTTGGTGAAGCTTTTTTTGAGTAGTGTTGTTTGGAGAATTACTATATTGCAAATTTTCAAATAGATTCTCTGTGCTGCAGAATTGAAATCTCTGAAATTAATTGGCCTTTTCTGCTTTTGTACCTCAAAATTGCATTTCTGCTTCTCGCCGCTATGGAAGTTACGGGCTTATTGCTGAACGCTCTAGTAGGTGACTGCAACTGAAAACAGAACTAGAAGAGGGGCGAACTGGCGCTTATTTAGAATTTATTAGGCTTTTATTTAGTCCCAAGTGACCTTACTTTGAGTTGTAAAATGACATTATTTTGAGTTGTAAAATGATGCAATTTTGGAAGTGTCTTAGGAGGGACCTCATGAAACACGGAATGTTATGGGAAAATCCTTTGTCGAAGCAGCTTTAAGCCAATGTTTCTCCCATTCTTTGTAGCAACCTCAGCATTGGATGTAGGGAGGATGAAAACAATTCGGACCGATATTTATGCAAAATAAGCTTTGGGGTTCTTGTGAAATTTATATAGAGAACTCCATCCTAACTATTGAACTCATGTGGTATGACAATAATTTGATTCATGGACCATCAATTTGTTTATCACTTGTTGCTTGGAGCACTGTGTGGCAAGCAAACGTTGTTCGACAATATATTAGATGAGTAAATGGATACATAGAGATTTTAGTGCCTGTTACTTGTTTAGGGTCTTTTAGCTATTCCCTCAGTTTCTTGTTTTAGTGCCGTGTTTCCACCTAATATCTATAATAAGGCGAATCTTGTTCTTGAAGAAGTATCAATTCATAGAGATTTTAAAGTTTAATAATAGTTACTTGAAAATATAATGTGTTTATTGAAAATATAATGTGTTTATGTTCATGTTTACTTGATCGCTGGATTGAGTTGGTTTTGTACTGCAGATTTTGTTTACTTTCAACATTACAATGCTTTTCATTCTTTCTTATGCTTTTCTAGTCAGCATATCATAAAGCAAATGTTTCCCTTTAAATTAATGCGTCCTCGATTTTTTTTTTTGATCAGGATATTGAACAATTGAGCAGAACTGTGACTTCTGGGGAAGCTTACATAGGGCTTTTTGTTCGAATGCTTGGCCTAGACAATGACCCGCTAGACCGCGAGCATGCCATTATTACACTCTGGCAATACTCACAAGGAGGACGGAAGTGTATTGATGAAATCGTGCAGTTTCCTGGTTGTATTAATCTTGTCACCAGCCTTCTCAAATCCGAGTCTTGTTCTACATGTGAAGCTGCCGCAGGTCTTCTACGAAATGTAACTTCTGTGAAGTTATACAGGGATGCTGTTGCCGAAAGTGGAGCAATAGAGGAAATTTCCAGTCTTCTTTGCCACTCTTCAATTGCCCCAGAGGTACTTAAAATTTGGGTTTTTATGTATGTAACCTTGCGAAATCACCTAGAAACATGTATACTCTTGTAAATTCTGAATTTCCGTATGTACTCTTCGCTAGTGCATGTTCTCACGAAACTATTCTGAAGTTTGGATGTTATCCAATTCATGGGAAGAAGTTGGTTTTATATTAGAATAAAGTTTTTAAAGAGAGAAGTTTTTCCAAGTACAAGGGTGGGCATATATGAACATCCAGATTTTGCAGCTACAAATGTATATAAATGATCTTGCCGAGTACATATATAGATATATCATATATGTAAGCATCTCTTCAAAATTTATCGTTGATAGAGCTGATCTATTGCCGGCATGTATCTGCAGGTTAAGGAGCAAGGTTTATTTGCTTTGTGGAATTTATCTGTGGACGAGAAGCTTAGACCAAAGATCGTAAAAAGTGATCTTCTACCGAAGCTTGTTAGGTTTCTTGATGATGAAGAGATAAAAGTTAAAGAGGCAGCAGGTGGGATCGTTGCAAATTTGGCTTTAAGTCCTTCCAATCATGGCATTATGGTCGAAGCGGGTGTAATACCAAAATTGGTAAGTCTCTCTTTAGGCTGTTTAAACATTTAATGTTTGTCTATTCAATTCAAGTAAGCTCATAGTTCGAGTTGATACAAGGAGGCTTAGAATGTTTTAGCATTTGTAATTACAGCCTTTGGGGAGTGTTAGTCTTGAGAAAATTTCATCGAACAAACGATACTATTTGTGCAATATATCCTTTGTGACTTAACAAAGCCAAGCCATGTTTCAAATCTTCTTCTAGGGGCTGTTTGCTTGTCTGCATCTCAAACTACATTGTAGGTGCAGCTGCTAACACACCCTGACATTCTGCTTGGTTTGTTGTTGTTGTACCTAGATCAAGGTTTTCTATTACCATTGGGTACTTTCTTGTTTAACGTTTTTTCAATTATTGCCAGCTGGCACAGATTGGCATGATCGACATGTGCTGTTCATGCCGCCTGTGCCGCGATAGAAAAGAGGGTTTGTGCCGAGGTGTGCTAGTGTGTCTTGTCGTGCCAGTGGCACACTGACAAGTCCTGTGTTAGTGGCATGACAACCCTTGACGTAGATGATGTAGTTAGACCTACTAATGAAGGCCCAACTGCTAAATCTCGGCCTGCACTCAAATTGATGTAGGTAGAATTAAAACAGTTCGAAAGAGTTACTCTATGATAGGAGACCTCATTAACAAGAAAGGGAAACTTTTGTGTCGTCGAGGTAATTCCACTATCCCATATCTAAAATGACAAGATTTGCAAGTGCAGCTTTGAACTGCATTCAAACAAATGAATTGTAATTGGAAAAATCTCAACTAACAAGCAATGCTACCTGTACACCTATAACTTAGGTTTAAGACCCCCTTTGAAAGGCTGGGATCTACTCGCTTGTCTTATCAACTCCCCGCGCCGCCCCCCCCGCCCCCCGTTCTCTTAATACTAGAAAGGGGTCTAAATGCAAGGGTATAAGATGTACACCCCTATATGGGGTTTACAGGTAGCATTTTATCTTAACTAAGTATCATCAAATTAGAATGATTAGCAACAGATAGGTATCAGTCGGAAGAAATGGTGCTTATAGTGCTCAAATCATTGTTGTCATAATTGTAAACTCCGGACATTGCTTCGCCTGTTTTTCCTTCCAAGTTATGAACATGTGCAAATTTCTCTGCCATGCATATTTTGTGTATACGTTACTGTTGCTTGTGGGAGATGCCCGCCCATAGTGAAGTGCTGGTTAGTTGCTATTCCAACATCTTGAAAGAATGCCTGTAAGTTAGCTGCAGTCTTGCATTAGTTTGTAATCTAGGTTCAGAGCTACTGATTGAGAATAAGGAACTAATGGCTCATTTTTGTTTTTACAGGAAGTCCAATGTAAAAGTAATGTATATGAATTGTGTAACGAACAAAATTCAGTGAATATTATGCTAGCTTGAGAAAACCGTCAGATTAATTTGGTTGCTTTATGTATTAACCTTTGATTTCTTCAACACAAGCTAAATTGCTGTTCATTCTCTCATCTGTACTTGTTTTTTGCATTCTAAACATGAACAATCGTTTGCAGGCTGATCTTCTAAAAGGCAAAGAGGAAGGCTATAAAATCATCAGAAAGGAAGCTAAAACCGCATTACTTGAGCTTTGCAAGGATGAATACTACAGAATTCTCATAATTGAAGAGGGTTTAGTTCGGGTTCCTGTTGTGGGTTCTGCAGCATATAAAGCTTTCAAACCCTCAACTCATTCGTGGCCCTCTTTACCTGATGGAACTGAAATTCAGCGAAATTTGCGCCCTTCAAGATATGGTGCATCTGAGTTACTTGTTGGATTGAATATTGAAGAGAAGAACTTGAAACTTGAAGAGGCTAAGATGAATGCAATAGTCGGGCGTTCTCACCAGCAATTTCTCGCACGAATCGGCGCAATTGAGATGGAGGATGGAGAAAAAATTCAAAATGAATCTCCACAAAAAGAACAGTATACTCTTTTGCCCTGGATAGATGGTGTTGCAAGATTGGTTTTGATTCTTGGGCTTGAAGATACTTCTGCTATTATAAGGGCAGCTTATTCAATTGCTGATGCATCTGTAAATGAGCACATGCGTAATTCTTTCAAGGAAGCTGGAGCTGTTAGACAATTAGTTCAGCTACTGCACCATGATAGATTGACCGTCAGAGAAGCTGTTGCTCATGCATTGGACAAGCTAAGTATCAGGTCCTCTATATCCTACCTTTCCCCATTTTTGTCTGTATTCAAATATTGTGCAACACGTTACATGGACTAGATGTAATTAGTCTTGAACAAAATTTTGAACTTTACTGTTAAGAACCTTGGAACATGGTCAAATCGAACATGACTTAAAACCAGCGAAAGAAATGTTGGTTACATTCATCTCTAGAGAAATAGAAGATACAACTATTTGCTTCAATTGGTCGATGCTTGACTCTTTCTCACAAACTGGAATTTAATATGATCTTCAAATAATTTAATAGGCTTGTTGAATTACTCGGAAGACGATAAGGGATTCCTCCATGAAACTCAGTAAGTTAGTGTAGTGACTTGTATATTACTACTTCTGAGGCTCTGTTTTGGGTCATCAAAACTGTGTACGCCTTCCATCTTCATCACCTTTTCTTCTTCCTCGTTGTGAGGTCCTCACTTTCTCTAATACTTCTTCTCTCTTCATGAATACTCTGCCCTTTTTGCATGTATTTGTATCATCAAGAGATGTCAATCTACCCCCTGAATTGACCAGAGTTTCTATGATGTTCCACTTGAAGAGCATAAAAATTTCAGCTCAGAACACAGACTGGTGGATAATTTGTTGAGCTCACCTTTACCGACTTGTCATCCACTTAGCTATTTAACCCGAAATTAAAGTTTTGTCGGAAACCTCTGAAATTCATGCTTTAGCAAGCTCTCCCAAATTGATTGGACAACACCTTGGTGCACGCCACTTATTAGTCAAGGAAAATGATGCTTCGGTTCCTCAATGACTGAGCTGTGCTATTTTCTCCCTATCCTTTGAAGTAGTGTTAAGGCGATGAAAATGCTATGCGATCACAGATTACCTTATGGTTGTTTGAGTGAGGTTGCAGAAATTGTAGTATGTTCTAACATCTTCGTTAGCTTTTTTTTTTTATGATTTCTCCTGCTTTTTATCTCTTTCTACTTATTCGATGTTTTAGATTTTTGAAATAATCTTTCTTTATATCCCATTTGTCTATGTGTTGGCATTGGTATTTAACAATGTATGGTTCTACCCAGCTAGTTCAACCTGACGAATTTTTAGATTTGAGTTTCAAATCACATACTTCGGCTTCCTTTTGAGTAGGTCTACAGAGCCTCAAAGCCTATCATTGTAAGAATTACAGTCTTGATCTCAATGTGCACTTAATTCTCTTGCCTTGTTTAAGTGTTGAACCATAATATTCCATTGAAAACTGACCCTGATAATGATTCACTTGGCAGTTCTAAAACTTTAAAATTAAATATACTGTGTTAATATTACCCTCTTAGCTTATTCTTTGTTATTTTTCTGCAGCAACATAGTTTGCAGGATAATTGAAGCAGAAGGTGCTCTGGAGCCTCTAGTTAATATTTTGAAGGACCCAAGTACACCAGTCGTCCTACTCGAAAAGGTTATTCAGTACCTGAGCTAATTTATCCTTTATATACCCTGATAAGTTTAGCTTATCCTGTCTAAATGCTCACAGAAAATCTTTATTGCAGACTATTGATATACTTTCTCGAATTTTTGACACAGGCAATGGCATGAAAAGAATGGTAAGTGAGATGGTAACTATCATGAGAACTTTTTAATTGTTATCCTTCTAATAGTAAGTCGTCTGTGATGAATTTGACAGTTTGGTGACAAAGTTGTCAATGGAACTGAGGGAAAGGTGAATTCAGCAAATAGTTCTTCTGATGCTGGTGGGTTTCTTCAAACCTTATTGAAGCAAGAACCTATGACAAGGTTGGTTATTGTTGTTTCCCTGATATGGTGTTTTGCATTGCATTCGCTTGAAGGTCCATTATTTACCAGATTTATTTTGCCCTTGATTGAGCCAAACATTTTTCTGTACTAATTAATTTCTCTTGTTCAAGAACTACATAAACTGAATCTTTACCAGTAAACCCTTTTTATACATTGCAGTACTAAGTTAAAAAAAAGCCCAAACTAGAAAGCAGTTTGACTTCAAATAGCTGCAGTTGTCACTTCTCACGGAGAAAGAAAGTAGGATCTGTAACTATTTGGTATTTATTGTTGGTGTTTGTGACTTTTCTTGACTGAATTTGCATAAATTTATGAGATGCTAATGCTGAAGAACTTTTTGATCTGGCTAGTGTTATTACGTGTTCAGTGAAGGACTACTATTTGATTATATAGATTTTTTTTTTTTTTAAACTAGCTTCCAGAAAGATCCATGGAAATAAATGCTATTTGAAGATACCAATGCTGGTATATAGGAAGTTGCCAATTTGGCTTCAACTGTATCTCTTTTGCTGGAAGGGCTAAGTTCCACTTTAAGTTTTCATTACTTGGTTATTGACAGGATAAAGAGGGAGTTTTTCTCTCTTTTTTTTTTTTTTTTTTTTTTTTTTTTTTTTTTTTTTTTTGAGAGAGAGAAAGGTAGCATGATACTTGCTTCGTTCATTTTTAAGAAATAAATTTAGCTGGTAATGTGAAGCAACTAGGTTTCGAATTTAGGACCACGGGTACCAACCATCAAGTCCTTTGCCACTTGCGCTAGGGATGGTTATTCCCTTAATAATATGGGTATAATTAATATAGGGTTAATTTCATACATATCCCTATAAAGATATTGAATAGCAAATATATCCCTATAAAGTTTTAAGTTATCAGATTTGTCTCTCTAGAAGTTCTAACATGTTCATATTTGTCTCTCTGGTTTGTTGCCGTTAGTCTACTGTTTGTTTATTAACAGCTCATAAGTAAAATGACAATTTTGCAATTGCAAATTTTCTCCTTTAAGAAGTCCTAACAGTTAGGAGTGTGCAAATATGCCCTCCCGAAAAAGTCCCAATATTCATCTTCTTCCTCTATTAAAATCCATCCAACCCTTCATTGTTGGCATCTCTTCTTTTGCTCCTTTTCTTCTTCACCCAACTCCCACACCTCCTACATCTCTCTTCTCCTTCACATATCTCCTCTTCTTAGTAAAGTTAATTTTGCAGGAGGACTTCGTCGGAGGGGTTCGTGGGATGATAGGAACCTTCATCTCCTAGCAGCTTCCTCTTCGTCACACCCTTTGACTCCACAGATAACCTAGGGCCCATTAGTTAATGAGAATTATATATAAGAGGAGTGAAAAGGTCATTTGACTTCTTGACTATGGTTAGTATTTTTACCATGGTAATCAAAATTTTTTAATAGAGACTAACTATAGGGGTATATATGCAACAGGATTAAACTTTGGAGGGACAAATCTGATAACTTAAAACTTTGTAGGGATATATTTGCTATTCAGTATCTTTACAGGGACACGTATGAAATTAACCGTATTATATAACATGCATCGAGATGTTGGGTATTACTTGGTATGATGGGCTATAAATAAATCTCTTTTCTTTCTGTTTTTTTAGTAATGTTAAGCGCTAAATAATGAGTAGTGATGTTAAAGTTGAACAATGAAATTAAGGGTACTACTAAATATTATAGTAAAAGTCCCCTCTGAAGGAAAGATCTGAGGCATCTCATTCCCTTTAAATGGTGAGACGTCTGTTAGGGAATGATTGAACTTTAATTGTAAACCCTGCATTGATGGAAGGTGCATGTACCTAGAGAATTTTTTTCCTTTAATAGTCAGTGTTGAGGATTATTGCAACCATAAAACTGGGCAATTAACCTATCTCACGGCACCTTGCTTTTGAAGGATTTCTTTCCTTTAATAAGTAGTTGACAAACTTAAGGACTAGAGATTTGTTGCAAGCACAAAATAGTTGACTCCTGGGCCATGTCATGGGACCTCGAGTTTGTGATATAGTGATAAACTGATTGTGAACCTTTCGTCATCAATTTTTTGCTTTATCATATGTTTGAAGAAGGGTTATGCCTAAACTTATGCGGAAAGGGGTGGAAGATAAATTAGCAAGAACAGTTTAACTTGAAATATTATGTTAACAAGCATTTCTTGCCGCATTATCTAGCGGTTGAAGCTTTCAAATTTGTAGTTAATAAATGGCCCTTAGAAGAATTGATCAAGTGCGATGACTTTCTTCTGCTCGCTAAAGATTGGATACTATTGCTCTATCGTCCATAACTTGTTCAAATGCTACCAAATGCATATCTTAGAGCATTTCATTATTATATTAGTCCCACTGTCCAACCCTTCTTAAAAAGTACTAACCCCTGCAAATGCTTTTTATACCCCAGTTTACATATTTCTTTTATTGTTATTTTTATATCTTTGCAATGAACATCTATTTTGACGGAGCCTTCCTTTCGTCCATAACTTTTATATTTAATGTTACACTAACAGTTTGCTCGTAAATGCTCGTAGGGTGGAGATTATTGACTCTGGTATTATATCACGCTTAATTGATCTTCTGAGGAAAGCATCACCAAGTGTGCAAACAAAAGTTGCTTCTTTCCTTGAGTATTTAGCAAATTTTGAACCACATACTACCTCAATGACTGCTGCTGGAATTGAGTCGGGACTTGATGCTGTTTTTCAAAAGGGAGTTCTGAATGGTACGCGTTCTTTCTCTTCAGAGACCTAGATTTCTTATAATGGACAGATTATGCTTCTTCATCGATCTATCGGGGGTTGTTTTTGTTTGATAATAATTTGGGGGGAGAATTGCGTAAGCTAATCTAGAAATCACTATTTTGGTAGAGGAAGGATCCATTATGTCGAAATCTAATGGAATGCAAAGAATGCACTTTTTCTTGAATTTTTTTATTGTTCTGTAACTAAGCTGCAGTGTAACAACCTTTATCAAGTATTCCGCCTGGATCACTTTGGTCACTTGGAGAGCTTTGTTACAATATGTGATTTATTTAACATTTTATACAAGAAAAGTAAAATGCAATATATTGAAAAGGAAAACCTTATTAAAAAACCAACCAGACTTAAATAGTTATTTGCATAAGAGTCGTAGGGAGGGAAAAGATAAAAGATGAAGTTGAAAACATACTTATCTGATTTATAGTTTAGGGTGTAATGTCGGCAGTGCCGGGCTAGCATGTTCCACATTTACCCGGTTTGTGTCGCGTCGGGTTGGATTTCTTGGGTCGTCTATCCAACACGTCCCCCTAGCCTAAACGGCATGGGCAGCCATGTCAGGCCAGGCTCTGTTCTGGCCCTTTTATTTATTTTATTTATTTATATTTTTAAAATTTTATAAAATTTAAAATAAAACTATAAAATTAAAAAGTATTTTATAGAGATAAAAAAAATTAAAAATTGAATTTTTTTAAAAATATATAGACCTTCCCACCCGTATAATTTTTGACTATTGGGAAGGGTATTTTGATCCACTTAAATGAATGTTGATCTATTTAAATGAACCAAAATAGGGTCTTACCCTTAGGAGAAGGGGTAGCATTTGGTCCCTACTTGGTCTTGAGGGCCTAATAAGGAAAAGGGCTAGTCCTTAGTCTTGGGCCTATGGCCTTGGGAGAAGGGCTTAGCCATAATGGCTAGGCCTTTCTCCTAAGAGAGCTAGGGAGACTAGGTCTCTAAGGCTAGGTCAAAGTCGTGCTGGCCTGGCAAATACAATCCTTACGAGTCATTTTGTGTCGGGCTACGGGCCGATCCCCTGGCACGGCACAGCTCAGCCTGTTGTGGGTTGTGCCATGCCGGGCCGACGGGCCTTGGGGAGTCGACCTACCATGGCCCAGACATTCAGGCCAGGCCAGCACAGCACGGGTGAAGTACCCGTGCTGTGCCCGGTTGGGCCAAGGTGGCCTGTTTTACACCTCTACCTATAGTCTATCTTGAAATGAGCACCTGAGCTTTAGAATTTTGATTTTAATAAACTAACTTTTCTTTAGTTTTGGATACTTCGCCGTCAAAAAATTTGGGGCACTGTCGGTTCTAACAAAATCTATACTTTTTATTTTATATTTTTTATCCTTTTTCATCTTGTCCTTCTTTCCCATTTTGTCCGTCTACAGCTGGTCAGAATCACTCATGGACGCCTTTTGAGCATCATTACTAATACAATTTGTTAAGCCCCACCATCAGTCATATCCGATTGTCGCCTTGGTTGGAAGCCAAAGGAAGAGCTAAGTCTGAGATGCTCCAGATCCTTCCAACCAAAGGAAAGGCTAATGCTGAGACTCCCCAGATCCACCACCAATCTTCCATATTATTCTTCCCAGATTTCTTTCTCATGTGGAAGAACTGACGGGGGGAAATGAGAAGAGTGAACTGACCCAAAAAAAAAAAAGAAAAAAAAAAAGTTAAAAAGAGAAGGATTCTGTTACAACTAAACCGCCAATTGTATTTTGCTTTTTGTTTTTGATTATATTTTCACATAAATTTGGTCAATCTAATACTGAACTTTCCTTTATTCCATAATTTGGTCAATACAATACTAATTTAACACATTTGATTTACTTTGCTGACTGTTGTGCAGTGGGGGAAGACGATACTGAGAACCAGCCCGAGCCGACTATCATTGAAATAGAAGAAATCGGTCTCGCAACTTCTGCAGCTGCGAGACTACTCACAAAGTTGTTAAATTTCGACCAATTCAATCGTACGATAGACCCTACAAAATATGTAATTCAACTTCGGAAAATCCTAAAATCTGATATTCCGCTCCACACGAAGGACTGGGTCGCAGCATGCCTTGTGAAGCTCGAATCTAAGTTTGGTTCCGCCTTAAATAATGGAAAATTTTCTGTCGACCAGGAAGTAATTATCTACGAAACAATTCCGAGACTAATTGAGCAGATTAGAACTTCATTTTCATACGAATCGAAAAGAGCTGCGGTTTTGGAATTGAAGAGGATAATTTCCGGAGGATCAATGGAATTTGCGAAGGCGGTTGCAAATGCCGGAGGGATATTTCCTTTAGTGAAGCTTATTGAAGAGGGAAAAGGTGATGTTATTGAATCTAGTTTGGCTATTTTATACAATCTAAGCATGGATGCGGAGAACCACCCGGCAATAATTTCTGCAGGGGCGGTACCGGTGCTAAAGAGGATCATTCTCTCTGAGGGGCCGCAGTGGACTCGCGCGCTTCATTTGCTGAGGACATTGCCGGTATGATCTATATGCGGTTCTTGGTCGATAACCCGTTAACCGTCTCTGGTTACAGTACATTCTATCTTTTACAATTTTTGTAGGTGTATTTAAGTGAGAGTAATACTTTTAACTTGTAAGGTTACCTTTTTTTTTTTTTTTTTTTTCCGAGAAAGGATGTAAATGCAAAATCTGCAGATAATAGGAGAAAATATCAGAAATTTGGAATCAATCACTCTGTTACAACTAGATAGTCTGTTTTGCCCATGGTTTTTGTGTTTTGTTTTCTTAGATTTTCATATGGTTGATCTTGAGGAAGAAAGTGCTGGCAAAAGAAAACCTGTCTAAAATGAATGGCAGGGAGAGCTGGAATATGTGATGTGCAATTATAGACTGACTGCTGACCACTTGTTTGTGGGCTGCTGTCCAGCAAATGTATGATGGAGGCCCTGATGCCAAACAAGCAGGAGATTCAAATGTGCTCAACAGTTGATAGCGTATGAAAGATATATTTTATGAGTGAGGTGTTGGCTTAAATGGGCCAGCATCCTGTCCTGTGGCGAGAGGCCATGTTGGGCCGAGTCATGTTCGAAATGGCGTGAGGCTGGGTGGGCCGAGTCATGTTCGAAGTGGCGTGAGGCTGATGGGGCCGAGTCACAATCGAGACCTGTGGGCGCTGTATCTGTACGCTTTAAGTGAATTTGTTGCGTATTTCTAACAGTTCGAGCTTTTGGGATTAATGGTTAGCGCCAACGATCCGACAAGTGATATCAGAGCCAGTTGTCACGGGTTCGATTCTCGCATGCTGCGAATGTGTGCAGGTGCTGGAGGGGGGATTGTTGGCTTAAATGGGCCAGCATCCTGCCCTGTGGCGAGAGGCCATGTTGGGCCGAGTTATGTTCGAAATGGCGTGAGGTTGGGTGGGCCGAGTTATGTTCGAAGTGGCGTGAGGCTGGTGGGGCCGAGTCACAATCGAGATCTGTGGGCGCTGTATCTGTACGCTTTAAGTGAATTGGTTGCGTATTTTTAATAGTTCGAGCTTTTGTGATTAATGGTTAGCGCCAACGATCCGACACGAGGGACCTTCAGAAAAGAAAGAGCTTGTTTTCATTGCTGCCGGCTGGTGGGTTTTGTGGTTCAAAAAAAAATGAAATAGGACGGTCGCACAGGACAGCTGTTGCATGACATTAAGAATTTTAGAAAACTTTCAGGTGTCATAGATTGTGTGTAGGCTCTTTTTTTTTTTTTTTTTTTTTTTCATGTGCTGAGGCCCAATTACCTCATCCATATAGTCTAGTTCATCTACTCTCTGAATGAAGCGGGTAGTATACTACTGTTTTCTTAGGGGAAAAAAAAGAAGTCACATATAAGATATCATTTCTCTTGCTCGTAGGCACACTTCCCACTTAAAGCGGGATTCAATCTTGGGTCACAATGCTGAGAGGGAGTAATCATGAGACCCAATGGGACCCAAACACTAAGTCACATATAAAAACCAATCATTTTAGTGGTAAAAAACTTGATTTCTAAGAGCTTAGCCCTTGAACGACTGTTAGAGATGTCTCAAAATTTGGTTATCGACTTTGATTTTGGATTCCCAATTCATCGACAGTTTCGCAGTGCGACAGATTTTTTGAGAAAATAAATTGTGAAGAAAAAATAGATGTCTGTGGTGGATAGCGGAGGACTCGGGATCTAATCCGATAATGAAGAACCCGTTAAGAAATTTTTCTTCTCCTTTTTTTCCTTAGACGTGATGTAGTGTATTGTAATCTCCAGAATATTGTACTCTCGTTTTTCATAGTAAAATTCTCTCCTTCTTTGCCTGTGATTTTTTTCCCCTGCAAAGAACTTTTCACGTAAATCTTTGCGTTTATTTTAGTTTCTGTTTGTGATTTGTCTACTTCACGTTTGCCATTTTTTGTTTTTGTTTATGTGCTCGTCATAACAGAGACAATTTATCGGCGGCTTGCCATGTGAAACGTCTGCTATAAAAATGTTATAGCTAAATAAGCAATTGATAAGCATAGGAGCCGAGTCTTTATAGTTTGAAGCAAGCAACAAAAAGAAATTAATAAGAATATTAAAAAGAAGAGGAATATTGTTTAATAACTCGTGATGGTGATAGATCGTCAAATTGAAAATAAAAAGACTACATTACAGAAAACCTTCATGTAAATACCTGCTTTTTTATTTTTCCTCCCTGACTTTTAAAAACCTATATTTTGCATCCTTAAAATTTCAGAAATGCTTTCAGGGAGTACGGCGTTAATAGAGAGGGCAAAATGACTAAATTGCCCTTACTTCTTCTATAAGAAAAAAATAAAATTTTAATATATTTCTGTCATTTTGAAGGGTATTTTCGGTATAAAGTATAAGAAATAGATGGATGGGCTAAATGCAACAACTTGAAATGTTGAGAGGGTAAAATATAGGTGTTTGAAAGTTATATAGGGAGGGAGGGAAAGTGAAAAAGAAATATTTATAAGGAAGTTTTATGTAATTTAGCCAAATTAAAAAAATACAAATCTATGAGATACTATGGATTCTCAGAGAAGAAAATCGAAAGATATGCAAATCCAAGAGACTATAGATTCGATCTCTTAGGATTTTCAAAGGATATAGTACAGATTCTCGTAGGAAATTTTTTTTTTTTTTGAGAGAAAGGTAGCATGCTACCCGCTTCGTTTATTTTTTTTAGAAATAAATTTAGTTGGAAATATGAATCAACTAGGATTCGAACTCGGGACCTCGGATACCAACCACCAAGCCCTTTGCCACTTGCGCTAGGGATGGTCGGTGATTTTTTTTTTTGAGAGAAAGGTAGCACGCTACCTGCTTCATTCAATAAGAAAACTGAATTTAGCTACAAGAGTGAGGCAACCAGGCCTCGGAAGAAAAAAGACAGAAAAGAATAAAAGACAAAAAATAGCAAGTAAAATTTAGCAGACAGTATCAAAAAAGAAAAAAAAATAAGTTGCATATTTGGGTCGGTCGTTTGCTCGCTCGCAGAATTGTACGTATTACTTGACGCTAGCTTCTCAAATCTTCACATCACATCTAATTCTTCCGACTGCATGCAAAGAGTCCGAGCTCTTCTGGTTGAAATGAGATTTACTTAGGATTCGAAATGTTGAGAGGATTTTCTTAGGATTTCAAACGAGATTTTTGTTAAATTAAATAAAACAACCGTCTTTCTCCAGCTGGTAGAGAATGATATTTTTATATTTTTATATTTAACATTTTTCCTCACGTGATACATACCATTTTAAATAGTATAAAATAACCGTTGTTCTTAAAAAATTTAAGGTATGGAGAACGATTTTTTATATCATTTTTATATTTAACAATTTTAGAATAATTTAGAATCTCTTGAGATCGTAAAAAAAATGGTAGGATAGTGTAATATATGGATCTAAGATCCATATCTATAATGCAATATACGAAAGATCTATATTTGCGAAATAAGGAGAGAGCTCGAAGGTTCAGGAATTGGAGAAATGTATGTGTAGGCCCCACTTCCCTCTTCTGCAAAATAAGGAGGCCACAGTTGGTTCCCATTTAGGCCCCGTTTGGATGGACCTAAAAACGTAGCATAGTTAAACTATGCTACGCCCGTAGGAAAATTTTCCTACGAAGCGTTTGGAAGCAAAAAAAATGGAGTAATTTTTGGAGTATAGTTAAACTATACTCCAAAAAATGGAGTAAACTTATAATCCAATCCAACCAAAGGAAAAAAATTCCACCATTATTGGGCTAGCTCTCTCACTCCAAAAATGTATTAAGTTTTAAATTTCAAAATTTAAATTTTAAATTTTAAATATCAAAAATTTAAATTTTTAAAATTTAAATTTTTAAAATTTAAATTAAATGTCAAATTTTAAATTTTAATTTTTTGATTTTAATTTAAATTTTGAAATTCAAATTTTGAATTTTGAAATTCAAATTTTGAATTTTGAAATTCAAATTTCAAATTTCAAAATTTTAATTTTTAATTTTTATTTTTTTTAATTTTTTTAAAATTTAAAATTCAAAATTCAAATTTTAAATTTTAAATTTTAAATTTTAAATTTTAAATTTTAAATTTTAAATTTTAAATTTTTTTAAATTTTAAATTTTAAATTTTAAATTTTAAATTTAAATTTTAAATTTTATAATTCAAATTCAAATTTTAAATTTTGAATTTTAAATTTTGAATTTTAAAATTTAAAATTTGGAATTATAACTTTTAATTTTTTAAATTTTATATTTAATTTTTGAATTTAAAATTTAAATTTAAAATTTTAAATTTAAAATTTAAAATTTAAAATTTAAAATTTAAAATTTGAATTTTGAATTTTAAATTTAAAAATTAAAAATTAAAAATTAAAAATTTCAAATTTCAAAATTTAAAATTTAAAATTTAAAATTTAAATTTAAAATTTAAAATTTAAAATTTAAAATTTAAAATTTAAAATTTAAAATTTGAAATTTAAAATTTAAAATTTAAAATTTAAAATTTGAAATTTAAAATTTAAAATTTGAAGTTTGAAATTTGAAATTTGAAATTTGAAATTTGAAATTTGAAATTTGAAATTTTAGATTCAAATTTCAAAATTGAAATTTCAAATTTTAAAAATTGGAATTATAACTTTTAATTTTTTATATTTTAGATTTAATTTTTGAATTTAAAATTTAAAATCTAAAATTTAAAATTTAAAATTTTAAATTTTAAATTTTAAATTTTTTATTTCAAATTTCAAATTTCAAATTTTAAAAAATATTAAATTTGAAATTTCAAAGCTTTTGAATTCGTACTATGTGAATCCAAATAGCTAATAATTTAAATTTAACGTTTCTAATGGCTAATTTTTTAAAGATATTGAGAAATCTTATGGAATTGTATAATTTGTATCCAAACGGCTTTTAAAATGAACCCATGGAATTTTTTTGGAGTTACAGGATTCCACATTTCATCCGAAGCAATACTATGGTATTTAGACTCCATGGAATTTTTTTACTGCGCATCCAAACAGGGCCTAAAATATGAAGGTGTAGGTTTTAGATTTACAGCAAATCATATAAAATTTCGCTTGGCTTACTGAACAGCTTTCTTAATTTAACAACCAATAGGTGAGATGTTGAAAAAAAAAGAAGAAAGAGAATATAATCTGAATTTATTATTGTGGCTGGAAACTAAAAAGTGTTACGATGACCGCACAAACATAAATCAAAAAATGGGAAACGTGAAATAGACAAACCGCAAAAACAGTAATGTAAATGAACACAAGGATTTATGTGGAAAATCCTTTGCATGAAAAAAAAAAAATCATGGATGAAGGAGGAAAGAACTTCACTATAAAAAAGAAAGTACAAAGTTTCTGAGTATAATACGCAGTATCGCGTCTATGGCAAAAAGAAGAAAGAAACTTCTTAACGGGTTAATTTTAGATCTGACCCGTACTGCAGGGTTCCGCCCCCGCATCCCCTCGTCCGATGTCAGTGGTGGGCTACGGGCTCGGGCCTATCGACCCGAGCTCTTCGCTACCCACCACAAACATCCATTTTTCTTCGCAAATTTTTTTTTTCAAATTTATCGCAACGCGAAAACTATCGACGAATCGAAGGCCTAGAACTGAAGTCAATTGCCAAATTTCAAGGCACATCTAATAAAAAGAGTTGCGGGGATCCAAGGAAAACTAAGAAGATTTTTAGAGACCAAAAGTAGAATTAAGCTATGCTTCGGCTTCATCATCTTTGGCTTCTGCTGCAACGAAAAGCTGTATCATAAGATGTTGATGAAGCTGCTGATACTTGATTAGCAACTCTATCTAAAAAGTACTTTTTCACAGACAAGCCAATCAACAATAATTACAAATTTTGTTTTGGCCTTAATAATGAAAAAATTATGAATGCCTCATGGTAGGATGATTCCCTCCAATTAACAATGAATTATTATCATTGTAGAATCATTTCTTAATTTAGGAAAGAAACATTGTAGCTAAAAAGTTGGTGGTGTCACATTGCATGGTATTGTACTATATATAGATTCTCCACTGCCTAAAACATGACAAATTATATGCATGTTTTTTTTCTAATTAAAGCAATTCAATGTGTCATCACACATGCGCCGAATAACCTCAAAATAATCTTCTCTCTTTAACAGTCATTTTTTTATTAGTTATCCATTTGCATTAATCAGCTGTTTGATTATCTGCATTGTAGGCTATAATATAGGTACAATTGTACCCAAGCTTGAAAAATTTTATTTAATGCACTGTTATGCTCTACTTCTCATAGGGCCACCCGTCTTAGGACTATTCTAGCCCTAGAACGTTTAACCCTCTTAAACTCTTGGGCTTAGCCACCGCCCAAAATAATATAGTCGGATCAAGTGGTTTAGTCTTATTATATCTTATATATAGAACTATTTCAAATTCTAGAGGTGTCACAATCCTCCCCGCTTTAAATCCCGACGTCCTCGTCAGGCTTAAGTACAATCACAAGCACCAGATAATGTGAGACTTGTCTCGCTAGCCTTAGCTGACCTTATGAGGAGCCGCGCTTTACCTACAACAATCGTCAGCCGGGGAGCCGCACTTTACCCACTATATGATCTGAATCAGCCGAGACTCATCTCATACTTTCGGCTGGTGATTGGCTCTGATACCAACTGTTATGCTCTACTTCCCAGCGGGTCATCCATCCTAGAACTATTCTAGTCCTAGTGTGCTTAACCCTCTTAACCTCTTGGGTCTAGACACCGCCAAAATGCTACAGTCGAATTAAGACGTTTCATCCTATTATATCTTATATATAGGGCTATTTCAAATTTACTTATAGTGTAGGACTTAGATGCAATAATTGGATATATAGATGAAGACTCAATTGTTGCATTTCGTCCTATATCCAAATTGGATGCAAGTCATAATTTAGCAGCTGGAGAGAGTAACTCTACTCGATAAATGATTAATTACTTATTTTTCGCCTCACCAGGAAAAAAAAAAAAGTTTGCTTAGGCTAATCTCACCATCTCGCATTTAAAATAGAAAGAAGTGCAAATATTGCTTTCAATTGCAAGTAAGCAAACATATAATCCGTAGCCGCAACAATCTCATGAACTAAACACTACCGTGCGTGTTAAATGCAAATGTTGGTACCTGCCCAATTCAGTGTATCTCTAGTTAATTATACCGTGTTATAACTACATCTGACCAAACAAAATACCAGTTTTATTTAAGAGTTTTTTGGATGCCTGAATATGGTGTTTGTTTAATATGTCACTTAGTTTACTCAAGGATCTTGCAACAATTGACTAGTATAATTAGATATATGTTGCTTCTAAATTATTATTCTTAAAAAAGATAAACTAATCATATCCAACTTATAGCATTCAAACATTCAAATAGTTTCTAAAAGAAATATATAAAGTGTTAGATGTGCTTCGAGAATTGGTCACCGGCTTCGATTTTGTGCTCCTGATTCGCCGACAGCTTCGCAGTGCAACAAAATTTGAAAAATAATTTGTAAAGAAAAAATAGATGTCTGTAGTGGAAAGCGAAGAGCTCGGGCCGATACTGAAGAAACCCGTTAAGAATCTTCTTTCTTCTTTTTTGTCCTAGAGGCGATACATAGGATTGTACTTACACAATTTTGTACTTTCTTTTTCATAGTGAAGTTCTCTTCTTCTTTCCCCGTAATTTTTTTCCTGCAAAGAATTTTTCACGTAAATTCTTTTGTTCTCTTTTACTATTTTGTGGTTTGGCTATTTTATGATCGCCATTTTTCGTTTCTGTTTGTGCGCTCGTCGTAACATAAAGTGTGGAGATCGTGACTTGTCTAACCGAAGAATCCTTAAATTAAAAGTATTTCTGTTCATATACACTGCTAGTTTCTGGAGGGTTACAAGGAGGCAAAGCAAGTGGGTGTTTGATGGTTAACATTGGTCCAAAGTGACAACCTGGTGTTGCAGAAGGGGAGCATGCTTTTAGGGAGCATGCTTTTAGGCACTTTAGTTAAACAATAGCTTCTTGTTAATGGAATCTTGTAAATTTAGTAATGCACACTTAATTGGAAAGGGAAATAAGAGATGGAGCATGTTGCTGCAGCTAATAGACAGAAAAATTATATATACAAGAAAAGAAGAAAAGAAAAGAAAAGAAAACTAAACTTCTGCACGCATTTCGATGCATGCGATCGGCATTAGGTGATGAAATTAGGTCAGATATTTATCGATTCGATTAGGATTAACATTACTAGGAAGTGCATAGGGTGCATTTATATTATGTTTCCTAAGATTTTATTGGATCATTCCACAACTTCTATCCCATTAGGTCATCTACTTTGAATTTCTTCAGTATATATCTACTGATTGAAATTAGAAGCAAAAAGGGTAATAGTTTTTAGAGGAGTTCCAGTTTGATAAGAGTAACACAATATTTTATATATCAACTAATGTTTTTTGAGCTCAAGCTGTATATTAAGCAAGAAATGAGAAGAAAAAAAAACTGCAGCATTGAACACCCGATTGCCAACTATTTCAAATGAAGCAAAAATTTGTGTCGAACAGCGACAACATTTGCTAACAATTGTTGGCTTAAATGAGCCAGCATCCAACCCTGTGGCGGGAGGCCAGGTTGGACCAAGTCATGTTCGAAATGGCATGAGGCTGGGTTAGGCCGAGTCATGTTCGAAGTGGCGTGAGACTAGTTGGGCCGAGTCACAATCGACACTCGTGGGCGCTGTGCCTGTACGCTTTAAGTGATAGTTGCGTATTTTTAACAGCTCGAGCTTTTGGGATTAATGGTTAGCGCCAACGATCGACAATAATTACCTAAAATATTCCCTTATTTTGGTATTTCTCATTGTTATTTCAACATAAAAAGAACTCAACAAAATGGAGACCATACTGATAATTAAATTAGGTCCACTGTAGTTATATAAATGAAATCATGATTGTTTTAAGCATCCTAGGCATAGAAACTTTGTGTCCACAAGAAGGTGAAGAGAACTGATCAATGTGAAAGGAGGCAAAGCAAGTAGGGATTTAATTAAAAAATTAAGCTGCACTTGGCATGATTTTGTGAGTAAAGAGTTGTCAAGCCATGTACTACAACAGTATATATATATGAAAAGCCATTCTAGGAGTTAATAAACAAGCATATTCTGATCAGGAGACATGCTCCATGCAACTTGTTATTGAATATTAGGGGGGAAAATAAAATAGCATCTCCGTGCGGTCGAAGGACAGATACATGAGACTGATCACTGATCAGGAACAGTTAGCTCGCAAAATTCTAGTGCGCGCTCGGATCTCAACGTAATGTAGTCGAATTTAGCTTTTCATTCACACGAGAGGCCACTCGTTTTTTATTTAATGCGACGATGCGCGAGACTGCCTCGATAGGCAAACAAAACCTGTCACTTGCTCCAGTAAAACTCGTTGCGAGTGTCATGATAGGTTAGGTTGCATGTGCCAACTGAGACGGAAAAGAAAAAGCGTACGTACGTAATATTTTATCAACATTGGTTTCTTCAAGCGATTGATCGGCGAGGAAGTACTTCTCAGTACAGTCAAAGAGGCAGGAGAGACAAATATACCTGAATATCTGATGCTTGGTTAAGTGCTACCATTTCTATAGCTTAAAGAAAACAAAACAACTATAGGCAAAAGAAGCAAGAAAGATAAACAATGTACATGAATTCAGAGCCTTGTCTCCTAAGTAACAATCAACATACACTTGTGTGAAATTATATAAGCACCTCTTAAGAAGCCCTAGCTCTAGGTGTTGGACCACTCCCTTAATTCATATTCTTTGCTCTACTCTCTATAAAATCCATATGTGAGTCCCTTCAAACTATTCAATCCAACTATACTAGCAAAGAGAGTACCCTCTACTTTACACACACACACACACTTACTGTGTTTTAACACACTATTTGCTCCTCTCTTTCACTCTCTCCACTTTATAACTACTCAAGCTAATTAAAGCATTAGAATGAAGCTACATAGCCAGGAGAAGCAAAGAGGAGGGCTCAGTAGAGCTCTAAGGGAGCAAAGAGCCAAACTCTACATTATTCGACGCTGCGTCGTGATGCTTCTTTGTTGGCACGATTGACCATAATCAAGCAGCATTTTCTTTTTCTTGTTGTTGTTGTTGTTCTTTTTTTTTTTATTTTACCTGCCAATATGGTGGTGTTTGTAGTTGAGCCACTCTATTTGTACAAATACTAATCATAGTTTATCTCCTCTTTTTATTCTAAGGATGCGATATCGTTACCATTTGTATGGTGAGAAAGAAACTCTGAGAAGGATTACTACAAAATTTTAGATGAAACATTCTTCTTTACTTGCATTTTTCAGTTTCTGTTATAATTTCGATTTTTTCTTTTTCGATCTATCCTGCATAAATGGAACTAACGAGTAATATCAGTCGACCGCCTATGATCAAATCAAAGAAACTTAGCAAAGTATGCTATTTGTATTCTTTGTTTCTTAAAAATTTATTCAAATCAAATTACATGACTAACCAAACAAAACTTTAAATTCAAACAGTCCGTAAATGAGTAAATGGTAATGCGACTCCACAAGTTACAAAAGTATATATAAGGAGGAAACAAATTGATGCTGTACTGTAATTAAGTTTCCTACTTTCTAAATACATGAATTAAACAGCGGGAATAAAAAAGAATATATCGGTTTGCTTTTAGCATCATTACCTATTGTTATTATTGTTTGTATTCTAATAAAAGCAACAATTTGCTTTATCCTCATTACCTATGTTCAAGTGCTCTAAACAAGTACAAAATATTCGATCAATGATAAGGTATTATTTAATTAGCCTAAAAAAAAGGTGCTCAAAACTGCTAGTATAATACTAAGCTGGCAAACACTTAGCTCGACGATCAATTCTTAGACCAAATGTTAATCAAATCTCCACTTTCTTTTAGTACCTCGCGCTGCAAAAAGGCAACAAGTTCAAAAGAGAATATTCATGTTTTTGTGGATTGACTAATTATAACATAATAGATCCTTTACTACTGATGATAATGTGCAATATATATATTGTATAATGTATCAATCATTCAAAAGAATCAAAACATATAGTTTATTGGCCTTATCTGAAAAAATTGTAGATTGCTTTATAATGATACAGTCTACGCAAGAAGTATTGATTGCTTTATAATGAAGCATGAAACAAGTCATTAGAGGTTCCTTATTTGGAAAGATTATATAATTGAAGCATGCCGCCTTTCGATCATTTGATATAAATTATAACTTGATCAATTAAACTCGGAGGCAGTAGATCCATTAGATAAGACAATTTAAGATAGTAATAAAAAGTTATGTAAAAGCAATGACATATTCATAGATTTTAATTGTTTGTTGAACATTTTCTTGTCAAGATTAGTGTTTGATTATACCTTGTAGTATTCAAAGTTTTCTCATGAATAAAGAAACAGTTATAAGAAGTCATTTGTGGCCTTATAATTACTAATCCTTGGCAGATCAATTGAGTGATTACTTGGTGGAAAAACATAAATGAGATGAGATGGCAATATGATTGGTACGTACAGAACTCGCATTAGAAGCGTTCATGCTCGACAGTCATGTTATTTTTCTCAATTAACAGGTCTGTATCTAAGTGTCTCCAACTTGGTACTACTGTTAAACATAATTAACTTGATTTCTTAGCTGTGTCGTATATTTATCATGTTAATTTTTGGCATTTTTAGGTAATTAGACTAGCTCATGCTGTGTCGAGTTGGGACTTCTCTCAAAAGTCCATGGCAGGTTGTCATATTAGATTATGGTTGTATATCTTGTGTCTGCTATGACGTATTTAGAAGAAGAGACGCTACGATATGTATAATGAGCATGGAAGATTTTATGTAGAAGATGCGATGGCCAATCGATATGTAAGTTGTATTTGTAATGTTCGTATCATATATATAAAGTGACCATATAATTCAGTTTCTATATATACTATCTTGTGCGCACATTTAATTCTCATACTACTTCATTTTAGCAATTCATTGCTATGCAAACTCATAAAATTCAGAGGATGCGAGAACAACAATTTATATTGTAAAAGTTCTATAATGTATATAATAATTAATTTAATACCCAATTCTTACTTAAGTAACTCAGACAAATTAACTGCTATAAATAAAAACCCAAGGGACAAATTGTTTGAGCAACCTACATTTGCTGGTAATTTTTTTACTTTTTTTTTTTCTGAAGGTGGAGACAATTTGTCTCAAATTGTGATTACTAGAGGACAAGTTGTCTAACAAACACCCTTAAGGTAGGAATTGATGCTTATCTAAAACCCGACAATTCTTTTAAAGAGATTAAAAGAATTCATATCACTTGGACCACCGAAATTAAAATTAACTAACTTTGATCTTATTAAACATTTTAGTCTTCAAATTAATCCATACATAGGAAAAGTTGAGAACATGACTTATATAATATATAGGAGGCAAACCTTGTTGGAGTTTAATTAATACACAAGCTGAAATTAATTGGTGGCCAAGAGTTAGCAAACCATGCAATGCATGGGTGTATGTGAAAATTCATTTTAAAGTTAATAAACAAATAAACAAGAGTAACTATGGCAATGCTTGGAGGAAAAATTAATGAGTATAAGGCATCTGAGTAACATTTGTTTTGAATTTAACTAACACACAACCTAAAATGCTGGACATGTACATGTGTTTGTGAGCAAAAGAGTGGTCAACTGGATCAGATACTATGAGAAGTTGTATTAGGAAATTAAAAATATGTAAACAACAGTACTTTAGGGCAATTAATATAAATGTGCACGTTGCGAGGAGCATGAGACATGAAATAATGAATTTAAAACATGTACAAACAACAAGAGATTGAAAATTTACTAACAAATTCTTGTTGTTCGCGGATATTGATGCATGTGGTCCAATGTTTCTTTCTTTGATATGAATAGCCATTTGATTTTGTGTGTGATGCGGCGAATGCCATCGAAGAATCCATATATTCACATTCTTGTTTTGGCTATTAATCATACAAATGTAGAGCGCAAATTGTTATACACAAGTTACATTTACATATGTTAGATATATCTCGAATTTTGGAACCGTAAGATTTTCTAATCCTATTCTGTTTTGATTATCCGATTAAGTTTAAATTATGACTAATATTATTGAGATTATTTATAGTTTTTAATGGATTTGTATTCCTAGTTGTATTAGGATTTAGCCGCTATTATAATTATACCTTTATCTTATTGATTTAATGCTGTAGATGAAAGAAAGAATGAGTGTATTTCTAGGTCTAGGATTTGTAACAAAGATATATTTTGTACTCCAGTTTGATTATAATGAAAATCTCCACTCTGTCTTCTCCTGTGGATGTAGACCAGTGGATGAACCACGTAAATATTTTGTGTGCTTTATTTTTCTTCTATCTTTCTCAATTTTTTTTTGATATTTTCACGTCCACGAACTAGATCTTTTTCGCATTCCTAACAACATGCCAGCTCTTGGTTAACAAGATGATTACGAATTGAAACTTTTCCAAAATGGCTGCTCTTAAAGTAGTGAGGAATGAGCATCTCATATTTCTCTCTCTCTCTCTCTCTCTCTCAGTCTCTCTCTCTTGAGTATAACATATTTGTATTTCTCATGCATTTTAGAGTATATGGAGACACACGATACTGTTTTCGTGGATGTGCGTGAAATGTGTTGGAACATAAGGTGCTCAAAATAGTGTTTAAACAAGAAACAAAAGAAGGAACTATTCATCATGGTCAAAGGGCAAGAAGAAAAATCAATAAACTACTTGAAGAGTTAAAGGTTTGTCTCCTTTGCAATTGAAATATCACTTTGATGTGTGCATGTATAGTTTTTACTCTCAATAAATTAAATTACATTTCTCTTAATTATCACAAATACATGATAAATGGATTAATTAATTTGCAAAGTTGTTCTCTACCTCTCCACAAGGTTTCCATTTGGCATTTGAGTCTCTAATTAAGATATTGTTCAATAATCTTAAAGTTGCTATTAACTTGCAAGGAAATATCACTATTTGTGCCACATATGACATAACTATCAAGTGACAATTCCTCTAAACAAAACCATTCACAAATCACATAATGAGAAGTTCAACCGTCGTTTATGTAAAAGTAACTTAGCGCATACGCGTTTATTTCTGTCTGTTAGGATTCGTCCACATTGGGAGACCACATATGAGACACAAGAAAAATTAGAATAATCTCTCCACTAAATTCTCTCTCTTGGGTTCACTCTAGGGCACCATCAGAAACCCTAGGGATTTGGGCAATATGCTGCGATAGACTCTTGTAGCCGGTAAGCAACGAGAAAGAACAACGTGCAAGAAATTGAGAATTCTTAGCGGATCAAGGAGTTCGTAAAATAAGATGAGATCAGATCTTGCTAATCATAATATAATTTCGCAGCGAAAAATATATGTAAAAAATTGATGTGATTTTTGTGCTTTGATTTGGCTATCAATTTTCCTACACTGTCGAACTTATTGAAAAAATCTAATAAAAAGAATAACGTAAAGGTTGAGGACTAAATTGAAACCGCGCAAAAAGTTTAAGAATCCCTGGGGCAATTGATCACTTAATAACATTTGAAAAAAGTAATTACATTGTGCCAAAAGGTCCCTCTCAATGTTGGTTAATTAATTTCCTCAAACAATGGGAAAGTTATTAAGAAAGTACCTTCCTGAGCCCTTGGTTTTAGATGTTATATATCTTTGTTTAATCCAAATGGAAGCAATTGAAACATATAAATTTGTACATAAGGACAAATTGACTCCTCGGTTTAAGGAAAGGAACCTTAACTTTAGGCCTAATACATGATTAAATAAGTGATTAGTAAAACAAATTAAGTGTTTGCCAGCCGAGCATTGCTAGGTTTTTGTGAGCACGCTTTCTTGGGAGACAAATTGTGATTCTTTTTGTATAATGGAATCTAGGCCTTTCTAGGGTAAATAAAAGGATAACATACTAATTTATTATTAGATTTGTCTCGAAATTTGGTTATCGAGTTCGATTCTGTGCCCCTATTCGTCGAAAACTTCACGGTGCAATAAATTTTGAAAAAACGGAATGTCTATGGTGGAGGGATCGGATCAGAATTGAAGAAACCTGTTAAGGAACAAACGGGTCAGACGTGGAAGTCTTTCCATTACGTTTAAGTTTTCTTTTTCTTTGCCCTAGATGAGATATCGTGTATTCTATTTCTCCACAAAATTGTACCCTTTTTTCATATAGTGAAGTTCTCTCCTTCGCCCGTGGTTTTTCTCTGCAAATTTTTTTTCACGTAAATCCTTACGTTCTATCTTTTTTTAGTGCATTTTGTTTCTATTTGTGCGCTTGTCGTAACATTTATCTTAGATATTTTTGATTATTATTTAGATTTCAAATTACTGTTTGATAAATCTTATTATGAACGAAAAAAGTCATGAGTGGTGAAGAGATAGGAGTTTATAATATCAAATCGTAAAGCGAAAATTGAACTCAGTACCTGAGATAAATCAATCTAGTAAAAAATAATTCAGAAATAATGCTAAATAAAAAAAAATCTATAAAATAATTTCTTAGAATTGTATAAAGGGTACATAGATATATGGTTCTTTGTAAATTTTTGTTTTATTACATATACCAGACCCCAGGTGGTTTAATTTTCGGATCTCCATGAGCGCACATGTGGTGGTCCAAAGGTCACATCATATTTCACGAGCTATGGGTTAGGGTAGCGTAGGGTAGGTCACATATGATGAGGAGGTGAAAATTCATGTCCTCAACTATTTTTCTTTTTCTTTTTCTTTTTCTTTTTTAGAAGCTTTCTCAACTACTTTTAGTTTTTATTTTTATTAGATCTATTGATAATTGTACAAAATTTAGCAAGTAAATACTAGAACAATTAACAATTTATAACCGATAGAGTCATAAAATTTGATAAAAGTTTAAGCTTAATTAAGAATAAAAAGTCAAATTTTTTTTTTTAAATTATATGTACACCTTCTATAAAAGTGTACTTGCATCCGAGTATACATATATAAAACCACAAAAGAGCTTTTAATATATATATATATATATATATATATATATATATAGAATGAGGCTACTATACTATCTATAGTACCGGGGCTCCGGTACTATAGTTGCTTTTTCGATCTTAGGGTGTTCAAATCAACGATCCACACCGTTGAAACTGATCTAGGGTATGTGAAGTTCTTAGGAATAAAATTTTAGTTTTTTTCGATATCGTTTACTTAGTAAATAAATCATGTCAAAATGAACGGTGGAAATTGAATAATTCTTAAAATTTGAGTATAGGAGTTTCGAATTCAAGATCAAGGATGTTGACCTTCATCTATGTAGTTTAAAGTATTTTCTATCAAAATTTGAATAAATTTAGATTCTTCTCCACCGTTAAACTACAAACTCGCCATAATAACCATTGAAATTTGACAATTTTGAAACGGTTTGATCACAAAGTAAACTACGTCGAAAAATTATAAAATTTTATTCCTAAGAACTTCAAATATCCTAGATCAATTTCAATGGTGTGGATCGTTGATTTGAACACCCTAAGATCGAAAAAGCGACTATAGTACCGGAGCCCCGGTACTATAGATAGTATAGGAGACTAGCTCTCTCTCTATATATATATATATATATATATATATATATATATATATATATATATATATATAATTTGAAATGAGTAGATTGTAGTTTTTGAAAGGGTGGGATGTAAGATCTACAGGAACCGACTACGTATATAGATAGTATTGCTCTTACAAAAATAATAATTGAGATGTTCTTGTAAACTATGCTCTATAATATGAAAAATGTAATATGTACATATCTTACACCCTTCAAATAAAGGATTGAGACATCCTTTTGGAGTTTTAGCTTTTAGCTAAAATTTGACAAGACAGGTGGATTGATACTCATCACAAATAGCCTACATGTATAGGTATAACTTTTTTACCTATTGATAAAATGTAAAAATAACATTGCTCCTTTGATACATCTATAGAGAGAGAGAGAGAAAGTAGGACCGGACTACTATCAGTAGTAAATGACTCTGTTTACTATTTATTTTTGATAATAGAGCTTTCAAATAGACGATCGACACCGTTGAAGATGATCTAGACTATTTAAACTATTTAGAATTCAAATTTCATACTTTTTCGACATCATAAAATTTGTAATTTTAATGGTCAGTATGGTGTGTTTACTTGTTTAGGTATAGAAGAGTCCAAATCAGCTAAATTTTTATTAGAAATTTTTTTAAACTTTTCAAAACAAGATCTAGACTATAGATCTTAAATATAAAGATTGTATCATCACTTTTTGAAGAATATTCATTTTCAACCATTCATTTTATAATCATTTGATGAATAGAGAACAATATCGAAAAAAACACGAAATTTGGTTTCTAGATATTTAAATGATATAGATCATATTCAACGATGTCGTTCGTCGAGTTGAAAGCTCTATCATCCAAAATAAATCGGTAGTAAACTGAGCTATGTACTACCTATTCTAGTAAATTTCTCTCTCTCTCTCTCTCTCTCTCTCTCTCTCTCTCTCTATCTAGAGTACGTCTCCTGTGCTTTCGAAAGCACAGAGGCCTCCGTACTTATAAGTTATTTTGAATGATGAGACATCTGATTCGACAATCGACTTCGTTAGGTATGATCGACGCTATTAGAACTATTTAGAAAGTAAATTTCATAATTTTTTGACATTATTTACCTAAGTGATCAGAGGGTCTAATTAATGACAATTTTAACGACCGATAGAGTTGGGTTGGAATATTATCGGTAGCAAACGGCCGGACTCCGTTGCCACCCATTTGTTTTTGATGATGGAGCCTCCAAATCGACGATCGGCACTATTGAACATGATCTAGACCAGTTGAAGTATCTAGAAATCAAATTTCATATTTTTTTGATATTGTTCTCTTGTCCATCAAGTAGACACAAAAATGAACGGCTGCAAATGAATATCGTTTAAAAAGTGATGATAGAAGTTTTGTAATCAAGATCAAGATTATAGATCTTATTTTAAATGGTTTAAAAAATTTTCTAACAAAAATTTAATTAATTTGGATATCTTTACACCGTTAAACGAGAAAACGTCTCATATCGACCATTAAAATTATAAAATTTGAAACCTTTTGATCATTAGGTCAATGATGCCGAAAAGAATTAAAATTTTATTTCTAAATGCATTAAGTGGTCTAGATCATATTCAACGATACCGATCGTCGATTTAGAGGCTCCATCATCGAAAACAAATGGATGACAACGGAGCCCGTTTGCTACCGAGAGCATTCCAGCCCAACACACACACACACACACACACACACTCTCTCTCTCTCTCTCTCTCTCTCTCTCTCTCTCTCTCTCTCTCTCTCTCTCTCTCTCTCTCTCTATATATATATATATATATATATATATAGTTGAACTAGAATACTCTTAAGAGTATTTAATTTTTTTTGCTATCAACTTTTTAGCCTTTGGATCGATCTCTTTTATCATTCATAATCGTTGGATTAAATATTAAACCTAGTGGGGACCACTCAACCCTAGAGGGACCACTCAATCCTAACCGTCTACTATTATCCTAATCGTACAAATTTTCATCCAAATGCTAAAAAGTTGATAACAAAAGGGGCCAAATACTCTTAAGAGTATTCCAGCCTAGCTCATATATATATATATATATATATATATATATATATATATATATATATATATATAGTTTGGCTACTATACTATCGATAGTACCAAGCTCTTGGTACTATTGAGTTTTCTGCCGTTAGATCTACCCTTTGATCATTTCTAGCCGTTAGATTATACTATTCAACCAACCATCAACTCAACCCTAGGGACTACTATCATCCTAACCGCACATCCTTTCAACCAACGGCCGAAAACTCAATAGCACCAAACACTTGGTACTATCGATAGTATAATAGCATATATATATATATATATATATATAGAGTGGGCTGGAATGCTATCGATAGCACCAGCCCTTTTTTGCCACCAACTTTTTAGCCCTTGGATAAAAAATCGTAGGGTTGAGATAATAGTTGTTTGTTAGGATTGAGTGGTCCCCCTAGGGTTGAGTGGTCCCCACTGGGTTATAGTATTTAATCCAATGGCTAGAATGATCAAAGAGACTTATCCTAAGGCTAAAAACTTGATAGCAAAATGGGCTAAATACTATTAATAGTATTCTAGCTCAACTCTATATATATATATATATATATATATATATATATAGTAGAGCTACTATACTATCGAAAGTATGGAGGGATTGATGCTTCCGATTTTTTAGCCCTTGGATCAAGATTTTTGATCATTTTTAACCATTGGATTAATATTATTACCTAGTGGGGACCACTCAATCCTAAAGGGACTACTATCATCCTAACCGTACAATTCTTGATCCAATGGCTAAAAAATCGAAAGCATCAACCCCTTCATACTTCCGATATCAAAAAAGCATGAAATTTGATTTCTAGATAGTTTAAATGGTCTAGATCATGTTCAACGGTGCCGATCGTCAATTTGAAAGCTCCAGCATTGAAAACAAATCAGTAGTAAACGGAGCGGTTTACTACCGATAGTAGCCCAGTCAAGCTCTATATATATATATATATATATATATATATATATATATATATATATAGAGCTAGGCTGGTATACTATCGGTAGCACGGAGGCCTCCGTGCTACCAAGTTGTTTTCGATGTTGCGGCTTCCAAATCGACGATCGGCTCAGCTAGACTTGATCTACACTATTGAAAGTGTTTGGAAACTAAATTTCATAATTTTTCGATATCATTTACCTATCAAACGAGTAGTCGAAAAATGAATGGCTGAAAATAAAAATTTCATAAAAAATGATGATATATATATATATATATATATATATATATATATATATATATATATATATATATATATATTGGACGGTAGGGAGGTACTCTTTAGTCTCGGTGTGAGTCTCAGAGGCGCACGAACGGGCCATTAATTAAATCATATATATTTACGTACGAGCATCACGAGTGAGCGAGCCGTTCACATGTCAGCTTTTTGGTAAAGTGGACATATTCCTTCCAATTCAATGAACTATCATCATCACATCATCTTTCTCGCGCCCAATAATGAACCCACGCCTTTGCTTCAAAAGTGAAAGAGACTAATTAGTACTACTGCTCTGTGCAACACATATTGATCTAATAGAGCTAAGTACCCATGCTCACATATACATCAATTGGTTGATTATTTTGGCAATTGCATGTACTAATACAAAGACGAAGGGACCGACCGAACAGTTACCGAATACATCTCAAATTCACACGGCACACGAGTGCAGCGAAAATAAAATTTTTCGTGAAAGAAAATAGACGAGAACGATCGTAAAAAAATAAGTATGAAGATAACAAAACGATAAAACGAACAAGAGAATACAATAAGACAGATTTTACATGTTCGGCTAACGGTGAGTCGACCTATATTCACAGGCAAGATCATCTCAATGCGTTCTTCGTTTAATCCACGATACAAAAAGTATAAAGAGTAAGATTGAGTTACATGAAATTCTCTCTCAGGAGCTTTTGATATTTTTCTCTCAATTAGGATGTCTGTAATGAAACTTTTACCTCTAAAAGATTAATCATTTATATAACCCTGAAACCCTAATTCTAGTAAAAAACACCGTCCATCTGAGTCTCCAATTCACTTCTAGCTGGCAATCTTCTCTTAAGAATCATCTTTAAAGGGTTCCAAAACCATATGTGCTGCTGTTAATATATTAACAAATCTATATGAAGTATTGATTAACCTACCTATATAAACCAATTAAAATTCTTTATATATATATATATATATATATATATATATATATATATATATATGTAGTGAAGGTAGAATGCTTTTTGATACTAGAGAAAAAAATGTTTACTATCAACTTAATATATACTATTAATATTATCCCAGGTGAAGTTTGGTTTTTAGATAGTTCCAATAGCATATATTATGCCTAACGGAGCTGATTGTCGAATCGGATATTCTATCATCAAAAATAACTTACAAACACGGAGAACTCCGTACTTTCGAAAACATAGAAGACGTACTCTCTCTCTCTGTACTCTCTCTCTCTCTGTATATATATATAGTTTATAAAAATAGCATCTGGAAAATGATTGCAATACTTATATGAACAGTTAAGTTAGGTTGGTTTTGGAGCAATCTTAGGTGGCGTGGGACTCGCAAAAAAGTCTCTCTGCTGGAGACCACCAAATTCTTTATCCAGTTGATTGATTGATAACAATATTTTCATACAACATGAGAACTTGTGCATACAATTTAAGGTGCGTAATTCCTTACAATTGTTAATGTTGATTAACTTATAGATAAATTCATCTTTTTTAAGCAATTAACTATGAACATGTATTTTCTTATAGTAAGAAGTTTATATATTTGCAATTAATACATACATACATACATATATACATATATATATATATATATATATATATATATATATATATATATATATATATATATATATATATATATACATATATATATATATACATATATATATACATATATATATATACATATATATATACATATATATATACATATATATATACATATATATATATACATATATATATATAGAGCTAGTCTCCTATACTATCTATAGTACCGGGACTCCGGTACTATAGTCGCTTTTTCGATCTTAGGGTGTTCAAATCAACGATCCACACCGTTGAAACTGATCTAGGATATTTGAAGTTCTTAGGAATAAAATTTTATAATTTTTCGACGTAGTTTACTTTGTGATCAAACCGTTTCAAAATTGTCAAATTTCAATGGTTATTATGGCGAGTTTGTAGTTTAACGGTGGAGAAGAATCTAAATTTATTCAAATTTTGATAGAAAATACTTTAAACTACATAGATGAAGGTCAACATCCTTGATCTTGAATTCGAAACTCCTATACTCAAATTTTAAGGATTATTCAATTTCCACCGTTCATTTTGACATGATTTATTTACTAAGTAAACGATATCGAAAAAAACTAAAACTTTATTCCTAAGAACTTCACATACCCTAGATCAGTTTCAACGGTGTGGATCGTTGATTTGAACACCCTAAGATCGAAAAAGCAACTATAGTACCGGAGCCCCGGTACTATAGATAGTATAGGAGACTAGCTCTATATATATATATATATAGTTGAGCTAGAATGCTATCAGTAGCAAACGGGCTCCGTTGCCACCCATTTATTTTCGATGATGGACCCTCTAAATCGACGATCGGCATAGTTGAACATGATCTATACAACTTGAAGTATCTAGAAATCAAATTTCGTATTTTTTCGATATTATTTTCTTGTCCATCAAATAGATACAAAAATGAACGGCTGAAAATAAATATTCTTTAAAAAGTAATGATAGGAGTCTTGTAATCAAGATCAAGAGTATAGATCTTGTTCTAAATAGTTTAAATAATTTTCTAGCCAAAATTCAATTGATTTGAATATCTTTACGCCATTAAACGAGTAAACGTCTTATATCGACCATTAAAATTACAATTTTTGAAATTCTTTGATCATTAGACCAATGATGTTGAAAAGATTTAAAATTTGATTTCTAGGTACTTCAAGTATTATAGATCATGTTCAACGGTACCGATCGTCGATTTGGAGGTTCTATCATCGAAAACAAATGAGTGGCAATAGAGTCCGTTTGCTACTGATAGTATTCCAGCTCAACTATATATATATATATATATATATAGAATGAGGCTACTATACTATCTATAGTACCGGGGCTCCGGTACTATAGTTGCTTTTTCAATCTTAGGGTGTTCAAATCAACGATCCACACTGTTGAAACTGATCTAGGGTATGTGAAGTTTTTAGGAATAAAATTTTAGTTTTTTTCGATATCGTTTACTTAGTAAATAAATCATGTCAAAATGAACGGTGAAAATTGAATAATCCTTAAAATTTGAGTATAGGAGTTTCGAATTCAAGATCAAGGATGTTGACCTTCATCTATGTAGTTTAAAGTATTTTCTATCAAAATTTGAATAAATTTAGATTCTTCTCCACCGTTAAACTACAAACTCGTCATAATAACCATTGAAATTTGACAATTTTGAATCGGTTTGATCACAAAGTAAACTACGTCGAAAAATTATAAAATTTTATTCCTAAGAACTTCAAATATCCTAGATCAGTTTCAACGGTGTGGATCGTTGATTTGAACACCCTAAGATCGAAAAAACGACTATAGTACCGGAGCCCCGGTACTATAGATAGTATAGGAGACTAGCTCATATATATATATATATATATATATATATAGAAATCATGTATGGTCCTTTATTGCATGAAACATTGGAGGAGCAATTTGGTCCAGTGTGACAATTTTTTAGGTGCAACTGCGATACGTCGCTATCAATATCGTGAGCACTCACGTCTCGCTTGGAACGTTGTTATCACCGCCATTTCTTAGTATGCAAATTTAACATAAAAAATTGGATTAGATAAAAGAAGATAATGAAAAATATTTAAGAAGTATTATGGATTGAGTGAGGATGCACGAGCAAGATTGTCGAATCCCATCTAAGAGGTAATTAAGGATTGAATAAATTAGACTTTAAAACCCATTATATATATCCTACGCGACTCATTCTTTATTTATCAAAACTTCTAGATCTAGTTTGGTTTAAATAATGCGAGAATAACGAAAGTTATCTCAGCTGTTCCGTCAAATAAAATATTTTTTGGCCAGAATAAATTATTCCGGTCAAATCTAGCTATTCCAGATTATTCCAGAATAGTTTGGGATAAACTATTATATCCTTTTGGTGGAATAGTGCTATATATTTTAAGATCTTATTCTAGGTTTTATTAATATTATAAATTGAATTAAAGTAAATTATGTAAACATTATATATTATATATTATAATATAAAATTATTAATTGTACTATATTAATACATATTATTTATAATTAAATATTATAATAAATTATTTTTTATTAAATTTAAGTTGAAGTAGAATTTGAAATTTTTTTATAATAGATTGTTTTTACTAAATAATATTTTATAATAAATTCTTTTTATTAAATATTGTAATAAATTATTTTACAAGAAATTATTTTTTATTAAATCATATTTTATATCAATCTCAGCCATCATTTTTTCCACTATCATCTACGGTTCCATAAAATTAACCTAACATAATTTAAATAATTCTTGAAAATAACAACATTACAAATCAAACATAATTATATTTTTATTCATAACTATTCCAAAATAGTAAACTATTTCAAAAAATAAAAAAATATTATAAATATGTTCGTTATTCCCGAACCAGATGGGCTCCTAATGCCTTAGATTTGCTATATCCTATTATTATTATTATTATTATTATTATTATTATTATTATTATTATTATTATTATTATTATTATTATTATTATTATTATTATTATATTTTCTCATCTTATTCTATCCAATTCGATTCTGAATGGCATATATGGCGGCCCAATAAATGTTTAGAGAATTTGAACCTTTTCGATCGCTAGGTAATTAATACCGAAAAATCGTAAAAATTTATTTTTTAAATACTTCAAATTTGCTAGATCAAGTCTAACGAAGCTGATCGTCGATTCAAAAATTTCATCATCGAAACCGCTTAGGAGCAGTTTTTAGATACTTCAGATATATTAAATTAAGTCTCCGTGCTCCTAAGAGCACGGCAGCCCTGCTCCTGTAATACATATATATGTAATTAAAGATTTGTTTTATATATATATATATCTCATGTTTTGTTATATATGATTGAAATCGGCTTAGGAGTATTTTTTAGATACTTCAAATATGTTAGATTAAGTCTCCGTGCTCCTAAGAGCAGGACAGCTCTACTCCCGTAGTGTGTGTGTGTGTATATATATAGCTAGGCTGGTATACTATCGGTAGCACGGAGGCCTCCGTGCTATCAAGTTGTTTTCAGTGATACGACTTCCAAATCGACGATCAGCTCCGTTAGACTTGATCTACACTATTGAAAGTATTTGGAAACTAAATTTCATAATTTTTCGACATTATTTGGCTAGTGATCAAAAGGTCTCATGGTTGATGTGATGCTTTTGTGAATTTAATCATGTAAAACAATCCAAATCTGATGAAATTTTTATAGAAATTTTTTTTCACTATTTAGAGTAAGTTCAGTACTTCTGATCTTAAATTCAAGTCTTTTATCATCATTTTTTATGAAATTTTTATTTTCAGCCGTTCATTTTTAGACTACTCGTTTGATAGGTAAATGATATCGAAAAATTATGAAATTTAGTTTCCAAAAACTTTCAATAGTGTAGATCAAGTCTAGCGGAGCCGATCGTCGATTTGGAAGCCGCATCATTGAAAACAACTTGGTAGCACGGAGGCCTCCGTGCTACCGATAGTATACCAGCCGGACTCTATATATATATATATATATGTATATATATATATATATATATGTATATATATATATATACATATATACATATATATATATACATATATATATATATATATATATATATATATATGTAATTAAAGCTTTGTTTTAAATATATATAGCTCATGTTTTGTTATATATCATCGAAATCGGCTTAGGAGCATTTTTTAGATACTTCAAATATGTTAGATTAAGTCTCTGTTCTCCTAAGAGCACGGCAGCTCTGCTTCCGTAGTGTGTGTGTGTGTGTATATATATATATATATAGAGTCCGGCTACAATGCTATCGATAGTACCAAGCACTTGGTACTACCAAATTTTTTGCTGTTAGATCTATCCCTTTGACCATGTTCATCCGCTAGATCATACTATTCAACCAACCACCCACTCAATCCTAAGGAACCACTATTATCCTAACCGTACATCATTTCATCTAAGTGCGGAAAATTTAATAGCACAAATGACTTTGTGCTATTAATAATATTCTAGGTTAGTTATATATATATATATATATATATATATATATATATATATATATATATATATATATATATATATATATAGAATGAGGCTACTATACTATCTATAGTACCGGGACTCCGGTATTATAGTTGCTTTTTCGATCTTAGGGTGTTCAAATCAACGATCCACACCGTTGAAACTGATCTAGGGTATGTGAAGTTCTTAGGAATAAAATTTTAGTTTTTTTCGATATCGTTTACTTAGTAAATAAATCATGTCAAAATGAACGGTGGAAATTGAATAATCCTTAAAATTTGAGTATAGGAGTTTCGAATTCAAGATCAAAGATGTTGACCTTCATCTATGTAGTTTAAAGTATTTTCTATCAAAATTTGAATAAATTTAGATTCTTCTCCACCGTTAAACTACAAACTCGCCATAATAACCATTGAAATTTGATAATTTTGAAACGGTTTGATCACAAAGTAAATTACGTCGAAAAATTATAAAATTTTATTCCTAAGAACTTCAAATATCCTAGATCAGTTTCAACGGTGTTGATCGTTGATTTGAACACTCTAAGATCGAAAAAACAACTATAGTACCGGAGCCCCGGTACTATAGATAGTATAGGAGACTAGCTCTATATATATGTAATTAAAGTTTGGTTATATATATACATAGATAGGTCAAGTTTTAAGCAAAAGCTACTTAATTATAAGCTAGAAACAACCTGTTACCAAAACCCATGGGTATAGTCAAGGGGACAGGAGGAATAAATAAGCCCCAAAGGCTCAGAGCCGTGTCTCCTGCGTGCCCATCACTCCCACGTGAGTTAGGCGCGCGCACGTGGGCATGGACTCATAAGAGTTTTCACCCCACTCAATCATATACCTCCTCCTCTCACTCCCATTGGAAAACGCCCACGCATGCTTTAATGCATGGGTCCTCACAAAGTGTCCTTTTTAATTTGTTTTGTTTTTACTTGGATTGATCTTTTAGTGATATGTTATTGGAGCTAAGGGGTGTTTGATTAATTGCACGTAAAATAGTAAAAAATATTTTTTCGTAAAGAAATTTTGATGATTTTTTTTTTTTTATATTTTATAGTGTTTGGTTCGTAGGGAAAAAAATAGTTTTTCATCTGTATTTATTTGTCTGAAAGAAATTTTTTTTTTTTTACGCGGCTTGAGTTTTCATTTTTCGCTGAAAATCAGTGAGAAATAAAAACACTCTCTTTTTTTCAAATCTGTAAAAATGGTTTTCTGAAAAAATTTTTACGACTAAACAAATATATGGAAAATAATTCTTCGAGCTGAAAAGTAATTTTCAGTATATTTTACGGCCAAACAAAAACACCATAAGTTGTAATTCTTTTTTCCTGTATTTTTCTAAAATTATGTTATTCAAATGATCAATCTGACGGAAGACAATCTTAAAATATATTTGACATCCCCGTACTCTACTCATTTTGTTATCGAAAAGATCAAATATTTGATAGAAAATAATTAGAAAATATCTTTAGTACTTGTGAAATCCCTGATAGTCTTATATATAAGATATAATAGAGCTAAAACTCTTAACCTAACTATAGTATTTTGGGTGGTGGTTAGGCCCAAGAGGTTAAGAGAGTTAAATGTGCTAGGGCTAGAGTAGTGCTAGGATGGGTGACCCCTAGGAAGTGGGGCGTCACAGTTGGTATCAGAGCTAATTACCAGCAGAAAGTGTGAGATAAGTCTCAATTTAGCCAGATTATACAGCGGGGAGAGCGAGACTCTCATACTAATAACTGTTGTGGGTAGAGAGTGGCTCCCCTACAAGGTCGGTTAAGGCTAGTGAGACGAGTCTCACATCGCCTGATACTTGTGAGTCTGAACCTGATAAGAACGTCAGTGCTTAAAGGGGGAAGAATATGAGACCCCAGGTAGTCGTATATATAAGATATAATAAGGCTAAAATTCTTAATCTGACTATAGTATTTTGGACGGTGGCTAGACTCAAAGGTTAAGAGAGTTAAGCGTGCTAGGGCTAAAGTAGTCCTAGGACGGATGACCCCCTGAAAAATGGGGCGTCACAGTATTTCTGTCATGCACGTACATAATAAAATATATTTAACATATTTAGTGGCACAAATTCATAATTTATATTTCTTTTGTTACCTTTCTTCTTAATACACATGCATAATAAGATTTAGTTGATCCCCATTATGCATGCGAGTGAGAGTGTTAAGAATATTTTTGAATCGCTTTCTATTAAAATAGTTTTTCAGGTATCCTATCCTATTAGTGCGTGGGGCATAATTTTTTTTTCATTTTTCATCCATTACCTCTTTTGTTAGTGCGTTACATTTGATCCTCATCATACCATTGCCTTTTTTGTTAGTGCATTACATTTGATCCTTGCATATGAGTAGAAGTGTAATTAATAACAGTAGAAGTGCAATTAAGACTACTTTTAGACTACTTTTAGACTTTTTTTTTGAGAGAAACCCATTTTGTTTATTTATTTTTTAAAAATAAACTTTTGTTATATAGTGTATTACTATTTATTTTTTGAAAAAATAAACTTTTTTTAGTGTATTACTGTTTATTTATTTTTTAAAATAAACTTTTGTTGGTGCATTACATTTGATCCCATCATGCATATGAGTAGAAGTGTAATTAAGACTATTTTTAGATTTTTTTTTTGAGTGAAAAATAGCCTGCTACCCACTTTGTTTATTTTATTTTTTTCAGAATAAAAAAAATGTTTTGAGTGGAAGGTAGCCAGCTACACACTTTGTTTATTTAGTTTTTTAAAAATAAACTAAGCAAGAAATGCGAAACAACTAGCAAGGCTTCGAATATGAGATATATAAAATACCAACTATTAAGTCCTTAGCCAATTACACTAGATACATTAAAATATCAACCATTAAGTCCTTAGCTAACTACAGTACTATAGGTATCGTCAGTATTTTAGCTTGATATTTCAAGTAACATAAATCTATATGACACCTTAAATTACGTGCATATATAAATCAGTTATAATATTTTTATATTACGTATGTTAACACATCAACAGCTCATACAGACAGCATTTTGGGCGAACCGTAAAAATTTCTACTCCCCCTCTTCCCCTCCCTCTTCCCACATTCCTTCTATTTAAACCCCCCCTCCCTTCTATCCTCCTCCACTCATCCAACCAACCTCATCACTACAACTTATTATCTCTCTCTCTCTCTCTCTCTCTCTCTCTCTCTCTCTCTCTCTCTCTTTCTTTTTCTCTTTCTCTCTCTTTCTCATCATAATAATGAAGCTACTTGGGAGCCAAAGGAAGGAGAAGGGAGGGTTCAGCAGGACCCTGAAGGAGCAGAGAGCCAAGCTTTACATCATCCGACGCTGCATTGTTTTGCTACTAAGTTGGCATGATTGATCTCATGCACCCATGCACTACACATAAATATATATAGCATTTTATTTTACTTTGTTTTTCCTTTTTTATCTTTTTTTTTTTTGGGTTCCCCTACTAATACCAAGGTGGGTTTTTTGTGGTTCCAAGCCACTCTTTTTGTACATGTACTCATCTACATATATATACTACTAGCTAGCTAGTTTTTTTTTCTTTTTGTTTTTGTTTTTGTTTTTGTTTTTTTTTTTAGGGGGGAGGGCTCTTTCATTGTTGTCACTGGAAGTTAATGATCATTTTGCCCTCTTGTAATGGTGAGAGAAAAGTATTAATTCCAAGAGGAACTTTTATTACCATTTTTATTTCTTCATTTTAGTCTAATTTTTCGTTATGAACTCATTTTATTGATCTAAGTTTAATTTTGCCATACATTTTAGTGTTCTTACTTTCGCAAAACTCACTACTATGGTGAAACTCCTGGCCTCCTCTCTCATTGTTTGTATGATTAAAAAAATAAAATCAAGTATGAAATTTCATGTAAAATGCAAATAAACAAGTTTTAGGCTAAGTTTGGAGACTTTGGCCTTAGGTTAAGTGAATTTGAATCCATTTTCAAAGTTCACAACTCAACACATAGTCTTCATACCAATATCTCATCTGTCACATACTCAGATACGGAGAAAACTATCATCAGATCTGTTTGGTAGAAAAAAATCTATCAGATGTTTCTGAACTTGTGTCATTGTGAGAATATTAAAAAAAAAGGATAAATTTGCACCACATATCGCAAATCTGGAGCTGCCTGATAGATTTTTCATACCAACCAGATATGATAATAGTTTTCTTTATTTTCTAATATTCAATATATAAAACTAGTACCAGCTCGTGCATGCTTCACTAAAAAAAAATCGCAATATAAGAACGCTTTTTAGACGACGCTTGGGATAAGCGTCCCCAAGCGTTCCTATAATGTAGCAAATACTGACGCTTCAAAAAGCGTCGTCGTATAAGCCCTATATTATATTAAACTAATTTATTAAATGATAAACTTTACTACTATTTTTAATTTTCCGACGCTTTAAAGCGTCAGGATTCTAAAAAATTCTGACGCTTTAAAACGTCAAAATATATTTTACCGACGCTTGGCATAAGCGTCGGTATATATCTAGCGACTCTTCATTTACTGATACTTTGACCGACGCTTTCAAATACAACACTAGATTATATTGGGACGCTTTTAAGCATCGTTAACTATAAAAAAAGCGTGCCTTAAATGTAACTATTTTTGTAGTGCTTGTACCTCATCAATTAAGTATCTAATACCCGTGCCACCACGTACTGGTAAGCTTTACTACAAATATAAAAAAAAGTTAATATCGAATAGCAAATATATCCATACAAAGTTTAATTTTTATATTTATCCCTACAAAAGTTCAGTAATATTTATATTTGCCCCTTGTTTGTTACCGTTAGAACACTATTTATTTTTTAACAGAAGATAAGTGAAACGATATTTTTGCCACCACAAATATGTGCCTCTAAAAACCCCAACTGTTAGAATTATACAGAAATTAATGTTCTCACAAAAATTTTCAACGGTCATCTTCTTCTTTTCTACCATCACAAATAATATAAGAGGGATATAAAGATCAATTTATCTCATTCACTAACCAAGATTAAGTATTTTATCTATGGTTAACTATATTTTTCTAACGGATCCTAACAATAGGGGTATGTTTAAAAATATTAGAATTTTTGCTGGAATAAATATGAAAAGTTAAACTTTATAGGAATATATCTGCTATTCGATATGTTTACAGAAAGCTCTATATGCAATTAATCCCAAAAAAATATCTTGTTTGACAGCAAGGAGTATTTTGGCCTCTTCATTTAATAATACCTTCTTCTACCTCCCATCCTTTCCTTGATGTGGATGAAGATTCCTCCTTGGGCCCTATTGTGTGTACAATTAATAGAGTGAGAGACTTGTGTATATATATATAGAGCTTGACTGGGCTACTATCGGTAGTAAACTGCCCCATTTACTACCGATTTGTTTTCGATGCTGGAGCTTCCAAATTGACGATCGGCACCGTTGAACATGATCTAGACCATTTAAACTATCTAGAAATCAAATTTCATGCTTTTTTGATATCATTAACCGAACGATCAAAGGGTTACAAAATCTGTAATTTTAATGGCCGATATGGTGTGTTTGCTCGTTTAACGGTATAGAAGAATCCAAATCAACTAAATTTTTGTTAGAAAATTCTTTGAACTATTTAAAATAAGATCTGTACTCTTGATCTTGATTACAAGACTTCTATCATCACTTTTTATAGGATATTCATTTTCAGCCATTCATTTTCTGTTCACTTGATGGACAAGAGAACAATATCGAAAAAGCGTGAAATTTGATTTCCAGATAGTTTGAATGGTCTAGATCATGTTCAACGGTGCCGATCGTCGATTTGGAAGCTCCAGCATCGAAAACAAATCGGTAGTAAACCGCTCGGTTTACTACCGATAGTATTCTAGCAAAACTCTATATATATATATATATATATATATATATATATACATAGAGAGAGAGAGAGAGAGAGAGAGAGAGAGCTAGGCTTATGTGCTTTTAAAAGCATGATGTCCTCTATGCTATCAAGTCGTTTTTGATACTGAGAGTTTCAAATCGACGATCGATTCTGTTATACATGATCGAGAGTATTCCAAATAACTAAAAAATAAATTTTACAATTTTTCGATATCATTTATCTAGCGATCAAATGGGTCCAAAATCAACAATTTTGATGGTCGCGGTGAGTTGTTTGCAAGTTTAACGGTGTAGAAATATTAAAATTATATAATTTTTTTGATAAAATATTTTTTATACTATATAAAGCAAGATCTATATCTTTGATCTAAAACTTTACTATCATATCATCGCTTTTGGTGAGATTTTTATTTTCAGCCGTTGATTTTGAGCCCTTGCGATCACTAGATAAATGATATTGAAAAACCACGATATTTATTTTCTAGATACTTTAAATACTCTATATCAAGTCTAATAGAGTTGATCGTCGATTCAGAAGTCCCAGCATCCAAAATAACTTAATAATAATACGAAAGCCATCGTGCTTCTAAAAGCATACGAAGACCATCGCCGATTCAGAAGTCCCACCATGTATTGATGTGACTCAAAGAAAGGTTCCGTAAAGCAACTATAACATAGCGTTAAGCTGTTCATTTTGAATCAGCAGCACCAATCTGAAAATAACTTTTTCAGCTGAAAGCCCTAGGCCAAATTCCATTGTTTCCATCTCTGAATCGTTAATTTTAATTCTCTTTTACTATTTCAGAAAATGTTTGTGGTTTTTCATGTTTTTACCTTATTTGAATCCAAATGGAGCTAGAATTTTTTGCATTCCTCCTAGTTTATTTAGTATAATTAGTTACCAGAATTTTGTTCTTGTGATCATTTTCAAAAAGTTTTATGAGATGTTACTCGGTTTATGTAATTGTACTTTGAAGTTTCTCTGGAAAGAGATTCATTATTCTATCTCTCTCTCATCCTTGTGCTTCTTCATCTTGTTTATGTAGTTTTACAGCTGTGTATGTAACAATCTTTTCTCCTCATCCTTGCCAATCTCTGTCTCACTTGCACAATATGTATAAGTAAGGTAGAATATAACAAAGAAAGGGTACTCTGTTCCCCAAGTTTGGTTCTCCTAAGAAGTGTGTGGAGTTGGGAGAATGTTATGTATATGGTTGATTAAGGTGGATGGGATTAGAAATGAAACTCTTGTTTCTTGCAATCTAATACGTTGGACAAAAAAAAAAGCTTAAATACAGAAAATTATCATGTAAATACCCGCTTTTTCACTTTACTTTCCTGACATTCGAAAACCATATATATATATATATATATAGAGCTAGTCTCCTATACTATCTATAGTACCGGGGCTCCGGTACTATAGTCGCTTTTTCAATCTTAGGGTGTTCAAATCAACGATCCACACCGTTGAAACTGATCTAGGATATTTGAAGTTCTTAGGAATAAAATTTTATAATTTTTCGACGTAGTTTACTTTGTGATCAAACCGTTTCAAAATTGTCAAATTTCAATGGTTATTATGGCGAGTTTGTAGTTTAACGGTGGAGAAGAATCTAAATTTATTCAAATTTTGATAGAAAATACTTTAAACTACATAGATGAAGGTCAACATCCTTGATCTTGAATTCGAAACTCCTATACTCAAATTTTAAGAATTATTCAATTTCCACCGTTCATTTTGACATGATTTATTTACTAAGTAAACGATATCGAAAAAAACTAAAATTTTATTCCTAAGAACTTCACATATCCTAGATCAGTTTCAACGGTGTGGATCGTTGATTTGAACACCCTAAGATCGAAAAAGCAACTATAGTACCGGAGCCTCGGTACTATAGATAGTATAGTAGTCTCATTCTATATATATATATATATATATATTGAGAGAAAGGTAGTATACTACCTGCTTCGTTTATTTTTTTAGAAATAAACTTAGCTGGAAATTGGAATCAACTAGACTTCGAAATTGAGATCTCAGGTACCAATCACCAAGCCCTTTACCACTCGCGCTAGGGATGGTCGGTTGAAAACTTATATTTTACCTATTCAAAATTTCAAGTTGATGCATTTAGGCCCCCTCCGTCAGCGATTAATTTCTTTACTATTTCGTCCATTTCTTATACTTTATACCGAATATGCCCTTGAAAAAGACAGAAATATAAGAAAAAAATTATTTTTTTCTTATAGAATAAATAAGAGCAATTTGATCATTTTTTTCTCTTCATTAACGCCGTAACCCTCTGAAAATATTTATGAAATTTTAAGAGGGCAAAATGTATGTTTTTGAAAGTCAAGAAAAAAATAAGTGAAAAAACGAGTATTTACCGGGGTTTCTCTATTTTAGCCAAAAAAAAAATTAAAAAGTTTGTTTGTCTAAAAAAATTAGAGGATTGGGTGTAGCTGACCTTTAAAACATGCTTCTAGAAAGATGCTGCGATCGAAAAAGTCATCTAGCAAACAAAGATTTTTCAACCTTAATGAGAGCTATTAGCAATACTTAATTAGGAGGGGAACGGGTTCGAATCGAGCTATTCCAAGCCCAACCCGAATCCGAAGCCCGACCCGGAACAATTTCATGGGCTTCATGGCAAGCTTTTACCGAAATCTTTAAAGAAAATAAAGCTCGACCTAATAATGCAGGTCTAAGCCGCCGCGTTGAGAGGGAAGAAGCACAAGGACGGAAAGAGAGAAATACACGAAGAACCAAATTCTTTGACAAAGACGAAAATATTATTAATCAACTCTAAAAAGAACTAATTACATTAATCGCACACCATGTTTATATATATAGGGTTGATATTCGAATTCTACTATAAATGAAGATAATATATTCTAATATATCTCTAAACCTAATCCAATAAAAAATAACTAAATAATCAGACTTAAAATAGAAAAATATAAAACTTTTTGAAAATAACCTAAAAATATAAAACTTGGCCAGAACGACTTCACTGTTCTACGCGTAAATTTCGAAAAGTTTTCGAATTGGAGTTGCACACTCAAATCGGACACTCGGTGAAAAGTTATGGCTGTTTAAAGATTTCTCATACCGATTGTAAAAATTACCGAACTCAACGGAATTTTAGACTCAGAGTGGTTGAATAGCGCTTTTTCAAAAACTCTAACACTAAATTGGCCGCATCACTTAAACCCAGGCCCAAAATATATAGTGCAAAACTACAAATACATATATAATGTGTGATATGATATAATACAAATTAAACTACATACAAAGCATAACATATTACTATATTTTATAGAATAGTTTCTTTGCATGCACACTAGCCCCTGCTTTGGGCTTTGGATCGTGCTTGGGCTGGGTTTTCGCCCGACTCCGCGCAAAACTTTTTCGGGCTTAAATTTTTATACCTAACCCTAGTCTAAAGTCCTATCTTGGATGCCAAAAGCCCAGCTCAAATAGCGCCCGGCTTGGCGGGCCTTTTTTAGGTCGGAGGAGAAAGAAGAGATTTGTAGTTACAAAGTCATAACCACGTAATGACTAAACTACACTCCTCAAATTGTGAGGGGTGTGACACATGCACTTCAGTTCTCAAATTTTAATTTATTATAATATTTGACTTGAACTTTTCGATTATTGAAATTAAATCGCACAATCTAATTTAGTTGAATAGATACTGATGTATGACTGATGATCAAACCCATGTACTGGGCCATGGAAGCGTGTTATAAGAAGCGTCAGAAACTGCGGATTAACTTACGTGAAACAAACAAAGTAAAAGTATGCATTGACTAACTAAAAGGCCAGTTCGACTTCAATTAACTTATATATATACATGCAACCACTTTTAGTGCATAATGTGCATGAGTTCTTGATGAATACATTTGAGCAAGGGCCAATATTTTCAAACTAATTTTATCATTTTTTTTAATAGTAAAAATCTAAAATGAATTTTTAATTCTTGAATAAAAGTGAGTGTAAGATATACATTCTACTTTTGGATTTGTAAATAATATTTTAGCTTAATATGGCATGTTTTCTAACTAATCATTTATGCCATCGGAAAATTGCTTTCCATATCAATTATGTACTTGTTTGTAACTTATTTGGACCCTAAAGGAGTTTTAACTTAATAGATACTAGCTATTTACTCTTCATTATAGCTAAGGGTAAACTACAAATTTAGGTCTCTTTGGGATTGTAGGAAGGGTGTGGTATACATGGTGAGAAAGTGCGATATAAATATATTTTGTTTGTATCTTGAAATTTTTTTTTGAATGAGTAAGTGTAAGATTTACACCCTACTTTTGAATCTATAAATAGAATTTTAGCTTATTATGGCACATTTAACTAATCATTTATGTCGTTGGCAAATTCCTTTCCATTTCAATTATGTACTTGTTTATAGCTCATTTGGACCCTTAAGGAGTTTTTAACTTGTTATACTAGCTATTTACTCTTCATTATAGCTAAGGGTAAATACAAATTTAGGTCTAGGAAGGATGTCCTATACATGGTGAAAAAGTGCAACATAAATATATTTTGTTTGTATCTGGAAAAAAAAAACTTTTGAATGAGTCAGTATAAGATTTACATCCTACTTTTGGATCTGTAAATAGCATTTTTGAGCTTACTATGACATATTTCTAACTATTCATTGATGTTGTCGCGAATCCCTTTCCAAATCACTTATGTAACTGTTTGTAGCTCATTTGGACCTAAAGGACTCTTAACTTGTTATATATACTAACTAATTACTCTTCATTATAATTATGGGTAAACTTCAAATTTTGGCCTCTTTGGGATTGCAGGAAGGATAAATGTGTTATACATAGCGAGAAAGTGCGATAGAAAATTATTTTGTTTATAACTGGAAAAAAAAAAACTTTTGAATGAGTGAGAAGATTTACACCTTACTTTTGGATCTATAAATAGCATTTTAGCTTACTATGACATATTTCTATCTAATCATTTATGTCATCCGAGAATCCCTTTCCAACTCAATTATGTAACTGCAATTTGTAGCTCATTTGGACCAAAGGGAGTCTTAACTTACTATATACTAGCTATTTACTCTTCATCACAGCTAAGGGGGTGTTTGGTTGTACGTAAAATCGTGAAAAATAATTTTTTGTGAAAAATAATTTTTGGTGGAAATTTTTTTACGTTTTGTAGTTTTTGATTTGTAGGGCAAAAAAATGGGTTTTATGTTAACATTTGTTTGGCTAAAAGTGGGGGGAAAAAATGAAGGAAAAAAAGTTTTACGCAATTTGACTTTTCATTTTTCACCGAAAATCGGTGCAAAATGAAAACACTCCATTTTTCTAAAATCTGTGAAAATAATTTTCTGAATTTTTTTTTACAGCTGTTAGGCTCTGTTTTTTCTGGACCGTTGACCGGGTTCGGGCCTTTTCGATGTGTGTGCGAAAAGGTAAAACGATTTCTTGAAATGACCCTCGAGATTTGCGCCCTAGACTATATCAAATGATTCGGCTGACGAGAGATCGGATCAGCCGAGTTCAAACAATACATAGAATATTGGGTCGGCTGATAAGCCGAGCGAATGTAGACAAAAAAGAATATTTAGGTCGGCTGATGAGCCGAATGAAAATTCATATATAAAATCAGATTGTTTACAGAGGGAACTCTACTCTAATCTACTCCTAGAAAAAACAGTAAGTGCAGGAAATAAGAAAAATTACAAGTAGACTACTCCTAGAAAAGCGATAAATGCATAAAATAGAAGTATTGAAAATGCTGTGGTCTTCTCGTTCGTGGGAGAGAAAGACCCCTATTACAGGCTTCGAAATTACTATTTATAGTAATAACTTATCAGCCCACATTATTGGTCGATTTTAGTAGTGGGGGTAGTGCTGTAGCCATGATTGCGGAAGTTACGCCCCACTTCTCAACCGTTCCCGCCTGATCTCTCCACCTCAACCGTTCCCGCCTAAGGTTTCTCCACCTTCAGACGCCTTGTTGTCGGCTCCTGACGTACCACGTGTCCTTATTTCTTTGGCTCGTACGTGAGCCGGCCGTCTATTTTATGACGCGCTAATTTTGGCAACAACAACAGCTAAACAAACACACGGAAAATAATTTTGCCAAAAAATAATTTTCTGTATATTTTACGACCAACCAAACGCATGATAAGTGTAAGCTTCAAATTCAGGTCTCTTTGGGGTTGCACGGAGGATGTGTTATATATAGTGAGAAAGTGCAATAGAAAAATATTTTGTTTCTACCTGAAAAAAATTGTAAAGTTGTGTAGATCTTAATTATTCAGTTACGAAGTTATCCAAAAAATTGATCTAATAAGCAACTTTAAATAAATTATTATCTTAATTAAGATTACCAAGATAGCGATGATAAATGTTGGTGTGTGTTTGTTATTAAACCAAACTCCATTACTCCACATTAAACAAATTAAACAGGTGCAACAAACTAGGAAGTGTACATTCAATTTATTACTATATTGCATCTAGTCACTTCCTATTTATTACTGCATCAAATAAAGTAGGAAGTGTACATCCAATTGCATCCTATATCTCATTGACTTCTTTGTGAAAATCATTAATTTGTTGGTCCATGTGTATCCTGTTGGACAAGAATTTTGTTTAATTTTAGGCTAAATTAATTATAGTAAATTTTCCTATAAATATTCGCTTTCTTTCCTATAAATATTCGCTTTTTTACTTTTCCTTTCTAACTTTTAAAAACTTACACTTTTCTTCCTCAACATTTTAAGTTGTTGCATTTAATCCCATTCGTCAGTATTTCATTATTATTTCGTCTATTTCTTATAATTATACCAAAAATGTCTTTCAAAATGACAGAAATATATTAAAAAATTATTCATTTTCTTACAGACGAAGAAGGATAATTTGGTCGTTTTGCCCTCTCCATTAACGTCGTACCTCTCTGAAAATATTTCTGAAATTTTAAGGGGGCAAAAATATAAGTTTTTAAAAGTTAGGAAGGAAAAAAAAAAAAACGAGTATTTACATGAGAATTTTTTGTAATTTAGTCTTATTTTTAAGTAGTGATATTAAAAGTTGCTATTTTAAAATTTTAAAAACTGTTTCTAGCACAATGGTGCAACCGAAGCTACGTGATTAAGATGCAGAAGCATAAGGACGAGAGAGAAGAAAGAATCTCTTTTGTGAGAAATAATAATATTAATTAAACTCCAAAAACTACCATAGGAAACACCACAATTCTAGTATGTGATAATATTAATCAAATCAGGATAAACACAAAAATTCTAGCCTAATTCAGTTTCAAATACAGCAAATAAAATAAAAAATAAAATAAAAATTGTTTTAGTTTTTTTTAAAAAAACTAAATTAAACTGATGTATTGGACAATAGAATTTGGGCCCAAAAACTACATTGAATGGTGGGCCATTTAATGCAAGCTATCCTACTAGAAAATTAATTTTGAATTGGAGTTGCACGTTCTGATAGAAATCCGCAACTTTTATTGATACCAGATTTTCTTTAATACTAGTTTGTTATGACAAAAGTGGAAAAAATCTATTTCATCGGGCGCGAAAATATCAAAACAGAATCGAAAAAGAGAGAAGAAAAATAAAATACAAAAATATTTACGTGGTTCGACCATTGGCCTATACCCACAGGCGAAAATGGAGTGAAGACTGAGTGAAGACTTTCATTATAATCAAACTGAACTACAAAATATATCCCTTTCACACTCTTTCTTATCTACCGCACCAAATTAATGGAATAAAATATATATATATTTATAATATTAGCTAAATTCTAATACGACTAAGTGTAGCACTTTGAATTTCGGTGCGTTACTTCGAACTTTACTAAATTTGAGAAAGTTCGGAAAGAGCCGGTAATGGCTAGTGTGGAATTGAGTTCCGAAGGTTTCGAAACATTTTGGGTGCGAGTGGAAACCCAGAAATCGAAGAAAAGGACCAACCGGAGCAAAACTGCTCACGGGGTCCGGACCCTGGAAGCTGGGGTCCGGACAATGAAGTCCGCGGGCAGCTACGGTCCGGACCCGAGCCGATGTCCGAGATGGGGAACGTACGGGTTCCGGACCCGGGACTTGAGGTCCGGACCCGGGACTTGAGGTCCGGACCCGAGCGGGTCTCCAAGTTGGGGTGCGTACGGGTTCCGGACCCTGATGCCAAGGTCCGGACCCGGCCTGCGCACTGACCAGAGTAACAGTGCGGGGTCCGGACCCTACCCGCAAGGTCCGGACCCGGCTGGTGCAGAATGCCCAGTGAGGGGTATTTTGATAATTTCGTGGGGGATAGGCTATATATAGAGGGCAGGGGTCCCTCTCCTCATTACTCCTCCATCTTCCTCACACTCCCTCTCCCTCTCCCTCACTTTCTCTCTCTAGAGATCTCTCCAAGGCTTGGAGAAGTGAAGGATTTGACCTTGGGAAAAGCTTCTAAGGTGGATTTGGAGCTTCTTGGTGCAAGAAGAAGCTAGGGAGCTTGGGTTTTGAGGTGAGTTCTTGTGTTATGGGGTTTAAACCTTGGATTCAATCCTTTAGCAAGAGGTTTTGGAGACCCTAGGCAATCTAAACCACAAAACGTGGGGATTGGCCAAGAGATTTTGTAGTTTCACATGCATGCATGTAAAACCTAAGTAGATTTGGGGCTTTTGCCATGGGAGGTTCTAAAAATGTTTGAACCTTCGGGAATTGCCATTGAGGCATAGGAAATCATGTTGGAACACTTGATTTCACATATTGAGTTGAATTTAGGGTTCGTAACGAGTAACGAACCGTTTTCTTGTAGAAGCTTGGGTTGAAGCAAGAACTCAAGGCTTGGACACTTAGGAGCTTGAAGAACACAAGGATTTGAAAGCTCTTGAGGTGGGTTTGTGTTTACCGAAGTGATTAGATCACTTCCATGTCTAGGGTAAATATCCATTTAAAGATAAAATGGTATGTGTTGTGAACCCTAGAATTTGCATGTTGGCAAAAGTAAAAATCATGATAGGTTGAACAATGAGATCCTATTGCATGATGTATATTTCAAGTATAATTCAAATATTAATACTTGTTGCATGGTTGCATGTATGGTTAAACCTAGTGTTATTGAACATAGGTTGGACATGTGAGATTGAAACCTAGTGTTATTGAACATAGGTTGGGACATGTGAGGATTAAACCTAGTGTTATTGAACATAGGTTGGAACATGTGAGATTGAAACCTAGTGTCATTGAACATAGGTTTGACATGAGATTGGAACCTAGAGACATGGAACCTAGGTTGATAATGAGAAAGTAAGCCTAGTGTTATTGAACATAGGCGAGACTTAGTGACTTGAACCTAAGGTCATGAGACTTAGGTTGGCAAGTGAAAAACGTGAACAACGGGATGTGCGACGATTTTGCTATACCGGGTAGGCGACGATTTCGCTACCCATGCCATGTAGTGGCCGTGTTGAGACGGGATGTGCGACGATTTTGTTATCCCGGGTAGGCGACGATTTCGCTACCATGCCATGAGTTGGCCGTACCGACACGGGATGAGCGACGAGTTTGCTATCCCGGGTAGGCGACGATTTCGCTACCTCGCCTTGAGTTGGCGGTGTCGAGAGGGGATGTGCGACGAGGTTGCTATCCCGGGTATGCGACGAGTTCGCTACCCATGCCATGTAGTGGCCGTGTTGAGACGGGGTATGCGACGATTTTGCTATCCCGAGTATGCGACGAGTTCGCTACTCGAACTAGGAGGTGACGAGTTCACTCCTCGAATGTTGGAATAATTATGGTGAGACGGCGATTCCGAAACCATAAGTAAATGACAAGTAAATGAACCTAGTCATTGTGAGACATAGGATGAACCTAGGAGAGAATGATAAATTATATTTCATTTGGTTGCATCCTTTATGTTTATTTACAAGCATGTAAATAATTGTTGCATAGTTATATATAATCTAACTTATGCATATGGTGTTTCTTTGGACCTGGTGGGTCGAGCTCCTCTCTTGGGTGGCCTTACCCACTGGGAACTATGTTTATAGTTCTCACCCCACATTTTTCAGGTCCATCCGCGAGTGAGGCGGCGGAGCGAGGCAAGGGTTTGGCTCTTTAGATAGCGGCCCTTCCATTTTGGTTGTATGTAGAGTTGTACCCCTATTTTTGGAATATGATAGTATAGGGGATTTACATTCTTATATGAATGTTGTATATTCCATAGTTTTGGAACATAACGTATGGAATGGAAAAGAAAAAAATTGGGACATGTATATTGTGCCATGTGATGTAATAGAAGTAGAACTTCTTTATGTTGATGCTTTCCTTGTGCAACTCTTGTACTCCGTTCCTAGTTGGAACATTGTGGATAAGCTTGTGTTGTGACGCCTTGGGCGGATAGGAAAGACTCTATCCGTTCGGCGGGTCTGGTGCATGCGCTCGTGCGGTTATCCTTTCCACCTAGTTGGTGTTTAAGGACCCGGCGGGGCGTGACAGACTGAGGTGGTATCAGAGCGTAGAAACTGTCTAGGTTGACCTAAGAACCCTAGGATGGAAATGATCCTAGGAGTGTAGGCTCGTGAGTGACGAGATCTTTGATATGGCGAAAGATAAGTGATTGGGTTATGTCCTTATGCCTCTAATTGAAAATAGAGGTAGATTCGAGGTGTGTCTTATTCTTCACCGAGTGTGTTCGTGTTGGCGGCCGACAACATGAAACCAAGTGAGGGAAATAAGGACCCTTGTGTGACTTTCGCCTAGATTGGGTTCACGTTTATTTTCGTGAAACGTTATGTTACAAATGACTTTGAATATCACGAAATGACCAAAGTCATTGTGTTTTCAGGATAATGGTACGTGGACGGCCTCCTTTGAGGGCTGGGCTCGGGAGAGCGAGCGCGGCTCCCGAACAACTCGGGGAGGGCGAGAACTCGGGTCTTCGTGATGAGATGACCGAGTTGATGGGCGTGGTTCGGCGACAGGCCGAAGCCATGCAACGACAAGAGGAGCAGATTAAAAAAGCTCCAAGACGAGATGGCGCAGCAAGTGGCTGCGGTTCGGGAGGAGAGGTCAGGAGTACCTCCGGCCTCTGCTTCGATACCGGCCGAGGGGGTGGCACCGGCGCCGGCCGTGGCGCCACCTGCACCACCGACTGTGGCCGAGGGGTCGGGTACTCCTATGCCCGATTCCGAGATGGAGGACGCGGAACGAGAGCGCGCGCTTGCGGCTCTCATAAGGTTCAAAAAGTTCAACCCGCCTATCTTTAGCGGGGAGAATGTGGATCCGTGGGATGTAGAGATATGGATCGATGCCATGGAGACACTCTTCGAGGATCTATATACCTTGGAGAGGGACAAAGTGCATCTCGCCGTTCATTATTTAGAGCGAACGGCGAAGGTATGGTGGAAGGGAGTCCGACGGGATAGACTCTCTAGCCTTCCGCCACCGTCATGGGAAGAGTTTCGGGGTATGGTGTTCGCCACCTATTTCCCCGATAGCGAGAAAAGAAAACTTCAAGAAAGGTTTCGTAAGTTGAAGCAAGGGAACCGCACTGTGCGCGAGTACGAGAGGGAGTTCTCGTACATTATTAATTGCGTGCCGCACGTTGTCCGCGGAGAGTTGGACAAGGTCGATTGTTTCGTGCGCGGACTTCGACGGAGATCTTTCGGGCGGTTCACGCCCTCAAGCTAAAGACCTTTGCGGAGGTCTTGGACCGTGCTCTTTGGGTGGAGCACGGGAATGCATGTGCGCGCGAGGAGCACGAGTCTTGGGAGAAAGAAAAAGATAAAGAGAAAGGAAAGAAGCGACCGGCGGGTGGCTCGGGTGGGCAGTCTAGCTCTAAGCGGCCCCCGAAGCACTCGCAGTCGCAAAACCAATCGCGGGGGTTCCGACGGAATCGACCCGCAACCCAGTGCCCGATTTGTAGCGGCCCCCACCACCCTCAGCAGTGTGACTATCGTGAGGGCCCGTGCTACAAATGCGGACAGCCGGGCCACATGCGGTATAACTGCCCGATGGATGATGGCCGAGCACCGTCATCGGCATCGGCATTTGCATCGCCGAGACAGCTCGCGGGCATCCCACCCGCGGCGATGTCGGCAGGCCGTGCACAGCCGCCGAGACCAGTGGAGGGCCAGCGACCAGCGCCCAGTGGGCGGATATTCGCCTCTCAGGTAGAGGAGCCTTCTGGCCAGGATGACGTTGTGGCAGGTATTGTGTTAATTAAAGGCATTTGATGTAGAGCTTTATTTGATACTGGTGCATTGCATTCATTCATTGCTCGATCATTTGCTACTGCACATGAAATAGAAATCATAGATGCCACGCACGCAAGAACGGTGCAAGTACCGGAACACACTTTTTGCGTACATCACGCGTGTGTAGATTGCCCCGTGAGGGTTGAGAACTGGATCATGCCAGCTGAATTGCTGGTATTAAATCGAATGAATGAATATGATTTGATCCTAGGAATGGATTGGCTCTCGAGGTATCATGCTACTATCGATTGTAAGAGCCGGATAGTGAAGTTTAAAGAACCAGGGCACAAGGAATTTGTGTACCATGGGTGTAAGAGTTCGCTCTTTGCGTCGATGGTGTCCACGTCGCAAGCAAGGAAGCTTATTGCTAGGGAATGCATTGCCTACTTGGCGAAGGTAGTGGATGACCAAAAGGAAGTGCTAGGACTTGAGGACGTTCCTATAGTCCAAGAGTTCCCGGATGTGTTTCCGACGGAGTTGCCCGGAATACCACCGGACTGGGAAATAGAATTCGTGATCGATTTGCTCCCGGGTACGGCGCCGATCTCTAAGGCCCTGTACAGGATGGCACCCGCGGAACTGAAGGAATTGAAAGCATAATTGCAAGATTTAATGGACAAGGGTTTCGTAAAGCCAAGTGTGTCGCCTTGGGGAGCCCCTGTTCTATTTGTGCGGAAAAAGGACGGTTCGCTGCGGTTATGTGTAGATTACCGCGAGTTGAATAAAGTGACCGTCAAGAATAAGTACCCGTTACCCCGAATTGATGACTTATTCGATCAATTGCAAGGGTCTCGGGTGTATTCAAAGATTGATTTGCAATCCGGTTATCACCAATTGAAGATTAAACCGGAGGATGTGCATAAGACCGCATTTAGGACGCGGTATGGACATTATGAATTCACGGTTATGCCTTATGGGCTTACTAATGCCCCGGCAGCATTCATGGATTTAATGAACCGTGTGTTCAAACCACTACTAGATTGATTCGTGGTTGTGTTCATTGATGATATTCTTGTCTACTCTCGGAGTGAAGAGGAACATAAGGAGCACCTAAGAATTGTGCTTCAAGTTCTTCGAGAGAACAAGTTATTCGCCAAATTGAAAAAGTACGAATTCTGGATCCGTGAGGTCGCTTTCTTGGGTCACGTAATTTCTGCAGGAGGAGTATCTGTGGACCCTATGAAAGTAGAGGCAGTCAAGGATTGGCCTCGCCCGACCAATGTCACGGAAATACGAAGCTTTTTGGGTCTTGCGGGATACTATCGACGGTTCGTGGAGGGATTTTCAAAAATCTCCGGTCCACTAACGCGTCTTACCCGCAAGGGAGCCAAATATGTTTGGAGCGAAGAATGCGACCAAAGCTTTAAGGAGCTAAAGGAAAGGTTGACTTCGGCTCTGGTACTTGCCTTGCCGATTGCGGGGGAGGGTTTCGTGGTGTATAGTGATGCATCACATCGTGGTCTTGGGTGTGTGCTCATGCAAAGAGGACAAGTAATAGCATATGCCTCTCGACAGCTGAAGAGCTATGAGCAGAATTACCCCACCCACGACTTAGAGCTTGCGGCGGTGGTTTTCGCACTCAAGTTGTGGAGACACTACTTGTACGGGGAGCATTGTGAGGTTTACACGGATCACAAAAGTTTAAAGTACTTATTCACTCAGAAGGAGTTGAATTTGAGGCAGCGGAGGTGGTTGGAGTTGATAAAAGATTACGACTTGACCATCTTGTACCACCCTGGTAGAGCCAATGTGGTGGCCGATGCGCTCAGTAGAAAGTCCGTGGAGAACTTCGCAATTGAGATGACGGGACAAATGCCGTTAATCAAGGAAATTGGCCGATTCGACTTGGAGATCGTGGCCCCGGGCGTCCCCGCTAGACTTATGAATCTCGAGATATGGCCGACCTTGTTGGAGCAAATAAAAGAAAAGCAATCCGGTGATCCGGAACTCCAAAAGGTGCGGGGTGCTATCGAGAGCGGGCGCGCCGGTGATTATCATGTAGATTTGATGGGCGCAATTCGATTTCGAAATCGATTGTGCGTGCCGAAAGTTGAAGACATTCGTAGGGAGATCTTGAAAGAAGCTCACACTTCTCCCTATGCGATTCACCCGGGCGGCACCAAAATGTATAAGGACCTCAAATTGCATTATTGGTGGCCGGGGATGAAACTTGATGTGGGACGCTTTGTGGCGCAATGCTTAGTGTGCCAACAAGTGATTGCCCATTCCGGTTTGGAAGTGGGAGAATATCGCAATGGACTTTGTTGTGGACTTACCTCGATTGTTAGGTGGCCACGACGCGATTTGGGTGGTGGTGGATCGCTTGTCAAAGTCGGCACACTTTTTGCCAATCCACACCACTTGGTCGGGAGACAAGTTAGCGCAAGTCTACCTGGACGAGATTGTGCGGTTGCACGGGGTCCCAACCTCGATAGTTTCAGATCGAGATCCCCGTTTCACATCGCATTTTTGGAAAAGCTTGCAAGAAGCTTTGGGTACACGGCTCGATTTTAGTTCAGCATTTCATCCTCAAACTGACGGTCAATCGAAAAGAACAATTCAGATTTTGGGGGATATGCTTCGAGCGTGTGTGTTGGACTTCAAAGGTGCATGGCCTACACATTTGCCGATGGCTGAGTTCGCTTATAATAATAGCTATCAGTCTAGCATCGGAATGGCACCTTTTGAGGCCTTGTATGGACGAAAGTGCCGCTCTCCTATTCATTGGAGCGAAGTCGGCGAGAGAAGGGTCTTAGGACCTGAAGTGTTGCGTGAAGCGGAGGAGAAGGTCCGCTTGGCACGCGAACGCTTATCGACGGCGCAATCTCGACAAAAGAGTTATGCGGATCGACGTCGACGAGATTTGGAATTCGCGGTAGGAGACCGCGTCTTCTTGAAAGTATCACCCATGAGAGGGGTGAAGCGATTCGGTGTTCGGGGTAAGTTGAGTCCCCGTTACATTGGACCTTACGAGGTCTTGGAGCGTGTGGGATCCGTGGCGTACCGGCTAGCTTTGCCGCCAAAACTTGCGGGGGTACATAATGTGTTCCATGTATCGACACTCCGCAAGTACGTATATGATCCGGCGCACGTCCTCGAGTATGTGCCTATGGAGCTTCATGAGGATATGACTTATGAGGAGTTTCCCTTGTGTATCATGGATCGCGAGGTGAAAAGTTTGAGGAACCGTGAAATTCCTTATGTAAAGGTACAATGGACGAATCACGGTGAACGTGAGGCCACGTGGGAATTGGAAAGCTCGATGAAGGAGCGGTTTCCTTACCTCTTCGCTGAGTCCAGCTGAGGTATGATTTAGTTTCGCGGCCGAAACTCTCTTTAAGGGGGGAGGAATGTAGCACTTTGAATTTCGGTGCGTTGCTTCGAACTTTACTAAATTTGAGAAAGTTCGGAAAGAGCCGGTAATGGCTAGTGTGGAATTGAGTTCCGAAGGTTTCGGAACATTTTGGGTGCGAGTGGAAACCCAGAAATCGAAGAAAGGACCAACCGGAGCAAAACTGCTCACGGGGTACGGACCCTGGAAGCTGGGGTCCGGACAATGAAGTCCGCGGGCAGCTACGGTCCGGACCCGAGCCGATGTCCGAGATGGGGAACGTACGGGTTCCGGACCCGGGATTTGAGGTCCGGACCCGAGCGGGTCTCCAAGTTGGGGTGCGTACGGGTTCCGGACCCTGATGCCAAGGTCCGGACCCTGATGCCAAGGTCCGGACCCAACCTGCGCACTGACCAGAGTAACAGTGCGGGGTCCGGACCCTACCCGCAAGGTCCGGACCCGGCTGGTGCAGAATGCCCAGTGAGGGGTATTTTGGTAATTTCGTGGGGGATAGGCTATATATAGAGGGCAGGGGTCCCTCTCCTCATTACTCCTCCATCTTCCTCACACTCCCTCTCCCTCTCCCTCACTTTCTCTCTCTAGAGATCTCTCCAAGGCTTGGAGAAGTGAAGGATTTGACCTTGGGAAAAGCTTCTAAGGTGGATTTGGAGCTTTTTGGTGCAAGAAGAAGCTAGGGAGCTTGGGCTTTGAGGTGAGTTCTTGTGTTATGGGGTTTAAACCTTGGATTCAATCCTTTAGCAAGAGGTTTTGGAGACCCTAGGCAATCTAAACCACAAAACGTGGGGATTGGCCAAGAGATTTTGTGGTTTCACATGCATGCATGTGAAACCTAAGTAGATTTGGAGCTTTTGCCATGGGAGGTTCTAAAAATGTTTGAACCTTCGGAAATTGCCATTGAGGCATAGGAAATCATGTTGGAACACTTGATTTCACATATTGAGTTGAATTTAGGGTTCGTAACGAGTAACGAACCGTTTTCTTGTAGAAGCTTGGGTTGAAGCAAGAACTCAAGGCTTGGACACTTAGGAGCTTGAAGAACACAAGGATTTGAAAGCTCTTGAGGTGGGTTTGTGTTTACCGAAGTGATTAGATCACTTCCATGTCTAGGATAAATATCCATTTAAAGATAAAATGGTATGTGTTGTGAATCCTAGAATTTGTATGTTGGCAAAAGTAAAAATCATGATAGGTTGAACAATGAGATCCTATTGCATGATGTATATTTCAAGTATAATTCAAATATTAATACTTGTTGCATGGTTGCATGTATGGTTAAACCTAGTGTTATTGAACATAGGTTGGACATGTGAGATTGAAACCTAGTGTTATTGAATATAGGTTGGGACATGTGAGGATTAAACCTAGTGTTATTGAACATAGGTTGGAACATGTGAGATTGAAACCTAGTGTCATTGAACATAGGTTTGACATGAGATTGGAACCTAGAGACATGGAACCTAGGTTGATAATGAGAAAGTAAGCCTAGTGTTATTGAACATAGGCGAGACTTAGTGACTTGAACCTAAGGTCATGAGACTTAGGTTGGCAAGTGAAAAACGTGAACAACGGGATGTGCGACGATTTTGCTATCCCGGGTAGGCGACGATTTCGCTACCCATGCCATGTAGTGGCCGTGTTGAGACGGGATGTGCGACGATTTTGCTATCCCGGGTAGGCGACGATTTCGCTACCATGCCATGAGTTGGCCGTACCGACACGGGATGAGCGACGAGTTTGCTATCCCGGGTAGGCGACGATTTCGCTACCTCGCCTTGAGTTGGCGGTGTCGAGAGGGGATGTGCGACGAGGTTGCTATCCCGGGTATGCGACGAGTTCGCTACCCATGCCATGTAGTGGCCGTGTTGAGACGGGGTATGCGACGATTTTGCTATCCCGAGTATGCGACGAGTTCGCTACTCGAACTAGGAGGTGACGAGTTCACTCCTCGAATGTTGGAATAATTATGGTGAGATGGTGATTCCGAAACCATAAGTAAATGACAAGTAAATGAACCTAGTCATTGTGAGACATAGGATGAACCTAGGAGAGAATGATAAATTATATTTCATTTGGTTGCATCCTTTATGTTTATTTACAAGCATGTAAATAATTGTTGCATAGTTATATATAATCTAACTTATGCATATGGTGTTTCTTTGGACCTGGTGGGTCGAGCTCCTCTCTTGGGTGGCCTTACCCACTGGGAACTATGTTTATAGTTCTCACCCTACATTTTCCAGGTCCATCCGCGAGTGAGGCGGCGGAGCGAGGCAAGGGTTTGGCTCTTTAGATAGCGGCCCTTCCATTTTGGTTGTATGTAGAGTTGTACCCCTATTTTTGGAATATGATAGTATAGGGGATTTACATTCTTATATGAATGTTGTATATTCCATAGTTTTGAAACATAACGTATGGAATGGAAAAGAAAAAAATTGGGACATGTATATTGTGCCATGTGATGTAATAGAAGTAGAACTTCTTTATGTTGATACTTTTCTTGTGCAACTCTTGTACTCCGTTCCTAGTTGGAACATTGTGGATAAGCTTGTATTGTGACGCCTTGGGCAAATAGGAAAGACTCTATCCGTTCGGCGGGTCTGGTGCATGCGCTCGTGCGGTTATCCTTTCCACCTAGTTGGTGTTTAAGGACCCGGCGGGGCGTGACACTAAGAATATAAACCCGCTAATATTAGAAATAATCTATCTAAACTTAATTTTAATGGGATAATTAAGATAGAACAGGATTATAAAACCTTGCGGTTTCAAAATTCGAGACATCTCTAACATGTTCAAAACAGACACCCGTGTATAAATTTATGATTGCTTTTGAACTTTTGTACAAATTGCATCCAAAGGGACCGAATCTTCCGGTCCATCTTCTCCGATACCCTAAGGCGAGATCGATCGCGTAAGTTCCTCCGTGTAGTAATTATAGATTGCACAAAATATATAAAAGCCAACGGGTACGTACAAAGTACTTTCTCTTTTACCATTTGGTTATATTTGGATTAATTTACCCAACGATCCACTGGCTACGTGTGGGCTTTGCTGCACCAAACTGATTGCCCTATAAATAGTGCACTACAGCAGGCATAGTTTCATGCTAAACACTAAACTTGAGCCGAAGAGGGAAGTTAAGAACTGGGGTTGACAAGGATGGCTTCCAAAGCTGCATTCCTCACCTTCGCCGTCCTGCTGCTCGTCGCCGGCGTGTTCGTCGCTGGGGCTGCGGCACGGCAGGTCCCTTTCGCCACTCCGGCGGCCGCCAAGGAAAATTCAAACGTGACAACCGCAACTACCGGTCGGTGACGCTCTTCATACTCTTATAAATTACAAAAAATTTTTCTGTAAATACCTGCTTTTTTATTTTTACTTCGTGACTTTCAAAAATCTATATTTTGTCTTCTTAAAATTTCAATAATGTTTTCAGGAGTACGGCGTTAATGGAGAGGGCAAAATGACCAAATTACTCTTAATTCTTCTACAAGAAAAAATAATTTTTTAATATATTTCTGTTATTTTGAAGGATATTTTCGGTATAAATTACAAGAAATTGCCGGAATAGTGATGGTACCCTGACGGAGTGGGACTAAATACAACAACTTGAAATATTGAGAAGTAAAATATAGGCTTTTGAAAGTTAGGAAAGAAAAGTGAAAAAATGGGTATTTATAAGGAGATTTTCTGTAATCTGCCTAAACGAAATATCATTCTGATCTTAAAGGCTATTTGGTTTCTCAGAAAAGTGTTGAAAAAAGTTTTGAAAGAACAAAATTTTTCATGGAAAACTCATTTTCTAATTTTTCGGCTGTTTGATTTATAGAAAAAACAATCATTTTTGAAATTTTTTTTTTATATACTCATGGTAAATTAGCATTTTTATTTTCCGATTTTATTAGGAAAAAGAAAACACTAGTTTTCCAGAAAATTGGAATTTCTTTTTTCATAAAAGATTATTTTCTTTTAAAACCAAACGTACCAAAAACTGAAAAAATGGTTTTGCATGAAAAACTTTTTTCTTAACTTCTAAATAACTGCCTTATTTAATATAGCATTAAAATATGAGATTTTGAGTTCAAATCTCACCTCATTTTATTTAATTTATGCGTGTGTTCTAGACCAATCAAATGTTTTGAACCGAGACATAAGATCAAGTGTTAAATATAAGTGATCAAAGCACCATCATCTAATAACTTAATTTTTTAGAGTAATTAGTTATTTAACATTTTTTTCCCTTAATATAAAAATGTATGCGGGTTATCTAAATGGTTATCTAAATGCATGCTAGGCTATTTGCAAAATAGGTATCTCAATTTTAGAAATTTATATTTCCATTCGTAATTTTAATATATAGCTATTTTCAATTCATGCATCACAGTGGCATGAATATACAATAAATTGCGAAGATTAACTACAACAAAATTAACTTTTAGTGACGATTTTTTTTTATAAATTTGTGGCATTTGTCTTCGCTGCCAATTCATTTACTAACAATGGAGATGTATAATTGCTGCGGTAGGTAGGGTCGGTAAAGATTCTAGCGACTTTTATTTCGATGACCTGATAAAGATTAAAATAAATGCCGCTAAAATACCAGTAATTAAATATGTCATTATAAGGTATATTTAATTTAACTGTAAAATGCTTTCAAACAATTACTATTGCCACCAAATTTTTTTTTTTTTTTTTGAGAGAAAGGTAGCACGCTACCCGCTTCGTTTTATTTCGTTTAGAAATAAACTTAGATGAAAATTTGAATCAACTAGGATTCGAACTCGGGACCTCGGGTACCAACCACCAAATTTTAAACAAATTAAACCCATTAAAGAACATTATAAAAACAGTTGATCACCATTAAAAACTTGAATTATAATAATGATCACTATAAGCTCCTACTAAAATAGTGCATACATCATAAAATTAAAATCTAGATATTTCAGGGACAACTAAACAATTAAATATAAAAAAATATAACCCATTAGTTTCAGCTATAAAAAAGATGTCTAATCAAAGAGCAATGCTACTGGCACACTCCAAAGTGGGGTGTATATCTTATACCTATACCATTCAAGAACTATTAATTTTTTACTAGTCACATCAATTTTTTTTTATTTTACTAAAACTCTTTTGAATTTTTATCAATTCTAGGATGTGGTGTAAGATCTACACCCCTTTTTGTGTGTATAATAAGCAGTTTCCTTAATCAAATATTCCTCTCTAAAATCAAAAGAGGACTCGTTTATAATAAATGTTTCTAAAGACTCTCTCTCTCTCTCTATTTATATATATTATGAGTTTTGCTAGAATAATATTAATAGTACATACTATCCGATTTTTCATCATTGAATTATTATTATTACACTAACCATCCACTCAACTCTGGACATTCATACTATTAATAATACTCCAGCAGAATTCTCTCTCTCTCTTTATATATATAGATATATTAGTCGAGTGTACATGCAAATACACGTAACAATTATTTTAATTTACTTTAAATCAATATAAATTTATACATTATATTTATCCAAAAATTTTACAATAAAAAATATATTTTATAAAGATCAAAATTTAATTCACATTTATTTTTAAAATTTAAAATTTAGTTTTGATCCACTATAATTATATTTTTTAATTGTTAATTCAAATTTGATATCAAAAATTGAATTTAATTCACAATTTAAACTCAAATTTAAATTTTAACGTAAAATAGATGAATAGGAATACTATTTTTTAACAAATTGATCATAACCGTTTATTTTTATTTGAAATGTTTTTTAACAAATTGATCATAACTGTTCGTAGGGAATATTTTTTTATTCCTTTTTAAATTCTGTCTGTCATTATAAGAATTTCTATACGTTTAGATATAGATATAAATATATATATCTTGCTTCACTCTATATCTCATGTGGACTCATTTTCCTTCACTATGATCAGGGAAAGGTGGCAATATCACCTATGTTGAGGATGAAAAGGGACCACTCGGATTGCCTAGACTTCGGCTTCCACCACTTCCACGGCTTCCGCCACTTCCGCGGCTTCCACCAATTTCCGGCTTGAACACGACTGCAGCTTCTCCGTAAGCCCATGCATGCATGTGTGCATGTCTGAGTGCGAGAGAGGGCATGCATGGATGCATACCATAGTGTGAGTGTGTTTCGTGTGTCGTGTTTTATCGATCGTATGTGTTGTCGAAGAATCTTAAAGATGTGTACCCTTTGTTTTCAACTTCGTTAAATAAATGGTATCTTGCATACCATACCCTACAGTACTGGAGAAATTAAGAAGCTTATTTTGAGCTTTGCAGCAATGCCATCTGCTCTATTATTTATCGACGATGTTTGTAACAGAGCAACAAAATAAAAACAAAAAAAAATAAAGAAAAAAAATCAAACTTCAAACTTATTAACAATCTAGAAGTCAATACTTTATAACTACATAACAAAAAATATATCAACTAATGATTTGATCTTATCTTTAACAATCTGGATGTGATATATCAGTGTGAAAGTATATATTGGTTTACTGATTTGTGCCAAGTTTCGATGATCAGTATTTTCACAAGATTTTGAAGTATCAAAGTGATGATTTATGCCATTATAATTAGCGATGAATTTGTTCTATTCTGTAAGGGCATGCATACAAAAGTAGCTGAGACTAAGATGATAATGTTTAGTTCTGATTTTGTTTCCATGTTGCCAATTATATATATTATTTGGAACAGATTCACTGCAAGAAAATTAACATTTAAGGATATTTTTTCTTTAATATTTAACGATACTTAGAAGCGTCTCAATACAGTCTAGCGTCATATTTGAAAGTATCGATCAAAGCGTCGGCAATTGAAGAGTCGCCACATATATACCGACGTTTATGCTAAGCGTCGGTAATATATATATATATATATATATATATATTCTGACGCTTTAAAGTGTTAGGATTTTTTGAATTTCTATGTTATTGTTGGGAGCTGTTTTTCCTGGACCGTTGACCGGGTCCAAACCCTCTCGATATGTGTGTCAAAAGATAAAACAGCTTCCTTAAATGACCCTCGAATGCGCCACGATCATATCAAGCGATTCGGTTGAGGAGGGATCGGCTCAACCGGATTCTATCTCACTTCACTATTTAAAGCCGAAGATTCAGGATATTCGGCTGATCAAAGATTCGGTTGAATGAACCGAGTCATTGTATTGTGGGGAAGTCTGGGTTACAAGTACAATTAAGACTACTCCTAAGAAAAACTATAAATACTGGAAGGGTAAAGATTACATGTAGACTACTCCTAGAAAAGCTGTAAATGCTGAAAGTAGAAGTATTGAAAATGCAGCGGTCTTCTCGTTCGCAGGGGAGAGAAAGACCCCTATTACAGGCTTCGAAATTACTATTTATAGCTCACATTATTGGTCGGTTTTGGTAGTGGGGGTAGTGCTATAGCCATGATCGCGTAAGTTACGCTCCATGATCGCGTAAGTTACACCTCATGATCGCGTAAGTTACGCCCCACTTCTCAACCGTTCCTGCCTAAAGTCTCTCCACCTTCAGGCGTCTTGTTGTCAGCTCCTGGTGTACCACGTGTCCTTATTTCTTTGGCTCATGCGTGGTCCAATTTGTCTATCTTATGGCGCGTTAATTTTTGGCATCAACAATACCCCCCCAATAGTCTTTCGAATGAATATTCAGATGACTATTGGTGCCAAATCAACGGCCTAATGACAGCCGAGACCCGAGCTTTAGTCTTGCTGGTCTTGGTCGGCTTAAAGAAAGCACATTTATATGGTTGTCGGCTCTTTACCATCTCAGGCGCATACACTTCGACTTCATCAGCCGATTCTCACTTTTACTCGATTGGCTCGGCTCTTCTTGAACCGACCGTTCTTCTATCAAGGATTTCTCCTTGCCTTTACCATCTCAGCTGCATAAACTTCGGCTTCATCAGCCGATTCTTCATTTTCACTTGATTGGCTCAGCTCTTCTTGAACCGACTGTTCTTCTATCAAGGATTTCTCATTGCCTTTGCTCCAATTTTTATTTCGGCTCCATTGCGGCTGATCATCTTCATTTTTCTTCTGAAATTGCTCATATTGAGTAATCAGAACGCCCAAATCAAACAGATTCGAAAAATATTTATCTTCAAATTGATCTTTTATTTTAAAATGTAGACCATTAAATACCATTTTAGCGAATTCTGACTCTAGCATCCTAACAAAGCAACGATTCCTTGCCGTTTTGAATCGGTTTAGGTATTTCTCAACCGATTCCCCCAGCTTTAGTCGAAACTGGTCTAGATCAACAACTGAAAGCTCTGGTTCTGATCTATAGAACTGCTCATGGAACTTTCTTTCCAATTCATCCCAATCGCGGACAGAATTAATCGGTAAACTTGTATACCAAATAAATGCAGTTTTGGTTAATGAAGTATTAAACAATCTAAGTTTGAGGAACGGATCGACGGCGGCCTCTCTGCATTGGGCCGTAAATTGCGCGACGTGCTCAACCGTATTTTCAGTTTCATCACCAGAAAATTTATCGAATTTTGGCATTTTCCAGTTTGCCGGATAGGGATGTTCTATATCTATATTCGCAGGATAAGGAGATCGAAATACGGGCCGCATTGCCAGCCTAGCTCCTACTTCAAAAGTATTGCGAATTGCTTATTCGATTTGAGCATATAACTCATTATTATTCCCTAAAGCAGGAACATGTGCTTGAAGTTGGGCCGGATTCGGCCCTTGAGGATTTCCATAATTCTGCCCTGACGCGACAGGATTCATACCCTGAAAAATATTTGGGGCTTGCCCCCCAGCCCTTACCCCTATATTTTGGGGTTGATAGACTGGTAATGGTGGTGGTGGAAGTAAACCCCACGCTACTTCTGGTTGTTGACCGGCGTTTAAAGTTGCCGGTCTATAGATAGCCTGAAAAGGCGCCGTTTGGGGTTGTGCTTGTGTGACCGCCGGTGTAACAGGATTTTGTGGCGCCGGCGTAGTTAGGAGTCCTTGTGGACCTTCGTAAGTTTGCTCGTTTCGGCTAGCAGTTGCCCGATTCGAGCAATATTTTCGTTGGAGGCCGTGATAGCGGCTAGCACCGCGTCTAGTCGAGCGGTACCTGAGTGAGTCCCACAGGGCGTGCCAAAAATTATTGGGCGCTGTTTTTCCTGGACCGTTGACCGGGTCCAAACCCTCTCGATATGTGTGTGAAAAGGTAAAACAGCTTCCTGAAATGACCATCGAATGCGCCACGATCATATCAAGCGATTCGGTTGAGGAGGGATCGGCTCAACCGGATTCTATCTTACTTCGCTAATTAAAGTCGAAGATTCAGGATATTCGGCTGATCAAAGATTCGGTTGAATGAACCGAGTCATTGTATTGTGGGGAAGTCTGGGTTACAAGTACAATTAAGACTACTCCTAAAAAAAACTGTAAATGCTGGAAGGGTAAAGATTACATGTAGACTACTCCTAGAAAAGCTGTAAATGCTGAAAGTAGAAGTATTGAAAATGCAGTGGTCTTCTCGTTCGCAGGGGAGAGAAAGACCCCTATTACAGGCTTCGAAATTACTATTTATAGCCCACATTATTGGTCGGTTTTGGTAGTGGGGGTAGTGCTATAGCCATGATCGCGTAAGTTACGCTCCATGATCGCGTAAGTTACACCCCATGATCGCGTAAGTTACGCCCCACTTCTCAACCGTTCCCGCCAAAAGTCTCTTCACCTTCAGGCGTCTTGTTGTCGGCTCCTGGTGTACCACGTGTCCTTATTTCTTTGGCTCGTGCGTGGTCCAATTTGTCTATCTTATGGCGCGTTAATTTTTGGCATCAACAGTTATAAAGCGTTGAAAAATTAAAAATAATAGTAAAATTTATTATTTAAGAAATCGATTTGAAGCAATTTATCTCCTTTTTTTGTTTGAACTTGCGTAACTTGATTGTTCTCTGATATCGTCCAAATTATGGCCTCTTATAAGGCTTTTTAAACTTTAGTTGGAATGATAATTTTTAAATATATTTTCTTGCCACAAACGAGAAGTATCATTGGGAATAGCGAGTGCGCCTAATCATACATAAAATTAAAATAACTAATTACATGGGTAAACTTCATTTGGACTTATTTATCTATGCCATGGCGAGGTCTAATCCGTCGCTATGTGTCATTTTATCTCTATCCAAGGATTATAATCCTTCTCTCTACGGTTTAAATTTCTTTTTTTGTGGGATTTTAGTATTAAAAACATCAAAAAAATGATTGGATGAAGGCAAAACTAACACATTGCAACAGGAGCTCTCCACTAAATGTCACGCCCCGAGCTCGTTTTAGAAGCGGAAATACGTGTCAATTTTTTTTTGAAAGCCTAACCCGCGCCACGTACAGACCCACCACAAATACAGGGTCCACTGTACACACGGACAGAGCCTCCCCTGTATTTGCACGGCGTACACAACATATAAACAGGATCACAACCACCATTCATTCATCACACAAACAACAACAACACAATAAGATTCATACAGCTAACAGTTCTTAAACCTGTATGAATCTAAGTAAGTCCTTAGGCGAAGGATGATGCGATGCACAAACAACAGATCATTCTAGAAATCTGCTCCTTACCCAGAAGCTTTATTTTGAAATCCTAATCTCAAACATTCAAGAATCATTTGAAAACCGTTCTCCACACGAGAACTCTCTTTTGAAATCCCAAAAGTCGACCGATCGGAAATCCATTTGAAAACTGTTTCCCACACGGAAACTTTTATTTGAAAACGCTACCACGAGGGGTAGAAAACCAAGATATGCGATATAAAGCCATAATGAAAGATCTAAAAGCATCGACATCCAAAAAGTCTAAGCATGCAATCCACATATAAAGGCTAAACCAAATCCACGAGATCTAAGCATGCAAGACAGAACATCCAAAATGTAACTGTAACAAAACCACAACATGCTAGACAAAACAATCACAGTGTAACTGAACCACATCCATAACTAACTGATAAAGGATAAGGGTAATAACCAAATCTGGAGAGAGAAGCCTCACAGGTCGGGACCTCTAGTACTACTAACTAGGCATGCCTCGCTGCGTCCCGACTCTCACCACCCTGCTCACCTGAAAACAACAACGATGACGGGGGGTGAGAACATGTAAACATGTCTCCCCTCCCAGTGGGTACCGCAAGCCGACGAAGGCGAGGTGTACACACCGGCACGAGGGTCAACAAATAGATAGATAAGGTAAACATTAGCACAAGTATGTATGAGGCTGACGTACAACTGAACAACTATGCTACTGTAAGCAAATAGTATATGCATCAAAGGAGATAACCACAAAGTATACCCAATCCATAGCCACCGGGACGTATCCCTGGCACTGTCACAACCTGCTCATCTCTCGGCACATAAACCTTCTGGACGCACTGCATCAAGGCTCACGGGTCGGTCAAATACACGACCTTTTTCCGGAAAAGAACACCCCCAGGCGGTGGATCAGACCGCTGGTGTACGTGAAGTGCTAGAAGAGCTGTGACGATCGATGCGAATGCTCAATCCACAGAACGGCAACGAGCCGTGAAGCAACTGATAAACCACAACGAGGATCGCTCGGAACAACAGGCGATCACTACCGACCAACTAGGTCGTCTCAAGAATCATGCAAACCACAACTACTCTACTATCCAAGCACACATAAGTAGAGTCAATGGGAGTCAAGTAAACTAATAACTAAAATGCAAAAGAAGGGATAGAAAGGTATCACCGTAGTCCACTGAACCGATTCCGGATCGAAGTACCCACCTGTAGGAATGATCGAGCCTAACACCGACGGATCTCGGGAACCGCGACAGGACCTAAGAAAGACTCACAGGGTCAAGGTCCACCAAGTCGACACTAAACACATAGCTCTCACATTCCGAAACTGACGGATCGCCCGGAAAACCCACCGGGACGATCCCGAAACCACACTAAGCTCCACAGGGGTACCAACAGCCAAACCAGGTCCTCCGCTGTCCCCAAACACACCAAAACAAGGTGGCGGGACAGCGAGCACAAGCTCGGGTTGCCACGAACACAAACGCACCCGAAACGGCTTCCCGGGTTCCCGAAAAGTGCCGATTTGGCACCGGAACCCTTCGTCACTCATCCGCTGTCCTCGAAACTTCGGGACAGCGATGAGGAACAGCCAATGAGGCTAGATGACGAAGCCAAGTCACTCGCGAAACCAGCAAGTGAATCGCACGACTAGAAACACGCGTTTCGCCGACTATTTTCATCGAAAAACGCACCGGAAATAAACCCGGATCTCCGCGAAGGGCGAAGGGCGAAGGGGTTGGACAACCAGTCCACAGGGCCTCAAGGATCATGCCCTTGCTGCCCGCAGCGTCGCAACGCTGCCACAATCATCAAAGTCCCAAAACAAGCAACAATTACATACATAACGAGCATAATTAGGGCCGTTTGAGCAATCCGTTCGTCCGCATGACCTTCCGCAAGCACCAGCGGATAGGTAACGACGTAACGGAGGCCGTGCTCACAGCCCAACTGCGACAGGACCAGTCGCAAGCACAGAAAACTCATAAAAATAGTGAATACATGTGATGATAATGCTCGACAAAGGCCGAACAACAAAATAACTCACCGAAATAGAAAACTAAGGTGAGCATGATGACCAGCGCGTCGCCGCGATCATCGTGCTCACCTTCCCGAGCTTCGGGAGGCAACAGAGAGCAAACAAGCAAGCATGCGGCCCAAAACAAGGTCAAAAGCACCCTTGCCGGAGCAGCAAGCTCCGGCCGGCTGCCGGCCAACATGCACGGCCCGCGGCGGCCAGGGTTGGATGCGGGGATGGTGAGGAAGAGAAAGCTCACCTCAGCCGGCGGCAGGAAGCGGCGGCGGCGGCGCGGGGAGAGTGCCTACTCTCGGGTTGGCTAGGGCACGGCGGCGCCGGCAACAAACGGTGGCGCCGGCGGTCGGGACGGCGAGCACCGGCAAGAGGGGCCCGCCGGACGTCGGATGACTGGTGACCGCGACAAAGAAAACCGGCGGCGGCGGCGGCGGAGCGTGCTCGGCCGCGGCTGCCCTAGCTGTCCAGGCTGAGCCCGCGGCGGCTGCGGCGGCGCTCCGGCGGCCGGGGAGGAAGGCGACAGCGCCGGAGGTCCAAAGGGTGGCGGCGCGCACCCTTCGAGGTGGCGGGAGGCGGCGGCTACTCAGGTCACCAACTCCTTGCCCGCAGCTGCCCTAGCAGCAGCTGCAGCAGCTCGGCGGCGCACGGCGGCGGTTGCCGGCGGCGGGGCAGGTCGCCGGCAGTCGTGCCACCTCAGGGGGAGCCTAGGCATGGGTTCACCCTGGGTGCACACCGCAGGGAAGAAGAAGAAGAAGAAGAAGAAGAAGAAGAAGAAGAAGAAGAAGAAGAAGAAGAAGAAGAAGAAAAAAAGGGAAATAGGGAGAGTGGCCGGAGTTGCGCCGGCCAAGGGAGGTCGGCGGCGACCGGCGGCGCTCGGGGAGATGGTAGGGGAGCTGTGGGAGAAGGGTGGCACCTCTGGGAGCTGAGGGAGAAGAAGAGGGAAGAGTTCTCTCTCTCTCTCTCTCTCCACTCACACACACACAAGCACACATATACACCATGTATTTTTGCAAAAAGGCCCTTCAAACCTTGCAAATAGCCCCCGGGTCCCTCACAGCAGGAACAAAATGCCCAGACACCCCTCCACATCCGAACTCACGCGAAACGGTGCGTGAAACATGGTCCAGATCGCGAAACAATAAAATATACGATACGACCTCTCAGCGAAGAACATGTGATATCTCTCGATCCGTCCGTCGCATGTCGAAACGGATTGCGTCATCGCGTTCAGCACTGCCGAGACATCGAATCTATTATTTTGGATCGTCAGAAACAGACTCCGAATCACGTCGCAAACCATCATCTCTCCGCAACAAAAACATAAACAATAAAAATACACTAAATACAAAACATATACATATATATATACACTTAAACATATATATATACATATACAGATACCAAAAACACAGTAAAGGGAGGAAATACAAAATTCAAATTCAAAATTTGAAATTTAAAAATTCGAATTCTCACACTAAAGTTTTATCCGGTGAACTATATAGGTGACAGAAATGTGCTAATTCAGTTCAAAACTTGAACGCAAGAAATTTGTGTCGGTTCCACAATCACTTAAATATATTATATGGAAATTTTAAGTATTAATGAAAAATAAAATACTATTAATCACTCAAACACCATTACGATTATGTTGTATAAAAATAGTTAAATTTTTTTTGTTCTAAGCTAGGTGAAGAAAGAGGATTTTTAATCTTTTTAAGAAAAGATGTAAGGAGATAATGTTATTTTTTATTTAAAAATAGAAGAGAATTTTCATCCATTCCTAAAAAGATGTGACGATATATTTAATTCTTTATTTAATTTAAAAAATTAAATAAATTGGAGGGATATTACTTGTTTAATACATATTTCTAATAGATTAATTTGAATGATTAGATATAATCGAATGAATGACATGTAAAATATATATATATCAATTTACATACCAAAATTGATCCAAACAAAATTTACAATCAAACTGTCACGCCCTGCCGTGCCTTATCACCAATTAGGTGGAAGGACAAGCCGCACGGGCGCGTGCGCCAGACCCGCCGAACGGACAGAGTCTCCCCTATCCGTCCAAGGCGTCACAACACATGCAATCGCATCATGTTCCAACCAGGAACTGAGTACACAAGTATAGGACTACTCTGTATATATGACTATTCTTAATCCCAGGGGTGTAACACTTTCCGTCCCTCTTTTCCGCCTCTCTCTCTCTAGACTCTCTCTCTCTCTCCGTACTCCCTAACACCCGTCCCTCTAACCCTCCCATTCTAGAAATGCTCTAGTCCTAGCACGCCTTACCCTCCTAACCTCTTGGGTCAAACTACCACCCAAGATGCTATAGTCGGGTTAAAAGGTTTAGTCACATTAAACCTTATATATTGGACTATTCCAAATTCTGTGGTATCACATTCTCTCCCTCTTTAAGCCTTAACGTCCTCAACAGGCTCAAGCACTCTCACAAGTACCAGGCGATGTGAAACTCGTCTTGCTAGTCTTAACCGATCTTGTGGGGAGCCGGGGAGCCGCGCTTTGCCCGATGTATAACCTTTGCTCAGTCAAGAGTCATCTCACATTTCTAGCAGGTGATTGGCTCTGATACCAACTGTGGTGCCCTACTTCCCAAGGAGGTTATCTATCCTAGAACTATCCTATAGTCCTAGCACACTTAACCCTCTTAACCTCTTAAGCCTAGCCACCACCAAAAACGCTATAGTCAAGTTAAGAGGTTTAGTTCTATTATACCTTATATATAGGACTATTCCAAATTCTGAGATATCACAAAAAGATGGATCGAGGTTTGGGTGGGGTTAGCGGGTACAAAGAGTCTCCGGAAGAAAAAGGGAGATTGAAAGAGAGAGAGAGAGAGAGAGAGAGAGAGAGAGAGAGAGACGGAAAAGGAGCAAAATTTCCTAACAACGTTAATTTTTCACTTAACTCCATGCACAGATCTCATAATAATCCAATGATGAAAAATTCACTAGTATGATTCAGGTTGTGCTATTGATAGTGTGTGTGCGCGCTGTGTGTTATATATATATATATATATATATATATATATATATAGAGCTAGAATATTTTTAGGTATCGTTTGGTTCAGGGATAAGTAAAAAGTGACTATTCCAGGGATAGATATAAATTGAGGTATAAGCGATAATTAAATCAATTTTGCGTTTGGATAAAAAGTAGATTTTTTTCGGGAATAAGTAAAATAGTGTTTGGATGGTTTAATTGGAATTGCAAGGATAAGAATAATTATAATTTTAAATAATAATATTTTATCTAATTAATTAAGACAAAATATTAATTAAGTAATAATTTAACTTATTTAATCTACTAATTAATTATGAATATTGCTAAAAATCCTTAATATTAATAAATAAATTAATTGGTAATTAATAATTTGATTAATTACAAATAATTTAATAAAATAATAAAGTAGTTAATAATAGTCAGATGATTAATTAAGAAAATAAATAAATTACTCAAAATATTAATTAATTAAATAATATAATTAATTATTTAATTAGTAAAATTAATTAACATAATAAATTAATTACTAAAAATTAATTAAATATTTATTAAAGTAATAAATTAAATAGTTAATTAGTAAATAAATTAATATATAAATTATTAATTAAATAATATTTTATTATAAATCTAGCTTGGATATTTTATTATTTTATTATTAATTAAATATATTATGTTTATATAATTTATTTTTAACTAAATTTATAATTTTAATTAAATTTAGAATTAAGCTTGGAATAACGCTATTCCGTCAAAACGATGAATAGTTTATCCCAGCTATTCCGGAATAACCGAGAATAACGAAGTTTGACCGGGATAAAATATTCCGGCCAAAATTCATTTCGTTTAGCGGAATAGCGGGGATAACTAATGTTATCCCCGCTTATCCCGCCAACCAAACATGACCTTAGAAGCACCAATTCCTTGGTGCTTCTAGGTTTCTAGCCCTTTGATCTACTCCTTGATTACTAATAACCTTTGGATCAAACACTATTCCACCTACCACCACCTACCACCATCATCACAACCCTACATCACTCAATCCAAGTGCTACAAACCCAAAAGCACCAACCCCTTGGTGCTTTTGGGAGTATTCTAGCTCAACTGTATATATACATATATATGTATGTATATATATATATATGTATATGTATATATATATGTATATGTATATATATATATGTATATATATATATATATATATATATATATATATATATATATATATATATATATATATATATATATATATATACATAAATATATACATATATACATATATACATATATAATAAATATATACATACATATATAAATACATACGTACATACGCATTTATATATACATACATACGTACATACGCATATATATATATATATACATATACATACATACATATATATATACATAATACGTACATACACATATATATACATATACATACATGTATATATGTATATATACACATACATACATATATATATATATATATATATATATATATAGAATTAGGCTGGAATACTATCAATAGCACCAAGCTATTGGTGCTATTAGTTTTTTAGCCCTTGGATTGAGAAATGTGCGGTTAGAATCACTACAAGAATATTATACATTGGTGGCGACTAATGTCGCCACTATATGTATAAAAAATTGCCACCTTTTTAAAAGGTGGCGATTTTTTAAGTCGCCACAAGTTGCCACCGAAAATCTTGCCACTAGTTGAAATTGTGGCGAAGTATGAGGAGTCGCCACCTTACTAAAAGTAGAGTGGCGACATTTTGTCGCCACCAAATATAACTTTTAGTGGCCACTATTAGTCGCCACCTTATTAAAAATAGCGTGGCGATATTTTATCGCCACCAAATATGATTTTTAGTGGCCACTATTAGTCGCCACCTTATTAAAAATAGCGTGGCGATAAAATATCGCCACCAAATATGACTTTTAGTGGCACTTCTTGGTCGCCACCTTTCGTGGAGATAAGATGGCAATAAATTTTTGCCACCAAATATACACTTTAGGTGTCAATAACCATAGTCGCCACCTTAGTTAAATATAAAGAGGCAACTTTTTGTCGCCACCACTTGTGTGAATAAAATAACCACCAATAGTAAATAGATAATAAAATAAAATATAAAAATACATTGTTTATATTTTATAATCAAAACAGACACAAAATAACAAACAAAATATTTAAGTAAACAAAATTATCCTTTTAAGAACAATTTAAAAAGCTAAGTAACTTCTCATCCACAACAGCTTAAAAATAAAATAATAACAATATCAATTTAAAGGCAAATGAGTAATAATATCCGATATACAGTTAATATCATTCATGACTCCCTACACTTTAGGAATAGAAAACGCTTAAAAAAGATAAAAAAAATGCTTCAGTCTTCTAATTCAACGACCATATTTTCCTGCAAGAAAATAAAAAGGAGAAAAATAAGTTACATAAGTTAAAAATCTACAACAAAAGATAGAGTAATTGAAAAGTGGTTATGAGTATAGAGAACGAATCCTGAACTACAAGAAAGCAGGGCTGATTGCCAAAGGAGAGGAGCAAGCAAAAAGGTTTAGCAGCTGCTCACCCTCATCTTCTCGACTTCAACTAAAACTATGTAGCTTAGTTCTCTATAGCTAAAGTCATTGTCTGCTAAAACACTTTCTCAAGGTAGATCACGGAGAAACTTGGCGCAAAACAAGCATCACTCTACTGGTATAATTTCAGCATCTCATAAAAATTAAATACAACTCAGGAAACACATATATCTCAAAATAGCCCTTTAGCAGTACTAAATTACCCATTTACTAGAAACATTATATAGCTTTAGAATACGATTTTAACTCATCAAGCAAACTAAAGTTCAAATTCATGCTTAATGAAATTAAGCAGGAAAAATGACACTTTGTAATCGATTTCGAAGATAAAGAAGTAGAGTTTACCGCCAAAATAGTTTCTCAACGCAGATCCCCTCCCCCCCCCACCCCCCCCCTCAAAGAAAAAAAAAATCGTATCCTAAATAAGCAGCACTTGACTACTATAATTTCGGCATCTCACAAGAATCAAGCACAATTCATCAGGAAGCACAAATTTCAGAGTAATCTTTTCTCGGATTCTAGAACACAAAACTAATTTATTTGCAATTTAAATTTCTAGTCAAAAACTCCTATAGTAGTAGATAAAAATCATGACAACATCAAGGTTGCAGTAGATAAACACTAGATAGTTCAATACAAGATAATAATAAGCTGACAAAACATCATTCGCTAATGGAACTTCAATTCAATGTAGATTAACACAAAAGAATTATCCAAATAATCCAATTTACTTTGCAGTCAAAACATGCATAATTATCCATCGATAAGAATTTCTCTAAGAGAAACAGATATGGAAATGAAGATGTTTGAACCTTTATTGCAAAACCAAAATTACAACTTATTATACCTTAACGGAAAGAGAATTCCATATCTAAACCATAAAAGAAGATGCTTTGAGCTTTTATGGATAAACAAGAGTAGAGAGGCCTCCTCAACTGTAGTAAATGAACCCCTCAACTGTAGTAAATGAACCCCTCAACTGTTTTTTTGTCATCGACACACCCTCAATCATGGGTGATTTTATAGTTAAAGTTGGAATTTTACAACATTCATGGGTGATTTTACTAAATTTAATAATTTTAATTATTTTTAATAAATAATATTAGGTTAATCAGTAATTAATAACTAATAAAGCTATTAAATTTGGTAATACTTTTAACTAATAAAAAGAATCCATTCAACAATGTTCACAGCACAAGTAATGGAACTCCCAAACAAAAAAAAAAGACAAAAAAAAAAAAGTGTGCTCAAACCCACATAATATAATATATATTAATATATATCACCAAATTCTAATTAAAAAATCAGTATCAAGAAATATTTTTTATGATCCTTCAAAGTAACCTTGCAATGACTTTTAAACTTGCAATGACTCATCTCATTCTACTTGTCAAAGAAACAAATTAAATGCAAACCTTGCAATGACTTTCAAACTCTGTGGCAAGGTCATCTAGGAGCTAGTCGAGGCCCTCTCCCCTCTTTGTGAACCTGCAACCAGTTAAAATATAGATTTCAACAATCGATAAACAAAACTTAAATTCAGTTAACTAAAATAAGCAATAGAGTATTTATACTGATAGAATAGCCATATGATGTTGATGATGCAGAATGCATATTCTGCAGTCCAGGAATATGCGCCATGATCATTTGCAACTGAGCTTGAAATTCTGCACAAATTTCTGAACGCATTTCTACGCGTTTCCGCCGCTCCCTCTCCTCTGCCTCTGACCGCAAGCGACATTCTCGCTCCTCTGCCTCGATCCTCAAACGACGCTCTCGCTCCTCCGCCTCAAGCCTTAAGCGATGTTCGCGCTCCTCTGCTTCAACCCTTAATTGACTAATCCTAGCTAATCCCCTGTAATTGACATGCATATATATATATATATATATATATACACACACACACACACTTGCATTAACTCTATAGTACTACATCTTAAAAACACAATTTAAAGAAGCACACACACACACAAGGATATATATGTATGTATTAATGGGCATGGAATGTATGTATATACATATATATACATATATATATATATACATATATATATATATATGTACCTCTGATTCATTCTCCAATCCAAGCTTCTTAACCAAGTACTTGATCACCAACTTAACTGTCATCCTCCCATCTCTATACCCAATTCACAAAAGTAATAGACAAATTAACAAACTCAAAATCTAGAGAAAATTTCTAACTCTATACTATAGAACATATATAATAACATTGAGCACAATAATTGGTAAGTAATTCACCGGAATTAAAAAGGTAGAGGAAACATATATGCATACATATATATATATATCTATATATATGATTGAAGTAGAGTTGTGTGTGTGTATATATATAGTACCTGATCCTCAAGTAGCTCTTTGGTATCTATATTTAATGTTTTTCCATAGCTATTACATAGGAATTGAGTTAGCAGGTACACTAGCTTCTTTTTTACAATTTAGAAGCTTCCTTCTAAGTAGTAATGACAGTTTTTTGCTGAGAGTTTGTTTGATTTTGCTAAGAGAAGTTATTTGAGAAGCGGGCCAAAATAATTGATTGTGAATTAATAAGGGTATCGATGTACTCTAGATCTCCAACGTGGACAATGCTTATACGACAAGTGAATGATAGAAGATATCATTTAGATGTTACATCACTATTTAAACGGGCTAAAACTGCAGCGGATGAGTTTCAGCCAGAACTTGCCAAACCGAAAAAAAGAAGAACTATGGTTGATTGGGAAGCTGCAGTGTTTGTAGTGCATGTCAAATATGTTGGGGGTGATCATGAGGAAGAGCATCTATAGGTTCCAAGAAGTCGGCGAGATCGCGGCGGAGTGCATGTCATAGCGGCAGGGATTTGATCGGCAAGCCGGAGATTTTGGTGAGAGTGGGGATAGGATTTGATTCAGCTCAGTTCCCTCAGTATTGTAGCAACAGGGACTATATATACATATATGCTTAAGAGTTAGCTTCATTGAATAAACATAGCAAAATTATAGAACTAATTCCACAGTTCTTTTTAAGCAGTTTTTTTGGCAGAAACAGTAGTAACTTCTTTGTCGAAATCACTTTAAGAAAATATTGAACTACTTCTGGGGTATATCCAGTGTATGAAAAGGCTCGCCTGAGGCGCGCGCCTCAGCGCCTAGGCGCGAGGCGCGGACCTCCTCGCCTCAGCAATAGCGAGGCGAGGCGCTATTGCTGAGGCGCGGGCCTAGGCCCTGAGGCGCGCGCCTCAGGCGAGGCGCGAGGCGCGGGTGAGGCGCGCGCCTCGCAATATTTGAATATAATAGGATATTGGATTCTAAGTTTCGGGTTATTGGGTTTAGGGTTTAAATTTTGTGGTTTAACCCGATAAGAAACCTGAAAAAACCCTAACTAAACCGGTAAACCTCTCCTTTCACTCTGTCGCTCTCTCCTCTCCTCTCGCATCGCCCTCTCCTTTCACTCTGTCGCTCTCTCCTCTCCTCTCGCATCGCCCTCTCCTTTCACTCTGTCGCTCTCTCCTCTCCTCTCGCATCGCCCTCTCCCCCTCTCTGTCCGTGGGCAGCCGGCAGCCAGGAAGCATCCTCGCCCCTCGACCATCCAACAAGCAGCGGCAGCAAGAGCAGCGGCAGCAAATAGGAGCAGCGACACTGCGGTAGCAAAAGCAGGAGCAGCGGCACTGCGTTATTTTGGGAACCTATATGCATGTGTTTTTTTTTAGTTTTTGATAGTTAGTTTACTTTTGTTTGGTTATTTTGGGGTTTCTTTAATGTTAGAACATCAAATTAAATTAGATTAGTAAATGTGCGCCTCGCCTTCTTCTTGAGGCGCGCGCCTCGCAGTGCGCCTCGCGCCTAGGCTCCAGGAGAGTCTTGCGCCTTTTTGCGCCTCGCGCCTTTTCAAACACTGGGTATATCTCAGCTTCTTGGATAATAAAGTAGTATCTATACGGTGCGAGTCGCTAACAATAAGAACAGCAAGAGAGACAAGCAATGTCCACAATGTAACACCTGCTATGGAATGGGAGCAATTACCAAATCTAATTCAAGATAACTAAGCAATGTTCACAAGGTTCATGTCACCTCCACAAACTGAAGGGTTCTCAAAAAGATTATGAGACAGTAATTGCTTCTAAGAACCCGCATAGAAAGTAAATACACAGAGCATCAGTTCACAGTTACTAACTAGCATTCCCCACCTTTTTTACTTAACGAATTAGTGCAAGCTATGGCTACAACTGTAGCAATGCGCATTAAAAAGAAAAAAAAAAACAACAGAAATAGGCGAGAGGCTCACCGGCGAGGAGATCGGCGGCGAGGAGCTAACCGGCAAGGAGATCGGCCGCGAGGGGTTCACCGGCAAGGAGATCGGTGGTGAGGGGCTCACCGGCGAGTAGATCGGCGGTGAGGGGCTCACCGGCGAGGAGATCGGCGGTGAGGGGCTCACAGGCGAGGAGCTCGGCGGCGAGAAGCTCCGTTTTGAAGGGCTCGTCGGAAAGGAAATTAGCGACGAGGAGCTCGTTGCATAGTTCACCGGCGAGGAGCTTGTCGCCTATGTCGCCGACGAGGAGTTCGCCGGTGACGAGCTCGCCGGCGAGAGATCGTTGAGGGGGAGAGGGAGAGGGTGGGAGCGAATTAGGGAAATGGGTTTTGAGGGGGTTTGTTTTTTTTTATTAAGTGTAGCTCAGAGGAAGGGGGGGGGGGGGGGGGGGGGGGGGGGGGGGGGGGGGGGGGTGGGGGGTGAGCTGAGGGAAGTGAGGGTTTTTTAAAATTTAAAAAAAATTAAATTATTAATTTAAAAATTTAATTAAAATATTAATTTATTTCAATTTAAAAATTAAATTAAATTAAATTAATTGGTGGTAATTTTTTTTATTGCCGCTATAGGTAACCAAACAATGGCGATTAATTGATGGCCATTTATTTTATCGCCACCTTAGATAACTAAATATTGGCGATAAAATAACCATTTAATGGCGAAAGTAATATTGCCACTATTAGTTAACTAATTAGTGGCAATTTTTTTTTATTGCCACCATAAGTAACTATATAGTGGCGAGAAAATTTATCGCCATATTAAGTATATTATTTTGATTGAACCAAATAGTGACGACAAAATAGTCATTTAGTGGTGAAACTAGTACCGCCACTTTAAGTTAATTAATCGGTGGCGATTGTTTTTATCGCCACCATAGATAAGAAAATAGTGGCGACAAAATAGTAATTTAGTGGTAAAAATACTATCGCCACTTTAAGTTAATTAATTGGTGGTAATTTTTTTTATCGCCATCATAGGTAACCAAATAGTGGCGAAAAAATAGTCATTAGTGGTGAAACTAGTATCGCCACTTTAAGTTAATTAATCGGTGGCAACTTATTTTATCGCCACCATAGGTAATTATATAGTGGCGATAAGTTTTATCGCCATCTTATTTTTGCCACCAATACTATCTTTTCTTGTAGTGAATGATGTGGGCCCCCTAGGGTTGAGTGGGTGGTTGGTTGAATAGTATAATCTAACGGGTAAAAATAATCAAAGGGTTTAATCTAACGGTGAAAAACTCGATAGCACCAAGCCCTTGGTGCTATCGATAGTATTCCAGCCGGACTCTATATATATATATATATATATATATATATATATATATATATATATGTATATATGTATATATATGTACATATATACATATATATATGTATATATATATATATGTATATATATATATATGTACATATATACATATATATACATATATACATATATATATGTATATATATATATATATGTATATATTATATATATATGTATATATGTACATATATATATGTATATATATATATATATATATGTATATATATATATATATGTATGTATGTGTATATACACATACATACATATATATATATATATATATATATATATATATATATATATATATATATATATATATATATATATACATTACTTTTAAGGACGTTTTTTTTTTATAGTTAACGATACTTAAAAGCGTCCCAATATAATCTATTGTCGCATTTGAAAGCGTCGGTAAATGAAGAGTCACGAGGTATATACCAATGCTTATACTAAGCGTCGGTAAAATATATTTTGACGCTTTAAAGTGTCAGAATTTTTAAAATTCTGACGCTTTAAAGCGTCAGAAAATTAAAAATAATAGTAAAGTTTATCATTTAATAAATTAGTTTAATATAATATAGGGTTCATATGACGACGCTTTTTGAAGCGTCGGTATTTGCTAAATTATAGGGACGCTTGGAGACGCTTACCCCAAGCATCGTCTAAAAAGCGTTCTTATATTGAGATTTTCTTGTAATGCATATACATACATACATACATATATACATATATAGAGTTGAGCTGAAATGCTCTTGGTAGCAAACGGGCTCCGTTGCCAACCATTTGTTTTCGATGATCAAGCCTCCAAATCGACGATCGGCACCGTTGAATATGATCTAGACCACTTAAAGCATTTAGAAACTAAATTTCAAATCTTTTCGACATCATTAGCCTAACGATCAAATGGTTTCAAATTTTGTGATTTTAATGGTCGATATGATATGTTTTCTCGTTTAACGGTATAAAGATACCAAAATCAATTGACTTTTTGTCAGAAAATTTTTTAAACTATTTAAAACAAGATCTATACTCTTGATCTTGATTACAAGACTCCTATCATCACTTTTTAAAGGATATTCATTTTCAGCCGTTCATTTTTGTGTCCACTTGATGGATAAGAGAACAATATCGAAAAAGTATGAAATTTGGTTTCTAGATACTTCAACTGGTATAGATCATATTCAACGGTGCCGATCGTCGATTTGGAGGCTCCATCATCGAAAATAAATGGGTGGCAACGGAGCCCGTTTGCCACATATATAGAGTTGAGGTGGAATGCTATCGGTAGCAAACGAGCTCCGTTGCCACCCATTTGTTTTTGATGATGGAGCCTCCAAATCGATGATCGGCACCGTTGAACATGATCTATACCAGTTGAAGTATCTAGAAACCAAATTTCATGCTTTTTCGATATTATTCTCTTGATGAACGGCTGAAAATGAATATCCTTTAAAAAGTGATGATATGAGTCTTGTAATCAAGATGAAGAGTGTAGATCTTATTTTAAATAGTTTAAAAAATTTTCTAACAAAAATTGAATTGATTTGGATATCTTTGCACCGTTAGACAAAAAAACGTATCATATCGATCATTAAAATTACAAAATTTGAAACCATTTGATCATTAGGCCAATAATGTCGAAAAGATTTGAAATTTGATTTCTAGATGCTTTATGTGGTCTAGATCATGTTCAATGGTACCGATCGCCGATTTGGAGGCTCCGTCATCGAAAACAAATGGGTGGCAATGGAGCCCATTTACTATCGAGAGCATTTCAGCTCAACTCTCTCTCTCTCTCTCTCTCTCTATATATATATATATATATATATATATATATATATATATATATAATTGAACTAGAATACTCTCAAAAGCACCAATAGGGTGGTGCTTTTGAGTTTGTAGCCCTTGGATGGAGTGATGTAGGGGTCAGATGATGGTGGTAAGTGGTGGTAGGTAGAATAGTATTTGATCCAAGTGTTATTAGTAGTCAAAGGGTAGATCTAAGGGCTAAAAATCTAAAAGTACCAAGGGATTGGTGCTTTTAGAAGTATTGTAGCTCAATTCTCTCTCTCTATATATATATATATATATATATATATATATATATATATATATATATATATATATATATATATATATTAGGTCTTATTGGTGGCCTTGTGTCCCATTTGGCAGGTTGACGGAGATGCCAGATTTTTTTTTATGTTATTATTTTGTTAGAAAAAAAGAAAATATTAATTAAGATTGGCTTCAAAAATCACCGTATCCAGAGTAATTCATCTAAAGAAAGAGGAAAAGATTTCCATTATAGGGGTTGTATACCCATTTGACCTTATATTTCAATTTTCTTGCTTCAAGTTTTCTAAAATACATCCTTCTACTCGGTGAAAATTTTCAATTTTGACTTTTCTTCAGCTAGCATTCTTAGGTAATTAATCGGAGGGGGATATTTTAATCACAACTAGCTTAATTGGAGGTGGCCCGAATGTAGCGAGGGACATAATTAACCGGATACCCGTAGAAACATGAATTTCCTTAACCTCTGGTCCTTTTAAGTCTATTTAGATTAATAAATAGCTGTATTTTATTTTATCATATTTATTTAAATTTTTTGTTTTTTGGAAAAACAAGTGTTGGATCATTGGCGTAACCATTAATTCTAAAAACTCGAGCTGTTAGAAATACGCAACTAATTTACTTAAAGCGTACAGACACAGCACTCACGGGCCTCGATTATGACTCGGCTCAACCAGCGTCTCGCCACTTCAAACATGACTCGCTCTAACCCGACCTCCTGCCATTTCAAACATATGACTTGACCCAACTTGACCTCCTGCTACAAAGTAGGCCCTTCAACTAATCCAAGAGCATATACACTTTGGACCGTAGCCTGCCATTGTAATGGTTGCAAATTTTTGCCACCTGCCGGGAACTCGACAGTGGTCATTAATTGCTCCTCGTCTCAACCACTTAGGGTCCGTTTGGCCTAACTTCTGGAAAAATAATTTCTGCAGAAGTGATTTTGGTTTGAAGAATTGATTTTGATGAAAAGCTGTAGAGCGTTTGCCTGAGTTTAGATAAAAGTGATTTTTCTGAAGTGAATTTCTAAACCTGTTTGGCAAAATTTTTTTGATGCTTGCATATATTAACATTTTTACTAAATTTTATTCTAAATTAATTTAAAATTTGAATTTAAATTAAAAATTTAAATTTGAATTAAAAGTATAATTTTTAAATTTCAAATTTGTACAAAAAAATAAATTTGAAATTTCAAAATTTAAAATATAAAATTTGAATTTTTAAAATTTTGAATTTTCCGATCTAAATTTAAATTTTGAATTTCAAATTTAAAATCTAAATTTGATATTTCAAATTTAAAATTTAAGATTTGAAAATTGAAATTCAAAATTCAAGATTTCAAATTTAAAATTTAAAATTTAAAAATTAAAATTTTAAAATTTTAAAATTTTAAATTTTAAATTACAAGTTTTAATTTTCAAATTAAAAAAATTCAAATTTTAAATTTTAAAATTAAAATTTTAAATTTTGAATTTTAAAATTTAAAATTAAAATTAAAATCTAAATTTTAAAATTTAAAATTTGATTTTTTTAATTTGAAAATTAAAACTTGTAATTTTAAAATTTAAAATTTAAATTTTAAATTTTTAAAATTTAAAATTTAAGTTTTTAAATCTAAAATGTCAAAATTTAAATTTTATCTTAAATTTAAAATTAAAATTTTTAATTTTAAAATTTAAAATTGCAGATTTGAAAGTTAAATATAAAATTTGAAATCTATATTTTAAATTTTAAATTTTAAAATTTGAAAATTAAAAATTCAAAAATAATTTTAAAATTTTAAAATTTAAGTTTAAAGTTAAATTTATGCTTTGAATCTAAAATAAAAATAAAAATTTGAAGTTTGAGTTCAAAATCAGACTCAGTTTTGAAGAAGCAGCTTTTTTCTGATTCTGATTCTGGAGCCTTCAAAATCAGTTTTCTGATTCTGAAAAATAAAATCATATTTTTTAACTGTCGTTGTCAAACACTCTGCTAAGCTCAAAAGTCATTTTGGACTCTAAATTACTTTTGAGAAGCTCGGCCAAACACCCTCTTATTAATGCTGACGGAGCCCCTACCGAAGAAAACCAGATTGCTTCCATTCCTAGTTTCCTACAAGTAGTAGCTTCTCGCAAACCAAGAAAATCTTATGTTAGAAATTCTGCAACTCGGGGAATCCATCTTTTAATGCCATGTGCTCCAAATGGGTTCCAATCCTCGCAACGGGGCGTCCTATTCTTTTTGACCCACTTGCTTGTGCAATGGGAATTAGCAGGTGGATGGGAACAACACCATGCAACAACAATAGAGGAGCAAGCACGTCCTCCAACCTTTATGTAAACGATTTGTGTACAGAGAAAAGAGGGTTAGAGGAGACATTAAGGCTTCGTTTGGAATTGCGGGGAGATTGCTTTACGTGCGGTGAGAAAGTACGATGGAAAAATATCATATTTGTTTCCGTACGTAATATTGCGTTCCGCATATCGCGATGAATCGGTTACGATATATTTTCTGCGATCCTACCGGAGAACACAGAAGCATATTCCTATATATTTTTTTTTCAACTCCATTTTATCTAATAGCGTCAGATGGGCCTCAATACCAAACTAATCCTAAGTGTACGGGCTAGTGGGGCTATGGGAGTACTGAAAAATTAGACTAATAATCACTTAACTAGGTTTAAATACAAGGAATAGTAGATTCTAAAGGGGTTGATTGTAATCAAATGAGATCTAGGTCTTGAAGGTGGTCCAACATCAAAACCCAACTCACTAAATAAAAACCTAGAGAAATGATTCGGTACTTTATTTTATAAAAAATAAAAAAAAATCTTAACCGTCCATCAATAAAGGGTAAAAATATCATTTTAACATGTAATATGTTAAAAGGTAACTTCATCTCAAGGGTATTTTTGTAATTAAACATAGCAAAAATTTGAAAAGTTTTGATTGATATAACAAATTAAGCATTAATTTAAGTATTAAATTAAGGAATAGATTGATATTCCAAATTTAATTTTGCACTAATCTAGGCATTAATTTTAGGAATTTTAGAATTCCACAAGTAAGGCATTAATTTAAAATTTAGAAATTTTTGAAATTGTACTATTTCTAAATATGTTGAATTTAAATATTAAATAATAAATATTTAAATTTAAAAATTTAAATTTAAACCAGAGGAATTTTGTATTACTATTTAAAATTTTTTTATACTGGTAAATATTTAAATTCAACATATTTAATATGTTTAAATTTTTTTTAAAAAATTCCTATAGTTTAGACATTAATTTTGTATCACTAATTTAAAAAAAATTGAATGTAGGTAAAAAAAATTTAAATTCGACATATTTAATTTGTTAAAAAATTTAGAAATTTTCTAATTTGGACATTAATTTTATATCACTATTTAGAAAGTTTTTTAATGTTAGTTATTATTTAAATTCGACATGTTTAATATATTTAAGAAAATTTTTAATTTCTCTAGTTTAGACATTAATTTTGTATTACCAATTTAAAAAAAAAATTGAATGTGGGTAAATATTTAAATTCAACATATTTAATATGTCTAAAAATTTTTAGAATTTTTTTAATTTAGACATTAATTTTTATCACTATTATAAAAAAAATTTGAATGTGGGTAATTGATTAGGAATATATGGTATAATTGAAATTTATTCTCAGAATAGAATTGTGTGGCTAAATTAATTCAAATTTTAATACTAATAATTGATTTTTTAAAATAATGAGATCATGTATTATCATTTAAAATATGAGCTGAAAATAAATTTGAAGTTTAGAACCTAAAAAGTATATAGAAACCTCTTATAAATCTAAATACTATAATGTAATTTAAATTTACTAATGAATAAATTAAGACTGTATAATTTTAAATTTTATGCTTATAGTAAATCTCCACCATAGACTTTTATAGAATAAACAAAATTAGGATTGTAAATAAATTAAATAAATATATATGGAACAAATCTAAACTATTTTTTATATTTTATCAATTTGATCAGTCTAATTGATTTGATTTATGAAGTTGATTTTGATTTTTTTTTACTTTTAAAATTTTTCAGCTTCTAGTCGATTTTTAATATTTTAGTTTCTTACATTTTGGTTTGCAGTTAAATTCTTAACTTTTGTTTTTCATTTTAACTTAGTATTAATGATTTAAAAATGAGACTGGACTAACTAGTTCGACCGATCAGGTTGTAATCTATTATATCAAGCGGCTCAGTTCAACCCATCGAAGTGAATAAGTTTAAGAACAATTTTGAACCGTTAGAGATAATAAACATTTTAAACATAATAATATTTTAACTGGTAGAGATAATAAATACGTTAAAAATAATTTTAAACATAAAAATTAAAATGATGAAGATTACTGGTCAGGAAAAAAAATAGTTAGGGACTTGAATCTGAACCCGACTATTAATCTCAAAATCCCATTGTTGAACCCAACAGATTTAATAAATTCATATCAGAACTCGAAATTAACCAAAAATCTGAAACCCAAAACTATAGCCAAACCCGAAGATCCGAATCCGAAATAATTATTTCTCTTTACCATATTTCAAAATATATTTTATTAAATCTAAATTTTTATAATATAAATACAAGACCATATTGTCAAATAATTTGAAAGCTTCCACATATGAAAATGACCAGATATCTATGAATGGAGAAGAAACATAAAGAGAGAAAAAGAAAATAAAGAGAGAACAGAGATTTAGATAATATAATAGAGGTAAATTTTTTTAATTATTCATGTATTTAAAAATTAAATTTTTTTTTTTTGGGATACCTGATAACTGGTCTCTCTCTCAAAGTGACCTGCTATTGCACGTCATGACTTAAAATAAATTAAATCCGAGCTGTGAAATAGGAACGAATGAGCGGCATCGAAAAATAACAAGTATAAAAGCATTATTCACAAAAACTTAAGATTAAAATCCAAAATTTTAAAGTCTTAAATTTTAAATTAAATTTAAATTTCAAATAAAATTTGAAATTCCATACGACTTTGTCATTACATCTGCAAACTATGTGAAACTAGTGCTTAGTGTATGGTTAGAGCAACATTCTCTTGATACGATAGGGGTCGTGCATCTCTTGAACCTAAAAGTGCCATCTCTAGATTTCACATTGCCTCATTGTCTCGGACACAGCTATGCATGTGTATGGATGTGATTGGGCCTAACGAAGATATATTAAGAAAACTGTGATTGAAAGGCACTTATAAATATTGCTATAAAGGCTAGAAATGTTGCTAAAATTATTAGTAACATTTGATATTTTGTGTTGCTTATACTCGCGTTGGTAAATCTTTTAGCAACATTCATATATTAACAAATTGAACTAATTCTAGATGCTAAAAATAAAATAAATTTATCTCTCTATCCGAGCACTCTCTCTAATGGCAGTGAATTGTTCAAAATCCAAATAATACAGTACTAGATTTGTTTTCCTTTTTTTTGTAGTGAGTTTTATTTTCCTTTTTTTTCTTTCAAGAAACTTCGTAGCTAGGCGAGCGCGCACTACGTACGTGTCATTATGTTAAATAAAAGGCAAACAAAAACAACGACCCCCTTAATTGGCCATCTTTGTCTAAAATTGAGTAGAAGAGCGCAAATTAAATAGCGAGCCAACTAACCATGGCGATGTTTGGCTAAATTGAGTAGAAGAGTACACATAACAGTATCTTTAGGGCATGTTTGTTTGGGTGGAAGTGGGATGGAAGTGGAGAGGAAGAAAGTCGTTTTCATAAAAAACGATCACTTCCGTCGTTTAGTTCGCCGTAAAAAAGTTACGGTCGAAACTCGAGTTAACCCGAAACGGTGTAATTGACTTCGGCCCTCCGTGGGCCGAAGTCAATTACGGTGAAGAGAGATGAAGAAAAAATATTATTTTTAATTATATAAAAATATTATTATATTATTTTTAATTATATATTTAAAATATTATATAATTAAATAATATATAATTATATTTTAATTATATAAAAAATATTATATAATTAAATTATTTATTATATAATTAAATTTTAATTATATAAAAAATATTATATAATTAAATTTTAATTATATAAACATATAATTATATTATTTTTATTTATTAAATAATTTATTATTTATATATAAATTATAATTTTATATCATACACTTTCTACCAAACAAACAGCAGAATTAATGAAACTTCACTTCCATAATTATAAAACAAACAGCGAAAAAGAAGTAGTTTTTACCGAACTCCACTTCAACCCAAAGTCCATTTCAATTCAAAATCCAATTTCGACGAAATAAACATGCCCTTTGTGTCTAAAGAGCGAGAGAAAACTTCACGTTCTTCCTGAGCTGATGCATATCGGAGACACGGCTAGTGTCTCGTTTTGAAGTACTGCATAATAGGGAACGGCCCTTGAATTATATTGCGGAGGATGACTAATAAGCCTAAAAACCCTGCAATGATCACGCACGGATTTGTTAAGTAATTGTGCATGAGCCATGCCATCCACCGGTTAAGACGGCGAATGTAGTGTGCTTCCACCGACTGAAGTGTAGATTTTAAGTAATAGTCCTCCCCATCGGGATTGAACTCAGCTAATCCGTTGAGCCTGCTGAAAATATTTGAAACCTGTTCGTAGCGACCACCCGATGCATTAATGATTCTTTTCTGCACAAGTAATTCAACATCGTCAGCAGTGCCGAGAAGCTGCGACATGAATGTGACGTATGCATTTATATAGTTCCCAGCATGAGAACATCCGTGCTCAAACAACAGAAGGTTACTAAAAATCGACTCCGTCTTCGCGTCAATGGAGAGATGTGGAATTTCCATTGTCCCATTGCTGAATGTTATGTCCAAAAGAGAATAGGGAGTAGAAGAGTACTTTACTCTGAATTTGACTCCTGCTTCGCGGTATTGCACTGCTCGGTACCACTGGTTCATTATGTGATGCGAGTGATGAGCGCGATTCCGGCGACAAAAACAAGACAGGAACCTGTTCATCATTGCTTGAATGCAGTGGTGTTCCACTGGATTCTGACTAGGTCGAAAGAACATGTGGCACAAGTGTAGCAGATGGTGAAAATCTTTCGAACAGATCTCAGGGATATCGATCGCTTTTGGGTAGTGGTGTAGCACACCTTTCACATAGGCGGCAATCTTTTTTTTAAGTGATTCAGTGGTTTCTCCTTCACCTGCAGCTAGCTTATGTATTTCCTCGAGGACGAAGAAAGGAATTTGATTCTCTTCCAGAAGTAGGTCATGCACTATGTCATGCCTGCGCAACCGTTCTTGCTGGTTATGATCACCTTGCTGTTGTTGACCTCCTCCCCTATGCCCCATGGTATCACTTGAGGTGGTTCCTCGACTACTCATGGCAGTTACGTCGGATATGTTTTCAACAGCCCTGCCTTGCATCCCTGTGAGAGAGGCAAGTATGAAGCATCCGTCGAGCAAGAGCATCTCAGCAAACTTGTTCGACGGTTCCATTGTGATATTCTCGCTGTAATAGCGTCTCGCCTTGTTTGCTAGTCTCATGATTTCGTCTCTATCATAGTAGTTCTCACTAATCTGACCGAGGATGCTATGTCGACAAATCAATTTCACCGACTCCATGCCTCTTAAATGGGAAGATCCATGGTGATGTGGACCAATAGATAGAATTTTTGGCTGGAAGGAGTCCGCCGAGGTATTTCCATCCGAAACTTTGAAAATCTTGCATTCACCTTCAGATGGCCGCGTGTTTTTTAGTTCCATCTCTGGTGCCTGTGTTTTTAAACACTGAGAATCACTGCATCCACCTTCAGTCATCGTTGCATTAACGCAAGAAGGTAGTTCAATCTTACCAATTTGTTTGCAGAGGAGACTATATATATATATATATATATATATATATATATATATATATATATATAGTTGGGCTGGAATACTCTTAAGAGTATTTGACCTTTTTTGCTATCAAATTTTTAACCCTTGGATGAAAAATTGTAGGGTTGGGATGATAGTAGTTTGTTAGGTTTGAGTGGTCCCCTTAGGGTTGAGTGGTTCCCATAAAAATGGTCAACGGACTAATCTTAAGGCTAAAAACTTGATAGCAAAAAGGGTTAAATACTCTTAAGAGTATTCTAGCCCGACTCTATATATATATATATATATATATATATATATATATATATATATATATATATATATATATATATATATATATATATATATATATATATATATATATATATATATATATATATATATATATATATATATATATATATATATATATATATATTTATATATATATATATATATATATATATATATAGAATGAGGCTACTATACTATCTATAGTACCGGGGCTCCGGTACTATAGTTATTTTTTCGATCTTAGGGTGTTCAAATCAACGATCCACACAGTTGAAACTGATTTAGAGTATGTGAAGTTCTTAGAAATAAAATTTTAGTTTTTTTCAATATCGTTTACTTAGTAAATAAATCATGTCAAAATGAACGGTGAAAATTGAATAATCCTTAAAATTTGAGTATAGGAGTTTCGAATTCAAGATCAAGGATGTTAACCTTCATCTATATAGTTTAAAGTATTTTTCTATCAAAATTTGAATAAATTTAGATTCTTCTCCACCGTTAAACTACAAACTCGCCATAATAACCATTGAAATTTGACAATTTTAAAACGGTTTGGTCACAAAGTAAACGACGTCGAAAAATTATAAAATTTTATTCCTAAGAACTTTAAATATTCTAGATCAGTTTCAACGGTGTGGATCGTTGATTTGAACACCCTAAGATCGAAAAAACGACTATAGTACCGGAGCCCCGGAACTATAGATAGTATAGGAGACTAGCTATATATATATATATATATATATATATATATATATATATATATATATATATATATATATATATATATATAGAGTTTTGCTAGAATACTATCGGTAGTAAACCGAGCGGTTTACTACCGATTTGTTTTCGATGCTGGAGCTTCCAAATCGACGATCGGCACCGTTGAACATGATCTAGACCATTCAAACTATCTGGAAATCAAATTTCACGCTTTTTCGATATTGTTCTCTTGTCCATCAAGTGAACAGAAAATGAATGGCTGAAAATGAATATCCTATAAAAAGTGATGATAGAAGTCTTGTAATCAAGATCAAGAGTACATATCTTATTTTAAATAGTTCAAAGAATTTTCTAACAAAAATTTAGTTGATTTGGATTTTTCTATACCGTTAAACGAGCAAACACACCATATCGGCCATTAAAATTACAGATTTTGTAACCCTTTGATCGTTCGGTTAATGATATCAAAAAAGTATGAAATTTGATTTCTAGATAGTTTAAATGGTCTAGATCATGTTCAACGGTGCCGATCGTCAATTTGGAAGCTCCAGCATCGAAAACAAATCGGTAGTAAACGGGACGGTTTACTACCGATAGTAGCCCAGTCAAGCTCATATATATATATATATATATATAGTATACTTATTGGTGGCCTGGTGTCCCGTTTGGTTTGGTAGGTTGACGCAGATGCTGGATATTTTTTTTTATTATTATTTTGTTAAAAAAAAAGAAAAGATTAATTAAGATTGTTCGAAATACTATTGAGGTGGAACCCAAACATAAAATTTATCTTCAACATAGTATTATGGAGCTTTTATATATATATATATATATATATACATATATATATATATATATAGAATCCAGCTACTATCCTTTTAGGAGGATGGGAGCCTTCGTCCTCCTAAGTTTTTTACCGTTCGGATGAAAAGATGTGCGGCTAGGATGAGAGTGGTTACGGTTAGGTTGATAGTGGGCCCCCTAGGGTTGAGTGGGTGGTTGGTTGAATAGTATAATCTAACGGTTGAAAATGATTAAAAGTTAGATCTAACGGTCAAAAATTTGATAGGACAAAGGCTTCTATCCTCTTAAGAGGATAGTAGCCGGACTCTATATATATATATATATATATATATATATATATAATTCAGTTACTATCCTTTTAGGAGGATAGGGACCTTCGTCCTATCAAATCATTTTTTATGACAGAGATTCCGAATCGATGATCGGAACCGTTGAAGTTGATCTAGAGTATTTGAATTATCTAGAAACTAAATTTTATAAATTTTAAAATTTATTTACGTAGTGACCAAGGATTGCAAAATTGACGATTTTTGACGGCCTATATGAGTCGATTGCTTGTTTAACGGTGTAGAGTAATTCAAATCGGTTGAATTTTTGATAGAAAATTCTTTATACTATTTAGATAATGTTTAATAACTCCGATCGTAAATTGAGAAAGTCTAACATCTGTTTTCAGAAAGTCATTTGTTTTTTACCGTTCATTTTTCGACTCTTCGATGGACTTGATAATGATTTTTAAAAATTACAAAATTCGGTTTCTAAATATTTCTAATAGTGTAGATCAATTTCAATGGTGCCGATTATTAATTTAAAGTTCCGATCATCCAAAAAGACTTGATAGGACAAAGGCTCCTATCCTCTTAAGAGGATAGTAGCCGGACTCTCTCTCTCTCTCTATATATATATATATATATATATATATATATATATTAGTACTTATTGGTGGCCTTGTGTCCCATTTGGTAGGTTGACGCAGATGCTGGATTTTTTTATTATTATTATTTTGTTAAAAAAAAGAGAAAAGATTAATTAAGATTGGCTTCAAAAATCACCGAGTAATTCATCTAAAGAAATAGGAAAAGATTTCCATTATAGGGTTGCATACCCATTTGACCTTATATTTTAATTTTGTTGCTTCAAGTTTTGTTATATATATCCTTCTACTCAGTGAAAATTTTCAATTTTGACTTTTCTCAACCTAGCATTCTTAGGTAATTAATTGGAAGGGGATATTCTAATCACAACCAGCTTAATCGGAGGTGGCCCCAATGTAGCGAGAGGGCATAATTAACTGATCACCTACGGGTATCCGGGAAGCATGAATATCCTTAACCTCTGGTCGTTTTAAGTCTATTTAGATTAATAAATACCTGTATTTTATATTATCTTATTTATTTAAATTTTTTTGTTTTTCCCCCTTTTTGGAATTAAGCTTTCGATCGTTGGTGTAACCATTAATTTTAAAAATTCGAGCTGTTAGAAATACACAACTAATTCACTTAAAGAGTACAGACACAGCACTCACGGGCCTCGATATGACTCGGCTCAATCAGCCTCTCACCAATTCGAACATGACTCGTTCTAACCCGACCTCCTACGATTTCAAACATATAATTTTATCCAACTTGACCTCCTGCTACAGAGTAGGGCCCTTCAACTAATCCAAGAGCATACACTTTGGACCATAGCCTGCCATTGTAATGGTTGCAAATTTTTGCTACCTGCTGGGAACTGGACGGCAGTTACTTGTGCAATGGGAATTAGCACGTGGATGAGAACAACACCATGCAACAATGGAGGAGCAAGCACGTCCTCCAACCTTTATGTAAACGATTTGTGTACGAAGAAAAGAGGGTTAGAGGAGACGTTAAAAGTGTGGGGACTAGCGTGACTGTGGGCCGTAGTAATGAAAAATTAGGCTAATAATCAGTTAACTCGGGTTAAATTAATTGCAAGGAATATTAATTAGAGTCTAAAGGGGTAGATACATATTCTAATCAAATGAGATCTAGGTTTTGAAGGTGGTCCAACATCAAAACCCAACTCACTAAATGAAAACTTAAGGTTAAAAAATTCAAAATATTAAAATCTTAAAATTTAAGTTAAATTCAAGTTTCAAATAAATTTGAAACTTCATACGACTTGGTCATTACAGCTACGAACTATATGTGTGAAACTAGTGCTTTAATGTATGGTTAGAGCAATATTCTCTTGATACGATAGGAGTCATGCATCTCTTGAACCTAAAAGTGCCATCTCTAGATCTCACATTGCCTCATCGTCTCGAACTCAGCTATGCGTGTGTATGGATGTGATTGGGCCTAGTGAAGATATATAAATAACAAGAAAACTGTGATTTAGAGGCATTTATAAATATTTCTACAAAGGCTAGAAATGTTGCTAAAATTATTAGTAACATTTGATGTTTTGTGTTGCCTATGCTCGGGTTGGTAATTCTTTTAGCAGCATCATATATTAACAAACTGAAAAAGAGCACTCTCTCTAACGACAGTTAATTGTTCAAAATCCAAATAATACAATTATGTTTTCGTTTTTTTTCTTCTCAAGAAACTTACTAGCTAGGTGAGCGCGCACTACGTGGTCATTATGTTAAAAGGTAAACAAAAACAAAGACCCCCCTAATTGGCGATAAATTGAGTAGAAGAGCACAAAATAGCGAGCCAACTAACTGTCACGATATTTGGCTAAATTGAGTAGAAGAGTACATAATATTATCTTTAGTGTCTAAAGAACGAGAGAAACTTCACATTCTTCCCAAGCTGATGCAATATAATTCTACAAAAATCAAATATGATCTACCAAGAGTGCAAGTCCAACGAAATGATAGTTAGAAATTAGTACTCAGTTTACAATACGAATAAATGTAAGCAGAAAATAGATAAACTCAAAAAAAAAAAAAAAAAAAGGCCGAGTAAATTGGATTGAAGAAACAAATATCTATGAGGCTGCATATCGGAGATGGTTAATGTCGCGGTTTGAAGTACTGCAAAATATGAAACGGCCCTTGAATTACATTGTAGAGGATAACTAAAAAACCTAAAAACCCTGCAATGATCACGCATGGATTTGTTAAGTGATTGTGCATGAACCATGCCATCCACCAGTTAAGACGGCGAACATAGTGCGCTTCCACCGACTGAAGCGTAGATTTCAAATAATAGTCCTCCCCATGGGGATCGAAAACAGCTAATCCATTAAGCCTGTTAAAAATATTTGAAACCTGTTCGTTGCGACCACCCGCTGCATAAATGATACCTTTCTGAACAAGTAAATCAACATCGTCAGCAGTGCCGAGAAGCTGTGACATGAATGTGACGTATGCATTTATATATTTCCCGGCGCGAGGATATCCTCGCTCAAACATGATCAAATTACTAAAAATCGACTCTGTCTTCGCATCAATTGATAGGTGTGGAATTTCCATTGTTCCATTGCTGAATGTTACGTCCAAAAGAGAAAAAGGAGTTGAAGATTCCTTTACTCTGAATTCGACTCCTGCTTTGCGGTATTGCACTGCTCCCTGCCATTGGTTCACTATGTAGTGCGAGTGACGAGAGCGATTCCGGTGACGAAAACAAGACATGAACTGATTCATCACGGGATTCGAGTGGCGAAAGCGAGGCAAGCGTTGAATCATTGCTTGAATGCAGTGGTGTTCCACTAGATTCTGACTAGGTCGAAAGAACATGTGGCACAAGTGTAGCAGATGGTGAAAATCTTTCGAACAGATCTCAGGGATATCGATCGCTTTTGGGTAGTGGTGTAGCACACCTTTCACATAGGTGGCAATCTTTTCTTTAAGTGATTCAGTTGTTTCTCCTTCAGGTGCAGCTAGCCTACGTACTTCCTCGAGGATGAAAAAAGGAATTTGATTCTCTACTAGAAGTAGGTCATGCACTATCACATGCCTATTCAACAGTTCATGCTGGTTAAGATCAACTTGCCGTTGACCTCCCCCCCTATGCCCCATGGTATCATTTGAAGTGGTTCCTTGGTTAGTCCTAGCAGTTTCGCAGGGTACGTTTTCAACAGCCCTGCCTTGCATACCTGTGAGAGCAGAAAGTATGAAGCATCCGTCAAGCAAGAGCATCCTAGCAAAATTCTCTTCTCCCATTGTGATAATCTCGCTGTAAAAGTTTTTTGCGTCGTTTGCTAGTGTCATGATTCTGTGTCTATCATCGTTGTTCTCACTATTGGAACCAAGGATGCTATGTAGACAAGTCAACTTCACCAACTCCATGCGTTCGAAACTTGAAGATTCGTGGTGATATGGACCAATCCGTAGAATTTGTGGCTGGAAGCAGCTGACACTGTCCGCGCAGATATTTTCATCCGGAAGTTTGAAAATCTTGCATCCACCTTCAGATGGCTGCGTGTTTGTTAGTTCCATCTCTGGTGCCTGTGTTTTTAAACACTGAGAATCACTGCATCCACCTTTACTCATTGTTGCATTAACGCAAGAAGGTATTTCAATTTTACCGATTTGTTTGCATGGAATATTATATATAACAGGCAATGATTAAAGAAAGAAGACAAGTTATAGCAATTAAACCAATTATTTCAATCTATTCTTAAAAGACCAGCAGCTAATATTGATGAAAAAGATTTTCATTATCAACTAGTTAAATATGCAAATCAATTACTTCAGCTTATTTAATTGCTAATGTAATTGGTTTTGGGCCCACAACTAAATTGGAATTAATTAACTATCCTAAACTCTATAGGATATAAGATTGAGATTTAGAGTTGGTATGGACTAAGCTGGTATATAGACTGGGTTTACTGTACATGTTAGAGCTTGCATTTTTATATGAGTTGGCATCTTATAATTGGCCGTGGCACTTTTCCTTTTGAGTTGAGGCCTTCTCGGACTCTATTAATTTGCTGAGTTTTTTTTTTTTTTCTTTTAAGGTCAAGGTGGCGTCCTGCTTGCTACATTTATTACATTATAACTTAACGACAGGACCGATACATACAGGGTCTTAAATTAAAAATAATAATAATAAAAAGGTATTGGTGAAAAAAGGACGGGAGGTAAAGGTGATTTGCTGAGTTTAATTAATATCCCTATGCAATATATATATAATGCAATGGTAGGCCGCCACCTGTAGCTTTTTTAATATAAAAATTATGTGTTTTACTTTTTCTTTTTCTTTTTTTTGGTTCTCAAGCTAAATCTTTTTCATTTTTATCATAACATCTGATGATTAATATTGTTATCTTTTTCGATGGGCTTCCTAACAATTTTAAAACTGATGTCTCTAGGGTGCCTGTTCTTGGAGAGAACCAATTTTTTAATAAAATTAGGCTAGGGAACTCGCAAATGAAGTAAGAAATAAAAGGACTCGATTTTTCCATCCTACTACAATTATGTTGTTCAAAGTGAAAATAATGAATACATGCTGGATATATTCACTTGGTTTACGACCAAAAGACTTCGATGAATCAAAAGTGGAGATTGGATAAACCACAAGAAATTTGCATGACTAATAACTGAGGTTTTTACAATAAAATTTAACTTGAATTGTAATGATTTCATAGACATGTAAAATGTTAATTAGTATATATTTTAGGTGGCATATATTTTAGGAACCACCTTAATTATAATTAAATTAAGGATCGGAGATATCAAAACATTGTTGTGAACAAAACGAGTGTCGAGAATTAGACTAAAAAACAGTTATTATCTTATAGGGCTTAATTATGCTACACTATGCTGTACTTTTCAAGTTTTTTCACTTTTTATATTATACATTTTTTTTTCGAAAACACCGCTCAATTATCCTTTTTTTCAATCCTTACGCCATGCGTAGTAAGATGACAAAGAAAATATAAAAAATAATTTGATAGAAGTTTTCAACGAGTTTGTCATGGGGATTCATTTTACATTTCTTTCTACTATCTAATCCGTGTCTCGTGGACAAGGGAGATTAAGGAACGGAGGTGGAAGTGGACGGTAGAGATCAAGTCGCCATGGCTGTGGGAGGAGTTGTATGGGTTCGTTCGGAGGTACAAGTGGGAGGCGGAGGCAAAGGGGGCAAAAGGAAAGGCGAAGTGGACGGAGAAGGTTGAGAGGAAGGGTTTCTACAGCCCATCTATACTCGTGAAATGCACATACATGTACAAGGTGTTGACGGGGAAGGAAAATAAGGAGAAGGAAAAGGAGGAGTAGGAAACGAAAAAGAAGTGTGGTGTACATGTTGTCAACATTGAGGAAGAGACCAATCCAGGGACCGTCACCATTAGAAAAAGAATTAGAAGAAGGTGAGCTCTATCTCCCACACGATCTCCTCTCC